>JARUPZ010000001.1:0-600000 GCA_031213475.1 Nereocystis luetkeana | reverse complement strand
ATGTGAAGACCACACACACAGCAGAGAAGACCTTTTTTTAGAACTGCACCTGCATTTTTGGGGACAAAACATAAACGAAAATAGTGTAGACCTGTTGTTTTTGGCTGAAACGCTTCTATACATTTTGTTGGTGGTGCCGTCAAACATTATACGAAGTATCATATTTGTCGGTTAATGCATGTCTTTGTTGTGGCGCTCTCGAGGAAGAAGGCTCCTCCCGCACAAAACCCGAGGACTGCCAACAAAAAGATTTGAATGCACTCCACGCGTGACACACGGCACGCAAACGCGTGACACGGCGCACAGCAGAACAGTAGTGCGATAATATTTACAGAACTAATGGAGGATGCATCGAAAAAGGAGCTGGAACTCTGGACCACACTCGGCTGCCCACGAAAATCGCACTGCGCCAGCAGCAGTGTTGTACCTGTGGCAGCATGCATGTATCACTCAACAACAGAGACCCCCCCCCAACTTTACAGATCGCAGGGTCCGATATAAAAGCAACTACGTATGGTATCAATAGGAAGCCACAGCTATACAGCGCAGACAAACTACCGCACACGCGTTATGTAGATTCCTGCTCTGCTGGCGGGCGACAGACGTGTGCTCCACATGTGTTGACTTGTGGTCTCTAGAATGGATTCAGAAAACTTGTCCGACTGCCTGTCCGATCAGGATCACTCAATGGTCACCCACGGACCATCCATTCCGAAACGGCTATGCCCATGCCGCACGCATCAGGCCGAAGCCCTCGCGGAGGCTCCCTTCCTCTCATTACCCCTCCGTAGCTCCCTCCCTCCCTCCCACTCTCCCTGTCTCCCGCCGTCCTAGGCCCTGCGTGTCCTGTGTGTGAACTTATCAGAGTTGGCTTCCAGCATCTCAATCTGGGTGATGGGTCGAGCAACGGCAACCGCTCCCGCGAAGGCAGCGGAAACACTCCTCGTTGAGTCTATTTTCAGGTGGAATTGGGTAAAATCCATGTTTGTACTACAGCAGTTGTGCTGCAAGCGATAAGCGGCACGGCAATACGTCAATTCTATTTTCAAGTGGAAAATTGGGTAAAATTCATTTTTGTTCTTTGCTGCAAGCGACAAGCGGCATGGCAATATCAGTGGTCACCTACGGACGACTTATTTCGAAACGGCTACGGCCATGCCGCACGCATCAGGTCAATCCTTAGTCTCTCCATCCCTCCCTTTCTCCCACCCTCCCTGTCTCCCTCCGTCCTAGGCCCTGCGTGCCGTGTGTACTGCGTGTGGAGTTATCAGAGTTAACTTCCGGCATCGCAATCGGAGTGAAACTTTCGTACGTAAGCTGTGAGTCCTGTTTGTCAACTCACAACAATACACGCATCATATCTTTATGCCGAGGACCGAGGACAAATCTGCAGATTTCGGCCCGGCGGACCCTCTCACGAGGGATAGAATCCCCCGCCTGCGTATATCTTTTGTTCACGTATATACCTGTGGTTTTCAAGCATACGCGTCAAATATAATACCTGGTACCCGGTATTGTAATGAGTTATATATATATATATGTTTATATATATTCCAGTACGGTGAGGGTCTCCTTTTAGGACTGCAGTCCCGTTTTGGGGACAAAGTACTTGGAATTTGAAATGGTTTGTCTCCGGAATGGGGCTGCAGTCCTAAAAGTGCGATTGATTTTTGTGCAACTGTGGTGCAAGCACGGTGAGAAAATATCTAACCACAAATTCATCCCACGGTCCGGCTTGTTTAGATCGTCACCTGGTACCCGGGAGGGGGGGGGGCGGTCTGCCGAACAGACTGACGCCTGTGTATGGCCATCATCGTCATGATGCGCCCCCTTCTTTGGTTGAATGGTTTGTCCCCAAAATGGGGCTCCAGTCCTAAAAGTGCGATTCATTTTTGTACAACTGTACTGCAAGCACGGTGGAAATATCTAGACACAAATTCATCCCACCTAAGTGCGGCTGCCGCACTCAAGTGGAATAAGTGCGGTGCAGGAGCGGGCTGCCGCACTCAGATGGAACCGGTTCCGCTTTTTTTGCGGTCACCTGGTACCGAGGGGGGGAGGCAGTCTGCCGAACAGACTGACGCCTGGGTATAGCCATCATCGCGATGATGCGCTCCCTGCTTTGGGACCCACGTGGCTAGCATGGTGCCACCCGGGCAACTTTGCGTGTCTGTGTGCACCAGTGCCTGACTTTCGTATTATCTTTCCCGCCCGCCCCTTTGTCCTCTTTTTTGTCCCTTTTCTTCCATTCATTTTCTCCCCTCCTTCCTTTTTTTTCCCCGCTTGCCCCTCTTTGTGTCTCTGTATCTTTCTTTTCGCTTTTCGCCGTATCAGCTTTTTTTTGTTTTTGCTATGATTCGTCATCTTCCTTTTTGTTTTTTTTGCTATTGTTACGTACTTGGTACCCTGGTATGCAGTAAGCACAGTTAGGTGTGGGCGTGAGGTCCGTATCGACCAGAAATCGGTGGCATGGTGAATATTAATGATTTTTTCCTGAACGTACCAACCAACAGACTGGACGATTGTTAGCAATTCCGAACTGTGATGGCGCTCCAAAATAAATTGAATATAGTATACCGGAAGGTCGGCATTGCATCTCTTTGAACGCCTAATACGTGACGGATTGGCTGTTCATAGCGTGCCCACACGTATAAAAGCATACCAGGTACGTTCTAACTTTTTTTGACTACCGGAATGTTTTTTTATGCTGATCTGAAAAACAGCGATAGGTGTGATTTTAGGCGGATTTCGGTATAATGTATCCCTCCGTAGAGCGCATCGACTGGTGTGAAGAAACGAGGCTACAGGAACCTAGTTCGTGGTATGCCGCACACGGATAAAAAAAAATCACTCCAATCGTACACTTGAGTAAAGAGTACCGCCCCGTAAAAAAAGAGTAGTATTTTTGACGACACGACATAGGAAAAAAAACAAGAAGGAACTACACGAGGCTTTGAAAAAAAAGAACGAAGAGTTCTTCGCCCGCACAGGGAAAATAATAGTAGAAACGGGGAGAAACAAGCACGCCGAGAACATAGCGGAGCGCCGCGACTATCGTTCGTTGGAGCGACGTCATGACGGTGCTGCCCATGCATGCGACGAGGCTGTGGCCAAATGTGCCGCTGAGGCCGAACCTCGCCAATCGGCCGAGAGTCTAGCCGAGGAGCGAACATTGTCAATGGGATCCGAGGAGCGGCTGCGACTTGACACGGCAGCAAAATTGTCCGAGGAACGTCAACAGCGGCCGCACGCGGAGGCAGATACGCGTGCAGCACTTGCGGCGCTGGCAGCCGATGAGGGACGGAGGTGGGCAGTGGTGGCGAGGGTGGCGAGGCTGTCGGAGGAGATGGATCGCCACCTTTATCTCCACCTCCTCCCGCTGCTGCGCTGTCTGTTGCTGCTGCCCATCCTGCCTTTTTATATCCCATACAAAGGTTTTCCTTGTTGTCTAATTCTTGGTCTACTGAAATGCTTCAGGCGTTTGGGCTTTGATCTCTATTGGGAAAAATGATGGCGAGTGCTGGCAATTTTATTCGTTTTGGCTGGTCTAAAAAAACGAAATTCATCACCGCGCACAACGTTCAATGGACACCGATATAGTGGAAAATATACCTCGGCAAAGCTAAAACAAGCGAATAATAGTGCACGTGATAACTGAAGCACATCTGCACCTCAGACGAAAACAAAAAGTTAGGTCCGCGCACGTACGTGTCACATACATGCAGTACGCTGTACATGTCGCCACAGATACCGAGAAGACCGCATACTACCCAGAAGAAATAGACAGGGTGAAAAAAACAACTCGACGTCGAAAAATCGAAACCAAAAAAAAATCACAAAGCAAAAAGGGAAGAGAGAAAAAAGTTCAATTCAGGCAAGAAAGCAAGAAATCATGAAAGAAAACACACAAAAGAATGCGCATATTTTCGCAGATTGCAGGCTCGCACGCTACGCGGGGGGTGTAGAACAGAGATAAGAACAAAAAGACAAACATACGTACTCTGCTACTACGAACACCAGGGAAGCAAAAAAGAGACTAATAGACCAAAAAAACAAACTTATAGCCAGCTAGTTGTCGTACGCGCTCTGCACTGGTCTGTTGTGCCGTTTGTCGTCCATGAGTTACGTGCATGATACAAGAATAAGTTGAAAAAAAGGGGGAAAAAATTGACATGATCTCTGCGAGGATCGAAGTCGCGCCTTCAAGTCCAAAAGCGGGCATCGTGACGATTTTACTAGAATAAAAAAAGTTTCAGATTGCCTGTTAATATTTTTGGCGGCGCGCACACACATGCACAGCAGCACAGCAGCACAGCAGAAGAGAGAGAGGTGGAGATGACAGACGACGAACCGCAGCCTCCGATGAAGCAACCATAACCATAGCAGTACTCCACGGACCTGGGACATGCGCGTGGTGTGGCCCGCTGCTGCTTGTGCTGTTAGGCGGGGTTGTAATATTGTTTGTGTTCTGTGCACGTTGTCTGATGTCTAGACGCAAAACGTTGGATTTGTAAGGACAGTTGAGATACTCATATTCAATCCAAACGGTCCTTACATTTCCGTCCAGAGTGTGCGTGGGTTTGTCACACACAGCAGCAGGGATAGGTAGATGGTGGAATACGGCCGGCCGGTTCCGATAAAGACAACTAGATACATCAGTATAGCGCAGATCAGTGTGTCACACGCACGGTGTTGCCTGCTGGTCGTTATATGCACTGTAGCGTTGTGCTTTCTGCCTTGTTGTCTGTTGTCTACCTGGTACATGTCTGGGATGTGTGCTCGTGAACGGGCAAAAAGCTGACGACATTTTGCCGGTACGGGCGTACAAAATAAGGCATCTCTTACTGGAACAAGAGAAATCGTCTAATCCACTCCTGCCGGAAAGAATAACTTTGAGCGCCCGCCACGCGCTCCAGAGTGCACGGATCGCGCGGAGACCTCGACCAATGTCCCCGCCCGGGCTTCCCGTGTCGGGGTACTTAGCGTTTTTTGCCAAAAAGTCCTCGTACAAAGAGAAAAGTTGGAAAATGTACGAAAAATTCAGAAACATTAGTATATACATGTACCAGGTACACATTACTCAACGTTACATTTCTTCTTGCTCATCTCCAACAGATTCAACAGCGGGCAAGCACACATTGTGGGCCTCCCGCCTCGTTGCTACAGCAGCATGCAAGACTATTTGGAGATCATGTCTCACCCAAACTCCTATGCTGGCTACATCGAAATCGCGGCCGCCCAACTGTTCGACATTTCCATAACCGTCGTTGTTGTGGGTACTGCTGCCTTCCCCCCCATACCGAACTCTCCCCGAATCAGCACGTAGCGTATACCTGGTACTACTCTGTTGTTCGTTCAAACATTACCCTTGCGTCACCCCCTCATCTGCCACATTATAGTTACCTGGTAGATAATAGTCTCGTTTCTTGCACGGATACAACTTTGTATGGTTGGCTTTTGGCTATTCCGGCAATTGCAGCATGTATTTAACTGCCACTTGGCCGAATAGCCCAAAGCCAACAAAACGAAGTCGAATTGGTGCAAGAAACGACTCCATCGTTCTCCCACTCCGAAGAAAAACCTTGTATATCACATATATAAATTGGTCAGAAAATAACGTGGATATGCTGGTACGAAATAAATCCAAATTTGAAAAACTAAATCGAAGTGAAAAAAATGGGGATCGAAACTCGGATGTGAACATTTGATAAAGCGCAGTCTGTAATCTACGCGACGGGTACTCGTACAAATGGCAGATTGAGATTTTTAGGCAGCCTAAAACACATTGCGGCATCTCTTAGAGTAGCTTGTACCGGTACGGCTACATGTACAGCAGCACTGCTGTAAAATGCCATGTTATATGATTCGACAGCAGAAGATACGCGTACTTTGACAAAGGAACGTGTACGGCTGCCCTTTCAGCTGGCTCTAGGATCTACGTATGGGTCAGCAGTGTAAGACATACAGTAGTCAATACTATATTTTGTACGAATGATGATGTGCGCGATGATTGCACTCGTACGAACGATTTGTTGTACTCGACTCGACATGCATATCGATCCGGAGATGATCGGTACGGAGCAAAAAATGCTCGTCACACATTGCGGCAGGTACGTGCATAAGCCAATGTCAATGACAACAACAACAAACTCCAGTACTGAGAAATACAGCGCGGATCTACCGCATGCGCATCGTACACTACCTGCTGCTGCTGTTGGCGCACTGTGCTTAGCACAGCTGGAGCAGTAGCAATGTTGGATCAAACACAGCAATACGCGGAAGAAGCAGCAGAGAGGTGACTGACGGTGTGGTGGCGGCGTGGTCAAATGATCGATTCCTGCAGTCTCCGATAAATCAACTAACCGCAGTACGATCAGCCATACGCGCAAGATGCTGCCCGCTGCTGCTGCCAGGCGGCAGGAATGTGGTGCTGTAGGCAGCTGGAGAAAAGCACGCTCTTTGCACTGTTGCTATTGTTGTCTTGGCTGTGGGCGGTGCTCCATGCAACAAACTCAAAACCTTGTACAGGTACGTCAGTCTGGGTACGTACGTATTATCAAAAGGCAGGAGGTGGATTGCGGACCGCAGGCTCCGACAAACAAACCAGCCATAGCAGTACAGCGCTTGTGGGTGTGTCGCACACGCATCACGTGTGGGCGGCAGCGTTGTAACGTTGTGATCTGGCATGTTGTGTGTTATCTACCTGGTTTATGTCTGGGGTGTGTGCTCATGAGAGCCTAGGGGAAAAAAGACAACATTTTACCGGTACGTACGCATAAAAAGGCTTCTCGTACTGAAACCAGGGAAATCGACTTGCCCACTACCGCCGTAAAAAACTTTGAGCGCTTGTCACGCGCTCCACACTGCACGGATCGCGCCCGAGCTCGACCAATGTGTCCGGCCGGGCTTCGCGTGTCGACTCCTTAGCGTTTCGCCAAAAAGTGCTCGTACGAAGAGACATGGGTGGAAACGTACGAATTTTTCACATATACATACTTAAAGTTACCCTTTTCCTAAAATCACTTTATCATAAACACCTGCCTCACGCTCAGCGAGTCTCCCACGGTTTTTTGTCGCTTCTACGATCCTTGCTTTCTTCACGTTCTTTGCTTTCTTTGCGTGCTTGCTTCTCGTGCCACACTTTTTTCCCCGAAACAATGGAAAACAAATCTCGGAAAAAGAAAACGTCGATTTTGTTTTTTCAGCGGTTTGGGAGGCTCTCTTTCGCTTTTTTTCACCGGCTGGTTGAAATTTCTTTTGCACTTTCAGTTTTTTTTCCTTTTTTCTTCTTCCGTTTCGTGTGCGTGTGCGTAGTCGGAGCACGGTGACGCGGGCGAGCCCGGCGCCGTCGCGGGTGTCGGCGGATGCTGGCGGGTAGGGGGGGGGTTGCAAGCAGTGCGGTCGTGGTTTACGTGGCTAGGCGTCGTGTGTGCCTCGAGACACAAGGGAAGCATGATTGGGCTCTGTTTTGCATCCATCTGAAAAATTAGACTGAGTATGTTCGAGTCCATAAGGGACGTTCGGGATTGCAAGCTTACATTAAAGCAGTGTTTATTTTTGCGACCACGCTGAACTATACAAAGAGACGAACGCCCGTCTGTGACCATCGACATCGTCGAGCTGGCGAACGAGGGTCACGGTGAGCACCGGGCTTCACGCGGGGCGGGCAACGGGGATCACTGTGACAGAGAGGGAGGAAAACTTTACACGGACCGAATCGGTGGCGAGTTGGTCGCGAGAGGGGCGGGCGGCGTACGAGGCTGAGAGAGAAGCTCTGCTGTTCATTTTTTTTGTTTTTTTTATTCTCTGACTGGTTGGTGCAAGGTGTTCCAGGGGCAGAAAATTATTACATGAGAGGGGACGGGTTTTTTTTTCTCTTGCCGAATTTTTCGGTTTCGTTTTCATGGTTTTTGCAGTGCTGCTGTGCTGTGCCGCTGTGCCATGCTGTGCTTTCTCGTGCGTACATACCAGGTACATATCATACAGCATATCGAAAGAAGAAAGTCAGTGCCCTACCTGGGGTATGTACGTACCAGTACGTACGGCATGTGACTCTTGGCATTATCAAGTCGCCAATTTGCAACTATACAACAATCATAAAAACATATGTTCAATCATCGACCTTCTGTCCGCTTCGCGTAATTCGACATGTACTTTTTCTTCCAGAGCGAGCGTAGCGGGCGGCGTAGGCCGCCCGCGGAGCGAAGCGCCTTGTACATGTTAGGGTTTCAGCCAGAATCAAACATACCGGGCCACTTTTGGGCCAAAATCAGTTACACACTAAAAACAAGTACAACTCACACGACAAGACCCCTGCCATTGGCCAGACTAACATCATACCTGGTACCTGATTTGGACTCGAAAAGCACAGGTATACCTGATTTTGTCCGCTGTCTAATAGTAGCATTCAACTAATTTTGGCGAATTTTTGAACCCATCAGAGAGGCCATTTACACTGTTTTTTCTCTGCGTATGCATCTGCGGTTCCTGGGTTGCAATTCTTGTGTATAAACTCTGTATTCGTACGTACGTATTTACGCGTAAAAACGTGCGCTGAATTCACTTTTTCTTCTTTGGGGTGCACAATGTGCTTCAGTTGTTGAGATGTGTACTCTGTTGTTTTCTATGGTAACAGGAGTCATATTACAGGACCGTGGCAACACACGGCAGCTCGTCTGCCCCACCCCGCATTGAGGTGGCCTCAGGTTTTGGGGCGGCAAAATAATTTCGTGCCGAGCAGGCGGTTCAGTTAGGATGGTCAAGAAGCTTTATAGCTGGCAACGGGGGGGTAGGGGGGTGTACTCGATAGGAGAGATGTACCCGATCTCATGCATGGCCGTAGTCGTATGACCATAGACCCTCGCATCCCTACAATGCCGGGACGGAGCAAGTTGGGTTTTCACCGTCCAGGCAGGCATTGCTTGCACCAAGCGCGAAGCGCCGTGAGGTGTCCGGCGAGTCGCATGAAGGGTGAGCTGCATCCTACTAAGAGCCGCTTGTGAGGCAGACTTGTATATGGATGACAGCTTCAATGAGTTAATTTAATTTCCGGTGTAGGCGATTCCAGAGACAGCAATGGGAGTACTGTGTAACTACCTCTTGGGTGCCTTACCTTGAACACTACGTGATACGATCAATTCGCTTGTGCGGAGTAAAGGTTATTTACCTCGCACAAATGATCTAACTCGACAATCAGCTGTTGGCGACCGCCAAAACAAAAAAAACGGTACCCTGGTTGTCCAGCTCACGCATTGAGCGGCGTGTTTTACAGTGTCGTTTCCAACCGACGCCAACCCAACCTATATAAAAAAGGGGGGGGGATAGTATTCGATAGGAGAGATGTACTCGATCTTGTTACATGGCCGTAGACGTATGACCATAGACCCTCGCATCCCTAATATACCGGAACGGAGCATCTCGGGTTTTCACCGACCAGGCTACTATTACTCGTTCCTTCGACCAATGCGCTAACCCATAGCTCCCGTTTCCGCCAGGAACAGCTATAGGTGTGTTACCTATGACTTCGTTTTCGCCTTGCGACGCCCCCGGGAATTCACGTTACCCACATCCTGAAGGGGAACCTTGTACTTTCGTATGAAGTGGTCCCTATGAACTTTGCCGCTTTTGTGTCGCGAGGTTCGTCCTTCTTTATTTTACGTTCGGAACTTGTAAACTACCTGGTATAAGTATTTGGCGCCTTGAAGTTTTCTGGAGTTTTTTCTCTGATTTTTCTTTTCGGCGTGTAGCGTATTCTCACCCCGCTTTCGAAGCTTGACCGTTTGGCTTCTCTTTGAAAATGTTAAGGGGTAAGATCCCTACATACTGTGCTTCGAAGATGCGAGTTCCGCCAAAAGTGACCTGATACTCGCAGGTTTGCAAGCTGCGCCCATGCGTCGGTCGCGCGTGTTCTACTATAGTAGTAGTAGTAGTAGTAGTAGTAGTAGTAGTAGTAGTAGTAGTAGTAGTAGTAATAGGAGCAGTAACAGCTTCCTCGTGAAGGAAAAAATCACGTGCTTGGCCATGGACATACAGTTTCCATGTCAAGGACAAAATAACATGCATCGCCAAGGACAACGCAGTAGGAAGGTAAAATTATTACCAGCCAGTACGGCCCTCTGGCCCCCACGCCCAACTCGCGCGTATTCGGTCCCGCAGCAGCACAGTACAGCACTCGGCAGTATGGCCGTGAGGCGAGCGTACGTCTCATACGCCAGCTGGAGTCGTCGCCTGCTTTATAGGTATGATAGTTACCCTTCTTTCTCAACCCCGACGAAAGGCTAGGCTTGTGCCTATGTATGTGTACATACATGGCGGGCGTACGTCTAATACGCCAGCTGGAGTCGTCTGCTGCTCTATAGGTATGGTAGTTGCCCTTCTTTCTCAACCCCGACGAAAGGCTAGGCTTGTGCCTATGTATGCGTACATACATACCAGGTACTACAGTAGTTGTACATATTATTAACAGTACAAATTAAAACGCAACAAAGATATCAATTCAACATGAAAAACAATACATTAACGGAGAGGGGTGCATTAGAAGTGTCATGTCACACTGTTTTGGTGGTTCGCTCGGGCGAGAAGATGGTTTTCCGGAGTCGAGTGTTGGTGGGAGCGGAGTCAGGGTGCTTTGGTGGCTCGCTTCGGCGAGAAATTGGTTTTTGGGAGTCGTGCGTTGGTTGGAGCAAAGTCACAGCGTTTTGGTGGCTCGCTTTGTCGAGAAGGTGGTTTCCGGGTGACGTGTGTTGGTGGGAGCGAAGCCACAGCGTTTTGGTGGCTCGCTTTGGCGAGAAAATTGTTTCCGGGAGACGTGTGTTGGTGGGAGCGAAGCCACAGCGTTTTGGTGGCTCGCTTTGGCTAGAAGATGGTTTTCGGGGGTCGTGTTGGTGGGAGCGAAGTTCACTGTGTTTTGGCGAACACACAGCGAGTATGCTGTTTTTGATAATGACGTGAACGTGGGAATTCTCGACATTGTTCCGTTCTCGGATATATTGACGACCCAATGTTTTATGAGTTAATCGTGTACGTGCCCTGTAATTGTGCAATGGTTGCCCATACTCCAGTCCAGAGTTATGGACTGAAGTAGGGCTTGCTAGAAATTCACAACGTGGCATATTTTACAGTTCTTCCGCCCGTGCCTACACACGTGGCCAATCGGCTACCCCCAAACACCCTCTGGAGGGCATTATATCTTTCCCTCTGGAGGGCGCTTAAAATTTGGCTATACTATCGTGCGGTAAATTTTGGACCCACCACACCGACGTACAGGGTGGTCGGTCGCGCACGCTCTTTGTCGGCCTAGGTGCCCCTCCACGCCCTCACCCACAGCGTTTCGACTCAATGATTTCACATGTTCAGAGCTACGAGTATAGGCGACGGGAATGTGTATATCGCATGCGCTTGCTTGCCGCCAGTGCTGTCATAGGCAAGAGCTGTGGCGTGTGGCAGTTCAACGGACTGGTGGTTTTTGAGGGTTTCGAAATGCTTGTGAAGCTTGTTTTCATAGGGGTTGAAGCAGCGTATTTTGAAAAAATAAAATACTGGCCGTACATGTCCCGCTGGATACAGGCTGCCGCTGTGCAGCGGTATGTTTTGCTCATCCCATTTATTATCTTCGCATATCTTATTCTCTCTCTCCTTCCAACTCGTAACTCAGATCCGGGGCCACATAGCAGGCTCTTCTCCCCCTTTCCCGCTACGGTACGTGCCTTCATTTTTATCTCGAGAATATTTCAGCGTTTTCTTCCCTCGTCAACTCGCATCGAATTGTGCCTACCCACGCTGCAAGGCGCTCTCAACAATTGAATCCTTTTGATTATTATTTTGCAAATAAAGTCAAATGTCCGACCCACCTGGGGCTCGAACCCAGGACTCAAACACAAGTAGAATTCGAGGTTAACCACTTGAACCACCGGGGCGACCGGTATGTGTGTATGTGCAGTCTGGATCCGGAGCGTAGACAGTACTCGACATGTATCAAGAATCAAGTAGTCAATAATTTCAGGGTGAAATATTTCGAAATATAAGGAATTGCAGCTAAGCGTTTGTGCTCAGCGAGAAACGCCCTTCTATGGTATATTTCTAGGCTATCTATGCTCGACGTTCGCATCACAATTCGCCGCTGTCCTTGGCCAGAATAGGATATTCTTAATTGCTGTCGCGTTACTGCTGTGTACGCCACGGCCACCCCATGGCGTGTAATGCTCAATTCTCAAGCGCAGGAGGGTTCGTCAAGCAAACCGCTGGGAGGTGATCTGAATAATTTCCTTCCAAAGAAAGGCTAGGTCAAGCAACGAATCACTCAGAGAGGGCAGGCGCAGCCAGCCTTTGGAGGGCAACTGATCGAGTCGCTGCAGTCTCAATGCCTCTGGGGGGCGACATGACGATTCCCCACAAGCGCGCGCAATCTCAATGCCTCTGGTGGGTAGCATGTTGTTCCACCTTCAGCGGGTACAAATTCAATGTGCCTCCAGAGGCTGCCCATTCCCATAGACCTCCACCGGAGCAACTATTTCCCACGGCGCTCTAGAGCGAACGGCACGCAAACACTCTAGGGGCTAGCATTTAGTAGAGACCTCCAGCCGTCGCATCAGAAAAGAGCCTCCTCTAGAGGGGCGAAACGCCCTACCCTAGACAATCGCCAACGCGCTCTGGAGGGTGAGATGCCGACCCCTTTCCAGAGTTCTCAATATGAACCCCTCTAGAGGGTTGAAACGGCCGTTGCCCTCCTCCGGAACAAAACTGCCGCACGGCCCTCCAGCAGTATGTAGACAGCCCACTGTAAAGGCTAGCGCACATGCCTAGCCTGTACAGGGTACCAAAGGAACAAATCTCCCTCTGGATGGGCGGAAGACCTGACCCTCCAAGCCTCAAACACCCTCTGGAGGGTGGCCTTGCCCTCTGGAGGGTTTGGAGGGCGGGAGTAGCTGAATGGCCACGTGTGTACTCGACGGTCGCTGGGGCTCGGGCCCGCATGTCGTCCGGAGCCTTGATGGCATCTAGCGGTAGCTGGAACGCGTCCTTGAGGAATGTTTTCGCTTCCTCTCTATTCTGCACGACAGTATCTGGGAGTACTAGGAACAGCCCTTTAGGCTCTGCGCTCTCGACACAGGAGTGCCCTTTTCCCTGCGCGAAGAACCCTCTAGGCGGTATCCACAGGGCTACTCGTTCGAACCCTACGCCCTGAACCCTGTGTACGGTCATGCATCTTGCTGCCACAATCGGCCATTATGTTGCGGTAGAAGCGCCACTTACGGCCGGACCACGACAGGCAGGCACCCACACGTTTTGCTCTTGAAATATGTTTTTGCTATGGCCCCTTTTCCCTTTCCAGTGGTAAGTTCTATTATACCCCACGCCGGTCGTTTGAACGTGAAATCTGTTTCGTCTCTTTCCGCATCCAAGTATGCGTCGGTGTCTTCCCAGTCCCGGAGAATCCCGCACGTAGCGTTGACGATGCCTCATTCTTGGTTAAGCCGACTTGGTAGAGGGAATGTGAACGAAGGTGGACGATAGTGACTACCCGCAGCATTACAGAGTACCAGGTATGTAGCTACAGGTCGCATCTGCAGTGTTGTGTCCCTGTTGTAAGTCTTCTTACCTTGAGACCTCGTTTCAGCACGAGTACGGCCGGTAGGTCGGCGTACTCCATGACTATCTTTTGACGGCCTTTGCCCCGTTTGACCATAGCGCCGTTTAGCTTATCGAACGCCTGCGCGTGTACCGTCCTGGTTTCCTCGGAAGAGGCTCTCAAGGCAACGAGATGGTCCTCGAAGGCACGCTGAAGCTGCGCGTCGAACTCCGACAACGGCTTCCTGTTGTTGTATCAATCTGAAACATCGAACCCTATGGTACGAGCCCTTGCCCCCTCGAAAATTTGACGAAGGCGTTATTCAAGCTGGTTGGACATCACGCCGAGGCCGGCAACATTCTTGACACGGCCTACGGTGACGTAGCTCGTTGGCGGTGCTGCTCTTGAGCCGTCGAATATTCGGGAGAGTGTACGCGAATTGGGTAGCCTGCAGGTACGACACGTTGGAGCTCAACAGTAATGGTTGGTATATCACCACCCCTGCAATGTTGCCTGGATGGTGTAAGAAGACGATCGAAGGCGCAGTCAATATGTGCAGCGGTGCAACAGCAGTAGTCGGGTCGGAAGTCGAAGAAGTATACAAGACTTGAAATAATATACGAGTACTCGCAAGCTACCTACAAGAACGCACGGATTTGTACGGTCGTGTACGAGTACCCGCAACCCGTCCTTCGATGTTCGAGAGGTACCTCGTATGAAGGGTCAAAATTGCGATTATACGACTACCTGTAGCTCGTCCTTGCCTTCTGTCTAGATACGTAGGGAACCTCATTTGGTTACACGAGTACTTGTATCGCGTACTTGCGAATTCATCTTACTAGATATTGCTTATCTGTACTAGAGGTCGTTGGAGAAGTACTCGTGCCTGCAGTACTCGTTGTTTGGTTGCGATGTAAAACGCACGAGGTCGAGAAATACAAATACCGTTGAAGGTTTGGAATATTTCAATTTATCATGAAATACTATACGAGTACTCGCAAGCTACCTACAAGAACGCACGGATTTGTACGGTCGTGTACGAGTACCCGCAACCTGTCCTTCGATGTTTGACAGGTACCTCGAATGAAGGGTCAAAATTGCGATTATACTACTACCTGTAGCACGTCCTTGCCTTTTGTCTAGATACGTAGGGAACCTCATTATGGTTACACGAGTACTTGTAGCGCGTACTTGCGAGTTCATATGCACTAGAGATTGCTTATCTGCACGTAAAGGTCATTGGAGAAGTACTCGTGCCTGCAGTACTCGTTGTTTGGCTGCGATGTAAAACGTTCGAGGTCGAGAAATGCTAATACCGTTGAAGGTTTGGAATATTTCAATTTATCATGTTGAAAGTGCAGCAGTACAGAATCCACAAACTATCGTACCTTGTTGGCGTTGAGGTTCATCCCATTGAGGATCGATCAGAAGCCGCAGTTCCTATCTCCTTGGCACTCAACCTTCCCTGCGCTATCAGCAAGTGTAGTAGTGGGGGGCGCTGTACACGTATCCTGGATGTCCTGCTGTTGCCCTCGCAAGGTGGCCGGGTGTACCAGGACGCCCAGATGATCGATGCCAGACATGCAGTGCTGATAGAGGTTGTCGTTGAGGTACATGCCGCAGTCAAGCGTAGCCATAACGCCGAACAGTCCAAAGAAAGCCGGCTGGTGGCTTCGGGAGGAGAGAGCACCAGCGAACGCAGTACAAGCAGCGGTGATGGCGGGAAGCCACATGGCTGTACGACGGAAAACCACAGCAGTAGATCGCTGAATCAATTTTTTATCTTCACCGGTCGGGGTTTCCTGAACGCTGTAAAGTGGAAGTTCGAGGGGCATTGTATAATCATATCCGGGGTACAAGAAAAGGGGCCAAACCCCCCGGAAAGACTCACGATCAGGGTGCAACCACGGCTCAGAAAAGGGACGAAAAGGAATCGAAATGTCTTCGATCCTGTACCTGGGGATAATTTTTGAAGCCATTAAATGATCGGGTTGTTTTTCTCGGGGGAGAGTTTGTTTATCTTGGTTTTAGAATCGGTTTTGAGTTTTTTCGCGTGAACGATACCACTATACCCGATAATGTAAGGACTCTTTGCTTATTAGTATCAGCACCGACAATTTCTTACATTTCCGGGCAGAGTGGTGCCGGTCCTACCAATGTGTCCGGGAGTATAACAACTGTTTGGCCATAAATACGACTATCGAAACTCTCTTGACATTTCGGGGCAGGGTGGTAAGATTTCTGCTGTACTGCTGCTGTTTGAGATTTGACGGGAAACGCGTCCTAGCCACTGCAAGCACGGGGTTTGTCCGCTGTTGCAGACAAGGGCCAGAGCTCGGATTGACGGAGACGAAGCTACTGCTGCTGGTATTGTAGTCTGGTGCAGGTGTTGCTGTGGTCTGGCTACGCGCACGCACTCAAAACTTGCGCCTGTGACCTCTGGGCAGATGAGGGTACGTAAAGGGCCAGCAGGCTGCGCAGGCCGCGACTTTGCACCCTCTTACACAGACAGAGCATAGACTCCCGAGACACAACAAGGCACATACTATGGGGGGGAGACACCGCCACGCCAGCATGGTGTTCGGGCCGCCCTCTGCTGCGTCGATTGTCTGAGCTTACGAGATGCAACAGAGGTCTTTCTCTTCCTCACGCGCACCGCCTCTATTCTCGTCTGACAAAGGCGGCGCGATCGTGGGGCCAATCACCGACGTTTGTCTCAACAAAATCCCTACAAATCTCATCTGTGATCGGGACTACTTGTCAGTAGTTTCAAGAATTTCCAAGATAAATACAACAAAAATTGCCTCAGGTATAGGCGCTGTGCCGACGAAATTGTATCGTATACCCGTGGACGGGGGTTTCTACAAACTTTGTAAGATGGAAGGGCGAGGAGCACTGTATAATCAGCCCTGGGGTACAAGAAAAGGGACGAATAGGAGACGAAATTGCATCGTATACGCATCCCTGGAGGGAGTTTCTGTGTGAAATAAAGGCAGAGCAGGTGCCGGACTGCGTGACACTCTGTGGTGACACACAGCAAACACACACATTACGCACCAAATACCCAGAGCGTACATCACTCACAGCAAGCACACAGAACACACAGCACATGGAGCAAACAGTGGACACACAGTAGGCACAGGAAAATAGCACGCATCACCGAGGGCGCTCACCCAACGCAGACAGAGCCACAGCGCTGGTATACTGCTGAGTCGCTACCGCTCTGAATCAGTCTAGGGAATCCGTACATTGGTGGTACTTCGCTGGTATATTGGTGGGTCGCTACCGCTGCAAATCAGTCTCGGGAACCCTACGTTGGTGGTACCGAGCTGGTATACTGGTGGACCGGTACCGCTTGAAATCAGTCTCGGGAATCCTAGGCTGGTGGTACTGCGCTGGTATACTGGTGGGTCGCTACCGCTCCAAATCATTCTCGGGAATCCTACGTTTGTGGTACTGCGCAGGTATACTGGTGGGTCGCTACCGCTCCAAATCAGTCTCGGGAACCCTACTTTTGTGGTACTGCGCTGATGTACTGGTGGGCCATAATTGCTCCAAATCAGTCTCGGGAATCCTACGTTTGTGGGACTGCGCTGGTATACTGGTGGGTGGCTACCGCTCCAAATCAGTCTCGGGAGTCCTAGGTTGGTGGGACTGCGCTGGTATATACTAGTGGGTCGCTACCGCTCCAAATCAGTCTCGGTAGTCCTAGGTTGGTGGGACTGCGCTGGTATATACTGGTGGGTCGCTACCGCTCCAAATCAATCTCGGGAACCCTCCGTTTGTGGGACTGCCTTGGTATACTGGTGGGGCGCTACGGCTCCAAATCAGTCTCGGGAACCCTACGTTTGTGGGACTGCGCTGGTATATACTGGTGGGAGAAAATCCGACAGTGTTCGGTGAGATTTTTAAACAAAAATAAAAGGAGCATAAGCGGAATTGCACAACATTTCGCGCGCTGCGCAATCCACAGCAGGAGCAGCAGCAGCAGCAGTACTACGGGAGTAGCAGCTGTAGTTTTTCGTATGTGTATACTCCTGCCGCTGCTGCTGCCGCTGCTGTTTCTTGTGCTGCTGCTGATGCTGCTCCTTCGTGTGCAGCGATGTGGGGAAAGCGGAAGGGCTTTTTTCCCCCCCTAAAATTGCTACAGCTGCCAGTTATACGAATACATTAAAATCACTATTTTTCATGCGGGGCAATTTGCTTTCGCCTGAATTGTCAGCACGCTGATAAACATGAGCTTATGCGACGACTGACCTTTGATCCCGAATCTCGACATAGATTCAAGCCATAGTCAACCCGCTTGGTGTGCGGTAAGGGCAGCAAATGTAGATGGGGGCCTCGGAGTTACGGCCCACGGCGTGGTATGCCCTGCATTCAACCAGGAAAAAAACTGTACTTCGGCATCGGAGAGAGATCGGGAGAGATCGAATTTTTTATCGGAGAAATCAGACGAGATACACATGATTTGCATTGTTCGGTTGAGCCAACCAGCAAGCAGTCACTGCATGCCCGCATGGTCGACACAAACCAAGATACAAAAGTGTGCGTCCGTCCCAGTTTTCAGTTGGAATGTAGATGATGATGATGATGATGATGATGATGATGATGATGATGATGATGATGATGATGATGATGTTCTCACATTACAGTGTAGATCACTTCCCTGAAATCCTGCCTGTCGCCAGAAAACATGCTGTAACAAAATGCATCTCGATGGAAGAAAACAGACAAGTACGAAATAGTGCCCACGGTAGTATCATACCAGTCCGTAAAGGATACGGTACTCACGAGCTGTGGTATATCATCCCGTATCACTTGCAACCAAAAAACACCAGGACTATATCCATGGAATTATGGACCCTCGAAAAAAAAGGAAAAGGAGAAGGAAAAAAGAAGAAAAAGACAAGACGAAGAGGGAGTCGAGTTGAAAAGAAGAAATAAAAGAAAAAAAGGAAAAATGAAAGAAACAAAAACGAAGCAAACATGCGCTCAGGGTGCAGGCCGAGTCCCGAGGACAAGGTTGCTGTTTGTTGGTACGATCAGTACTACCTGGTATGATATATCCAGCTGATGGACCAACATGAGGGCGTCACGAGAAGACCAGACTGAAGGCAAGAAGGCGAGAAGAGGGTGGAAACAATGAGCGAACAACGAACAAGAAACAAATGTGACGCATCGATTGCTCCTCTTGTATGGGCTACTCGTACAGCAGTACAGTTTACCAGGTGCACGTGGTACATTTTCGTTGTCTACAAAGAAAATGGGATGGAAGGCCGAAAGCCAACGCCTTTCTTTGTAGCTGGCGTATTCTATGATGTACGTATACAGCACTACAATAAGTACTACAAGGCCCTGTCAGCGAACCTGGCATTTTTTGTTTTGTTTGGGGGAAATCGTTTTTCTCGATAACTACAACTCTACTTGCGCCGTGTTTGTTTCGAGTAGGTGCCCACCTACCTGGGGCGCATCTTTTTTTCTTGAATAGTATTATGAAAACAATGTTAAATTATTTTAATTAAGGCCAGAAATGCTGTTTTATCCTTTGGGGGAAAAAATCGCGAAAGTTTCGCAGGACAGGTGGTAAAATTCTTGTTGAAGCATGGCGCGTCTGATCCATCGACGGGGCGCTCTTGGTATTTGCAATAGAAACACGGTGTTCTTTTTTTTCGAAAACACTGAATAGTGACGGAGTAGTTACGTTTCGAAATGTTCGGACAGTTCACACTAATACCTACCAGGTACCTGGTAGTTGTGAACCGAATGATAGTATATACCCTCCTTGGCCTTCTCGATCCGACCAGAGGAGGGTACCGACATCTGGTACCTTGTGTCTGGCACCGGTACCGGGTATATGCGGGGCGTTGACCTCGTCTATGGGCCGTCTTGCTTGTGGTGCGCTGGCGTGGTCACGCTGACGAAGATTGCACCCCAATAATCGTTAACTAGGTATTTCAGGCCTGCGGCAACGATGGGGCTCCGTCGCGGAAAGCATGGAGTCTGTAATTTGGAGAGTGGACATATCTGGAGATCCCTCGTGAGCATGAAGCCTACAGGACAGGATGGAGGTGGATGTGGCGGGTCGGGAGTCCTGCACCCGACACGTTGAAAGCAAGGCAAAAACCAAAGCAGGCGAAATATGATATGGTTAAAAGCTTCTCGAAAACAGAGATGAAGGGGCCGGAAAACGCGGCGAGTTAGTCGGGTGGTAGGAAGGGCCGCTAGATTGAAGGCTCGAGAGGGCTAGTTGATCGTAGGCACATTCAGCATCCGTACTCTGGCCGTCAACGGCAAGAACGGTCTTGGCCATGCCAAGAAGATCATGGAGGTCTGCAGGCAGTCAGCTTGATATTATTGGATTGCAGGAGACGAGACGGGATGGGCAGGATGGCTTCACAGCAGCGGGTTTCACTGTGTACTGCAGTGGAGCTGCCGGAGGTGGTACGGGGGCCAAGGGTCAACGTGGAGTAAGGATAGCCACAGGAGTCCATCTTGCAGGATGTCGAGAAGGATGGACTGGCTGTGGAGTACATCAGTGCTCGAATCATGAAGGTGCGACTAAACTTGAAGGGGAAATCGAATGGGATTTCCTTTGTGGTAGCGTACACTCCAACTGACAGTAATTAATCAGCCCGTAACAATGACCTTTGTTGGGCCACACTAGGCAGCACATTTACTGAAGTGCCTAAAGGAGAACGCCTACTTGTCATAATGGATGCTACCGCTCGCACTGGCGCAAGGGGGGAAGGTTGCGCCGACGACAAGGCGCTGGGTCATGCGGGCGGGATACGCTGAATAAGAACGGACGACGTTGGATGGCATTCTCAGCTGAAAACCAACTTTGCCTCGTGAATATGTTCTTCAGCGCACCCGAGCGTGGAATCTCATACACCTTTCAAAGCCCAAATCGTGGAATGGTCGCTGCCGTCTGGATTTTATCCTCACGTGGCAACCAGACAGTCGATTCGTACAAACTGCCACTGTGCGCCGACCTCCTATAGTGAAACCCGAATCAGATCACAACCTGGTCATCTCCGGCTTCTTGGACGCTTTGCCCATATCCGCCGCAAGCGAGAGATGGAGGGCAGACGGGCAATCGACCTCCAACAACTGATGGCAAACCCCCAACTGCGGAGAGCCTTCATTGAAAGGTTGGCCCCTACCCCCTGACATGGGTCTACATTGTATGGCAGTGGTCTTCGCTAAAGCGATGCTGTCGACTGCCGCTAACATCGCGCCACGTGCAGAGCGCAGTCAAGGACCGGCGGGGTGGTGTGCAAGCGAGGAAACGAAGGCGGAAATGCTTGCGGCGTGGCAAGAGAGGGAAGCCGCGAGAGAGCTATTGCGCGCATATCCAAGCAACAGCAGCTCCAGGAAGTCCCTGAAAGCAGCTGGGAAACGCCTTAAGCGCGTGGGGATCAGCAATCTGGTTTCTTAAAGCACCTCAAGGGGATAGGTTTCGAGGAGAAGGAGTGGTATGGCCCACGTGCGCACCTCTTGATGATTTCCCTTCGATATTTGAGGTGGAGGAAACCGTCAAGAGCATGTCAAACCGAATGGTTGTTGGACCCCATGAGCCTTCCCGCTGAACTGCTAAAACTCGTCTTAGATGGAGATCGCAATGGTAACCGCTGTATACCAGAACAATTCCACGCCATTGTGATCGTCATACGGCAGGGCGGGGGCGTGCCGCAGGAGTGGAAATATGCCGTGATCATAGTGCTGCACAAGAAGAAGGACCGAACTGGGTGCGGCACGAGGCATCTCGCTCGTGGCACACGCTGGCAAGGTTCTCCTCACGGTGATTGCCGATCGCCTCAGCAATTACTGCGAACGCGAGGATGTACTATCAGAAGAGCAGCGGGGCTTTAGACTGCAACCGTCGTCGATGTATGTGATCTTCGTGGTTCGACGACTTCACCCGCAGGAGTGGACATATGCCGTGATCATAGTGCTGCACAAGAAGAAGGACCGAACTGGGTGCGGCACGAGGCATCTCGCTCGTGGCACACGCTGGCAAGGTTCTCCTCACGGTGATTGCCGATCGCCTCAGCAATTACTGCGAACGCGAGGATGTACTATCAGAACAGCAGCGCGGCTTTAGACTGCAACCGTCGTCGATGTATGTGATATTCGTGGTTCGACGACTTCACCAATTAGCACGAAAGAAGAGCACCCCTTTTTACCGGTGTTTCGTCAACCTCGCCAAGGCATACGATTCAGTCGACCGGACGCTCTTGTGGACCCTCGATTCGACGTATCACCAAAGATGCTCGCGGTTATTCGCCAGTTCACGATGGATTGCGTGCGTGCATCCGGACCGACGATGGCGAATATTCAGCCTGGTTCGGCGTGGGGCAGGACCTACGGCAAGGATGCGTGCTCGGATCATTGTTGTTTGTCGTGTTATTTACTGCCGTACTGCTTGTGGCGGTGGAGTGGTTTAGCGACAATGCAGATGTGGTGAAATATATTATGTGCATCTAGGTGAGGGATGAGAAGGGGGGGGAGGGGGGGGAACGATGGAGGCCGTAGAAAGGGCGAGATGAACCCCAGGAGACTGCCGGAGCTGCAACCGATCTGGGGAATGCTGTATGCGGACGACGCGGGCATCGTTCCCAGATCGAGGAACAGCCTTGCGAAGATGGTGACCGATATCGTTGCAGTGTGTGATTTGTTCGGATTGATTTTGAAAGCCAAGCCGAAGACCGTGCGCGTGATGACGAAACGTATGTGACAGGGTTACTTTCGTTGCTGAGGTAGCCGGCCAAGTGTACAAACAAACCACCAAGTTTGCGTGGCTTGGGGCAGCTGTGTGCGGGAACGCCGACCTTGCTGCCGAAATCAACCGGCGCGTGCTGCTGGCCAACGACATAGTTTGCGACTGTACGACCAGCCCACCGTACCGCTCCAGCTCAAAGTACGGATGCTCAAAACCAAGGTAGTGGAGATCATCTCTTTACGGGTGTCATATGGAGCCCCACCGTGGCCCATCTCGCCGTGCTGCGGACGGCTCACCTGCATAGGATGGAAGATAAAACCTCTCGACGACTACCATTGCTTTCATACGCAGATGCACAGGCCAAGACTGGCTGTGAAAACGTCGAAATGGCGGTGCGAAAGCGGCGAATACTTATCGCAGGGTTCGTGGCTCGTACGTCACGAGAGACTACCCAAACGATTGATGTTTGGGGAAGTGGAGGGGGGAAATGGTTACGTGGGAGGGCAAAAGCAGGACTGGATGGGTTGTGTCGAACGCGACCTCTCGTTGTTTAACCTACCCATCGAAGAGAAACAATGGAAGCTGGCAGCGAAGAAATCAGACGTGTTGAAAAAGCGGCAGATCAGTACATGAAGCGCTGGTTCGGTAAGGAGGAGGATGTAGCAACACGACGGGCGCTTGAGGTACAAAATTCGTAGCAACTTAAGATACTGTGGGGTCCAAGGCCGAGGGGGTAAGAAGAGGAACCGCGTTGAAAAACGCGTAGCAGCGGCAGCTAGGCTGGTCGAGAAAGTGTAGGCACCCGCCGAATCTTGGCCCTGGCGGTCTTTCTAGTTGAGACGCCCAGTTACTACTGCCTAGTGCTGTGTTACAATCCCTGTTTTATTTATTTTATTTTTGTTCGTTGTGATCCCCTATTCCCTGCCAAGTCGATGGTATCCTCCCCCCGCCGTACCGTGCCATTCTGCGTCGGCTGCCTCACCTTGTTTGTTGTTTGTTGTATTGGTGTGAACCTTTGTTAGTTTCCCTTTTTCCGATTCTGTTGACGTTTAAAATCAACAAATGCCTCCACTAACTGGACAAAGGACTCCTCGTTTGATGTTTGTGAGTTCCTGCTCTGTACCCTCTTCTTGTCTTCTTGCCTTCCGTCTGGTCGTCTTGTGACGTCCTTAAGTTGATCCATCAGCTGGAATTATCATACCGGTTGGACTGATCGTACCAGTAAACAGCAACCTTGTCCTCGGGACTCAGCCTGCGCCCTGAGCTCATGTGTGCTTCATTTTTTGTTTGTTTGCATTTTTTTTTCTTCAATCTTTCTGTTCCCCCTTCGTGCTTTTCTTTTTTCTTTTCCATTTTCTTTTTTTCGAGTGTACATCATTCCATGGATATGTCCCTGATGTTAATTGTTTGCATGTGATACGGGATGCCACAACTCGTTAGTGCCGTTTCCCTTACGGACTGGTACGTTACTGCCGTGCGCACTATTTCGTACTTGTTTGTTTTCTCCCATCGAGAGGTATTTTTGTTACAGCCTGTTTTGTAACCACAGGCAGGATTTCAGGGAAGTGAGCTAATGTGAGAACATCGCCACGTTATCATCATCCGACATTTTCAAAACGTCACGACTCCGTCAATGTTTAATATTTCGAAAAGCAAAAAACATGATGTTTCTATTGCTGATGTCAAGAGCGTCTCGTCGTGGATTGGACATGCCATGCTTCCATTCGAATTTGACAACTTTTTCCGCCGGGATTTCGTTTTTTTCCTGTAGGAAAAACAGCATTTCTCGCTTTTTAATCCAACAGATGATATTGTTTTCAGAATTCGTTTCAAGATGAAAAGATGCATCACGTAGGTGGGCACCTGCTAAAAAAAAACAAGGGTCAATTAGAGTTGCCATCGGGAAAAATGGTTTTCCCCAAACAGAAAAAAATGTCAGGTTGGCTGACAGGGACTGAAATGCACCCTAGTAGGAGGCACGCAAATATTTCACCAGCATGCGACAAGCGCCCCCGACAAAAAGCAAACAGCACGCCGCACCCCCAGCGATCAAACCATCCGGAGCGTTGTGCTCGCAGTGCGAAATAAACATGTTTTTGGGTACTTTGTTTACCTGGTTTTAGAGTACCCCCCCCTGTATAGCAATACAAATTGTTGCGGTGTGTCCTGGCGTGTAAACTATTTTTGTTTCCGGCGCCCCTGAAGCATGATAAAAAATCGAGAGTTCGTACGTACACGTTTACTCTTATAGTTTAGTTTCCGTTTTTATGCACACGCTTTGTCCGTCCACTCTTATCCCGATGTGGACGAAGACGCAGCAGTGTAGTTGCTGCTGTTGCTGCTGCTGGGTAATTCTTGCGTCGTCCATACCATGACCACTCCGTAAGAAAGCCTTTTGTATACCTGGTATATATATAGATGCATCGCAAACAGATGGCCAGACGAAGCCCTCTCCTGCGTCCCTCGTGCTTCGACCGTCAATTGACGGCAAGACGCTTAAACGGCCAGCCCCGTCCTTCAGACCCCCCCTCTACCCACCTGCACCCGCCGACACCCGAGGCGCTCGCTCTCGCCGACGGTGCGAGGCTGGGTTCTCTGTGTGCACCCAACCCTAGCCGACCCCTATTTCCAAGTGAAAGCTTAAACCCGCCGCACCATCACCCAACGTCCGCGCCCGCGCCACCAAGAGGGTGAGCCGGCGCAGCGCGGGAGGGCCGTGTTTGCCCTGCGTGCACCCCGGCCCCCCTACCTACGGCGAAATCCGGGGTCGAACGCCCCTGCGCGTTCCCAGCGCGGCGCATCCAAAATGGACCCAAGACGATCTCCGAATTATTACAGACGACAACACCACCATACTAAAAAAACGATGGCAACACGACTACCACCAACGTTCACTCAACATTCTCATTTTGTAAAACTGAGTGTCTACTTGGGAAGTTTGATATATGTCTGTCTGTCCGCATCCCTTACATTTTCGAACTTACGTTAGTTCGTTCCAATGATGGAAATATTACCGTGTTACAGATGATGTTCATACGACATATTCGACTCCTACAGACCTTACATACTGAAACATGCCATACCACCAGAGGGTATTAACCTTATATATATATATCCACCACACCGTACCACCATACCATAACTTCTAACATACCGTGGTTTCTCCATATAGTATATCCACCAAACCGTAGCTGTTTATGATACCATACCCACGTACGATATCACATACCGTGCCACACCACACACCATGCCATACTGTACCGTACCACGTACCATACCATACCCATACTGTACCAGCACCATCCGAGGGGCTCAACCTATTATACCTCGCGGGCGTTTGCTACCTTCGGTGTGCCTTGGCCTAGCAGTCAGGGCAGTAGCACAGCAGGGCTAGCCCTCGACCCAGTTCAACGCGAGCGTTTACGACCTTTAATGTGCCTTAGCATGGCAGTCAGAACAGTAGCACAGCAGGGCTGGACCTCAACCCAGTTCAATTCCCGACCCTCGCAATGAAGCCATTCGCGCGAGAGGCATGAGATGGTGCATAGCAAAGGTTTTGTTGATCTCTGTGGAGTAGTTTTGTGACCACATAATTTTTTAATCTCTGGGATCGAAGAATCGGCACGGACACTGGTTGGGCTGGATGTCGACGGGTAGAAAGACCGGTAAAATGTGATGAACACACACTTCAATATATAAAACTCAAACAGTCCCAGCGCAAGCGTTGCCATATTTGAGCAGTGTAAGAACACTGTGTCTCAGACGGAGACAGCGGAATTTGCTTGTTGGGGACCTTATATTTCGCTTTTTCGATCCTCTGTGCGGTACACTGATCTTCTGTCCATTCTTTTGTGGGTTACTTTGTTACTGTCGTGCGTGTTTCACATGTTTTTTATTGCACAACCGACGCCACAGCCGCAGTATAATAAAACCCCGCAGTGTTATATTGCTGTACAACCGATTGGGGGCCACGACCCCCTGGTGGACACTTAGGTTTCGCTTTTCGATCCTCTGTGTGGTACAGGGATCTCCTGTCCATTCGTCCGTCGATTACTTTCCACATGAACACCTCACCGATGTCGATTACTTTCCACATGAACACCACCCCCAAAAAAGGGAACTGATGTTGGAATTGAACAACACCACCACCGCTGTGTGTTTAACTCTTTCTTATTACTGTGGACACCCCACCCAAATAAGGGTGATGCTGATAGTTGGGATAGCACCGATTACAACAGTAGTCTGTAGCATCTACTCGCTGCTGCATGACACTGGGTTAACTGGTGCAACGTAGCTCGTACTACTACCGTACCAGGTACGTAGCAGTATACCCATCTACAGTAGGAGTAATCATTAAATAGTGATGGGTTACGTAGGACGGTTTTCATGCGATACATTGCCAGTAGGCAACAGCATGTGTTACGCTCTTCTGTGTACTCGTGCACATAGCAAAATAAGTTCCAACAGCAGTAGTATCGTGGATGTACACAGCAGCACGTTCATGTAGTACGTACGCACTGGTAAGCACGGAGAAAATATATTTATCATCTGCAGAATCTACAGGAGCACATGTACTAGCTGTAGTGCATGCGCACATTCGTCATTCCCACTCTCCTAGTAATAGTAGTAGGCTGTAGAAGAATCTGGTGCATCACTATCAACAGCACGAAGCAGAAATGTAGGTCGTATGTAGGATATTGAATGCCCTTTACTAACCACGACGAATATCCTGTATCCCCGCCGAGTACGACCACGAGTAGTACCGATAGCCAGCACGTAGACGCTCAGGCTGAGGCAAACCCCGCCTTCTGGGGTGCCGTCCGTTCCGCTGCCGATTGGTGCGATATGAGTGAAGTGCTCATAGGCTGTAGATATCTAGAATATAGTCTGCAGTTTTGTGGTCTCAGGACTACGAGAATAATCCAAGGAATGGATTTTTTCCCGACGGATATTCCACTAGACGAGCATTGTTCCCTAACGGAGATAGGACCCTAAACTGAGAAGTTGTAATATTACCATCAGAACGATCGGTAGGGGTATGAAGGTTTTTTAGGAGTTCATCGTAAAAGAGGAATTTAGGAGGGTTTGTGGCGGGGGTGGGACGAGTATATCTGGGTGTCGAGTCCCTCCCCCCCCCCACTCCTCTCACTTCTCTACCAGAGCACCTCCTTAGCTCTCGCCATCAATTCCCGAGGTTTACCTAAAGGGTTTCTAGGAGCAAAAATTCGCCCCACTGAACAAAATGCACATAACGGTACACCAGTGTTTTTTGCCAGTTTACGGTACAAAACATGAAAACCAGGAAATCAGGGTACACCAAACCCGAGTTAGATGACGTTTTCTGTCAAGGTATACCGTTTTCTGGAAAAATGTCAATGCCCGTACGAGTCATAACAATGACAAAAAACGGTACACCAGTGTATTTTTGCCAGTTTACAGTACAAAAAAAGAAAACGAGGTAGTCAGGGCGACACCAAACCCAAGTTAGATGTCGTTTTCTATCATGGTATACCTTTTTCTGATGAAAGAACAATATCTGGTGAAGCTCAGAACTACAAATATAAACCGCGTTCATGAATACAAGCGTTGTCTCGTCCTCGTATTTAGACGAATAGTCAAGCGTAGCTTATATTTCTGAAGAATTCTTGTTTCGTTTCGTGTATGTGCGTGTACTCAGAGCACGGCACCGCGGGCGAGCCGGGCGTCGTCGCGAGTGTCATCGGGTGCTGGCGGGTAGAGGGGAGTTGCAAGGAGCGCGGTCGCCGTTTTAGTGGCTAGGCGTCGCGTGTGCCTCGAGACACGAGGAAAGCATGTATGGACTATGTCTGGCCTCCATCTGTGGATTCGGATAGAGTATACCTGGTTTGCGAGTCTATAACGGTCGTTCGGGATTGAAAAATAGTATTCAAGCGGTGCTTATTTTTGCGACCAAGCTGAAGTTCACAGAGAGAGCTACGCAGTCTGAGCACGAACTTTGTCGAGCTGGCGAACGAGGGCCACGGTGAGCACCGGGCTTCACGCGAGGCGGGCGGCGGGGCTCACTGTGGCACAAAGGGAGGAAAGCTTTACCTAGGCTGAATTGGTGATGAGGTGGTCGCGAGACGGGCGTGCGGCGTACGAGGCTGAGAGAGCTCTGCTGTTCGATTATTTTTTTTCTGACCGGTGCAAGGTGTTCCAATCAGGCAGAAAATGTTTGCTTGAGAGGGGGTGTTTTTTTTTTTTTCCCCTCTAGGTTTCGATTCTATTTTTAATGTTGTTTATGCGGTGTTGCTGTGCCGTGCTGTGCTTTCTCTTTCGCACATGGAGCATATACGAAGTATATCAAAATAAGGAAATAGGTACTCTACCTGGGGTGTTTTCCTGAATGGAGCATGGAGTTTTTGGCATTTGCAAATCGCCTGTTTGCACCTAATTATTTTTTTGGGCCGTCTGTCGCGTCCCATTCTCGTTCATGAATGCAAACGCTTTCTCATGCTCGTATTTTTACGAGTAAGCAGGCGTAGCTTATATTGATGAAAAAAAAGTCGTACCCAGCCAAGGACTCTCGCAGACTGCAATATGATACGCCCAACCCCCCCTTCCCGGAGGGGCCTATTTTTTTTCACATGTATGTTTGTTGTCTGTTTGTTTTATATGTACAGTAAGATTATTTGTGTGGCAGTACTGATGTACTGAAGAGGCGTACGTACTCGTACTCTTATAAAGGCGTCGTTCCCCCTACTCCAATACCTGGAATATGATACCAGGCTTATACGATATATTCATACCTGATCGTAGCATTAATATTGTTCTGCTTTGCTGCTTGATTGTCCACTGCTTCGTCGAGCGATTTAACGGTCATACATAACTGATACGTACATGTAATTCAGCGTTATCTTTTCCTTCTACGGCCAAGCTAGACGTGCCGTCATGTATTATGCGAGTGTCCAGGAGATCCTTCCGCGGTTTTTCGGACAGTGACATACAAGCTATTGGCACCAGGTGCGGTCATCGGTTCGTTTCGCGGATGGCTTGTCGTTGGTGAGGTATACACAGGTGTGGAAGATACGTGGTATCTGTCGATCTATCTATCCAGATATACCCTTTATCTAATCTGATCCATCTGCAAATGAAGAAACCATATTTTTATTATCCCAAGCTTGGCGACCTCATACGACTTCATGTGCCGACTAGTGCCAACGAAAGAAAATAATGCACTCGACATTCCATGCGGCATATCAGTGAGTAGTAGGATTGATGTAGCTGCGGGAAGCACTTTTGCTGCCGTGGTGCCGAGATTCACTTGTACGAGCAAGAATGCTGCTGCAGCTTGCCCGTAAGGAAAGTGAGAGGCAAGTCAACGCTTTTCCATATATACTTCAGCTATGTATCAGGTACCTGGTACCGATACGAGATACCAGGTACTTGGTAGGTAGGATATACGACTTTCTCCGGAAATGTAGGGACTGTTTAATGATCAACATATTCAAAACGGTCCTTACATACCGGATAGACTGATAGGGTCTCGAGCTGTTGACAATAGGGTCGGCAGGACCCGTACTAACGCTACGGCAGCTACAAGAAACTACAGAAGCACGCTGCTACTGCTGTAGCTGTATGATGCTCATGGTGTTCCTCAACAATACGACAATCACGTTTGATGCTATGTATCAGGTACCTGGTACCGATACCAGATACCAGGTACCTGGTAGGCAGGATATACGACTTTCTCCGGAAATGTAGGGACTGTTTAATGATCAACATTTTCAAAACGGTCCTTACATACCGGATAGACTGATAGGGTCTCAAGCTGTTGACAATAGGGTCGGCAGGACCCGTACTAACGCTACGGCAGCTACAAGAAACTACAGAAGGATGCTGCTACTGCTGTAGCTGTATGATGCTCATGGTGTTCCTCAACAATACGACAATCACGTTTGATGCCTTCCGAGAGCTCATGCTGCCTGGCAAGTGCAGCGTCGAGAGCCGCGCTGTCGTCAAAGTCGTCCCCTCGGCGTTCTTCAGGCAGTGCTCATCCAGCCAAGCCTGCCGATACCATGGCATTTCGCGGCCTTCTGGTCGACCTTTGAGCGAACGCATAAATCAGTTGTATTGGTATCACTCACTGCTGCTGCAGTGGCCGCAACTCCGCAGACAGACGCTGTCGTGGCCTAGACGTCAGCAGGTCCTGCCTCACAGTGGTATTTTAGTATGGTGGAAGGCCTGCTGTATCAAGCAGGGGAGGGAAGGCTCTCTACCGCCCAGTGGTTTCCTTGTATATAGATGTTGTACAGGCGTAGGGAGAGGGGGGTACCAGGTATATACTCCCCCCCGGTCGGGAGGGCCCAGGTGTAGCAATCGTCGTGAAGTGTCGGAAAAAAAATTGCGGGCGCCTTTGACCCAGCAGAAAAACATTACATGGAAGACCAAGGAAGACAACGCACTTACTGCTGTGCTAGACTTCTGCATTAGACTATGGTACGAGCATGTGCTTTCTACGTCCTTTCTCGAGACCTACATTTTTACGACGATAACGGCTCACGAACGACAACAGTCCACCTACCCTGGTATCTGTCACCGTTGAGATCGTGCCTGCGTTTATTCCTTTGGTTCAGGTTGTTGCAAACCGCGTCGAGGCCTTCGAGTTCTGCGCAGCATTTGTATGATATGTTTTGTGTTCAGGGGTTTGTTTACGAGGTGCATGTACGTAACCATCATCGGCGAAAGTACTCCTTATATGCCTTTTGTCATCTTGGTCTTATTTGGTATGAGTGTGTTCACGGCTCACGGCACGTTGAATGCCACCTCAATCTGCACGATTCGACTGTAATATTATGTTTTGGTTCTATATTTTGAATCTAAGTACCCATGCGACTGGCGAAGACTCAGTCATTCAGCTCTTCGTACCCTTGAGACTCACGAGGACTCTGTCGTTTCAGTACTTTGACGTACTCTTGGACTCGGTACTTCGAAATGACTGGTATTCGCGAGTCAACAACTGAGTCGCGACGACTGGGCAATGGTACTCTGCCGACCTTTTTTTTGCAGTATGTAGTTGTCGTGTCGCTGCTGCAAATTTTCGCTTCTACCCAAAGTGTACCTGACCTCTGCAGTATCGTGTTATTGTATCGCTGCTGCTATTTTTCTCTCCTACTCCAAACGCGCATGTTATCATTGTTTCTGGCCGACGTCTTTGCAAACGTGTCTTTCCTGCTTTTTGGCCGTTTTTCTAAGCCCGACCGATCCCTGAAATTTCCATACCTCCGTCCAACTTTGTATCAAATTGTAACACCTGGGGAACAGCAGGGCAACGCTTGCCCTGATCTACAATACAGAATATCCTATCCAGAAGAAGCGAAGCACTGCTTCCCAGCTGCCTGATACACCTGCGCCCCTTACCCTTATACCTCGGCCATCACTTCACATCTGGCGTGGTCGGCAGGACTCCCTTTCAGTGGTTATTCTCAGTCAACACCCCCTCTTCGTGGTGTTAGAGCCTGGGTTCCTTTGTTTTGAATAGCCGCATCTTCGACCACATTTTTCCTTGTCGTTTGGGATGAAGTGTTTTGTTATATCCTTCGACCATCTTGTGGTTTGCGTATGCAACTATTCAGGGTGGGCTAATGTGATATGAGTGAAGTCTGGCTGTAGATATCGATAAGATAGTCTGCATTTTTGTGATCTCAGGAATGCGAGAATTAGCTAATAGAATTTTCTGGCGGATATCCCGGTAGACGAGAGTAGTCCTTTTTTTAGTTAGAAATGTTCCTCCACGAAGATAGGACCATGAAATGAAAAGTCGTTCGATTACCAGGAGAACGATCGGTAGGCATAGGAAAGTTATATGGGAGTACATCACAAAAGAGGAATTTAGGAGTTTGTGGCGTGGGTGGGACGAGTGTATTTGAGTGTCGAGTCCTCCCCCTCTTCCTCTCACTTCTCTCTCACCATCCATAAATAATATATTAACCAGAACGAGCCGAACACTGCTTCCCAGCTGCTCGATTCACCTTCGTCCCTTACCTATACACCTCGGCCATCACTTGACACTGGTCTCTCTTGTCGCTCTCATCAACTTCATCTGCGACATCACAAAAAAAGACAAGCAAAGTGAGAACAGCGCTCGAATGCATTTCATCGAGGGCACTGACAATTGATTTTACAGCTACAGATATTCTGGTCGAGATGCCCAGTGACTACTGCCTTCTGTGTTACAATCCCTGTTTTGTTCGTTTCATTTTTGGTGTTGGTTTGTTGTGATGCTCCATTCCCTGCCAAGTCGATGGTACCCCCCCCCGTACCCTGTCATTCTGCGTCGACTGCGTCACCTTATTGTATATTTGTTTGATCCTTGTGCTGTTCTTCCTTTTCTTCCGATATCTTTCCTTAGCCCCCCCCCCTTGCTCCGTCTGTCTCTGTCCTTTTTGTGTCGGTTGTGTCGTCCTTGATTCACCAACTGGACGTAGGACTGCTCGTTTTTTGTTTGTTGTTAGCTCTTTGCCTGTACCCTCTCCTTTTCTTGTTGCATTCCGTCTGGTCTTCTTTTGACGTCCTTACATTTGTCCATCAGCGGGACATATCATAGGACTGATTGTACCAGCAAACAGCAACTTTGTCCTCGGGACTCGGCCTGCGCGCTGAGCGCATGTTTGCTTCGTCTTTCCTTCTTTTTTCCCCCTGTTTTTTATTTGATTTCTTCTTTCTGTTCCCTCTTCATGTTTTTCTTTTCTTTCCCCCGTTTTTTTCCGAGTGTATATATAGTACGATGGATATGTTCCTGGTGTCATTTGGTTGCAAGTGACACGGGATGGTATACCACAGCTCTTTAGTACCATTTCCCTTACGGACTGGTATGATACTGCCGTGCACTCTACTGTATTGCGTCCTTGTTTGTTTTCTCCCATCGAGATGCATTTTTGTTATAGTTTGTTTTGTGACCACATGCAGGATTTCAGGGAAGTTAGCTATTGCAAGAACATCATCATCAGCCCAGTGCTCGCAGTACGAAACCTACAGAATAATAAGTACAGGAGCGGCGGCGCGTGAGCGACGGCGCGAACGGCCGAGCGATGGAGCAGGCGACAGCGGTCGATCGACGAAGGCGGCCCAACGCCGCCAACAAAATACCGAGACAACTGACGATTGACGTTCGAGTGGCGGCGCGGTGAACAAAAACGAAAAGGCACAGATGCCTACGAAAAACCGCGAATACACGACGAAAAACCATGAAGAATAACGAAAAAAAACGAAAAAACAACCAAAAACAACCAAATACACCTAATACTCATAAACCCATGGAAACCCAACCACGAAATACACGCGGAAACCCAATACAAACCACGAAGCCTATAAAAAAATATGAGAAACCACAAAATACCACGACCAACCCCCGGAAGACCACGAGCAACAAAGAACAATCAAGGAAAAACACTCCAAACAACGCCAAAACACCAAAGCCCATCAAATACCACAAAATACTCACGAAAACCTGACGAACTCCAACCCAAAACCACGAGGCCTCGACAGCGAAGGAAAAACCGCGAAATACCCACGGAAAAACGGCGAAGCCAACCCAAAACTGTCAAGTTCAAGATCGAGACATTTTGTATCTCTTGTTAGGTTTGGCTATTGAACGGGTACTCGTTGGGTATCACGTTTGGTGATTGCATGGACTGTTGTTCAGTTTAATCCCGCCTAATTTGTTGGTCATAGGGAATACTATCCCCGAAAACGAACATGCCTATAACAAATTATGAAATCTGTACAAAACCAAGGCGAACCGAGCTCGTGAGGACGGTTGGCACGTAACCTGCTCCAGAACCACACGACCCTATTGACCAGGTGAGTCAGAACACGATTATGTAGTCGGCAAGTTTTGTCGTTGCGTGCTGCAATGAACATCGGCGACCAAAACTATGTGTGTGGGAATGGGCCGGTTGTGTGTGCTACGTGTTTTTAGCCTCACAGATGCTGCTGCCCTGCTTGTTGACCCAACAGCATGCTGCTACATCCACGACCCTTACCCGCGCTGCCGTGGTTTGCAGTGTGTTCGTGGGGCAAGAGACCGTAGGTAATCGGATGTTGTAGGTACTGGTACGAGCGACGCTTGGCATACCGCTGCGAATACTGGTAGCAGGCACGTTACACCGTATACTTCTGCCCAGCCCCACGAGCCACGACCATGGTATCGGTAGACCATCGTACAGTGGTAGACCATCGTACAGTAGGAGCATATTGATGCACGTTAGCAACCTTGCAGCAGCAAGTTCTGCTGCGACACGCCCCTGCTATCGCTGCACGCGTACGCATGTTCGATCGCCGCAGTGTATGTATTCGGAATGTCGATAGATATCAGCATGGGCAAATGTAGCACTCAGCGCTGCAAACAGATAGGATGCATTATGCAATAGGATGTTTAGACGAGTACCTGGTATATACGTAAGCGTACAGGATGTGGGGTACTATCTGTCGCTGTATCTCATATTTGCCGACACGGCAAGTTTACCCAAGACATGTTACCCGCACGTTACAAAGAGTTTAAAATATTTGTACGCAGGTACAACAGCAGTGCTGGCAAGAACACAGTGGCACTACGAGTATTGCTGGGACTCAGCGTTGCTCTTCCTGCACACGAAAAAAACACGAACCTGCAATATCTTCGACCGTCGCGGTGTATGTGTATTGTCAATAGACGTAGTCATCATGAGCATACCTAGCACTCAGCGCTGCAAACCCATAGAATGCCCTATGATATAGGATGAGTATGTGCGTTTACCAGACTGCGTGTATGTGGTGTGTATTGTCAATAGACATCATGATGAGCATATCCAGCAGTCAGCGCTGCAAACGCGTAGGATGCACTATGAGATAGGATGAGTATTTGCGTATACCTGATGCATGTATGCGTTTTGTACACAAGTTAACGAAAACCTCGAGTATGTACTCGTACGTTAAATCTGTACGAGTACATAATGTGAGGGTCATTGCACAGCCAGTAAGGGTCCCTCCATATTGCCGATTTAAGAATGCGGGTGCCCGATATAATGTCGGTGAAATCGCTTGGTACAGATCGGATCAACTTAGCCAGTTTGACTGGGTGCGGTTCCCGCTACAATGCCGGTGTATTGGCGTGGCACATACCGGCATTATAGAGGAACTACTATCAAATAGTACTGCCCTGCTGTCCGCTGTGCTTGAGCCAACAATATGTGAAGAACGCGGTGCTGCAAACATACTGTATGATACAGGGTACATCAGTATATTATCTGATCTGCAATATAATTCCAACACCTGTCGATAGAAGTTTGCACAGACAAAAGAAGTCAAAATGCAGGGTTATCCCCGTGGCCCGTCTTGAGCCTCGAGCTTGTAAGAGGGAGCACACGCACACTCGTGAAAAGTCTGAATGAACAATCATGCAAGGGCCGTACTCATCTGTTGCTTGCCTTTGCCATTCGAACATTGCCCACTCTGGTTTCGGTGGTGTAATTGTTTAACGGTCGAACTATGCGATTATGTGTATACGAGCTGGTTTACGTTGAACAAAACTGTGTCTGCCGCGAATGCCGCTTCCAATATCTACTCGAATGTCACAAATTTGGTATTACACTGGCCGCCATGAACAGTGAAAGAGGTTGACCCAGTCAGTTTTTCGGCTGAGGTCCTTGGGCTGCCGCTAGCGCTGAAAATGTGTCCCTAAGGGGGCCTTAAATAGACCAGAAGCAGTGAGGCGTTTCCGTAGGAACGAACTTTTTTCCCATACTTTTTTTCTGGACGAGCGGATTTCAGGTACTTCAAGGCATGTATGTAAAAAAAAACGCCCGAAAAATGCAAGATCTGACTGCGTGGGGCCAGTGTCGAGTCGTTTTTCACACCAAAAGCGGATCTTATTCTGAAACCGAGTATTTACTACTGTAGGCGGGGGAAAATAAGAATTTTTCTACTTAGAGATGGGTCCTGCATTTTTGCACACCTGTCATGTGAGCCCCTGTCTGCGCCTTGACGAAGGGTGTGTGTGTGTTTTTTTTTCGTCGGGAATTCGGGTTTCTCCAGGCCCAAAATTCCACACAGAAAAACAACAAGTGCATGATGATAACAACACACACCGTCCGGTAGCGGGTCGACAGGGGCTCATGGAACACGTGTGCAAAAAGTAAGGACCCATCTCCCAAAAACGTCGTCGATTTCCGACTCTTACTAAATTTGGGTAGTTCAGCATGATGCGCTTCCCCCCAGACCATGATCAATAACCAGGTCGTCCTGGTTAATCTGTATATTAAAAATATGTATTCGTAGCATACTAGCATATCTTGATTAATTATTGTATTCAGTTGGTTCTACTACAACCCCGCTGACTGGGCGAGAGGAGGGCCGGGGCGAGGACAAAAAATATAATTACACCACACCCCCCACAGCCAGTGGGTTCAGGTTTACTAGGTATGTGCGAATGTCAACAAGCGCTAACCGTATGGTTTGTTGTTTCATTGGTGTGATACAGTAGTACCCGCCCCCCCCCCGTCTGTGTCTTTAAAATGGTTGTGGGGTTTGAGGCATATTGTTGGTGTTCCCTTATTTGCTTGTTACACCGCTTTAAGTTCTTGACAACAACGAGACAAGAACAACACCTCGCATTTTTGCAACTTTGGACGTGAATCCAAACTGTAGCAAACCAGTGTTTGCCGCCCACCCCTCCCCCCGCCCAACCCCACCCTTGCTCTACGGCTGTGCTTACTACGCAACGATCTCAGTGGATGCAGCTCGACGGCATGGAGGAGTTGTGGCAGACACTATTGCGCTCTGGCATTTGTGTTTTGTCAACTACAGGAGAAACTGTGCGCGTGCGACTGGATTTGAATACGAGTCACCGGGGGTTGTTTCAATACCGCCGTAGTAGACGACAAAACGCCGTCATGGGCATGCCTCTTTTTCTGGTGCCCACGGGACTAACCTGTGTTTAACGTAGGGAACGAAGTTCTCGACTTTTCATTCCTCGCCTCGATGTTGGGGTGACGAACACACGTACCCTTATCGTGTTTAGTCGACAAAAAGTGTCCTTTAACATGATGTGGTCAAGTTGATTGCTGAGGAGTAAATACAAAATTTGATTGCTTAGGTGTGAATTTAAAATTACACGGCCCGTGCTTCGCTGCCTCGCGGCCCAAACACGCCGCCCAGACCATAATATCACACGCATCAAAAATAGAGCGTTTTGTTTTTACGGTGGGGCGTCAGCCAAGTCCCAACCAGCTATATATGTCAACGACTGCACTGAATCCAGTAACAGCTAACAACGGCGCCGTCTGGAGACCTAACGTTGCGGGATACAAGGTACAACCTTTAAGTTGCCCATTACGCTTTTTCTACTTAATGGCATCGACAAAAATGCAAAACCGCGATATCGATGCGGAGACTACCCGCTCCTGCATAGCACGCCTTTAACGCCCGTATTGACCGCGCAATGCGTACTGTGAGCAACGGCGCATAGAGGCATACCGGTATCACCCTGTGACGAAACAAAAAGGTTGCCCGCCTTCTGCGCTCTGCGCCTTTTCTTTTTGCCAAACGAACCACGCCTTCGTAGAGCAGCACTTCCTCCCACGTTAAGCTGCGCGGTGCAGTACGACAACCTTGTCAGGCGGGTTTCGTTCGAAACGGCTACCCCTGACATTCGTCGGCATCAGGAACGTCAGCCTGAGCTTGAACGCCGAGCCTACGCTAGCAACTTCTACGGCCTGCTTCAATTATCAGGTTGTAAACTGAGTGTCTATTTTGGTAATTGCAGGTCTGTCTGTCTGTTTGTCTATCTGTCTGCCCGCATCCCTTACATTTTCGAGGTTACATTAGTTCGCGCCAATGATCGATATATTAGTTCGTTACAGACGGTATTCATACGGCGTACAAGGTTCCCCTCCCGGAGGTGCCTAGGGGAGTGGTGCAAGAACGCAATAATATTCGTATGAAATACCTTCAGACCTGGTTAGAACTAACTGCGTCCACCGATAATTATTGCGAAGAACACACACATGTTTTTGATGACAGACTATATTCTGCTGTCTGTGGAAAGAGTGTGGGATCAATACTACTACAATATTATTAAAGAGGGTACCGGTAAGTGGATGTTGATTATGAACAGATGACTCGCGGCGAACATTTCAATGCTTTCGGCGTCAACGTAAGTACAAAAAGTTGCGTGAGGTCGAGGTTGCGACGTAACACACTGATCGGCAGAGTAAAATCCAGCACACAAAATTTTATCTAGCAAAATAAACGATTTTTGGCGCTCAGGTAAAATAAAGGTTCACGGATACAGTACATGCTCGAGATCAATTCATAGTCCGAGTACTGAGAGTATTGGAGTACTGGCGGCCAACATAATTGTGAGTACGAAGAAGTTTCACACATTGCGAGTACTGAGGAGGCCCAACTACTGAGAGTACTGAGTGTATGAACAGTACGGAACCCCAAGAGCACGAGCAAATATGTACCCGCAGTATCGAAACACGAAATACTTGGAGTGCAGGCAACACCCGCAGTACAGAACCTCAAGGTACTGAGAGTACTCGCAGTACATACCCCTCGCAGTACACGTTCCCGAAATACTGCCAGACTGGTGCTCGAAGTACTTGAGTTGTCCCCAGCGAAAGTAATTTGCTCCAACTCCCACTTTTGGGACCATCCATGAGTGTTTCTTGCCAAGCAATGGGCCTGAGAATTGTCGACAAAGTGCACAGACGGTCGAAGAATACATGATACTCAAAGTATACTGGGCATATAGAGCGTGTTTCGGTATTGCGAGTACTCGCAGTACGAACACTACCAACGGACGAAATACTGATAGTACTTCCTATACCCGCAGTACAGAATCCCGAGATACTTGAAGCACAACGGGTGGTATCCACAGCAACAGCAGTAGCAAATCGTGAAATAGTGCGAGCCCGAAAGTATCCTCAGAGTAGTATCCGCAGTAATACAGAACCTCTAAATACTGCGAGTACTCGCAGTATCTGCTGCAGTACCAACCCGAAATACTGCGAGTGCATCAAGTAGCTAAAGTGCTTTCTCGAACATCTTTGCTTTACTCCGGAGTATTGGGAGCAACTGTGAAATGTTGAGGTATGAACGCACGCCGCACTTGAGCGCGCCCAAAGACCGTGGTCTTCGATAATAACATACAACTTGTATTGTATCTTACGTATACATAGTAGGTCAGAAAGGCAAGGTAGATGTACTGGTACGCGAACAGTTACAAGTTGAAAGTGAATAAAACGAGGATCGTGCGAGTCGAACCTCGGTAAACAATTTTCTATCAAGCGCAGTTCCCTAGGTTTACCTAGGATTTCTGGGAGCAAAATTAACAATACATTGACTGGAGAAGGGTGAATTATAAATGTCATGTCACTGTTTTGGTGGCTCGCTTTGACGAGAAGATGATTTTCAGGACTCGTGTGTTGGTGGGTGCGAAGTCATAGCGTTTTGGTGGCGAGTTTCATCTCGAAATTGTTTTTCGGGAGTCGTGCGTTGGTGGGATCAAAGTCACAGTGCCTTGGCGAACGCAACGGCGAGGAGTGTCGTCTCCGCCGGGAGTGTTGTCCGCTGCTCGTTGTGCAGGACCGTCCCCGTTGTCGGTGTCTCCATCGATTGTAGCAGACGAAGTCGGACGTTCCGCAGGGGGCATCAATAGTTCGAAGTGGCCTGACCTTCCAGAAGCCCATTCGTAGACGTTTGGATCTAGGGGGTAGCTTGAGTTGAAGAAATGCAGATGTATTGTCTCCATCGAACCGATCGGGCCGTGGATGGACGCAATTTTCTCCTGCACATACAAGGCGAGAAAGGGACGTGCATTGTTGAAGTCAAATTTCTTAAATGTACGATTTTTGCATGCAAACTATGAGAAGGAAAACGCAACGTCTATCCCCTGCACATAGAAGGCGAGGAAGGGACGTGCACTGTTAAGTCTAATATATTTAAGGTACGATTTGTGCATGTAATCTATGAGAAGGAAGACGCAACGTCTTGTCTACGTACGAACCTGATATTCACGGTGGACGACGAGCCGATCTGGGCACTGCGGATGCTGGACCCACACGGCGATCTTAGTAGCGATGGCTTCTGCGACAGCACCCATAACAGTAAGGGTCATGTACTGGTAGTCTTTCAAGAAGCGACGCTGGAGTTGCACGTCGCACACCGACAAGGGTTTCCTGTTGTTGTACCCATCTGAGATATCGAACCCCATAGTACGAACCCTTGCCCCCTCCAAAAGATGAAGAAGGCGACATTCGGGCTGGTTGAAGATGGCGCGGAGGTGGGCAACAGTCTTGACACGTCCGACGGTGATGTGGTTGACGATGGCGTTGGCGATGCTTCCCTCAAGCCGTCGAACATCCGGCAGAGTGTACGCGAATCGGGTAGCCTGCAGGTTCAAGGCGTTGGAGCATCAATCGCAATGGTTATTATATATCATCACCCCTGCAATGTTGGCTGGATGGTGTAAGACGATAGAAAGCGCGATCAATATGTGGAGCGGTGTAACAGCAGTAGTCGGATCGGAAGTTGAAGTTTTGTATTAGGCTTTAATTATTATTTAAGTACCCGCAAGCTACCTGCAAGAACGCACGGGTTAGTACGGCACGTGTACGAGTACCCGCAAGCCGTGCTTCGAAGTTTGAGAGATACCTCGTACGAAGTGTCAATATTGCGATGATACGACTATAATACCTGTACGACGTCCTTGCCTTATGTCTACTCGCAGATACGCATGGAACCTCATTTTCGTGGCACGAGTATTTGTACCTCGTACTTGCAACAACATCTATACTAGAGGGTGCTCATCCGTACTACAGTAGTAGTGTGGTTTGGTTGCGATGTAAAACGCACGAGGTCGAGAAATGCAAATACCGTTGAGGTTTTGAATCTTCGAAGTTATGAATTTATCATGTAGAATGTTTTGAATATATGAATGTATCATGTCAAAAGTACAGCAGTCCAGAATCAGCAAACTATCGTACCTTGTTGGCGTTGAAGTTCGTCCCGTTGAGGATCGAGTAGAACCCGCAGTTTCCATCTCCTTGGCACTCAACCTTCCCTGCGCTATCAGCAAGTATGGTAGTAGTGGAGGGGGCTGTACACATGTTGTGAATGTCCTGCTGTTGCCCTCGCAAGGCGGCCGGGTGTACCAGGACGCCCAGATGATCGATGCCAGACATGCAGTGCTGATAGCGGTTGTCGTCGAGGTACATGCCGTAGTCAAGCGCCGCCATAACGTCGAACAGTCCAAAGACAGCCGGCGGGTGGATTTGGGAGAGTAGAGCACCAGCGATCGCAGCACGGGCAGCGGCCGTGGCAGGAAGCCACATGGCTGTACGACAATGAATCAAATTTACAATTTCCACGGGTCCGGGCTTCCTAAAACGTTTTAAAGTGGATGTGCGAGGGGCACTGTATAATCAGCCCCAGGGTACAAGAAATGGGACGAAAAGACAAAAAGGAGACAAAATTGTATCGTGTCGGCAAGTCTTAAATAACACGGGACAGTGAAAGAACGCGAACAACGGGAGCCATCTTCCAATTAAATCGCTGTATTAACGGGAACCACGCGAAATCACGCCGCACACAAACAAGGTGAAGAAAGGCACAACTCGCAGCTCGCACACCCATAGTCACGCGACGATTGACCTTCGATCTCGACATGCAATCCACCCATGGTCAACGAGCTTCGTACCGGGCAAGGCCAATGATTGAAAATTATGGCCTTGGAGGTATCATTGGCATCCGTGGTCTAGGGGGCGAGAGGTTGGCCGCGGCGTCCTACGCCCTTCGTCAAAACCTTCAAAAAGTTATATTTTGTGCCAACGGAGAGGAATCGAGAGTTTTGTCGTCTGTTTTCCACACACCAGCTGCCAAATATGTTTTTAGTAGACGCCTAGCCCACCCACGTCACGTATCACCGACCGAAGTGTGAGAACTGTGAGACTAGTGTGGGGCGGAGCCTCTATTCAGCGCGCTTCATTCTGAGTTCGTGGCGTAATCATCGGGTTTGTCGATCGATGTCAAACCTGAAAAATGGTCGATTTCTTGGCATCGGAGAGGGGTCAATGTTTTTTGTCGTCTGTCTTGCACAGACCAGCGCCAAAATGTTTTTTTATCAGACGCCTGGTCGGCCCACGCCACATATCACCGACCGAGGTGTGAGCACTGTGACACTAGGGTGGGTCGGAGACCTTAACCAGCGCATTACGTTCAGATTTCATGACGGTATCGTTGGTTTTGTCGATCGATGTCTGCCGAGGATCTAAAAAAAGTTGGCCTATGTCAATGGAATGACTCCAGTGCCTGCCAGAAAAGGAGTTTTATATACATTGCGCGGCGCACAATTAAAGTCCGCGTGAGCTGTCCCGTGACGTTAAAAAATTGCCATCGTGTACGGGCAAATTTTAACGTCACGGGACAGCTCCGGCGGACTTTAATTGCGCGGGCAAAGCCCGCGCCCGCTCGGGTGAAGCCCGCGAAATTTGTATGAAACCCCTCTCTCCTCGTTTTTTGTTTTTGGCGGCATTTTTGGCTTTGTTTGACGTACATATGAGTGAGAGTGTTTGTTCGGTCGTATCTCTTCGAGATTGGCTTCGATTTCAAGTTTGTTCTTTGCGTTAGACGGGTATGCGGTATCCCGAGATTTGGCACTGTTCGAAAACACCAAATACACGGAAAAAATTGTACTTCAATGCGTATACATACATACCATCAACCACCACAGCAGCCGCATATCTAAAGGCACAAAGCTTCTTAACACACACATTTAAAGACACGTATCGGTCGCTCCGTGGTTTCTTAATATTACTGCTGCTGTAGGGCCGGGTTTCGAATGCCGGCGGTCTCCCAGAGCAAAAAAGGAACTTGCGTGTCCTTTTCTTATGGCGGTAAGCGCGGAAGTGTCACTTTCCAAACTTCAACAAAAGTGGATGAGCAGTGGGAATGAATGCTGAACCCCCTGCGCGATAGAAATTAAGGCAAGTGCCGGGGGTAAGAAGGCAAAACATCTCTGACCACAGCCTATCCAGAAGACTGGAAAGCAAAAGTGTTGGTAAAAGCTGAAATGCGAAATATTCAACAGGAGTATTTTGAAGTACATGTTATTCCGCAGGCTAGTGGTTAAATTACTTCCAGGTATAAGTTATTAGAGTGAATTTTATCCGCGCAATCCGCCCGTCCCACTGCACCGCTAGCTAGCACGCTGAAATATAGAAGAGCATTGCCAATTTCCAGAGCCCCAGGCGTGCGAGACATGCCTAACATAATCAAACCGAAATCACCCCTGCGGAACACAAACCCGGCAAGTACAGGTGGCAAACTTCCCCTTGGCACGACACGGGTGATCCGGCTTCCTGCAACGATCGAGAGGAACCAAACAAGTTGTGCGCCCGTTACGCCCGGGGCCCCTCTGGTGCAAAGCTGGGTCGGCGAAACCGCCGGTTGAGTAAAGATGGCCACACTTTTGACAGGTCGGGGGTGCCCGAGGTGTCGACGCAGGCTTCCTAGCCGCAACGGCCTGTTCCACTCCAAGGGGGTTCCAGGGCTGCTGAAGTGCAGTCGAAAAGTCGAACTTAGGCGCTACCGCCCGCAGAGTGGCGTGCCTTGAATTGGCATACAAAAAAAAACACGGCTTCGTGGAAGGATTTCCGCGACTGCAACTTGTGACACGCCTTGGAGATCGCGTCATGTTGCTCCCGGCGAACCCCTCCTCCTCCTGCACTTCACCAGATTCATCGTCCTTTCCCCCCCCCCCCCTCCCCCTCCTCCTCCTCTCCTTTCCCCCCCCCCTCATCATCAAAGATGATGTCAGACGTCGGCGGCACTTCCTGCGGGCGAATGCTGACGAAGCCGACAGGCTCCCCGGTGTCCTTGTAGTTCTTGGTCGAATCGCATGATGGATACAGAGGGCCCTCGTAAAAATCCAACGCCGGCTCTTGGATATCCTCGATCGTCCATCCGTCGTACGCCTTCGCCAGCTCTGCCGGCACACCCCGATACTCGACTATAAACGAAAAAAAATCCGCAAAAGTACAGGACGAGGCGGAGACAACATTTTAGTGCCGATTCGAGACTGGGAAGATGTATTAAAGCACATTTGTTTTGTGTGTGAACGCAACCCAAAAGTAAAGGAAACAGAGTCCAGACAAGACAACAAAAAAAACGGGATTGAGACAGACAACAACAACAAAAAAGAAAGACAGGTCAAAGCACGCGGTACCTGCCATGCGGTGATTCCGCCTGTGATTGTGAACGACTGTGATTGAGCTGGCGAGCTGGGGAGCGGCGCGGTGACCCCCCCAGATCAATCCCAAATGTCTGTGGTATGTTTCAACCCGATTGGTGCCACGCGTCGAACGGAAAGTGGGGAGGCCGAGCTTGGTACTGCGACCTGTACAATAGTACATTGGTAGAAACTGCGGGGACGGATCGCGGAGGCATCCTTGAAGAAGGTGGGGCCGAAGGTTGGCCACCGCTTTCTCCAAGTGCGGCGTGAAAAATACCTCTCCTGAAGGAAAGCACGCGCGACGAAAGCGTGTGGGTGAGAGTAGGCTTAGCAAGTATTTGTATATCGAATACACACCCGTCAAAAAATACCTAGTCGCAGTAAGGGCGGAGGCTATCTAGGGCATGACTCTTCCATCGCATGCACACTGGGGGACGACAAGCAAATGGCTTAAATTTGTAGTCGTATCCTCTCACCGGTGGCACTGTCCCGAATGTTCCGGTAGAGTTTCACCACGTCATCGTACCGCTGCACCAAAATCTCCGGCTCCGGAACGACCCTTGGGCAATGCTTCAGGACTGTGTTCGCATAGTTCTGGCGCAGGAACATCTGCACTTCCCACGACTCCCACGTGGGATGTAGCCTCGCCACAGCCAACGTCACGTCCTCGAGCGCGTGGGGATGAACGATCGACAGAGCATTGGTGAGCGCAAAGCAGAACGACGGATACGCCCCGTGGGTCTTTTTCGCGCATTCCAACAGGCGGTGCTTGGCATGCCAAAAGTCGAGAAACACCTCAGGCTTGGCACCGGTTCCGCTGGCTGGCGTCGGCGGTGCAGTCTCGACAACAGTATCGCTCCCCGGTATGTGATGCTGAGGCGGAGGTGCTGGCGGCAGACGCACGTTTCTCTGGGGTACGGCATTTGGGAGGGGGGCGGGTTGAGTCGCAGTGGTGACCCTTTAGTCACCGCTCAAAGAGTTGAATGTGAAACGACTCAGCTACTCGTGCGCGCCGCCGACATCGCATATAACAATTTACCGGTAACTGTGGGCTCTCCTCGTGCGCATCTGCCAGCCCACGCAACGTTTTGACTCACCGTCTCCCAAAGCACGCAAGCCTGTACCCCCACCGCCTCAAGCGTCAGTGCTTGTGTACCGTCCTCGCTAGGGTGAAGTGCAAGCGCTCCCGGAACCCGAACATCCGTCAACCTCACTACGACGCGGTCACTGGAAGGCCGTTTACCAATTGCCAAACCGGTCCCCCTGAATGTCTGGGCCGTATTGTAGTCGGCGACAGTTCCTTCAGCGATACGCCGAGTGTTGGTCCTCGTGTACAGCCGTACGGGGGCACCTGTGGCGAGAGCAGCGGCATCCGGCTTCGGGAGGACAAAGACAGGGTCCACTCTTTCCATGATATGTCGGTGCAGCAGTGCTGCCGCGTACGCATCAACTCCGGCATAGATCATCTGTAACGGCGAAAATAGGAGGTTGCTTGAGTGTGGGGGGACAGACGCGTTGTACTGTTTGACATGCATCTAATGGCAGCCCATGTCGTAACGCTCAATTTCGTACGGGTAAACCATTTTTGAACGAGAAGGACACTGACGTTACTACCGCACATGCAATCACCTGCTCCATCGAAAGTACCTCCTGCTCCCAATCACCCGTACGCACGCTGCCCTTCAGCAGGAGTCGGAATAGCGAGCATGCCACAAGAGTGGCAAGAGACCTTTCCCCCATCGGGACTCCCAAGTGCTTGCCCGCTAGCACGCCGACATCTACCGCTCCCGTGCCGTCGACCCCATAGTCCGTCTTGATCCGACCAATGTCAGCAGTCACGCCAACACTAGTCTGTGGAACAGTGCACGTTTGGTAGCGAGTCGGAAGGTGAAGATAACCATGTCACAACGGTAGTAATGAGAAGCAACAATTGTTTAATTTGAGAAAAACTGCACTATCAATAATTGCATGCGCTTTCAAGGGTGTACAGACAGTTGGGCTTACGAGATCGATCTCCTCGTTCTCCATCAGCTCCTTCAGAGCCTTGGGGAAAACACCTGCTTCTCTGCCCCCTCGGACCTTCAGGCGAAATATGACGGTATAACCATCAAGGCACGATAGCTGAGCTAACGCCACCTTTCACCTACCGCGCAATGACGGGACCCACTCGCAGTCAAACTCAGAACTGGCTTGTTGCCAGGTATCTGGCGAGCAGACTCAGTTGCGAAGTCGATCAGCTGATCACAAGCGAAGGCTGAGTTCATGCAAGCTTCAGACCACACGACGATGATATTGGGCGTCATGCCGGCGGGGAAGACGAGGCGAGGAAGAGAGGAAGCTTGTTCCACGGGAGCAGGGGCAGAGGATGACTTGGCGGGGTCAGCGACCGATACCGGCCCCAACGTCCTTTGCAAGGAAGGCCTGTCCATGTCGCAGTTGTCCGGAAACACCACCTGCAAGAGAAGGCACACAATGATAAATGTTTGGTGGCCAACAAAATACTGCTTGCGAACTCACGACAACAGACTTGCCTAGCTCGCGAGCAAATTCGTTACTTCTTGACAACTACTCCCCCGATGAACCACGCCCCTGTGAATTTCAACGGTATCCGATGTTCGTTCCGGCGTTCTCGAACAGTAAAACTATCGATGGACCGCGCTATTGGCAAACCACTAAGCAACAATTGCAGCGACCATTAACTGTAAGATGCATACCTTCAACGGGTCGAAGTTCAACATCCTGTAACGCTTGTGTAGACCTAGAAGCATCGGCTTGACCTCTTCCAGGGATCCAACGGTGACAGATGCTTTCGGGGCCTGACGATGATAAAACCAGCGAAATTACAGCAGCCAAACAAGTGCGAAGAAAAGTACATCTAGCAGTCAGCGGAATACTAGCAGTCAGCGGGATATCTCAAGAAACTAGCGGCAAGACGAGGCTGTGGATGGGCTGTAAAGGTGCATTGTACCGCCATTTTCATGCAACATCATGCAATCGATACCAGAGACTACTCGCGATTTCGCTTCGTCGACAGAAGCACTAAAACTCACCTGCGCAACCACCTGGTTGTGCTGGTTAATCGCGGTGAACACCCCGCTGTACACCTTGCTGTTTTCAACCCTGATGCCCTTCACCAACTTGTGCGATTCGTCGAAAGCCACGTTGTCACCGTCAAACAACTGAGAGCTACGCCGATAATACTCTCTTCGGCTCGTAAACGCAACGTCCCATGCGACTCGAAGCACAGCCGCTGAAGGTGCCTTCCAATTGTACCCGTCCTTGTCGTAAAACCCCCCAAAACGAGGAGGGTTATCCAGAGCGTCGTTGTCGGTAGTAACCATGGTCCGCTGCTTCTGACGTCTCTTTCGAGCCATGCGAAACGTGTACCTACAGTTTTGTTTAATATGAGGGCAGGTCGATAATTATCACCACACTGATCTCAGCCGATGAAAGGGCTTGCAAGAGCTCACAGCATGAACATATCCAATGGCAAAAACTCTCGCAACAACCAGTGCACACCAACCGCCCGTGGCATGAGCCAACAAAACACCACACATATCTAACATATGCTTCTACTGGCGCGAACCCTAATATTTTGTCAAACGAAAACATGTTCGAGGCAAATCATACAACAACTCCGCGCAATGGGTCATTCTGAAACATATCACTGCCCGGTCTTCCCGCCACCTCAGCTGGCCTCCCGCCTGTGGAACTCCACCTTGTGGGCTTCCTCCAAGTTGTTCGCGAGGGTTTGGAACCCTCCCTTCGATACCACCGTTTGCTCGATGCGGGTGATGAGCCTTCGGTCTATGGCTGATTGCGGGAGGATTGACGCTGGAAAGGCTTCGAGCACGTCTCGTGGAAGCTGGAACAACACGCCCGGGTGCCACGGGGCAAACTTGTACCTATGCAATACAAATAAAACGGAGGACTATTACATAAATGAAAACGTACACGTTGCACGCACACAGAGTGGACCAAACGTGGTGTGTGTATTTACCGCCACTGCGTACTGCCCGTGTGCGAACGGAAATAATATCTTGTACCATAAAGGATGAGAGGGTATGCAGAGGGGTGCTGACGGAATTTTGGTAATCATAGCAGGGGCAACCTCATTCCCAAAGTAGCACGTACCCGTCTCCATCCTTGGTCATGCTGTCCTTCTGTCTGTCTTCACACGCGGTGCATTTGTGCTGGAACCCAATCAGATCGTAGTTGTAGTTTTCCCCGTGCACTAACCGCGTTGTGCTGTGCCAGCCGTCGCTAACCACCTAAACCATGCAAAATGAGCGCCGACTTCGAATTAGTTCAAACTACGTACGGCAGCAGTTGCAATTGTCATCTAAAAACTCCAGCGAGACGTATATGCCGGGTTAAAGCCGTCGGCAAATATGTCACACCAGACAACACACGTTCAGGCGAACTGCCGTCACGAACGGCAAGGCACCCACCAGGTGCTTACACGAACACCAACGAGAACGAAACATGTAAGGTACCTGGTAGTAATCAGAACCATTTATGGTTGGAAAACATGAGGGAATAGAGTTATGACTATATTGTTTAGTTCCATCGTGGGTTCTGATTATTACGGTCTCCCGGAGTATGCATACTCAGTACGCACAGAGTGCTGCTGGGGATCCTCGAACCTGCTTGTTACAGGCCCACGTTTTGAACCACTCGACCCTCTGGTCAACAACAGCGTTAGCTACTGCTGTACATACACCAGACTACCTCCGAAATGATCTGCTGGCCGACGCTGTACTCACATCCTCAAACCTCCCACAGAAGGGACATGGTGGTGCGGTGATGTCGCTCTCGAGCATTTCGTGACATAAGAGATAGCACGCAGTCGTCAAATGAGTATCTCGGTCGGGCACAGGTGACCTCTGCATGTCTTCTGGAAAAAACCAGCACGAGCCATTATGCAGTGATCCAGTCAGGCCGCCTTTGCTGCCATGCCCCGTCCGATGAACCCGCCGATTGATCTCTGCCTTCACCTTGTCGCGGAACTTCCGCTGGACGGCGCCGTCGGGACCACGTTCCGGTTTCGCTCCAAAGCGACCGTCAGCTCCCCGTGGAAAGGCTGATGGCACTGGTAGCACCTGGGAGTCTGGCGGGCTTCCAGTCACAGATGGATGCACCTCTATCACCGGGGGGGCTGACGGCCCTCCTTGCACAGATGGTGCAGATGGGCCGTCTCCTTGCGCAGATGGACCTTGTTCAACTGCGGGCTGAGGAAAAGCGGGACGTGGCTCGAGTGTTGCGCTCTGTGCCGGACGAGAAGGAGCAGCTGCAGTTGTCCAGGGGTTCAGTCTCACAGGTGGTCCGAGATTGGGGGGGGGACTCTGATGGTGGCCAGCCCTTCTCCCAGTCCTAGCACCAGCTGTCCTATTCACTGTCCTTGAGCCTGGTGGCCGACCTTTTGGTCGTGCTGGGTCTCCTCCTGGCGTGGTGGTGGTGCTGCGCTGTGCTCTGCGGCGTGCTCTGTGTGTGCGGCGTGATTTCGCGTGTGCTCCCGTGGTTCCCGTTAATACAGCGATTTAATTGGATGTGGCTCCCGTCGTTCGCGTTATTTTAGGCGATTTGATTGGAAGATGGCTGGCGTCAACTGTCCCGTGTTATTTAAGACTTGCCAAGTACGCGTGGACGGGGGTTTCCATGAACGTGATGAAGCAGGAATGCAGGGGGCACTGTATAATCAGCCCCGGGGTACAAGAAAAGGGACGAAAAGGAGACGAAGTTGTATCGTATACGCATCCGGGGACAGAGTTTCTGTGTGAAATGAAGGCAGAGCAGGTACGGGACTGCGTGACACTGTGACGCAAAGAAGGAGCCAAACACAGCACACAGCGCACAGCAAACACACACAGGATGCACCCAATACCCAGAGCGTACGGCACACAGGAAGCACACAGACCACACAACATACAAGGAAAACACACAGGACACACCACAGCAGGCACACAGAACACGGAAAATAGCACGCAGCACACCAAACGCTGGTACATTGGTGGGTCGCTACCGCTCCAAATCAGTGTCGGGAATCATTGGTTGGTGGGGCGGCTCTGGTGTATTGGTGGGTCGCTACCGCTACAAATCAGTCTCGGGAATCATAGGTTGGTGGGACTGCGCTGGTACATTGGTGGGTCGCCACCGCTCCAAATTAGTCTCGGGAATCATAGGTTGGTGGGGCTGCGTTGGGGTGTTAGTGGGTCGCTACCCCTCCAAATCAGTCTCGGGAAGCATAGGTTGGTGGGACTGCGCTGGTACATTGGTGGGTCGCTAACGCTCCAAATCAGTCTCGGAAATCATTGGTTGGTGGGACTGCGCTGGTATACACTGGTGGGTGCAAACCCGAAAGTATTAGGTACGATTTAAAAAAATCCTGCCCTACTAAGCAAAATGACAAAAAAAACGGTACGCCAGTGATTTTTTTACCCTCCACGGTACAAAACATGAAAAGCAGGAAATCAGGGTACACCAAACCCAAGTTAGATGACGTTTTATGTCAAGGTTTACCGATTTCTGGCAACACATCAATGTCCATTCGTCCAAATCACAAAACGTTACACCAGCGTATTTCTTGCCAGTTTACGGTACACAAAAATAGAACGAGGTAGTCAGGGCGACACCAAACCCAAGTTAGAGGACGTTTTCTGTCATGGTATACCATTTTCTGGTTAAACACCAATATCTGGTGTAGCTTAGAATTGTGGCTTAGAATTACAAACAAAAACCGCGTTCAAGAATACAAGCGCTTTCTCGTGCTCGTATTCAGACGAATAGTCAAGAGTAGCTTATATTTCTGAAGAGAACTTCTTCGTTTCGTGTGCGTGCGTGTACTCAAAGCACGGCACCGCGGGCGAACCCGGCGCCATCGCGGGTGTCATCGGGTGCTAGCGGGTAGAAAGGGGATTGAAAGGAGCGCGGCAGCCGTTTTCGTGGCTAGGCGTCGCGTGTGCCTCGAGACACGAGGGAAGCATGAATGGAATGTGTCTGGCCTCCATGTGTGGATTCGGATAGAGTGTGTACGAGTCTACAAGGGTCGTTCGGGATTGCAAAATAAAATTCAAGCGGTGCTTATTTTTGCGACCAAACTCAAGTTCACAGAGAGAGCTACGCAGTCTCAGTACCAACATTGTCGAGCTGGCGAACGAGGGCCACGGTGAGCACCGGACTTGACGCAAGGCGGGTGACGGGGCTCACCGTGGCACAGAGAGAGGGAAGCTTTACCCGGACCGAATCGGTGGCGAGGTGGTCGCGAGACGGGCGTGCGGCGTACGAGGCGGAAAAAGAAGCTTGCCGTTCGATTTTTTTCTTTTTGACCGGTGCAAGGTGTTCCAAGCAAGCAGAAAATGATTAGATGAGAGGGGGCGGGGATTTTGTTCCTTTCCGATTTGTTCGGTTTTACTTTCATTGTTTTCGCGGTGCTGCTTTGCCGCGCCGTGCTTTCTCTTTCGTACATAAAACATATCAAAAGAAGGAAATAAGTTCCTACCTGGGGTATGTACGCACGTAGGGCATGCGGCGTTCGGGTTGTTTTCCTGAATGGAGCATGGAGCTCTTGGCATTTACAAATCGCCTGTTTGCACCTAATTATTTGTTTGGACCGCCTGTTGCGCCCATTATCGTTCATGAATGCAAGCGCTTTCTCGTACTGTATTCATACGAATAGTCAAGCGTAGCTTATATATATGAAGAAAAGTCGTACCCAGCGGAAACAAATCACATGGAAGACCGAGGAAGACCAACGCACTTGCTGTACTAGACTACTGCGTTAGACTACGGTACGAGTACGTACTCTGTACGTCTTTTCTGGATATATACAGTACATTACGACAATGTTTTCGTCCACACCTCCAACCTACGCACTGTAGCAGACTAAAGCACGAGTACGTACTTTCTATGTACTTCCTCGATACGTACATTATTACGTCGATAACGGCCCACGAAGGACGACAGTCAACCTACACTACTATCCGTCACCGTTGAGGTCGTGCCTGCGTTTGTTTATTTGGTCCAGGTTGTTGCACGGAGCGTCGATACCTTCGCGTTCTCCGCAACTGCGTTGCTATTCTCTGTTTTGTATACAGGGTTTTGTTTACGAGGTGCATGTGCGCAACGATAATCGGCGAAAGTTCTCCTTGTACGCCTTTTGTCATCTTGGACTTAATTTCCGCGTCTTATTTGATATGGGTGTGTTCACGGCACGTCGAAGTCATCGCAATCTGGGCGATTCGACTGTATGTTTTGGTTTCACCTTTCGAATCTAAAGTAACCATGAGACTCGCGAGGACTCAGTCATTTCAGCCCCTCGTACCCTTGAGACTCACGAGGACTTTTTCGTTTCAGTACTTTGACGCACTCTTGGGCTCGATACTTCAAAATGACGGGTATTCGCGAGTCAACGACTGAGTCCCGGGCAATGTTACCCTGCCGGCCTTTTTGTTTGCAGTATGTAGTTCTCGTGTCGCCGTTGCAAATTTTCACTATCTACCCAAAATGCGCCTTATCTCTGCAGTATCGTGTTATTTTATCGCTGCTGCTTTTTTTCGCTCCCCCCCCAAATGCACATACATGGTGTTATTGTTTCTGGCCGACGTTTTTGCGAACGTATCGTGCCTGCTTTTTAGGCGCTTTTCTAAGGCCGACCAATCCCTGAAATTTCCTTACCTCCATTCAACCTTGTATTGAATGTTAACACCTAGGGAATAGCAGGGCAACGATTGCCTTGCTCTACTATTTGTCATTTACGCTACGGTAGTACTGATACGTGTTTTTTACGCATTCCAAAACATATTGCACGATCTCTAGGGTAGCTTGTACAGGTGTCACTGCATTTACAGCAGTACTGCTATAAGATGCCATGTGATACTGCTGGCTGGCTCTCGGATCTATCGGTTGGCAGTGCAAGACACATACGAGTAGCAGTCAGTAACTGTGAGTATGTTTTATACGAATGCTGTTGTACACGACGCTTGTACGAACGATCTGTTGTACTGGGCTCGACGAATGTTCACGTTGCGGGGATAATTGGTAGGGAGCAAAACATGCCGGTCACACACTGCAGCAGGTACGTGCATAGGCCAATGCCGACGACAACAACAAACACTACTGTCGTACTGAGAGTACAGCGCGGATCTGCCACATGCGCATAGTGCGCTGCTTGCTGCTGCAGTTGGCGCATTGTGCTGAGCACAGCTGGGGCGGTGGCAATGTTGGATTACAAACAGCAATACGCAGAAGAAGCAGCTGGGAGAAAGGTGATGACACAGGTACGTCAGCCCGGGTATGCACGTACAAGGCGCTTCGCGTCGCGGACGGCCTACGCCGCCCGCTACGCTCGCCCAGGAAAAAACTACATCAGCTTATGCGAAGCGGACAGACGTCCATGATTGATTATATGTTTTTTTGTGATAGTACAGTGGTTGCAAACTGGCGACTTGATAATGCCAAGAGTCCTGCCGCCATGCTTCCGGAGGAAACTGCTCGGATGCCACAGACGCTTCGCGTCGCGGATGCCGTACGCACGTACATACCCCAGGTAGGGTACCTATTTTCTTTAGATACCTGGTATGTTCTACAAGGCGCTTCGCTCAGGAAGGAAAAGTGCATCAAATTATTACTATGCGAAGCGGACAGAAGTCCATGATTGAATATAGTTTCTTTATTATGATCGTAGTTGCAAACTGGCGACTTGATAATGCCAAGAGTCCCGCCGCCATGCTTCAGGAGAAAACAGCTCGGACGTCATATACGCTTCGCATCGCGGGCGGTTGCCGCACGTACGTAGATACCCCAGATAGGGCACTTAGTTTGTAATTTTGATATGCTTTATGTACGAAATAAGAGAAAGCGCATCAATGCACAGCGGCACAGCAGCACTACAAAAACAATGAAAAAATCGGGAAGAAAAAAAAATCCCCGTCCCTCTCCTGACATATTTTTCTGCCTGATTGGAACACCTTGCACCGGTCAAAAAAAAAAAAAAAATGAAGAGCAGAGCTTCTCTCTCAGCCTCGTACGCCGCCCGCCCCTCCCGCGACCACCTCGCCACCGATTCGGTCCGGGCAAAGCTTTCCTCACTCTCTGCCACAGTCAGCCCCGTCGCCAGCCTCGCGTGAAGCCTGGTGCTTACCGTGGCCGTCGTTCGCGAGCTCGACAGTATTGGAACTCAGGCTGGGAGCTCCCTCTTTCAACTTCATCAGCGTGGTTGCTAAAATAAGCACCACTTGAATGATATCTTGCAATTTCGAACGACCCTTATATCTCGTACATACTCCATCCAAAATCACAAATTGGGGCTAGACAGAGCCCGTTCATGCATCCCTCGTGTCTCGAGGCACACGCGACCCCCAGGCACGAAAGCGGCGAGCGCGCTCCTTGCAACCCCCCCTCTACCCGCCAGCACCCGCTGACACCTGCGACGGGGTCGGGCTCTCCCGCCGTGCGGTGCTCGGAGTACACGCACGCACATGAAACGATTTAAGAAAAAAGGAAGAAGGGACCGAGAGTGCCAAGGGAAATGGAGAAAACAAAGAACCGCCTGAAAGGTCCTGCAAGTAATAAGAGGTGGTGGTTTGGAAGTGGGAGGTATGAGAGACCAGGGATGTACCAACCGAGCACGCTCAGGGATTAGAACTAAGTAAGTGGTTCTATGTCTGTACTCGTACGTACGAAAGCGAAAACACAGCACGGCACAACAGTATACAGCAAAAACAATTAAGATGAAACCAGAGTCTAGGGGCTTGATTTTTAATTGTCAGTTTGGTAAGACGCTCCGTGGTTCTAGCGAGGAGGTAGTAGTGTTGGCAGACCGGGTCTGCCCGGAGACGTGCGCAAGCGGGGCGGTTACGGCGTACATATCCGCCGCGCAGCGGATTGGGTGGAATTTAACCGTCGGGGATATTTTCCCCGTTGTTACGACGGGAGGGGGGAGGGGTTCTCGGCCCCTCTCCGCAGCCCGTATGACCGCTTTCCTGCTGGCCTATTTGCGAGAGGGGGGCCTTATTTCACGATACACGCCTTCCGAGTGGGTGAGTCCCTCACCCGATCCCTGGCCGGGACGGCGGTGGACGGGATCATGACAATCGGTGGTTCGAAGACGGAGGCAATGGAAAAGTACTGCATCGGCGCTACTTCTAGTGGCCGGGTCCAGGGTTCCAAGATAAAACGTGGCCAGCGCTACGCGGACGCTGGCCGGCTTCCTCGGTCGCCCGAGTTCGAGAAAGATTTCGCAGCATGTGCGAGACAGGGTTGAGGCTAGCGTAAAGAAGTTTGGGTGACACATCTACGTATCCGACCAGTGGTCTTTCAAGAGAAAACACAACAAGATACTATCCAACGACGAAACGACGTATGGGCGAGACCACGGGTCGACGCAGGAGGCCTCATCCAAAATTCCAATACTTACATCAAATGATCCAGGACATCGATTCAGAATACTACAGTAAAATTGGCGATGGCAACAGAGGAAATGATTTGGCGCAAATCATGGAACTAGGTGTACCATCAGAAACGTCTTGAAGTTGTAGTGTGGAGTGGTCGCCTACGATCGCTCGTCATTTTCGTTCCCAAAACCTCGTGAGCAGAGGTGGGCACGAAATATTTATTGAGACCTCTCTCCCACCCTTCAGCAGAATGAGTATCGATAGGCTCGGTTTCCCAGATCATTTGCAGGTACTAACCCCGCGCAGAGCAGGCGACGCGCTCGTCCACTCAGCGCGGGGCGAAATACCGGACGAGGACCCCTGCCGCGCAGGAGGCCTCATCCAAAAATCCAATACTTACATCAAATGATCCAGGACATCGAGTCAGAATACTACAGAAAAATTCCCGTCCCCTCTCGTGTAATTATTTTCTGCCTGGTTGGGACACCTTACACCCGGTCAAAGAAAAAAAAGGAAAAAATCGAACTGAAGAGCTTCTGTCTCAGCCTCGTACGCCGCCCGTCCCTCTCGCGACCATCTCTCAACCGATTCGGTCCGGGAAAGCTTCCTCCCTCTCTGCCACAGAGAGCCCCGTCGCCCGCCTCACGCGAAGCCCGGTGCTCACCGTGGCCGTCGTTCGCCAGCTCGACAAAGTTAGTACTCAGAATGCGTCGCTCTCATTGATTTTTAGTTTCGTTGCAAAAATAAGCACCGCTTGATTTTTTTTTGCATATTTACAACGACCCTTATATACTCGTACATAGTATAACCGGAACCACATCAGGAGGCCAGACAGAGCCCATTCATGCTTCCCTCGTGCCTCGAGGCACACGCGACGCCTAGCCACGAAAACGGTGACCGCTCTTCTTGCAACCCCCCCTCTACCCGCCACCAACCGCTGACACCGGCGACGGTGCCGCGCTCGCCCGCAGTGCCGTACTCGGAATACACGCACGCACATGAAACGAAAGAAAAAAAAAGGGCTCCGATCCCATACCTGGGGAACATTCCGTAAGGCAATAAATTAATCGCGCGATTTTTGTTTCAGGAAGGCTGCGAGGCATTCCATTAAATACAAGTAAAACTAAAAACACCCGTCCGTGTGTGATTTGTTGACACGTTGTATTTTCTAATGTTCGTCTGTTTTACAAATGTTGCCGTTGCTCCTTGACGTGACGCTCGATTTCAACACAGGTTTTTGCATTAAACCCCTTGGTATCTATTGAATGAAGTGAGAGTTTCGGTAACATATTTAGTGGTCTGAAAAGGTGTGCGCATAGTGCGTCAAAATCGACAACACACCAGCAGGACAAAAATCAAATACGGGACCAAAACCACAAGGAACGGTACGCAAGGAAACCTTTCACTTCATTTCAGCAGACCCCCCACCTTGGTCTAAATACTCGTAAACACGACGTGCCATTTTTTATTGTTATTATTGTTTTGTCGTGTACCGCTGAACCAACAGAACAAAATCGATCCGGTTCCATCACTTTCTCTACCTTTCGATGGCGTGCGCCTATTCCATTATTCCATTGGATGCACACTGCTGCGTGTTGTATCTTCACATTAGATCGTTTGTACTACTACAATTCAACAGGGGGGACGACGACAGACCCACACCGATGGCGTGGGGATGGAGCGTGGATGCAGCTTAGGATTTAAAAGTAGAACGTAATGAGAAGGAAGGAGCAAGGATAGCAAATGGAGTAGACAAGCCGAACGTTGGCACAGAAGGGAGGTAGACTTGGTGCGTGGGTTTCCTGTTGTTTCCGAGGGTTTTTTCTTTCGGGAAAGTTATGAGTGATCAATGTTGAAGATCATGCTGCATATTGTGGGAGGGCAAGAGAAATAATAATTAACTAAATACTGCGTTTTTCATGTATCAAGAGCAGAAGAGGCCAAAAACATGAACGATTATCTTACAGTAGTGAGACTCACCAACAAACACGTGCGTGCGTACGTACGCCGTACGTACGTACGTACGTACTCATGTGCTGGTGCATCAAGGTCTGGTGCAACATTTACAGGGAGTATTTTAAACATTTTTCAGTGTCTTGGTGTGCCTGTCACGTTTAAACTGCTGAGCCGTGTGGGCTTTTCTTAGAGGCGAGGGGAGACATTCTGCGATATACAGATATCGGCAGACGTGCTTTCCCGCATGCATCACCGCCGCATGGATCAGGCAAACCAGAAGCTGTTGATGGCTGTTGGGGGGTGGGGCGTCCTGTTCCCGCCGTGCTATCGTACTGCTGTCCTGGCATACAACTCTGTCCCGTAGTATAGTAACCGTATTTTACAATGAGGCGCGCGAGCGCGAAGCGCGAACCTTTTCTTGGTTTTCCAAGGAAGAAAAGCAGACGTTCAGTCTGAGAGCCAAACCCCGCCTGCTGGGGTGCCGTCTGTGCCGGTGCCGACTGGTCTCTCTCCACACTCGCACCAACTCCAACTGCGACTTCACAATGTAAAGACAGTCAAATTGAGAACAGCGCTCGAATGCATTTCATCGAGGGCAATAATAATATATATATATTGTTGTATATCCTTCGAATTGTCATGTTATTATTATTCTCTGCGAAGTTCGGGGGGGGATCCACTGGCGTGGTACGAGAGCCGCGACATCGGCCGTTGACTCTCGTTGCCTATCGTACTGCCAGTACCCGGGAGTTCACCCCCCCAGCCGACTGGTCGGGCTCTATCTAACGCAGTCTCGGACGACCGAGACCCCCAATGGTTGAAAACCATTGACATACCCCACTCTCCTAGTGAGAGCCCCGAATCGCAACCAGTCAAATCACAAACAAACACAGAATATATAATACGGTGTGGCCAGCACCATGTGGCCGCTCCGTTGCACCCACCTTCGAAAGAAGAAATGGCGGGTAGGCGGGAGAAACCACAACGGTAGGCCTAGCCTCTAGGCCTATCAATCGGCAGCGAGCAGTGCCGTGCTCTCCTCGTGCACCGATCTCGAGAAGCTAGAAGGGGGCACGAAACGAATGTGGCCGTCCTTCTCTTCTCTCTGCCTCTGGAAAAAATAAGCCATTCATATTTCCGTCGGTAGAGACCATGACTACAAATAATTAATTCCGTCGGTTGTGAACAAAACAGGCATCTCACGTGAACTTAGAGATACTACGCTTTGTTGTATATCCTTCGAATTGTCATGTTATTATTGTTCTCTGCGACGTTCGGGGGGGGATCCACTGGCGTGGTACGAGAGCCGCGACACCGGCCGCAGACTCTCGTTGCCTATCGTACTGCCAGTACCCGGGAGTTCACCCCCCTAGCCGACTGGTCGGGCTCTATCTAACGCAGTCTCGGACGACCGAGACCCCCAATGGTTGAAAACCATTGACATACCCCACTCTCCTAGTGAGAGCCCCGAATCGCAACCAGTCAAATCACAAACAATAACAGAATATATAATACGGTGTGGCCAGCACCATGTGGCCGCTCCGTTGCACCCACCTTCGAAAGAAGAAATGGCGGGTGGGCGGGAGAAACCACAACGGTAGGCCTAGCCTCTAGGCCTATCAATCGGCAGCGAGCAGTGCCGTGCTCTCCTCGTGCACCGATCACGAGAAGCTAGAAGGGGGCACGAAACGAATGTGGCCGCCCTTCTCTTCTCTCTGCCTCTGGAAAAAATAAGCCATTTATATTTCCGTCGGTAGAGACCATGACTACAAATAATTAATTCCGTCGGTTGTGAACAAAACAGGCATCTCACGTGAACTTAGAGATACTCCGCTTTGTTGTATATCCTTCGAATTGTCATGTTATTATTGTTCTCTGCGACGTTCGGGGGGAGATCCACTGGCGTGGTACGAGAGCCGCGACACCGGCCGCAGACTCTCGTTGCCTATCGTACTGCCAGTACCCGGGAGTTCACCCCCCTAGCCGACTGGTCGGGCTCTATCTAACGCAGTCTCGGACGACCGAAACCCCCAATGGTAGAAAACCATTGACATACCCCAATTCCGAGGTCGCGTCGATACTACGGTGTTCAGCCCAAAACAGTACCCTGGCCTGGCTGCCTGTGCCCTATCTTTCCCGTCTCTGCTAGTTTACAAGATACCATACCCGTGTCCTCTGGGTTATTGCGGGTGTAATTCTTGGAAAACTCTGAGAACTTCCATCCACCTTCTCTCTGGATCGCCCTCTGGGGCACTTCCCCCCCCAGCCGCCAGCGTAGTGGTTGCGGCGATACGCAATGAGTGGAGGCCAACTTCTCTGGACTCATCTCCAGCTTCCACTACTAATTCGCGAATTGCCCCGAGGGCCTGCGTGTACCCCCGCACTCTGACCTTCTTGCCGTACCGATACGACGACAGGGGGACGCTTTCTGGCAACGTCGGATATCCCGACAACAACTCCACCATGAGAGCAACGGCACCGCCGACTGCTCCTACCCCGGAACGCGCCCCGAAGGCGTCGACGCGTGTGCGCACGATAACCGACCCTTGCTGAGCCTGGTGGCCTTCATGGCCTCGAAAGGGGACCTCGGTGCCGGTAGCCTGATGCCCCTGCAACGAGGTCAACCCCCGCTCCCCCGTGACTTAACGCTACGTCACCCCTCGTCAAGCAATGTCGAGTGTGCGAACGATGACCTCCTTGCTGAGCCTGGAAGCCTTTGTGGCCTCGAAAGAGGACCTCGGTGCCGGTAGCCTGATGCCCCTGCAACGAGGTCAACCCCCGCTCCCCCGCGAATAACGCTACGTCACCCCTCGACAAGCAATGCACGGGGTGAACAATTCCGGACGAAGATGCGAATATTTCGTTATTTCGTCAGACCTCACAATGAAACCCGTAGCCCCATACCAACGACAGCTAAAGGACTCGGCCACCCGGGCCCCACGACAAGGCCAGGCCCTGTTCTCGCAACAACGTGTCCCATCAAACAGGGCGACGAGATACTTATGGGGTACCGGCGGGATTGTGCGACCGTGCCCCCCTTTTGATCTACGTTTAACGAGCGGCGACGACGTGGGCAACTCCGTTTGCAAGTTTGCGCGGTGGAAGTGTGACACGGCTGATAGTTTACTAGTAATGGTACCAGCTTGGTTGCCCTCCGACGCACACCAAGCTACGAACTCAAGTAACGCCTGGATCACATCCGTATTGAATGGAGGCGCGTGTCAAAATACGGAGCTACCCTCGGTAACCCCCGAAAAAAACAAAAACCCGAAAGTCCAAGACCGCAAACCCTACGTATAAGCTTGGTGAGCCGACGGCGCAACCAACTGGCGGACAAGCTTGTTGCCAGCACTTCTGAGCATGGTGCGATGCCCGCTTGCCCCAGGACCTGGGCTCCCAACGGACGCTGACCCCGATCTGCGAGCTGTGCATCTCGCGCTGCTGCTTCCGTACGCCCTACGATCGGCCTCGCCTCCGCCGAGGAGCGAGGCCCGTCCCCCTGTTCGTCAGCCTTGGCCGCCGCCGAGCGAGTGAAACTCCCCCCACTAGAGGCCCCGCAGCCGCTGTAGCTGGTGCTGCCGCTACCGGGAACATTGCCGCTGCCGCCGCTGCTGCTCCCAACACTTGCACCGCCACCCCCAGCCCCCGCCTGCCCTTGCCCTTGGCCGTGTTGGCCAGAATTGTCCGGATACAGCACCGCTGGCTGCGACGCCGCTATCGGCCGACCCCCCCCCCCCTCCGGTAGCCGACTTGCGCTTATTGTCGCTGGCCATCGTGCGAGCTAGACCGACGTGGGTGAACACGCAGGTGTTATCTTAGCGGCGCCTGCCGGTCTTTCCCCACAGCCGGCATTCGCCACCCCCGGCCCCGGCCGCCAGGGTGGAGGTAAGGCAAGGTTGCTGGATTTCGGCGTTGACAAAACCGCCGAGGGCGACGTAGCCGGAAAGGTGGGGCCAGTGCGGCCCCGGAATAACGGGGAAGGAATCCACCGGCGGGGGGTAGGCCGACACGTGGCCGCAGGCTTCGGGGACCCCACCTAGGCCGAGCGTGAAGGTGTCCGGTCTTTGGTGACCAGAGCCGCCGGCCTGGCCTAGTTCGTCGGGCGATCGGCGATCGCAAAACTCTCCATAACGTGGCCGTCGAGGGTCGTATCTCCCGCGCTGAGGACTGATCGGAGCGCCTCCAAGCGAGCGCGCGCCACATGGATGTCCGCGCCATCTTGTGGGAGCCCGCGGGACGCGATCGTAACGGTCGCGTACCCCAAATGCTCAGGTGTTGTGCCAGTGGAAGGTTAATGCCTGCCCCGCCGAGCGGTGTGAAGGCCAGAAAGTCGATGTCGTCCAACGCTCCGACATGCCATGGACGCCGGTCGAAATATTGGCCGTGGTTCCCACGAACCCTTGCACGGCCGCCCTCTGCATCGACGCCAGGCGGCCGCCGCAGATGATCCGCCATAGCCGAGTCTTGGGCTGTCCCACGATGCAGTTGCGCGGGTTGTCGGCTCTGCAGTTCCCGTAGATATCCGAGCCGACCACAGGCCCACCCGACCGGTCGTGTGCCGCGTGGCCGAGTGCAACCGATGGCGCGCCGTTGGCTCCTGCCCCGCCCGGGACGTAGCCGGGTCGGCGGCTTGCCCGCCCGCCTGTCCGGAGAAGGCACCGGCGCTACGGGCGCTGCCCGCACAACCCCCGTAGCCAAGCCCCGCCTCGCAGCGCGGGCGGTTGCGGTCCCGGCCAAAGCGCCACTAAAGCCAGCCCCTCCCGCTGGGCCCACGGTGGCCCCGATACCGCCCGAAACACTCCCGTAGCCCCGCCCTCCCGTGATCGCGGCGAGCGGACCTGGACCTGCCTGTCCGAGAGGGGCGCCGGCGGCTCCGGCGCCGCCCGGAGTACCGCTGTGGCAAAAACGCCCGCCCCGGACCTACGGCGAGCCTACCCCGTTCGGGGTTGGAGGGCCCGCGCAGACCCGCGCGGGCGTCCGTGGCCCCATCGACGGGTTGGCCAGCGATGCTGGGAGTTGGGGGGAGGACCCCGGCGACGGGGCTCCCGAACGGCTATCCGGCCGGCGGTCCGAGTAAGGCGGTGCTTGGAGAGTGGTCCAGCAGGGAGGCCCCGGCAGCAGAGCTGCGGGGATGCGTTTCAACCCTGCTGGCGCCACCTCCCTCCCCCGAGGGCGGGACGGTGGGAGGCTTCGGTGATGTCGTTCGTCAAGCTCTCGAGCGCCGCCTGGAGCTGGGCGACTTCGTTCGCCATCTTTAGCTTGAAGGTTGCAAAGTCGACCAGCGACGCGAAAGCCTCTTCGACGCCGTCGCTACCCGTCATTTTCCCGAGTCCCCCCTCCGCCGTGGTTCTCGCTGGGCCTCTGCGAAATTTGGACGCGGTGAAACAGTGTGGACGCGACACAGCACGCGATGACACCAACAACGGACGACGCGGACGCGAAACAGAACACAACGACGGCAACAGCGGACGCGACGAGGCGGCGGGGGACGGGGCAACGCGACGGGAACGATATTAGGTAGAGGCGACCGTGAGCACTATCCATGCACCGACCTGGACGAGGGTGGGGCGTGATTGTCCCCGTGCTGATGTGCGCCGGCACACTATTAGCACGCGCCGGCGCTGTTTATAGCCGCGGTGGTTGACATGCGCCGGCATCTTCCTATCAACAGCATCCGCTATCTGGTGCTCCGCACCGCGTATCTCCTGCATCGGCCGAGAGCTCCGCTTGGGGTGACACGCGCCTGTGTCTTTGGTACGAATGTATCGCTAGTGGGAGAGGGTTGAGGCATGCGCCGCCATGCATACCGCTCAATCTCGGCTGCCAGCCGGTGCGTCGGTCACGAGACGTGGACCGGCGCATACTCCGCCACTATCGACTGCCTTACAGTTCACCGGCACGGCCTCGTTGTTTTGCGTCGCGACGCGTATGATAACACTCATTAGTGAGGGGCAAAGCCAAGGGTCGGCGCATCGGCTCCGGCCCCAAGCCGTGCACTGGCACATAGCCCCTCACCATCGACCGCCTTCTAGTGCGCCGGCACAGCGGTGTATTTACATACGTCGTTCATTGTGTACCGCGACGTTTATCATACGTATCGTTAGTGGCGGGCGGGCCAAGGACCCACGCATTGGCGCCGACCGCGAGGCCTGCGCCGGCACATAGTACCTCACCATCGACCGGCTTTCAGTGCCCCGGCACAGCGTCGTTGGAACATACAGCAACACATTGAGTGTCGCAACGCGTATGATATGTATCGCAAGTGAGGGACGGGCCCCAGGCCGGCGCGTTGGCGCCGGCCACGAGACCTGCACCGGCATATATCCCCTCACCATCGACCGCCTTTTAGTGCACCGGCACAGCGTTGTTGGTACGTACACCAGTGCTTTGTGTTTCGCGACGCGTATTATATATATTGCTATCCTCATCGCGACGCGTATGATTAGTCTCATTAGTGAGGGGCAAAGCCACGGGTCGGCGCATCGGCGCCGGCCCCAAGCCGTGCACCGGCACATAGTCCCTCGCCATGGACCGCCTTCTAATGCGCCGGCACAGCGGTGTTGTTATATACACCGTTCATTGTGTACCGCGGCGTGTATGATCTGTATCGTTAGTGGGGAACGGGCCCCAGGCCGGCGCGTTGGCGCCGGCCACGAGACCTGCGCCGGCACATAGTCCCTCACCATCGACCGCCTTTTAGTGCACCGGCACAGCGTTGTTGGTACGTACACCAGTACGTTGTGTGTCGCGACGCGTATGCTATATATATTGCTATCCTCATCGCGACGCGTATGATAAGTTTCATTAGTGAGGGGCAAAGCCAAGGGTCGGCGCATCGGCGCCGGCCCCAAGCCGTGCACTGGCACATAGTCCCTCGCCATCGACTGCCTTCTAGTACGCCGGCACAGCGATGTTGTTATATACACCGTTCGTTGTGTACCGCGGCGTGTATGATCTGCATCGTTAGTGGGGGACGGGCCCCAGGCCGGCGCGTTGGCGCCGGCCACGAGACCTGCACCGGCATATATCCCCTCGCCATCGACCACCTTTTAGTGCACCGGCACAGCGTTGTTGGTACGTACACCCGTGCGTTGTGTTTCGCGACGCGTATGATATATATTGCTATCCTCATCGCGACGCGTATGATAAGTTTCATTAGTGAGGGGCAAAGCCAAGGGTCGGCGCATCGGCTCCGGCCCCAAGCCGTGCACTGGCACATAGTCCCTCGATATCGACCGCCTTCTAGTGCGCCGGCACAGCGGTGTTGTTATATACACCGTTTGTTGTGTACCGTGGCGTGTATGATCTGTATCGTTAGTGGGGGACGGGCCCCAGGCCGGCGCGTTGGCGCCGTCCACGAGACCTGCACCTGCACATAGTCCCTCACCATCGACCGCCTTTTAGTGCACCGGCACAGCGTTGTTGGAACATCTGGCAGTACATTGTGTCCCGCCACGTGTATGATATGTATTGTTAGTGAGAGACGGGCCACAGGCCGACGCTTTGGGTCGGCCACGAGACCTGCGCCGACAAATATCCCCTCACCATCGACCGCCTTTTAGTGCACCGGCACAGCGTTGTTGGTACGTACAGTAGTCTATTGTTGAGTCTCACGACGTGTATGATATTGCTACATATATCGTTCGGTGTACCGCGATGTTTATGATACGTATCGTTAGTGGGGGACGGGCCGAGGGCCGACGCGTTGGCGCCGGCGATGAGGTGTGCGCCGGCCCATACAGTAGTCCCTCAACCATCCACCGCCTTTATTGCGTTGGCACAGCGTCGTTGGAACGTACGGCACAGCAGTACGTTGTGTCTCGCAACGTGTATGATATGTATCGCTAGTGAGGGACGGGCCACAGGCCGACGCGTTGGCGCCGGCTACGAGGCCTGCACCGGCACATATTTCCTCACTATCGACAGCCTTTTTGGTGCACCGGCACAGCGTTGTTGGTGCGTACAGCAGTACACTGGGTATAGCAACGTCTACGATATATATCACTACTCGACGCGACCAGTGTGATATCTATCGTTAATGAGGGGCAAGGCCAAAAAGCGGCGCATCGGCGCCGGCCCCAAGCCGTGCACCGGCACATAGTCCCTCACCACCAACCGCCTTCTAGTGCGCCGGCAGAGCGGCGCAATTACATGCTTCGTTCATTGTGTGCCGCGACGTGTATTATATGTATCGCTAGCGTGGAACGCGCCAAGGGCCGACGCGTTGGCGTCGGCCACGAGGCATGCGCCGACACGTCGCGTCCCTCATCCATCGACCGCCTTTTAGTGCACCGGCACGGGGTCGTTGGAACATGCTGCAGTGCTTTGTGTCTCGCAACGTGGATGATCTGCATCGTTTGTGAGGGATGGGCCACGGGCCGACGCTTTGGCGCCGACCACGTGTGCCTGCGCCGGCATTTATTCCCTCACCATCGACCACCTTTTAGTGCACCGGCACAGCGTTGTTGGTACGTACAGCAGTACCTTGTGTCTCACGACGTGTATAATATATATCGCAATAGTCGTCGCGAAGCGAAAGTTAAGTATGGTAAAGTAGGGGCAGGGCCAAGGGTCGGTGCATCGGCGCCGGCCCCAAGCCGTGCACGGGCACACAGCCCCTCACCGTCGACCGCCTTCTAGTGCGACGGCACGGCGGTGTTGCTACATACATCGTTCACTGTGAACCGCGACGTGTATGATCTGTATCGTTAGTGAGGGACGGGTCAAGGGCCGACGCGTTGGCGCCGGCCCCAAACCTGCGCCGGCACATGGTCGCCTCACAATCGACCGCCTTTTAGTGCACCGGCACAGCGTTGTTGAACATACATCGATATGCTGTGTCCCGCAACGTGTATGAAATGTGTCGTTTGTGAGAGACGGGCCACAGGCGGACGCTTCGGCGTCGCCACACAGGCCGACGCTTCGGCGTCGGCTACGAGACCTGCGCCGGCAAATATTCCCTCACCGTCGACCGCCTTTTAGTGCACCGGCACAGCGTTGTTGGTACGTACAGCAGTTGTAAATTGTTGAGTTTCACGACGTGTATGATATATATCGCAATACCTATCGTGCCGCGTTTGATGACTATCGTAAGAGAGAGGCAAGACCAAGGGTCGACGCATCGGCGCCGGCCCCAATCCGTGCACCGGCACATAGTCTCTCATCACCGATCGCCTTCTCGTGCGCCGTCACAGCGGTGTTGCTACATACCGCGATCGTTGTGTACTGCGACGTTTATTACATGTATCGTTAGTGAGGGACGGGCCAAGAGCCGACCCGTTGTCGCCGGCCACGAGGCCTGCGCCGGCACATAGTCCCTCAACCATCGACCGCCTTTTAGTGCCCCGGCACAGCGTCGTTGGAACATACGGCAATACATTGTGTGTCGCAACGTGTATGATATGTATCGGTAGTGAGAGACGGGCCGTCGGCCGACGCTTTGGTGCCGGCCACGAGACCTGCACCAGCATGCATTCCCTCAATATCGATCGCCTTCTAGTGCACCGGCATAGCATTGTTGGTATGTACAGTACATTGTGTCTCACGATGTGTATAATATATATCGCTATTCATATCGAGGGACGGGCCGAGGGCCGACGCCTTGACGCTGGCCCGTTAAAAAAAACGTCAGCTGTGAGATCGAGGATACCAGGTATGCATCAAGTATATGCCGGTACGTGGGCGTATGTATCCCCATTCCCGGGTGCGGCGTGTCTGGGAGGAAACACGAAAGAAACCTGGTACTCGTATATATGTGCCCGTACATGCTCTCTGTTCAGGTGTCATCAGTGTGTTCCCTAGTAATGCCAAATACAGAGTACTCTGTTTGCGGGTATGCATCTCCAATCTCCATTCCTGGGCACGGCTTTCTGCGGATGTACGATCTGGTACAGAAATCTGCCCTCGGCTCCGGTGTGACGCTCGTCTCAATTTGATCTCTCTACTGGTGTACGAGTCCTGTCTGTGTTGCCGCGAATAACATAATTGTTCCCTTCTGTGAGCGGCCGATTCACGAATTCGCGGGTACGTGAAGTTTATACGAGTGTCTCCTTCTACCCGTACTACCCTTCATGCATGTACAAGCAACTCTTGCTTACCCACTGGAGCGCACCGACCAAGTTTAAAAACCTCGTGGGGAAAATCATGGCTGGCGGCCCCAAGCGATCGAGGTAACGATGCTTGCAGACGCATGAGGCAGGCTTATGGGTCATTGTTCATCAGAGTCGACAGCCCCACGCCCAGTTGTGATCGAGTTCAAGGTCTAGAAGCCCCGAACATTCCTGGGCCCTCGCTTCGTTCGCACGCCTCTCGCACACGTACCGAGAAAGCGTGCGTTGCCCTCCTTCCTTTGCCGCTGCAGCCTGCCAACCGCCGCTGTTGCTGCTGATTCTGCCGCGAAGAGGAACCATAACAAGGAAACCACAACTGTAGGCCTAGCCTCTAGGCCTATCAATCGGCAGCGAGCAGTGCCGTGCTCTCCTCGTGCACCTATCAAGAGAAGCTAGAAGGGAGCACGAAACGAATGTGGCCGTCCTCCTCTTCTCTCTTCCTCTGGAAAAAATAAGCCATTTAAATTTCCGTCGGTAGAGACCATGACTACAAATAATTGATTCCGTCGGTTGTGAACAAAACAGGCATCTCACGTGAACTTAGAGATACTACGCATATATTATATATCTATATCCTCCAGTCCCTGCCTACTCTTTATCCTATAACACAAACTCCCTATCAATAGTCGCCATAAAAAACAAAAAACGAGATAAAGCATCAACTACCATACGTAAATCCGGCAATGCAATCCCATACGCGCTGAATACGAGAAGCACAATGTACACAAGCCACCAAACCAGCCAAATTCGCAGGAGAAAAAAGCAAGAAAACAAAAAACGCCGGAGATGAGGCAGACGGGATGCCCTAAAAATAATCCAAGAACGAGGCAAACTGGAAACGTTGATACCCAAGGATGAATAAATGGTATAAAAAAAAACACGAAAAAGAGACAAAACAAAAAAATCCAACTGAAAACCAGCAGATTACAAGCAGGAGTTATTCGAGGGAGCGGTCGCATGCAACTAACTACTGGCGGAGCGCACACGGTCGGTCACCTGCTCCTTACTGCCCTCGCCTCCCTACCCCCATGGACATGATATGGGAAAAGGAAAAAATAGGGAAAAAGGAAAAAAAAAAAAAAGAAGCTCATACACTAAACCTAAAAAAATTTGCAACATTGCAGACGCCAGCTCTGCCACTTGAACATGGGACGGGATATCAATCAATGATTGTGGATCCTACCGTGCACTTCGCACAATCACACCGCGGCCACGCCCGCTTTCCGTCGTGCCTACATCTTCCAGTTCTAGATTCCTCGGGCCGGTACTATCCTGGGGGTACATTGCATGAGCCCCCTTCCTTCCTCTCTCGCGGGGGCGGGGGCGCATCCTTGTGCGCGCCTTCTTGTCTAGGGTGGCCACAGTGAAAGCAGTGCTGAGGCCCTCGGGGTGGGCCCTTGAGCTTCTTCGGCTTCGGTTGGCTAGAGTCAACCCCCCCCTCTCCACCGCCGCTAACACCCGACATCTTACCAACCCCCGCCGACACGCCTGCACCGCCTGCGCCCCCCCCCCCCTCCACTGCCACCACCAATGTCTGCCCCTAAACGACTGCGTGGAACAGGTGGAGGAACTACGGTTCCGACTAAACCAGCAAACCTCGCGTCCCCTGCAGGTTCCTGCAAACCCGCACGCAATTCAGCATCCTGTCGACGAATAGGCATCATGGTAACCTTGGCGTTGGCTTGTTGCTTGAATGTCTCGTAGTAATGCTGCAGTTGTTTCGAGGTTTTCCGATATACGGGTTCCCACTGCGCCAACCCAGACTCGATCTTTGCACAGTACTCATTCCACTTGTCATAGTTGATGCGTTGGTGGCTCTGCAACCTGCCCATCCGATCACCAGGGATAAAAAGGTGGCTGTCGACTTCGCTGGCGAATTTACGTCTCTCTGCTCCATTGGCCACGGGCGTACACGGCATTCCGAAATTCATCATTTTAGCGTAATGCTTGGCGGAGTGCGTAAGCCTCGGGAGGGGCACCTTGTTCTGGAAAATTTCTTCCTCGCCGAGAAGATCCACCGGCAAATCACCCCCAACGTCAACCCCCCACGAGCTCTGAGAAAGGCAGCTCTTCTCGCCAGTGTCTGCCATGTCGATCACTGAGACCCATTCAGAAAATAGCGGGTTATCTGGGCACCAGCTGGCCGTGTCGCGTAGGATGACCTCGATCTCAAACTGGTCGTAGAACTCGCCGACTTCGCTCGGCAGGCTGCGGTTCTCCACGGCCATCCTAATGTGCCATCGGTAGTTGAACTCCAGCAGAATAGAGTGAGCTAGCGACGGAGAAGCGCAGTACGACGACAGCATCCTGCGGAGGTAACGGTGATAACCCTTCCAAGAGGCCAGACATGTGCAGTCGCCGTGAGGGAGGAGGGGGGGTAGAATCCTATGTCAGGGCGATGATAGTTTTCACTCCGCCGACCGCTAAGTTGAGCAGACAGCTCAATAAGTTACACCGGCACCGCAACAGATTAAGCCGTGTATTTGGCGGCATGCATTGAGCAACGAGCGATAAGGTAGGTCAAGGCGTTACCTGTATGTACTTGGCAGTGATAATAAAAGACGAGAAAATTAAACCTCTGTGCTGTTGGTCCCTCTGACACAGCGGCGACAGCTGCATTTTCCCCTGGTGTGTAGTACAGCGCAACGCCGTCAGGATCGCTTGGGTAGTCAGCTTCGATGTGCTTGCGGAGCAGGTCGACGGCCTTCATTGCTTGCGGTCGAAGAAGAATTTCTCCCGACTTCGCATCGATCACATTCCAGAACTCATCGACCACTGAATTGAAGCACTTCAACAATCGTCCCCGCTTCGGCACCAACCGCCGACAATGCCGCAAGAAATACGCCCGGTTCTTCTCTCTGAACTCTGCCACCTGTTCCGGGCTCATTCCTTGCGCTTCAAGCGAGCTTTCTACCTGCAGTTGAAAGCGAGAATGAAATGAACGTATTGGTAACGACATATCCCTCGATGGCATTTGAAGGCTCTTATCATCTGACCAATGCCAAAAGCGACATCTACAAAACTTGCGTCCTTGATGCCGTCCGAATTAAGGATAAAGAAAGGATCTCTCAGCCGAGGCATGAAGGGGTTGAAGGCTCCGTGGTTTTTCTTCGCCAACAGTGAGATACATTAAAGCGCTTGGAAAACATCCGGCGAACCTTGGGCATGCGCACGCCATCCCTCTGAGACAGTTGGGCACCTCCTGAGACAGTTGGGCAACAACCAGCACAAATTGAGCACGACGAATCAGAACAAAGTGATAGATAAAGCACGACATTGACAACGAGGAGAGAAGATTGCAGGAACAAACAAAACACACTTGCTACGTACTATTACAACACTCGCGTGGACCAAGTCCACGTTGCTGTCGCTATCGTATGCGGCTCCTAACTGACAAACGCGGCTGCTGTAATCGTCATCACAGTCCTTCCCGTCGCCACCGTCCTCTTTGCTTTCGTCCAAGTCCACGTCATCTGCCAAAAACCACGACGAAAACAATTAGAGTCGTATATAAAATGCCGACAGGAGATTATCCTCACAATATTTATTGTTGTGAAGATGTGTCCAGAAGGCAAGGCGTTAGACGATTCAGTACCATGTATCCGTGTTTGAGGGAAATACCTAATAACTTACCGGGCAAGCTCACGAGCTTGCATGGTGCTGGGGTATCGAAGAAGTCGGCGTCGTTGTTGTCAGCGGCATTTGCAATTGGGTTTGCTGAAGGCGTCGGTGTCGCAGGGGGTGCTGTCCAATCCGTCGCGGGACGAACGTGGGCAACGCCCCACAGAACAAGCCTGTCGCCGTCGCCGTCACAGACGTCCTTCATCGTCACACGACGAACACCCGCGGAGGCGGGAGGGGCCCCCTTGTGTGCCACGTACGCAGACAGCTTCAACGCCTCGCTCACGTTGACAACGACTCGCTTCTGGAGGCCCGCTCGCGGTGACAGAGGGTGCCATCGAAGCCAAGGATCGGCGGCGGTCTCATCGTCCTGCACTTCTCCAACACCAACACAACTGGCGTGGTTGCTGCTGTAAAGTCGCACCTAGAATTGCATCGTGAAGTACGTAAAAGATTGGGGGATGAGGCCATTTTAGGTACCTTGCGATGGTGATGTATATCATGGTTGGTTCGGATGATGCAAGATCTCGATGGATGCGCCAAAGCCTTCACGGCAAGGTTGTCGGAGGCCGGCTGCGTATGGGATCCTTGAGTTTCTCGATCTCGAAATACACAAGAACGGACGCAAGCGCATCCAGGCAGGCATACCGCACCTGTGACGGCGACGTCAGGGTGTTATCATGCAGGATTTCAAGCACTTTGTCCCAAACAAAATAGGTGCATTTCCGAACGGGGCACGTCCCCCCTAAAAGCAGACTCAAGGGCGTGGTGCCAATAGTCAAGCACGTGGTAACTTGCACTCGATCAAATAACATGGGCACGAAAGACTCGCTCGAAGCTTCTTAAGATCACTTGTTGGGGCTGGAGGAGAGAACTCCACCGACGCAAGCGGATGGTCCGGTCTTTGGGCAACTCTTCCCCAAGGAAAAAAGGCACCATACCCGCCAACGAACGAGGCGGTTTTTCCACCCAACACTGTCTTTCGTGAGTCCGTACATCCACGGTGTTCGCGACATTGACCCCGTAGCCCCGCGCCAAAAATTCCGCGTCCAAATTTGCATTGACGCCGACCTGGAGATGAGCGGTAGCGACATACTGCATTCATAACAAATGCGCGCACACGCATTCTTCCGTTGCGTTGACTTTGAAACCAGCGTTCATCAATCTACTGCGACGTTAACCCACACCTTTTTTATCGAAGAGTCTTGCAGCAGTTGTTTAAGGACAGGCGGAAAGTTGTCTTTGGTCGTTTGCTTGTCTCCACACTGAAGTTGAAAGCAGTAAGCAGTGCCATCGGGAAGCGAGAGTTGAACAGTCGATACAGGGTTTGGGGGCATGCCGCCCAGCGATGGCTCCCACTCGCAGGCTAGCCCCAAAATGATCTCCTGCGAGCCGCTGCCGCCGAGAAGGCCAGAGACTGCCACCGATACGATGGAGGCATTTGTCATATCCCAAACATACCCGTCGCTTTTCCCCGATGGGAACGACAGTTTCGGCAAAATTTCCCTTTCAGCACCTATGTCTTCGCCATCACCAGCATCGTACAAGTGAACGCCAGTCTCGGACCGTGTTTCCTTGAACATCGCGAGCAGCAGTTTCCGATCCTCGCAACATTCGTCTGCGATAAATAATACATGCGGCGAATAAATGACCCGATCATGTCTTCACGATGCACACGTACTATAGGAAGCGGGCGAAAGGCACAAAAAGAGCAAGGAACCTGCGCATCAAGGCAGCCCTAACCCTAACTATCGTACCTGAGAAGATCACCGGGAGTTCGAAACCATGGTTGATAAAGTGGTTGACGAACATCATCTTGAGGTTTTTCTTGAGATCATGGACTGATGCAGTCTTCATGGCCTTCGAAAATACAACCTAGAACACCGTCGACGCGGTGAAGTAAGCTGAACGTGAAACCTTGCACGGAGCGGTGGGATTCGCTACCGTTGGAACAAAATGCAGCAGTGGCTTCACGGCAAAGTGTTATGCACCTAGTGGTACTCGTTCATGATGTGAAAATTCCGTACACAGGCCGCGCGCGCGTCCCATCTTGCCCTGTAGCTAGTCGGATGACCTTGGCGTACTTGAACGAAGCATCCCCTTCCATGACACGACCGTATACCATCTGAGCTTGCCGCTGTAGATATTGTTCCCGTGTCAACGCGCGTTCGTCATCCTGGTTAGAAAAATACAGACATTCAAGGAAGGAGGGGGTTTTTCTTTCTCAGTTTGGCAGCATAGAAAATGGTGAAGTCGTGTTATATTTTGAGTAAGTAGTACCAGGTACGCTCCTTTTTCCCCCTTTTTTCCCCTCCCCATTTACTATATTCGCCCTTCTTTTTTCTCTACCTCCTAGCAATAACTCAGATCCGGGGTCACGAAGCAGGCTCTCCTCCTCCCTTCTCACCACTACGGTTCGTGCCTTGAGTTTTTATCACAAGACTTCAGACCTTTCCTCCGTCGTCGACTGGCGTCGAGTTGCACCGGCCCACGCTACGCGCTCTCAGCAGTTGATTCCTACCAGGCACATATTTTTGCAAGTATATACATATAAACTCACAATTTCACCACGGTGGGATAGAAATAACGAAATCAACTCCAGCAGGATCCGAGAGTAACCACTGGACCACTTACTCTGTATATAAATAATGTGTAGCAGTGTTGTTTTTACTCTATTTCGGGCCGCCAAATTATCGAAATAAGACGAGTACGGTCAACAAAGTACATAAAACGTTGTCCAGACCTGTACAACTGGAATTTCGTAGACCACTTATCCCAGATGCCTCGCAGATAGTTGGGCGATGGATAGTTGCTGTTGAACCCCGAAGGATCTCCGATGAGCCCAAACATCCAGATCTCGCCCACGTCAGCATCCTTCCCATAAATCCCGCGCAGCTGGGCTTCACGGCGATTCACCAACGACACGTACTGACGGAAGTGTTTCATGTACGTCGCTTTGTACGCCTTCTCAAGACACTTCGAAGTCGCTGCAAAGCCCTTCCCCTCCAAGAGATCGTCTGACATGCGGTGGACTACGCTCTTAGATATCGCGGCTTTCTTGGTCAGGACGAACGGAAACTCCATCGACACGAAGTCGTCCATCTTCGCCAAAACGACCGCATCCCAAGCATCGAAGGTGACGGTTGTACGCTCCTCGATCTCCTTCGTCTGGTTGGCCTCGGTGCACCGTTTGCAATAGTACCTATTACCACGACCGCGAAGCACAATGCGCGAGCGACACTTGAGTGTACTTCGCAAAAAGTACGCAGATTTCAAGAATGCAAACAAAACAAGCGGAGACCGGCCACAGACAGTCACGTATGCTAAAAGCAGTTGCAACAGCGAGGTACAGTAGTCACACCTGAATCCGATCATACAGCAAACATCCTCCTCCGAATAGACTCGGCGTGCTTCGCAGTTCCACCCATCCGGCTGCCCACGCTTACCACAATGCGGACAGGGTACGTGCTCGATCTCGTCCTAGATGTACTCAGGGACCCATACGAACGCTTTCTTGAGGTAGAAGGGCTCGACGGATGGTAGACGTGGTACAGAGTCAAGAGGCTCGACGATCTGTCACTACTGTTACGCGTTTTACTGCTGTTGTTCCTACATACGGCGTCTGCAACGTTGAACTTTACCCTCCCAGGGTGCGTGGTAATAATATGTAGCGAAGCTAAGAATACGAGGGTGGTGCCAGGAAACGCAAGCGACCAATTCGAATAGGGTGACCGCTATCACTGCGTGCTGCTCAACAAAAAAGAGCACCATACCTGCACCACCACGCTGTGCCAGGTTACACCGGAGCTACGTATGACTCGTACCTATGATACGTGCAATACTCTATGATGTCAGGTATCAGTACACAACAGCAGCACTCGTAGCAGCCGAGACTTTTTCACGCACCTGGTACTCAAGAGTAATGCTACAGCAGTAGTTCCGGAGAGGGGATTACTTTCTTATTATTACACACGGAAAACCTGTCGATACATACCGTTATCACCAATCCACCACAGAGCCACTCACACTCACGCTCACCTCCGGTTTTTTGTTGCGCAGGTAGAGGAGGGTACGCCCATCCTCCGGTGTAAGGGAACTCGCAGATCCGCTTTACTCTTCCATTCTCGTGCTTCCTGCTTGCTTTGAGTTTGCTCTTGATCGCATCAATGAATCGATGCTGCGGTGACAATTGCGGCATGCTGTCCCTCGCAGATCCACCACCGCTTCCTCCACCACCTCCATCACCGCTGCCTCCACCACCCCCACCACCGCTGCCGCTACCACCGCGGCTGCCACCACCGCTGCCACCACCACCGCTGCCGCCACCACCGATGGTGCGTTGACAGTCGCCGATGGTGCGCTCTCACTTGGCGATGCTATACTGGCACTCGGGGACCACATGCTGGTGATACTTGGCGTATTTTTAACGGCTTCTTCTGCCGAGGCCGCACTGACGTTTCGACTTGGCTTTAACGAGCGAGCCTTGTCCTTGCCGCCCTTTGGGCGCCCTCGCCTACCGCCGACCGCCGCGCCTTGCGCAGCCGCTAGTCGTCGTACTGGAAGGTAGGGGTTCGGCACGGGGGTAGGCGCTGGCGCCGATTCGCCGATCAGAAAAATGATAGGGAATATATCAAAAACCAGCCCCGGCACACAAATCGCCGCGCGCGGCGGTAGGGACGGGGTATACGGCACAAGCCATACCACAGCACGGGCGTATTGCCAAACCATGCCACGCGTGCTGAAGGATGAGGCAGCAGCACACGACAGGCCCCACGAATCTGCTGTTGGCAGGCAAGCAATCACACCACAGCGTACATACACCGCCATACCAGCATAGTGTTGGGCCGCCAGGAGGTGCGGTGTCTGCAGCGCCGCTCTCTCGGCCCCTTTCTCTCTGCCTGCGGTGGTTGTCGGCACGCGGCGCGATTTAGTGCCAATCACAGACGTTTGTCCCAACAAAATCTCTACAAAGCTCGTGTTCGATTGATGCTATTTGCCCGAATGTTCCCGCCTGAAAATGACTTTATTGGTTGGATTAATTCCGCCCAACAAAATCCCAACAAAAAAGTGCCGCAGGTATTGGTGCTGTGCCAGAAAAAAGGGAAAAAGGACTGAGAAAGTGCCAAGAAAAATGGAGAAAACAAAGGACCGCTGGAAAGGTCCGCCAAGTAATAAAAGGGGGCGGTTCCCCAAGTGGGAGCTCTGAGAGGCCAGGGATGAACCAACCGAGAGTGAGATCTAAGTAGTTCTATGAAAAATATGGTACCTGGTAAGGCAGACGGTGGAATACGGACGGCAGGCTCCAATAAACACACCAACCCACAGCAATACTGCGTATATCTGGGCGGCAGCGTTGTAACGATGGGATCTGTGCATGGTGCCGGTTGTGTATTTGGTATATGTCCGGACTGTGTGCTCACAGCTCATAAGAGCCTACAGTAGGGAAGAAAACAAACATTACACCGGTACGTAATAACCTGGTGCAAAATCAGGCCTCTCGTACTGAAACCAAGGAAATCGCCTGATCCACTCCGGCCGAAAAAAAACTTCGAGAGCCCGCCACGCGCTCCAGACTGCACGAATCGCGCCGAGACCTCGACCGATGCGTCCGGTTGGTCTTCACGTGTTCTACTGTAGTACTTAGCTGTTTGCCGAAATGTGATCGTACGAAGAGAGAAGTTGGCCAAGGTACGAAAATGTGACAAACATACGTATACGTACAAGGCTCCCTTCGGCGAGTGGGGTGTTCTAATGGAATGGCCTCAAGCCCGGACGGATATCAGGCGAGGACGATCTAGAGGAGCTCACGTAGCTCACAGGAAACACACACATGCATATTTTTTAGTACAAAGTAAATTGATAGATGCTTCCACGACATCGTACCTGCACACGAAAGCGGGGAGACATAATTCCCGCCACTAATGCCGACGGACCCTCACATCATAAAAGCCATCGTCCGTATATAACTCCTCAGTAGTCTACGATAGATCCATGTCGATTCCCGATCACAGCCAATAGTTATCCTGATCGGAATCGTCAAGACACAGCGTCATAACTCTCAACGGAGCAACTCCCAAAAAATCCGAATTTCAACGGAGTCCCTCCCCTGTTGGGAACATGTCAAGTCACCCACCAAAAGTTCACCAGGAAATCCACCAGAAGAAAGGTATCACATATCCACATGAAGTCCGGTCCTCCTCTAGAAACCTCTCATCACAATATCCACTAGGAATCAGTCCTTCATAAAAGTATACTAGAAAGTCCAGCCTTCCTTCAGAAACTACATCACAAAAATCCACCAGAAAATTCGGTCCTGCTTGGCAAACCTAGCACAAACTCAACCAGAGAACTCAGTCCTCTTTCAGAACACTAAATCACAAAATCCACCAGAAAATTCAGTCCTCCAGAAAACAATATTACAAATTCACCAGAAAAATCCAGTCCTCCTGAAAACTATCACATAATCCACCAGAAAATTATCACAAACTCACCAGAAAAATCCAGTACTCCGGAAAATTATACCACATACGTAACCAGAAAAATATAATAAATTCACCAGAAAAATCCAGTGGTCCAGAAAACTTTATCACAGTATTCACCATAAAAATATCACAAACTCACCACAAGAATACAGTAATCTAGAAAACTGTCCCACAAAAGTCACCAGAAAAATATCACAAATTCACCAGGAAAATCCAGTCCTCCAGAAAACTGTATCACAAAATTCACCAGAAATCATTGTGTCTCCCATCGCTGAAATTCTATCTCGATGGTCGAAAGCGTTCTCGAGTACCAGCGTACGCAGGTACCTGCGCATATGATAACTCCACCAGAGACGGACCTCCTGTCCATGGCTTACCTGGCATAGTTGGCGTCAGCAAACGCTGCCTGCTCGAAACCACTGCCTCTCTGAAAAATAATGCCTAAATCACTACAGTAGTACACTATTCCCCCCTCTGCCTCGGTGGTCGAAAGCGTGACACATTTTTGCGTCCTCGAGTACCAGCACTCGCAGACCTGCGTATGTGAGAACTCCACCTGAGACGGACCTCACGTCCGTGGCTTACCTGGCATGGTTTGCGTCAGCAAACGCTACCAGCTCAAAAGCATTGCCTCTCTGAAAAGTAATACATAAATCACTACCAGTACTGCAGTACAACACCCCCCCAGTTTGACGTACAATAACATTCATAACATGAATGCAACATACCAGGTAATATTCAAGGCAAACTCATTCCTACCATGACTCCGCTATGAGCGGAGGGAGAGGGGCAGGGAGGGACACAAATACTCTGACACAACAATCAATCGTCAATCTCCCGATGTTATTTTCTTATTCAATAATGGTGCCTACCAATATATTCCTTGCTCCGTTTACTCTACCTTCGCACACACCATACCTGGTACGTGCTCATATTTCACTCCACCATGACAGCTGTACGGTGGTAGTGGTGTTGTTTATGTACCTGGTACCCTTCAATGTATTTTCGTATGCATGAGGGTACGAACTAGAAGCAGAAAACCCTCCGCACAAAGCAACGATGTATCAGAAATTACTCAATGTTATTTTGTCGATCAGATTACAGCAGCACTTCAAACGATTAATTTCAATTACCGCTGATCATCAAGCAATTCCCTAGGTTTACCTATTAATAGCAAAATGAGATTCCTGTCCTTCTGGGAAAAATGCAAAAAAACGGTACACTAGAGATTGTTCGCCAATTTACGATACACAACCTGAAAACAAGGAAATCAAAGTACACCAAACCCAGGTTAGATGACGTTTCCTGTCTGGGTATACCGTTTTCTGGATAAAATATAATGGCCGTGCGAGTCACAAAAAAACAAAAAAATTGTACACCAGTGTATTTGTTTTGCCAGTTTATGATACAAAAAACGAAACGAGGTAGTCAGGGCACAACAAACCCAGGTCAGATGACGTTTCCTGCCACGTACACCTTGGGGGGAAAAGCAATGTCTGGTGTAGCTTATAATTACGAAGAAAAACGGCGTTCATGACTACAAGGGCCTTCTCGTACTCGTATTTATACGAACATACCAGGTAGGAACAGTTGTTCATGAATATAACCGCCTTCTCGTACTCGTATCCATACGAACATACCAGGTACGAGTAGTCAATCGTAGCTTATATTCATGAGTAAATACTTCACGAATGAGAGAGGTACCAAAAAATGACGAAACCGAGGAAACACGTCAAGAATTGGCAAAAAAATACAAACAAAAAATAGAGCAACAAAAAGATGAAAAAAATGATCGACCAAGAATGGGAAAGAATCAGAAGTGAGCGAGATATTCGCGAAAAACAGTTCAAAACGATGAAAAAAAAACAGAAATGGGTTAAACATCGTAAATTCTTCGACAACAAACACGCAAGCGGTGCTTTACGTGCGCCCCCTTCTACAACTCATACGAATAGTCAAGCGTAGCTAATTTCTCTGAACAAGTACCTCTCACGAATGACATAAGTACGAAAAACGGACGAAACCGAGGAAAAACGCCAAGAATTAGCAAAAAAAAACGAAAACGAATAACAGAAGTAAAAAAATGAAAAAATAGTGATCGACCGAAACTCCAAAAAAAATGGGAAATGGTAAAATTTAGCGAGATATTCGCGACAAACGGATGGAAACGATGAAGAAGAAACAAAAATGGGGTAAACACTGTAAATTCTCCGGAAACGAACTCGCAAGCGGTGCTTTACGTGCGGCCCCTTCTACGACTGATACGGATAGTCAAGCGTAGCTCATTTCCCTGAACGAGTACCTCTCACGAATGACACTTTAAGAATCGGCAAAAAGAGAAGGAAGAAAATCGAAAAAATTGATCGACCAAAACTCCGGGAGAGAATGGAAGAATAATCAAAACTGAGCGAGATATGTGGAAAGACGGATAAAAACGACGAAAAAAACGCAAAAATGGGGTAAACATCGTAAATTTTTCGAAAACGAACACGCAAGCGGTGCTTCACGTGTCTCCCCTCCTACAACGCATACAAACAGTCAAGCGTACGTAGCTCATAGTTCTGAACCCGAGAGTGGCCTTGGACCATGTCTGCTACCGGCGGGCTTTTGCGAGAAGAGATGCTCAGAAATGCTGCCGCTCATGCTGCATGATTCTGCTGCCTGCTGCTGCAGCAGATAGGTAGGTACTGCTGCAGCTGCTGCTGCTGGTGCAAGTAAAGTGCTTTTGCCGGACGCACTGCGGCAAGGAAGTACTGCGGTGTGCAGGCGCTGCTGCAAACAAAAGCGCTGCTGCAAGCGAGCACTGCTGCTTAGAAGCAAGCCCTGCTGCAAGCAAGCGCTGCTGCAAGCAAGAGAGCTGCCTCAAGCAAGCGCTGCTGCAAGCGCTGTCGCAGGCGCTATAATAGTGCTGCTTGCGGCTGCTGCTGCTGCTGCTGCTGCTGCTGTTGCAAGCGCATGCACCCTTGCCGCCACGCTCCTGATCTTCGCCTCTACGACCCCTTTCGGGGGGCAGAGAGGACAGCGAAGAAGGAGAGTGATTTTCTCGTTGTGGCGGCGTTGCTTGCACAGCGAGTGTCGAGGAGCGCAAGATAGATCGCACTTCTGCGTGTTGGTGTTTGCTGCTGCTTACTGCTTCTGCAGCTTGCTGTTGCTGCTGCTGCAGGTAGGTACCGCTGCTTGCACGATTTCTTGTGTTCGGCTCCTCTGGTGCAAAAGTGCTGCCGCTGTTGCAAGTGTTTTTTTTCAACATCATGATAATATCTTGAATATTTTTCGTCTCCGATTATGCGCATGCCGGAAGGCTTTCGGTTATGATTATCTTTCCGACGGAAATTCTTGATTAACAAGAATAATACAGCCCCAGACACTTTATTAATACTACTGGTGCACGTACAAATGGATGTCCTACGTGCACACCCACCCACGTGTATGTAAATTTCGTGTAGGTTGTTTTACGTAGTGCTGTCTTGTGTTGAGACAACAGGTAGGAGCGAAAACATGTCCATAGTGTCCATAATGAGGCCAGCAATTTCCCGTCCGACAATATGCGGCATGAGGATAATTTTGTTTTATTTTTATCTTCCGGTGGATGGTTGAAAATAAAGCTTAAGCTCACCACACACACTTCCACGTCCCAATTTCCTGTCGTGTGTCAATTTAGCCCATAACTCCCGTTGTAACATCAGAGCAGGCTGCTGTTGCCACTAGAGTTTGGGCACGTTGACCCGACCTGACCCCCGAGAGGAGCATATACGGTGGAGATAGCCACCCGGAAGAGTCGTCTCTTCCGGGTATAGTGTGGGACTAAGGAAGAAAGAGTCCCACGCTCCTAAAAATCCCCAGGAAGAAAGGCTAAACAACAAATATTTCGAAGGAAATAAAATATCAACTGCGACGAAAAGGGGTAGACGGCCCACGACAACAACGGCCTTTACAACAGCAAAGGACGACAGACAACCTACCCTTCTACCCAGGTCGAAACAAGAAAACTGTGATACTACTGACTTCTCCATACCTACAACCCGCCGTACCTATTTTGCAGGACTTTTCGCGGGTCAGTTCAAACGTCACGGGTCGGGTCGGGAGGTGTGTTGACTTAACCGACACGACCCGCGAGATTTCGAAAGCCTCTTGACCCGACCCGATCCGCGAGATTTAAAAAGTTGTTGACCCCACCCGACCCGTGAGATATGAAAATCTGCTGACCCGACCCGCAAGATTTCAAAACCTCCTAACCCGACCCGACCCGATTCGCCACCTTCGGATTGACCCGTGAGGCATGGGTTTCATGCGGGTCGAGTCGCCTCGACCTGCGTGACCGTTTTTCTTGATCCGCAGGTTCGACCTGCGGATCCAGCCCTTGGGTCGACACTTGAAACACAATTTAATACTCAGTTTTGTGCCCAGCAGCGATATGTGGCATGGCGGGAGTGGGTATGGATGGATGCGGACATGCGTATACGTATGGACTTGGCGGTGTCACAATGTCTGAATATTATACAAAAGAGTATTATTAAGGATTTGTACGAGAGAAGCCTTCGGGTAAGAGAGCGGGAAGTGTTTTAAGTGTCGGATCCGCGAGCCGGATGCGCGGGTCCGACCCGTGGATCAGCAGCAAATAACTCGCGGGTCACGCTGGCCCGATACGCGTGTGACCCGTTTCTCGCGGGTCATGACCTGACCCGACCCGTGAGCTCTTAATCTCCTCTTGACCCGACCCGACCCGTGAGCTTTGAAAAGTTCCGTAGCCGACTCGACCCGGGATAATTGAAAAGCTCTTGACCCGACCAGATCCGACCCGCGAGATTTTGAAAACCTCTTGACCCGACTCCACCGGGCCCGACGCGTGAGATTTTGAACACTTCCTGATCTTCCTGACCCGACCCGACCCGATCCGTGACATTTTGAACACCCCGTGACCCGATCCGCGGGTCGGGTTATGACCCGCGAAAAACCTTGCTATTTTGCATCCAAGCACAAGTCACTCCATAGCATTCGGGTTAGGGTTCGGGTCGGGTGGTCAGCGTCTCCTGCATACCTGGTATCTCCTGTTGCTATGAATTCTTCTGAAAACCCACGCAAGAAACAATGAATAGCGGCGACAAACAGCAGCATCATAGTATAAATCAAGTAAAATTCTACCTAGCAAATGCCCATGTCGCGAGAGAATTTCCATACCTCCGTCCAACCTTGTATTAAATGGTAACACCTAGGGAACAGCAGGGCAGCCCTTGCCCTTCTCTACAATTACGTACGGAAACGACAGCATTTATGCACTAACACTGCCGCCTCGAAACGGTCTGTGCATCGATTGGTATTGCTATAATCACGAATGTCAAGTACCTACGCATCCGACACACACGATGACCGTATAATACGTATCCGACATCCAACCAGTGTATGCTGCTGGTAGTGTCGCAACATGTCATGTGTGTGGTATGACCACTGAAATAAATAAAAGACCCTTCGCACGGCGTACAGGGAAAGGTTCCACGATTCACATCTGGTTCAGCAGCATTATATTGTCTGATCATCACTGTCAAACCCAGAGTATTTTATTACACGACTCCCTTCCCCACTGTCTGTAAATGTCCTGCTCAGACAAAGCTATAACCTGCACCCCATGCCCATATTGGCCCAACTCAGCCACTACTAGATGGGGAGAGGGAGGGGCAGGGGGGAGCTGAGGGATACACGTTTCTTCGTTTTATAGAAGGAATGCCATGCACCTCCGTACGTAGCTTCTCAATAATCATGCTACCCTTCAGGTGGTTCTGGTACGAGGTACCGCGTATGAGCTTTCGATGGGGACTTCGGTCGCCGGCACACAGCAGTATGAATATCGAAAACTTCTTCATCCTTCGTTCTTCAATAATTGCATACCAGGTACAATACAGATACTTGTACCAGGTACATCTTGACATGATGGTGCTGCGCTGGCCAAGCAACGCAATAGCAAAACATCCAGCATCAGCACATCCCGGCCGTCCGTGCCCAATATGACATCAACGCAACTCAATTCGGCGGCCCGCTTCGCGCACGTGGCTTCGATACTGAATCCATACCCGAATCCTCATTCGCTACTCGCATTATCCTGCGCTACGGTATGATACGTACATAATGCAAAACAGAAAACTGAAGAATCACCAGAACTACTCGTGCATCACGTACGTGTAAAAAATCAAACAAAACGCAAGTCATTGTGACCTGCCACAGAGTGCAATAAACAGTGAACAGCGATTCGCATCACGAGAATCGGGGATAGTCCAACGAAACCTGTTTTAATATGGTGCAAAGGGAGGGAAGTCTTCTCCACCCAAGTTCCAGCGCCCTCCAGCGTCCGTGTCCATGTTCGCCCCACCACCACCTTGCTGCTCCACTCCCAGTACCAGCCCCCCACTCTCCTTCACCCCGTCCACCCTCTCAACCTCCTCCACCCCCTTCACCTCCTCAACCCCGTCCACCCCACCTTGTGCTGGCTGTTGATTGCCTGGGTTGTCACCTCCAGCGCTAACCGAACCCTCCTGACTCTGCTGCCGCTGTCGCTGTCGTTTTTCGGTACGATCGTCGCAGGCGCGTAGCGGACCCACTTGGTCCTGCTGCTGCTGCTTTTGCGCTTCGGCGCGATCATCGCAAGCGCGTAGCGGACCCACTTGACCCTGCTGCTGCTGTTGTGCTTCGGCGAGGTCGTCGCAACCGCTTCGCGGGCCCACTTGGTCCTGCTGCCGCTGTTGCTCTTCGGCGCGATCGTCGCAATCGCTTAGCGGACCCATTTGGTCCTGCTCCTGCTCTTGCAGACGTGGCTGCTGGGGCTGCTCTCCGGTGCGATCGCTCTCCGCTCGCACCTTCACCTCATAGATCACTTCGCGTTGCACCTTCACCTACACCTCACTAATCATTTCATCACCTTTCACCTCTCTTTCCGCCCCATATCATGTTCGGTCGGTTTCGGCCGTGCAGTCGGCGGAGCCGGCTAACGTTGCTGCTGCTCGCCTGCGATGCCTCCGCCTCCAGCTGCAACCGGGTCTACCAATGTCGGCTCACGTCTGGCCGAGCTGGGATGCTGGTGCCGTGGCTGCTGTAGAGGGTGTACCTCCTGTTGCCTCCGCTTTCTCAGCTGCGCAGACGAAATATCAAAATTCAACTCGTTGAGCTGGACCCGTTCCCTCGTGAACACGATAACCCTGCCGTTCCACGCGGTCCAAGCTTCTTCGCCGGCCACGATGTGGCGCACTAGAACAAGTCTCTCGGAATACAGCCTAACCACGATCCCCATCAGCTTGACCGTCTTCCATCTTTCCACCCTCAAAAACGCTTCCCGAGCCGGGAGACGACCCGCAGCCACCTCCTCGCTGGTCTCTCGTATCAAAGCACCATAGTCACCATCACCACACATATACGGGTATTTCAAGAACGTCCAACCCGCACTGGGCAGACCGATAACTGCCCTAGCCAGAGACCACCACTGTGTCACGCTAGCGTGTTGGAATGACCTTAAGCCCGGACGGGTATCAGGCGAGGACGATCGAGAGCTCACGTAGCTCACAGGAAAACACACAGATGTATATTATTCAGTGCAAAAGACAATGATAGATGCTTCCACGACATCGTACCAGCACGAAAGGGGGGAAACATAATTCCCATCTAGTGCCCATGGGCCCCTTTTTGTCCACATCATAAAAGCCATCGTCCATGTATAACTCCTCAGCAGTCTACGATAGATCCATGTCGATCTCCAATCACAATCAATATGTTCCCCTGGTTTGCCCCTCAGGGTGTGTCCAAACATAATCGAAAAGCGCAACCGTAAATCGAGATAATTTCAATTTCGATAAAAATTAGCCGAGGTGTCCGAACAGAATCGAATTGTGAAAATAGAAATCCAGGCGAAAAGCAACGGAGAGCACCACTTACTTGGGCCGTTCGCAACTGTGCACACTTGCCGGCAATGTAGCGCTCTAAAACACAGATCCAACACAGAAGCAGGCAAACCCGACGGCATTTCGATTCCGGGAGGTCGTTGGGCCTCTCATGGAGGTGATGGCGCGTCCAACGTTTACGACCCGAGATCAAACTTGAAGTTGTACTGAGAACGAACTTTCGACCTCGTTCTCGAGTGTATCATCCTGAATTTTCCTCAAACTATTCTCGCTTAGGCTGGAACGCCGGAAAACAAAGACCCGAGAACGTCGGGGCTGTGTTGTGGTTCGCCTGCTGGCTGTTTCACGGGTCTGTGCGTCTGTGGTGCCGTACTAGCTGTGGGTTGGATGCTGTGTACGGCGGTCCTGATGTGATATTTTGACGTCGCTGCGCTGACCAGTAGGACACGCTGAATTGTTGCTGTTCGTGCTTTCGATTTCCTTGTCGATTTCCAGCCGTCTACTTTTTTATTTTTGCATTGGGTTGTAAATCGTTCATTTTCTCGGAACCTGAAAAACGAAGGGGAACATGTTTTGAACAGGGACCAATCAGCGCCTTGTTTATTATCATTCCGATTTTCGATTTCGATTCTGTTTGGACACGCCCTCATCAATGTTGATGTTACCAGCGAATTCGAGGTTTTACTTTAGACCGTGCCACAATATGCAGGCATCTTTCGAAATCGATGTGTATTTTGTATCTTCCACCGACCGCGGTGATCTCCGAAAACATCGCATCGAAATAACACCTCACATCAGAGCCACTTAGAAGTTTATTTCACCGCAAACAGCAGTTAGATTATCGATAGTCGCATCAGCACAGAGAGATCACTAACCACAAGTCACAGCGAGACTCTTGAAACAGCGCCAGGTAGCAGGCAAGTGTAGCCTTGGAGTCTAACAAAAGAAAACTCTCGTTTCTGGTGCAGGCATTTTTGTTGCGCGGGGTGCAAGTTGCGGGGAGCAGGGGCATGTTCAACCCCATCCCTTTCCGTCTCCAGGTCGGAGGTGACATGAATACAACAGACAAATATTTCTTGAAACGGGGGCTAAAGTGTAGGGTTGTTTGACCAGCCTGTGGTTTGATATGGCGAGGAGAACTTTGCAGTAGCCCTTTGTCACGGATAGGAACGAGTGGCAGGGCTTTTTTTGCTGTGCTAAGCTGGGTGCTCGTGTGGTTCCTGCTGTGCAAGCCCTACCTCTGAGCGTAACAGCACGAGCACCGGCTGCAGTACACAGCCGGTACGCTGGCAGGGTTGGCTCTTCCTTTTATTTCTCTTGGTTGCCGCACCGAGCTGGCCACAACCCGCATGACTGCCCAAATGTTCAAGGCGACGCTAGCTCAGAGGGCTGTGAGCGTCGAGACCGCGGCTACAACAGATGAGTGGACGTGTATCGTTCATCACCCGATGCCGCTGATGCTATTGTCTCGGATTGATTTTTTTTCCCCCTGTCGGCTTCGCGCGATTGTACGAATGCATTTTTTCAATATGATTCCTGAGTGCATATTTATTCCCCTCGGGTTCGGCTCCAGAAGAATTACAGCAGTGCTCGTGGACCACAGAGTAACGCATTGTAGCCTGTCTTCGGTCCTGCGACCGAACAGCAACTACCGGTCACGAGCCACCAACGCGCACGAGTTGGCGAGAGTTACAAACTACCGGCTGCGCGAGGTTCTCGCGACAACAGCTGTTACATTTGTGGTACAGGGCAAACGTTCTTATTTGTACTAAGTTCCACAGTGCCAGCAAGCAGCAGCAGTAGTAGAGGTATTGGTACTCGTGCAGGATATCAATGTACAGCACCAGCATAACTATTCGTACATGCGGCAAGCAGCGACGCAGCAAGACATTTCTGAGATACACGGTAGTAGCAAGCGTTACCATCGTTTTGTTCCTTCTTGCAGTGCACGTATTCATACGTGACGAAGCAGCACTTCGAAGAAGTGATGCAGTGGTCCAGTGATCGTGATTTGCGACATCCTGTTTTGAGCCCGCACAGAGTGCTACAAGCAAACTGCTGGCTGGCTGCCGCTGGCTTTTTCGTGCTACCTGCTGTACTGACTGAGCTGGATGAGGTCAGACTTGGGCTGTCGAACAAAGGAGAGAACTAACAAGTCACGCGGAGTCAATCGTCCAGACGGAGCCGAACCATAGACCAACCGCATGATCCAATCGACGGAGTATACGTCGAACACATGATACTCGTACGGTAATTTGTTACACTGAGCGCTGACATGTACAAGTATATAGAACCACTTACTTAGATCTCACTCCCCTAGCGTGCTCGGTCGGTACATCTCTGGCCTCTCAAAGCTTCCACTTCGAAACCGCCTCCCTTCATTACTTGCAGGACCTTTCCAGCGGTTCTTTGTTTTTGCTATTTCTCTTGGCACTCTCGGTCCTTTCTTTCTTTTCTCTTCGTTCGTTTCGTGTGTGTGCGTATACTCCGAGCACGGCACCGCGGGAGAGCCCGGCGTCATCGCGGGTGTCAGCAGATGCTGGCGGGTAGAGGGGGGGTTGAAAGGAGCGCGGTCGCCGCTTTCGTGCCTAGGCGTCGCGTGTGCCTCGAGACACGAGGGATGCATGAATGGACTCTGTCTGGACTCCGTTTGTGATTTTTGATAGGGTACGTACGAGATATAAAGGTCGTTCGAAATTGCAAGATTATACTCAAGCGATGCTTATTTTTGCAACCACGCTGGAGTTGAAAGAGGGAGCTCCCAGTCTAAGTACCTATACTGTCGAGCTGGCAAACGACGGCCACGGTGAGCACCGGGCTTCACGTGATGCGGGCGACGGGGCTCACTGTAGCAGAGAGTGAAGAAAGCTTTACCCGGACCGAATCGGTGGCGAGGTGGTCCCGAGAGGGGCGGACGGCGTACGAGGCTGAGAGAGAAACTCTGCTCTTCATTTTTGTTTTTTGACCGGTGCAAGGTGTTCCAATCAGGCATAATTTTTTACAGGAGCGGCACGGGGATTTTTTTTCCTTCCCGAATTTCTCGGTTTCATTTTACAGTGCTTTTGCGGTGCTGCTGTGCCGTACTGTGGTTCCACTTTTTTCGTACATACTCGTATAACATATCAAAAGAAGAAATCAAGTACCCTACCTGGGGTATCTGCGTACGTGCGGCAACCGCCCGCGACGCGAAGCGTATGTGGCGTCCGAGCTGTTTTCTCCTGAAGCATGGCGGCGGGACTCTTGGCATTATCAAGTCGCCGGTTTGCAACTACGATCATAATAAAAAACTATATTCAATCATGGACCTCTGTGAGACTCTGCTTTGCATAGTAATCTGATGTACTTTTCCTTCCTGAGTGAGCGTAGCGGGCGGCGTAGGCCGCCCGCGGAGCGAAGCGCCTTGTACCAACATACGATATCACATGCCGTGCCACACAACCCACCATGCCACGCCAAACAGTACCACTTACAATACCATACCCACACTGTACCAACACCATCCGAGGGGCTCAACCATACGGGGACACGAAAAGAGCATGCCCCGCGCAGAGAGCACTTGAGCACGAACGAGTATAGATACCATACTGTTGTACCAACACGACAAGTGTGCACGTGAGGAGCAGGGGGCGTGGAGAAGAACATTGCGAACTAGGGAAACGCTGTTGAAAACGAATAACACCATCGTCGTGTGTTCAACTCTTGTCTGTGGACACCCCACCCAAACAAGGGTAATGCCGTTGAACCGAGGGGCTCAAGCCTACGAAGACACGAGAAGGGCATGCCCATTCTTTAAGATATTATGAAGCATGCACGTAAGGAGCAGGAAGCATTGAGAGGAGTATGCTCCGCACTGAGATCACTCGAGCACGCGTATAGCACGAGGGACTCTCAAGTCGGGTACCCCACTGATACTCGACCACATCACATGCTCTATACGAAATGCTACTAGACTCTGGCCGGCCAGGAACTGGGCTACTGCCGTGTTATAGGAAATGCTACTGGACTCTGACCGGCCAGAAAATCAAGACCGTTGGGGTACTCATGTTTAGATCAAAACGATGCTTACATTTATGCTCAGAGTGGTCAGCAGTGCTAAGGGTACCTACAGCAGTAGTGAAGTGATTCGAAAGGGGTTGGTGGCGCGAATAGGCCATATATAACGAATTGCGCCAACTTCACTGCAACACGACAGGGCAGGCGTGCCTTGTAATATTATTGAAGAGGATCGCGATTGCAGCAAGCTGTGTATTTAGAAAAAGTCAGAGTTTTGCAAAACGGTATCCACAGCAGTGGTTAAAATAACTAAGCATGACAGATAGCGAGCCTCTATTAACAGCAACTATTTTAAGCAGATGAGATATTTCCACCAGCCTGATAGCTTTTTATTGTTTCAGAGGGTTAGTTGGCACAACTCAATGAAACTCGACGAGCAGTCGGGAATGTTGAACTGTCTCGGCGATAAAAATAAAGCGGAGAGGGGACGACATATGCGACCACGGCTTGTCTAGAAGCTGGAAAGTAAAAGTGAGATAACCCCGGTTTTTAGGAGCAAAATTAAAACCTTTCCTGCTGGACAAAATTACCAAAAACGGTGCACCAGTGATTTTGTATTTGTACGGTACAGAGGTTTCAAACCAGGAAATCAGGGCACACCAAACCCAAGTTAGATGACGCACTCTGTCTAGGTACAATATATTTTGGCATAATATCAATATGCCCGTCCGTCCAGCAAAAATGACAAGAAACAGACACCAGGTTATTTTCGCCAGTTTACGGTACAAAAAATAAAACGAAGTAGTCAGGGCACACCAAACCCAAGTTAGATGACGTTTTGTGTCATGGTATACCTTTTTCTGGTAAAAAACAATGTCTGGTGTAGCTTATAATTACGAACGAAAAACCGCGTTCATGAATACAAGCGCTTTCTCGTACTCGTATTCAGACGAATAGTCAAGCGCAGTCCGGACGGCGTGTCTCCACGCTGAAGAAATGGCGAAAAGAGTCCGAAGTGGCGTCCATATGACTGTCCGCCTCCAACCTGCCGATGCAGGATTGGGGTAATACGATATAAATACATGAGACTGTCCTGGAAGCCCCCGCATTGAAGTTGATTATCAGACCATTCACTGCACCGGGGTCTTCATGACAACTAACTACTTTGGAGCAAAATTAAAAACCTGTTCTACTGGACAATGACCATAACGGCACACCAGTGATTTTTTTACAGTCTACGGTACATAAAATTCAAACCAGGAAATCAGGGTACACCAAACCCATGTTAGATGATGTTTTCTATCAAAGTCTAACGTTTTCTGGCAAAATATCAATGTCCGTCCGTCCTAGTCACATAAATGGCAAAGACGGTACGATAGTGTATTTTTGCCAGTCTACGGTACAAAAAAAGAAAACGAGGTATTTAGGGCACACCAAACCCAAGTTGGATGACGTTTTCCGTCATGGTGCACCTTTTTCTGATGAAAAAACAATATCTGGTGTAGCTTATAATCACAAACAAAAACTGCCGTCATGAATGCAAGCGCTTTTTCGTACTCGTATTCAGACGAATAGTCGAGCCTAGCATATATTTTTGAAGAATTATTTCGTTTCGTGTGCGTGCATGTACTCGGAGCACTGGCATCGCGGGCGAGCCGGGCGCCGTTGCGGGAGTCATAGGGTGCTGGCGGGTAGGGGGGGGTTGCAAGGAGCGCGGTCAACGTTTTTGTGGCTTGGCGTCGCGTGTGCCTCGAGACTCGAGGGAAGCATGAATGGGCTATGTCTGGCCTCCATCTGTGGAATTGGATAGAGTATGTACGAGTTTATAAGGGTCGTTCGCGATTGCAAAATAATATTCGAGCGGTGCTCATTTTTGCGACCAAACTGAAGTTCCCAGAGAGAGGTACGCAGTCTGAGCACCAACTTTGTCGAGCTGGCGAATGAGGGCCATGGTGAGCACCGGGCTTCACGCGAGGCGGGCGACGGTGCCCACTGTGGTACAGAGGGAGGAAAGTTTTACCCGGACCGAATCGGTGGTGTGGTGGTCGCGAGAGGGGCGTGCTGCGTACGAGGCCGAGAGAGAAGTTTTGTTGTCCGTTTTTTTTTTTTCTTTTTGACCGGTGCACGGTGTTACAATCAGGCGGAAAATGATTACATGAGAGGGGGCGGGGATTTTTTTCCTTCCCGAATTTTCGGTTTTATTTTCATTACTTTTTCGGTTCTGCTTTGCCGTGCCGTGCTTTCTCTTTCGTACGTACAGCGTATCAATAGAGGGAAATATGGACAAGCTGAGCCAGCCAAGACCCCGTCGACTCAGGAGGTCGGCCATGCAGCGCCCAATTTGACGCAGTTGGACATTATAAATTTGACACGGTGTGGCCCATGCACCGACCAAGACGTGGCGTTTGGGGCTTTTTTTTTTCGAGAGAGGGAGATATTACCGAAACCGAACCCCCAAAATATAGAAACAAGACTGAATGTCCTCTGAAAAAACGGAAAATAAATAAAGCCAGGAACGAGTTTAGTTTGCACGGGCGTCACAAATACGGTGTGCAAAAATTCAGATCGAAAATCGCAATTTTGAGCGCTGCATCGCAGTCAATACATTTTTCTCGTGACACGCGATTTAGGCATGGAATATTGTTTTTAGCCATATCTCGTGATGGGCATCGAATTGGGCTATGAAACTGATATCGATCTTCTCCTTATACCCCCACTAAAGTTTCCTTAATTTTTTCCTTCATCGGGAACGACGATTTTGTCACTGAATTTAGCAGGGATTTTGTTTTAGACTTTGATATTTTTTTGTTTTCGCCGATATCTGGTCGAGTGCGAGTCGCATTATATATATGTCAGTTTTTTTATATACTTTTGTGTTCGCACATGCACTGATATATCGGGGCCAGTGCCTCCATACTTCAAAAGCCCTTATTGGCATTGGTTCACGAGATACGACTCCAGGATTGACTGCCTTCTTCATGGCTGTCCCAGCTCGTACCCTACCTGGGTTTCCGTTTCATTTTCATTGTTTTTGCGGTGCTTCTGTCCCCTGCTGTGCTTTCTCTTTCGTACTCTTCTAGGATTGAAGAATCGGCAAGGACACTGGTTGTGCTGCATGTCGGCGGGTAGAAAGAACGGTTTAATGTGAAGAACATACACACATATCAAAAGAAGGAAATAAGTACCCTACCTGGGGTATGTATGTACGTACGGCATATGGCGTTCGGGTTGTTTTCCTGACGGGAGCATGGAGCTCTTGGCATTTGCAAATCGCCTGTTTACACCTGATTAGTTGTTTGGACCGTATGTTGCGCCCCATTCTCCTACATGAATGCAAGCGCTTTCTCGTGCTCGTATTCATACGAATAGTCAGATGTACCCAGCAGAAAAAAATACATGAAAGACCTTGGGAAGACCAAGGAAGACCAACGCATTTACTGCTGTACTAGACTACTGCAATAGACTACGGTACGAGGATGTACTTTCTACGTCCTTTGTTGATACCTAAAGTGTATTACGATGATATTTCCCCCCAAACCCACAACCCACTGCTTGCTGCCGTACTACGGTACGAGTTCGTACTTTCTACGTCCTTTGTCGATACCTACAGCACATTACGATGACATTTTCCCCCGTATTTGGGTTGATGCACCACCCTCAGCAGTACATTACGACGATCTTTCCCCCCGAACCTACAATCGATTACTTGCTGCCGTACCAGACTATGAACTGTGTTAGACTATAGAACGAGTACGTTTTTTCTAGGTACCTACTCGATACCTACATTTCGACGATAACGGCCCACGAAGGACGACAGTCCACCTACCTTGCTATCTGTCACCGTTGAGGTCGTGCCCGCGTTTGTTTCTTTGGTCCAGGTTGTTGCACGGCGCGTCGAGGCCTTCGAGTTCTGCGCAGCTGCACTAGTATTCTTTGTTGTGTGTACAGAGTTTTGTTTACGAGGTGCGTGTACCTAAAGATCATCGGCGAAAGTTTTGTTGACGAAGTGCATGCACCTAACGATCATCGGCGAAAGTTCTCCTTGAAGTATGCCTTTTGTCATCTTCGACTTTATTGCGGCGTCTTATTTTTTATGGGTGTGTTCACGGCGCGTTGAATGCCATCGCATTCTGCGCGATCCGACAGTAATATTAAATTTTGGTTCTGTATTCCGAATCTCAAGTACCCATGAGACTCGCGAGAACTCAGTCATTTTAGCCCCCCCGTACCCTTGAGACTCACGAGGACTCTGTCGTTTCAGTACTTTGACGTACTCTTGGACTCGGTACTTCAACATGACTGGTATTCGCGAGTCAACGACTGAGTCCCGATGACTGGGCAATGGTTCTCTGCCGCCTTTTTTGTCTGCAGAATGTAGTTCTCGTGGCGCTACTGCAAATTTTCACTCCTACTCGAAATGCACCTGACCTCTGCAGTATCGTGTCACTGTATCGCTGCTGCTATTTTTCGCTCCTACCCCAAGTGCAGATGTTGTTATTGGTTCTGGCCGACGTCTGTACGAACGTATCGTTCCTGCCCCTCGGCCGCTTTTCAAAGTCCGACCAATCCCTGAAATTTCCATATCTCCGTCCAACCTTGTAATAATGGTAACACCTAGGGAGCAGCAGGGCAACGCTTGCCCTGCTCTACAATAATTAGCGTTTTGATTTTTTGTTGCAGCAGTGTACGGGATAAGCCGAAATAAGGAGTTGGTGTGAAATCAACCTGAATTCCACGTACCTGGAACGTCTACTGTTTACTGATAATCCGCAGTTTGTAAAACTGGGCCTCTATTTTGGTAGTTGCAAATCTCTATGTCTGTCCGCAGTCACAAAGAAACTCCAATCCTCCCAAAGCCTGGTCTCAAACCGCTCCAGACATTGACGTTTATACCGCGCGAATCGATAGCGGACACACATACAAGCAGTCGGGCCAACTTTTGGATTCAACGGAGCCCTGCGCCTTGAGCTACGCGACCCAATCTGACCGGAGGGACAAGCGCTTGTAGACATCCGCCCGTGCCAGTCGGTTCGAGCAGAGAGTCGGTTCGAGCAGCGAAATCTTTCGCAAATTGGCTACAGCGCATCGATTGAAACAAAAGTGGGATCCCCTCATAGAAGCATGGCTCCCTCAGCGCGGTTGGCTAACGGCGTTAATGAGGTCGTTGCCCGCCGCTCGCAAACGACCATGCAAGGTTGCCTCTGGGGGCAAGGTCTTCACGCCATGGGGTTTGCAATATATTATGTGGCGTTTTTCGGCAGGGTCGCTTCCTGCTCTACAGTAAATCGCAGTAATTATCAAACAGGCTACAACAGTAACAGAAGCAGCAAACCACCAACATACTGTATCACATACCTGGTACCGTGATTTTTCCACATGTTACATCCACCAAACCGTATCATCATTATGATCCCATACCAACATATCACATCACATACCGTGCCACACCACACAATATGCCTTACCGTACCGTACTACGTACTATACCATATCCATACTGTACTCACACCACCCGAGGGGGTCGACCTACAGTATGACACCTCGCGGGCATTTACCTTGGGTGTGTCTTAGCCTGGCGGTCGGAACAGTAGGACAGCAGGGCTGGCCCTCGACCGAGTCCAGCACGCGCAATTACAAATACTGCCTTCGATGTACCTTGCAGTCAGAACAGGAGCACAGCAGGGCTGGCCCTCGACCCAGTTCAATTTCCAACCCTTTCAACGTAGGCATTTGCGCGAGAGGCATAGGGAGGTTTGCAGCAGCTCGAGCCGTGCGCTTTCCTCGTTTCGTCGACTCGTGCGAGTATCGTGTTGTTTTACGTCCAATTCATTGTGTTCATTTCACGCGGTAAACAAAAATAGGGCTACCGGGCACCAGACACCGCCTGGTTTACGGTGTGGGTCTATGTGTTGTCCACACTAAGCTGCTATTTCCACCCGTGAACATCCAGGACGTTCAATGCCCATGCCTTATCCTAGACAGAGACAAGCTCGCGCGACATAAAGTTGTAGTAGTTGTACAAAAGGTTTCTGCGGTATGACGCGCATCGCTTCAGTAATGTTTTTAGCACTCCAAAAACCGATTATCTCAATGAAATCGATCCCAACCCTGTAGCACTGGTGCAGGTGCTCGTGCCGCTGTGGTGCCCGGCGGCTGGTAGCACTACGTTTGAAACCAAAGTGTCGTTCGTGTGTCCCTGGGGTCGTCGCTTGTTTGTTGTGTGCCCCGATTCTCTGCGGACTGGCAACACCTGTCACCTGTTCCGGTCCAGCTGGTGGGACACCTATCGTTAGTACTAGATGACGAGGCTGCGAACGACAGCAACACATCCACGAGCGACATTACAACAACCAACGCAGTAGCTTCATGCAGTCAGGAGCTTGACCACTACCGTAGATATGTCACGTTCGCCATTCCCACTATTCTAGTGAGAGTAGGCTGTGGAGGAGTTGGGGCATCACTACCAACAAAGCCAAGCAGAAGTCTTGTAGGATGTTGAATTTCCTTTACGAACCAAGATGAATATCCCATATCCTCGCCCAGTACGACCCCGAGTATATGCGCTAGCCAGCACGCAGACGCCCAGTCTGAGCCAAACCCCGCCTGGTGGGGTGCCGTCTATGCCGGTGCCGTCTATGCCGGTGCCGACTGGTATTTCTCGCCACTCTCTCACCAACTCCACCTGCGACTTCACGACAAAATAGGACAGGCAAACTGAGAACAGCGCTCGAATGCATTTCACTGAGGGCAATAAGAATGAAATATATAAAACGTCGAGATCGGCCGGGTACGTATGCACACACTCCACACGAGAAGGTGAGCACCTTGCCGAGAGCGATGTTAGGCACGCACCGGCGGTTGAAGTCGTTTGTAGTTACGTGGAGGCCGTGTTCCATCAGGATGGTGCTACAATCGAATGCATTTCATCGAGGGCAAAAACAATGAATTTTTCAGGTTGTAAAACTGAGTGCCAGCTGCCGTAATTGCAAAGTTGTCTGTCTGTCTGTCCGCATGGCTTATATTTTTGAACACTTTCCAATGGTCGATATATATATGGTCGTTACAGATGATGTTCGTACGACGTATTCGACCCTTACGGACCAAATATACTGAAAAATACCATACCACCGTGGAAATGTATCTATGTAATATATCCAGGACACCGTACCATCGTACCATACCGCCAACGTACCATACCATATACCAGGGTACTGTGTTTTTCCCGTACCATACCGTCAACAATACCATACCTCATACATAAACCGTTTACTCATATAATATATCCACGACAAGGTACCATCGGACCATACCCCCGACGCACCATACCACATACTGTGTTTTTCCCGTACCGTTCCGCCAACAATGCCATACCACATACGGTGTTTTTCTCGTATACCATACCACCAACATATCCCTTGTACCAGGTATCCCATACGGCCTTTTTTCCAACAACAGTCGGCTGGCGCGGGTTTGGGTCTAGACCAAGAGAAGCGCACTCGGCGCGCACCTCTCGGTGGATACGTACTCGTAGACTACGGCAGCAGCGGCACAGCAGGAGCAGCCAAGATAAGTTGACTCGGCACGTCTCTCCGCCACCGGACCAAAGAAAGGCAGCCAGAGTTGGCTCGGACGGTTGGGTCCGACGCGCAGTGCAGCGCACCCAGCGCGTCTCTTCGTGGCACCAGATCACAACAACAGCAGTTGGCGTCGGCGTTTGCTCACATCTGTGCGAGCACAGTAACTCTGAGCAACAACACACAATGGCTGGTGACGTGTGGCGGGCGCTGGCCAGGTGTATGATGAAAAAAACAATTGGCCGCTCGTGTGCGCAAAATAGATGACAAAGTTTCTCTATCCGTCTCGAATGGCATTTTTTTTTTTTCAGGTTTGGGAGGATACCGTAGGACGCCGCCGGCAAGCTCTTGCCCCTAGAACATGCGTCCGCCTGATTTCTTCGAGCCCGTCATCTATTCTCGTTGGCCTTGCCCGTCACCAAGCGGGTTGGCCGTGGGCTGAGTCTTTGTCGAGATCGAGCGTCTATCGTCGCATGAGCTGATTTTTACCGGCGTGTTGACAATTTGCGACGAGAAAAAACAAATGGCGCCGCCTGCAGCCAGAAAAAGTGAAAATCAAACATTTCCCCACTGCGGCGTTAGGGGGTTATTTTCCGCTGTTCTTTGAAGGCAATATTTTTGGAAAAAAACTTTCGTAGTTCGCGTTTCCATTGGCATACTGTAGGTCTTTTATAATAGCAGTGGATTCCTTTTTACTTCGCCTTTATTATTTTGCGATCCTCGTCGTAAATAATTACCCGGCAGTTGAAATACGTGTCAATCTGTCGAAGAATGTGTAAACAACCGACACGTTTTTCATTGGCCAAGAGAGCGTCGTCAGCTCTGGAGCGCTTGTTGGGGATCTATTATATTTCGCGGTCTTGGGCCCCAGAGTTCACCGGGCGGATCGCCATCGTGTGAACGCTTACTATACCCGCCAGTTGATCTTTATTAATAGTAGTTGGGTTGGGCCCATTGGAAACACGGCCTGTGTACCGGGTTGCGCTGTGGAGTGTTTGGTGGTTGGTGTTTGTTGTGCTGAGTGTGCTCGATATATTCGAGGAAATATTGTGGTCGATCATGTCCGGTTACTACAAAGGCTGTCGGTTGAGTCACGCGTGTTGGATCGGGGTGCCCCACCACGCTGCCGACATTGCTGTTGTTGAAGGGTGATAGCTGCGAGTTCATACTACGCCGAGAAGAGAGTTGTACTTGGGTTGAGGGGTTGGATCGAATGGCGGTGCTTTATGTGTGTTGTTGCTGCAGAGCTGAGGCTGCTCCTGCTGCATGCTGCGGCAGAGCTGTGCTGTGTGGTGCATGTGGCACGATGTGCCACACTATGAAAATAAAATGCCCAGAAAAGCTGTACTACCCAATAATAGTGCGAGTATACTGTACGTAGTTGATCGGAAGAGTGCCCATGTACCTATTTTGGAATATTATCTTATTTCACGCTGATCGTTACATAGTTTGGCATCGTGTAAGACTCGATAGAACTTTTCCCTCGAACCATCATCCAAATAAGTACGGATTAAATTCGTAGTCTTAGATGTGTCTATTATAGTACGACCACGAGTATAGTGTTGATTACTTTGTAGCGGTTGTGCGTACAAGCGCAATACATGTCAAGAAACCCCGGGGCAGACCACTGCTTGCTGTGTGCCACCGTGGATCTGTCACTTTCGTCATTCCCACTCTTCTAGTACAGGCTGTGAAAGAGTCTGGTGCATCATCACTACAACTAGTAGCACGAAAAACTCAAATTCGCATCAACTTCAAGGCAAGAAGTAATTTGCATTTACTTTCCAATCCTCTGTGTGGTAGAGACAAGTATGTTGTGTCTCTAATCGTCTGTCGATCACTCTTTTACCGTCGTATGTTTTGTCTCCCCGATTTCAGATACTAAGTATCTGCTCCACATTATTTTTTGTAAGCTGTACCTACTGATCCACCACCGCCTGGACTCTACATGTCGTTATGATATTAATAGCATGCTTCGTAAAGGAGTGTGTCTTTCCGTACGTAGGGACGGGTACGCTTCCGGCTTCCATCGCCGCTCGGAACCGGGGCCGTGGGCTTATCTCAGAGGCGAGGGCAGACATTCTGCGATATACAGATATCGACAAACAGGCGTGCTTTCCCGTATATATCACCGCCGCATGGACCAGGCAAACCACAACCTATTGATGGCTGTTGGGTGGTGGGGCGTCCTGCTCCCGCCGTGCTATCGTCCTGCTGTACTGGCATGCCACTCTGTCCCGTAACAGAGTAACCGTATTTAACAATGAGGCGCGCGAGCGCGAAGCGCGAGCCCTTTGTTCTCGTTTTCCAAGAAAAAAAACAGACGTTCAGTCTGAACCTGAGCCAAACCCGGCCTGCTGGGGTGCCGTCTGTGCCGGTGCCGACTGGTCTATCCCCACACTCGTACCAACTCAAACTGCGACTTCACAAAAAAAAGACAAGCAAACTGAGAACAGCGCTCGAATGTATTTCTTCGAGGGCAATAACAATATAGAAAACGTAACAGATCGGTTGGGCACGTATGCATGCAGACCACATGAGAAGGCGAGCACCGTGGACGGTCGAAACCGGGAACGATGTTAGGCACGCACCGGCGGTTGGAGTCGTTTGTAGTTATATGGAGGCCGAGTTCCTTCAGGATGGTGCCAACAATGTCGTTTCTTGAACCATGGCAATCGAGCACCCCGCCGTCTACCTTCGTATGGGTAAGGAACCTGAAATTGCGCGAAAAAAAAGCGATATCAGGCCTCAATGTAGTAGCACGTGTTGTGCTCTGTATTCGACCTGATGTTTATTCGCATCTAAAGACGTGTCGGACAGTCGCTTGCTGGAGGAGGAACGTCCGGCTCGACAGTTATACCGTAGCAGTAGCCTACCCCACTGAGTCCGGGAAAACAAGGATCGTTTTGTACTATCTGTTAATATGCGAACGGTTCTTACTTTTCCGGACACATTGATGCCTCATATTCGTACGAGTACACGCGAGGCCAAGCTGCCAGGTTCAGGCACATGCGCAAATGCAACAAAAGCTACCCCACTGCGTCCGGAAAGAAGAGAGCGTTTTGTATTCACTATTAATATGCGAATTGTTATTACATTTCCAGACACGGTGATGCCTCATATTCATACGAGTACGCGCGAGGTCGAGCTGCCAGGTTCAGGCACGCGCGAATTCAGCAGCAGCCACCCCACTGAGTCCGGAAAGGTAAGGATCGTTTAATATTACCTCATATTATGCGAACGGTTCTTACATTGATGAACACATTGATGCCTGCCGGAAGCGTAAGGATCGTTTAATATTACCTCATATTATGCACCCCACTGAGCCCGGAAATGTGGCGATCGTTTTTTATTAAATGTTCATATTCGAACGATTCTTAAATTTACGGACACAGAGTGATGCCTTAATTTTCTGTTTTTTGTTCTTACGAGTACGTACGCGCGAGGAAGGTGCAGGCACATGGCGCAAATGTAACAACAACTACCCCGCTGTGTATGGAAACATAAGGATCATGTAATATTAACTGTTAGTATACGAACGTTTATTTCATTTCCGGACAGAGTGATGCCTCGTATTCGTATAGTACTACGAGTACGGACGACTACGCGAAGGTCGAGGTACCCGCAGCCACCAGTAAGAACGCCGAAGGTATACGAAAGAGTAACGTACTCAACAAATGCATGCGGAGTACAACCACACTGCAGGTAGTGGTACAGCTGACACTGCTTGTCAGATACGACACGGAGGTATGTACTGCAGCACATGAAGTGTAGTGGTAGGTGAGACTTCAAAACTGACCAAAGATACAGAAAATATTCACGCATGTACGAGTACTCATACATACCGTAGACTGCTGGATCGCCAACAACCGTCGACAGGTACTTACATCTCCCACCTCACCTGCGAACTCGCTGATGGCTAGCGCCCTGATGGTGATGCGTGACCAACGCTCACGACAATAAAGGAGCCCTTTTCGGCCTTATCTTTCCTGGTGCGATATTCGTAGTACAGCCCAGCCACGCAGTCATTCCGAATGCATATGTACTCCCCGAAACGCAATGGCGCTTTGACCAGGTTGCGTTCATGAGTCCTCTCCGCGCCCACACATGTAGCCCACTCGCTCAGGTCCGCCCAGAAAGGCCCGTTCCCCACAGGCTTTCACTTATCGTTGTACCCATCACGACTACCAGGCCAGTCGCAGGCAAATCACAGGCCGCCGCCAGTCGCTGGCGAAGCACAGCCCGCCGATCTCGAACGGTTTGCCGTGATTTCCTCCTGCACAAATGGCTTTTCGCCTCCGATTCATCGACGAAACGTGTAAAAAACTGAGTTTTAGACACCTATCGGAATCACAATGTGTGCCTCGGCTGAAGATACATCCTCAAACCATCTCCAACCTATAGCAAGTACTATAAATACTATCCCAATACCTGAAACCGGGTAGTTAACGTTCTTTCGGCCTCATTCAAAGCAGTACCATAACACTAGCCCACTCTGATGAGCTGTATGTTCAGAAATGTGGGATCCGCGGAAATCCCGATTCCGCGAGCTAGAACATGAGTCGAAGGTGCGGCTCCTAAAAACCCACTCCCGCATCTCTGAACGGTAAGGTTACGAAGCCGACAAGGGACGCCAAAAAAAAGGGAAAATAAGGCCTAGCCGAAAGGGAAATGACTAAATCGTTAGCGAAAGCCATCGCCTTACCACCCGCAAGGAGGGTGGGGCGAGAAAGTGTCTACGGAAAAAGCTGAAGGTTAGTGCGAAAAGCGAGGCGGTCCTACGCCCCCGTATGCGTAGTCAATATTACCCAGATCGCCCCCGGCTCGCGAGCGGGGGGGGGATCGGCTGGACGAAGAAGGAAAATAGCACGTAGTACGCCATAAACCACCTAAACTAGACGAAAACTCTGGAAATGTGTCCCGTGCCACAAAGGCCCGATTACCCAGACCAGCCCCGACACTGAGCGGGGGGGTTGGCGGGACGAAATGTGCCGAGTACAAAGCCCCGACCCGAAAACACGGAAAGCGTCAAAAATATCAAACAACCCGCCAAGTCCGGGAAAAACGGCAAGAAAAAAATATCAAGTGCAGCCGAGAAGCGAAATCAGCTATTCACGGCTGCGCCTCGAGATTCATCTACGTTACGCTGGACCCCCCTTGCGAACATGCTAACCTGGTGTATTTGTAGACACCAAGAACCTCGTACAGTTCTCGTCGAAGTCGTTTCGCGCGCCGGGGAAAGACGAAGCTTGACCGGTCCCAGGTCGTCCAAAAGCGATCCTAATATACCGCATCCGTCGGTGTAGCCGCGTTGATTTTTCTGAGCCATCACAGACCGTCTTTGCCCTTGCACCAAAAGTGGGCCCCGTTCGGAAGTACAGTTTTGCAGTATCGGCGAAGCCAATCGGCGTGCGATACGCAGCCGTAACCGGGTGCCAGAAACCGCTCGCCGTTACTCCGAGAAAGCTCCCGTTGTGCCGCGCCAGTTCGCATCCGGCGGTGCAGGCGGTTGGTTTGGCAGTGCTGCTTCGGCGTGCCGGCCCAGTAGCGCAAACGTTCGTGGCGAGAGAGATGAAGGTCCATTTCCCGTTCTCGGGATGGTCAAGAGAGTCCTGTCCAATGCGTCTCGTACATCACCGCAGTGACGCCACCTCGACCTCGAACCGATTGGTGTCCGGTAATATTTTCCACTTCGAGTCGTTGAGGAGCCGAAACGTCGTCTGGGGTGACGTGGTACAGGGGGGATTTCTCGGAGAAGTTTTCGAGCAGGTATTTCGTCAAACCTACTGGAAAAGACTTCGGCATGTCGTGGGGGTTGGCGCAGGGTTTGCAGCGTCGAACCGATACGCGCCGGCGAGCATCAGTGCCTGGCATATCAGAAGAAATATCCCAACACAGGAACTTAGCACAGAGAGGAGGTCCGTCCGGGGTGTCCGCTGAAGAGCAGGGGCCAACTGCGAGAGCTTTGTAGGGGCCCGGCCAGTTGAGTGAGAGTATGGCCTTGAAGACCTTGGCGTCGGTGACAGGCTTCGCGCCACGCCCGGCCGCCTACGGCGAATTTGGGGACTGGACGCAGTGCGTCGGATTTTGCGGCCATTCACGCGAGCGACGGTGAGGGCGTGATGTTCGCGGACAATATCGTACGCGCCTTGCTGGCGGCCCGTCGCCAAGTCGCGGTAGGCTAGGTGGTCGCGGGCCAAACTCTGATGGTCGACGACTCCAGCACGCTCGAACATGGTGAAAGGGCGACATGTCAACCTACCTATATGGACCTCGTTGGGAGCCAAACCCGTCGCGGCACAGACGGAATTGTTGTACGCAAATTCGACATGAGGGAGTTGTTTATCCCAGTTGTTTGCGGGTCGTTGACGACCATTGCCAGCATCTGGGCCATCGTGTGGTTTACACGTTCCACCCCACCATTGTCGTATGGATGGTAGAAGTTTGTGGCAATTTTCCGAACCCCGAGAAGCTGATAAACGGCGCGCGAAAGCTTGAAGCAGAACTGGAGGCCGTTGTCCAAGAGGATGCTGCGCGGGCATCCCCAGAGGGGAGTATAACGATTGATGAGAATGTTAGGCGTGCCCGCGGCGGTGAACTCAGCCGCTGTAACAGCGAGTATGTCGGGTCGGCGGCTGAAACGATCAGTGAAAGGCAAGATGTAGGTATTACCTCTAGACTTTACCGGAGAGGGCCGGAGTAGTCAGCGCTGACGGTGATGCCGGGCCCTTCTAGCAAGGGCATCGCTATGGTCGGCTACCGGACCGTATGCCGCGACGTTTTCCGTCCTTGGCACTTGAAGCAGTTGCGTAACCACCACCGAGTGCAGATGCTCATACCGATCAACGAGCATACGTAGGGTGCACGCGGTTGCTGGTGTCAGGAAACTGTGGAATGGCAAGCCTGCATGACCCAGGGGTGCATGAGCAGGGGCACATACATGCGTTTAGGCTTGTCGTTCAATAAGCAGGCTGTACGACCCACCGGGCGTTGCGTGCCCGGCGCAGGGGGGGGGGGGGCGGCTGCCGGACGAGTCGAACTATTCCCGCGTCGGTGGTGTCCAATCGTGCTTTGCTAGCTAGCTCCTGAACCTCCGGAAAGGGAGGGCGCTGGTGAGAAGGGAAACACGACAAAAGTTGGCGGACAAAGCGTCTGGCCGGCCAAGTGCTATATAGCGCCTGGCGGCGTTGCACGCGCGCTCGGCCTGTTGTAGTAGGCGTGCGAATAGCGCCTGCGGGACCACCGAACTGAAATTCGGCAGCTGCACCGAGGGCATTCAAGTCGGTCGTGGTGACGGGCGGTACGTCAGTTAGAGGCGGAAGCCTTCAAAGAGAAGTTCCCTCGGGCTCGGCGGGGTTGTGGTCGGACGGGATGGGTACCGTCCGGATTGACGAGGCGACAGGAGCAGGGATCATAACGACGGATGCGGGCGGTCGCGGCCGTGGGACTCGCGGCGGGGTGGCCGCAAGACATTCAGAGGTGCCTGGTTGCCAGGCGGCGAAGGGGCAGACACGGCCGGATCAGTGATCATGGCAGAACCTTGTCCCTGTAAAGTGCTCGTCGGGAGAGGAGCGCGCTGGGAGGCAATCGTCGCTGCAGTGGGGGCTTTTGCAGAGCCCTGGTCGCCCCGTGAGGGTACGACAAAAAACGAAGCAAAAGCGGTGTTGGCGGTGGGCGAAAGAAACGCCAAACCTGGACGGCAATCGACGGTGGTGACGGAAGCAGATACATGAGCGAAGAATCTCCCCGAAGGAGCAGAAAGGCCGTCAATCCTCATAAGGTGCCCGTGTGCGCGAAAATCGCGAAAATCCGAAAAGGTGAAAGCCAGCCCACCCAAGACGGCGCTTCCGGGGCGGGGCATCAGCCCACTCAAACCGACACCGGGAGTCGGTGAAGAGCGAGTGCGAAGCCCACAGGCCCGGATGAAGAAGATACCGCTGTCCTCGACGGGGGTGAGGCTTCTAGACCCACTGCGGTCACGTTTTTTTTGCGGGCTCTGGCAAACGGGATAGCACCTCAGCTTTTCCGTTCGCGCTGCCCTTGCGGTACTCGGATGTGTAATCCAACGTGGTGAGAACGTCGAGCCACCGCTGGTCGCGCGCGTTGTGGTCCCCTACGTTGCCGATTTTTTCAAGCGCTTTGTGTCCCGAAAGTATGCGAAACTTCGTTCCCCATAGGCAACCTCGAAGTCGTTTGGTGGCCGAGACCATGCTACCAGCTTCCAAGTCCAGCAGGGTCCAGTCCAGTACCTCTCGGATTCGAGGGTAGCACCGCTGATCTACGCAATGGGCCGTGCCGAGCCGTCCGGTTGTTCCTGCTCGAGCGCGGCACCAAAACCATCGATACAGGCGTCGCGGTGCACGTGGAAGGGGCGGGAGCCGTCGGCTACGGCGTGTCCCAGTCCGGGGAGACCAAAGTTAGGACTTGAAGCCAGACTGTACCAGGATCTTGCAGCAGTCCTGGGCGTAGTTGCTGCCGCTGCTCAGGTAAAAACACAGCTCCGCCTTCGGCTCCGAGTTTAGGGGCCGCCTCACGTGGTGGAACCCCGCCTGCTGGAATGGGAGCAACCGCACAAACGGCGCTATGCCGTACAACTTCTGGAACGGGGAGAGCATGTCCGGCTTGTCCTTCACCCTCGCCGTCATGTTGATGACGTCGCTGGCGTGGTGGTACGCCTCCTCCCATAGAGCCCCCGTTGGCGGCAATTTCTCGCTATTTAACAGGCGCTTGGCTTCCAGGCAGGGCGCCATCGCAAGCTCCAGTGTGCACGCAATGCGTCGCTCATGCCACGTCATCGTCCTGCAGAGAGGCAGCGGGCATGTTCTCACGGCGGATACCGTGGCTGTTGAGCAAGACCACGAACTCCGCGTGGAGGAACTCGATACCGTTGTCCGAACGGGCGCCCTCCACGACGGACGGGCAGCCATCAGCACGAAGGTCGGCTATTAACAGGAATTTAACGAACACCATGCCGCGTCAGACTTCTTCCGGAAGTACGACCAGCATAGTCGCGAGATGTCGTCCACTATCATCATAACGTACATCGCCCCGCCCGCCAGCAGACGGAGGCCGCTTCCCCGAAAAGTCCACGAACACGCGCTGCAGGGGCTTCGTTGAGCGGCACTCGGTCGACCACGGCACAGCCATCCCCCTCCCCTTAGCCTCAGAACAATCAGCGCACGGCACTAATTCTTGAGACACTTTCACGCCCAACTGGCGTGCAGTCTCTCGCAAAGCTACCTCATGGGAGTGGACAAGAGCAACGTGAAGATCGTTAATATCAACTTTCTGCATCTTACCCGGGGACAGAACAGCGGCTGCGATAAACGTGTTGGGCTTCATTCTGGTGGCTTCCACATACGAGCCCGAAACCCCACGAGCAAAAGTCAAACGACCACCCATAAGGTGCGCACCAGCAGAATTTATCGTTGCGCTACACTTGGGCGTAACCCCGTGCAGCGAAAACAAGTGGAACTTGAAACCAGGGACATAAGCAACGTTCATCAAGACCACGTCTAAATCCCCCCCGGCACTGTGGGTCACCATGCTCAGCTTCCTAAAACATTTTGCCTCCATCGACCTCATGCCGCCTATTAACAGGATACCCTTACCTACGGGGGGAGGTTTAGACCCCAGCATGAAAGTAGAGTCACCGGTCTCATGGTAAGTTGCACCGGAATCCGCAACCCACACTTGACTACCACCAAAACTACAAACATCAAACTTAAAACCAGTTTGCATTCAGGTTTGCAAATGTTCAGTTGGTTGGTGTTACACGGAAGACGTTTGTTGTTCCAGGAGGACGACGGTGATGAGGACTTTGAGCCACCGCCTGTGGACGAGGAAGAAGAAGGGGAAGAGGCGGGTATTCGTCGGCGCAGCATTCAATCTCGGGAACTGAATGATCTATTGCACGACGCCTACAAACAGGTGATGGCCCGACCAAAGATACAGCGCATTCTACGTTAACAAGTCATCCAAAGGGTACTAATTGTGTTGATAAGTCAAAGTCGTCAGGCGTGTCGCGTGTCTGGTGTGCAGTCGTTGGTTAACGCCGCAGTTGTGTTTTCTACTTTCCCCCGGAGGTTGAAGTTTGTACCGGTCGCATATACGTGTATCGTGTCACATCTGAGGGAGTTGCTTTTCCTGACGCAAACCCATGCCGACCAAAGATACAGCGCATTCTACATTAACAAGTCATCCAAAGGGTACAAATTGTGTTGATATGTCAGCGTCGTTAGGCGTGTCGCGTGTCTGGTGTGCAGTCGTTGGTTAACGCCGCAGTTGTCTTTTCTACTTTCCCCCGGAGGTTGAAGTTTGTACCGGTCGCATATACGTGTATCGTGTCAAACCTGAGGGAGTTGCTTTTCCTGACGCAAACCCATGATGACTCGTTCCTTCGAATCGGCTTTTACGCAGCTCGGACCCTCGGTCGTTTCCCCAGGCCTGAGGGAGAGGGTGCTTGATCAGCTGTCTATGCATTTTCAGCTCCTGGTTCAGACAAGTGTTTTCGCGGCCAAGGTGGGGCTGCTGAATTACGTTTACTTAGGGGGTGGTGTATGTTCTGTGACGCCCATGGTATCCCTTTAGAGCAGCACTGGTTTCGTTTAACAGCCCGAGGGCGTGTGCACCGATCGACCTGGTGCCTCTTCGGTTGCTATTGAGGAGCTTGCTTGAATTTCAGTAGTGCACGTCGCGCTTTCATGTCAACGTTTTATTGGCCGTGCTATTTCTGCCTTGGCCATTGTTCTGTCACTTGCTGACCAGATCCTGCATTCTGTGGCTCGATTATATCCGGGAATAGCTGACACAACAACGCCAGTTCGGAGTGGGTGTTACACCTGTTTTGTTGACAAATGTACCCACTGTGGTTCTGCTGCTGGTTCCGTCTAGGCGTCTCCTACCTGTTTCGAACAGGGAAATGCATCTCTTGGCATGCTTGAACACCTGGCATATGGGTTAGACAACTCGAGCAACCCAGCGCGAAGGACACGCGCCCGGGGAAAGACAATTCCAGTGAGTGCCAACCGTAACCGGGGCGCTTAGATACGGTCAAATGAGGATGCTTTCGAGGCCAAGCCTCAACCACGAAGCGCACGGGGTCGACCTCGCGTGTTTTGTGAATCTTAGCATGACGAGAGGTGAAGCATTTTCGAAGTGCCTGTATATCGGACGTCGTAGATTTTTCATTTTGTGGCGACGATAAATTTGGGCTGACGTTTTGTTTTTGTGCCGATAAGCGTTATGCTCAAGTTGAAACGGCAGCGCTGTACAACTGGGTGTTTTGTTGTCTTATCTCGGTGATTTACTAACCTGACGAGCCGCAGCAGTAGGGGAAGCCTAGGTTTGTTTCGGCAAGACTATTGGCGTGGTATTTCTGAGACTCCACACGTGTATGTAATACTTCATCCCGACTAAACCGGAATTGTCTACGCAGATGTGGTGGGATTCAGTCGATGAGGGCCGACCTTCGGTTGGTATTCCTGGCCTGCTCCCGAGCAGCACGCTGGCGAATGACATAAAGGTGAGCTATTTGCCAAATCGTCCCATTTTTCAAGTTACGGAAGCTTTAATCCGCGCAACTATTGACAAACAGCTTCCCAATGCATACCCATTGTGGGACGCCCTGCCGCCTGCCGTACGGACATTATATGTCTACGGCCCTTTGATCTTCAAGAAAAACAGGCTTGGACCCCTTTGACCGATTGGAAAGACACGAACAAAGTATTTCCCGGGAGGAAGAGTACAAGGCAAGCGGTGCATTTTGCGTTTGTAAAGGAGACTATAGTTGAATAGTATACCACGCCGTTCCAATTGTTCGTGAGCAATGTAAAATTTGCATGATGTTTTACTGTGCTGCACACTCGCCCAGCTTTATACCAAGGGTGTGGTGATTTATCGCGCAGGCTTTATCCCCTTTGGGACCCAAGTACAGCGACCTAAACGAAAGAGCAGTGCGGTCTTGTTAACTGCCTGGACGGTAAGAAGCAGCAGAAGTGCCACGATGCTGCGCCCGTTTCGTACATCTCCTTACGTTGCACCTCGGGCCTATTATATTACCTCAGTATCCCGGGCTGCCTGTGTAGTTTACGCTGTAGTCCTCCTTGAGTTTTCGTCGTCGTTCCCCTAAATAGTCTCAGAGGGATGGACTATTTTCAACCACACGCACGTTTTGGGAACAACCTTGTTGGAATACTTGTGTGTGACATTAGCAGCACGCATCGTTTAAAGTGTTAGCTATGATGCCAATATGCTTGATCGCCGTGGTCCGAAAATCTTGTAGGCCCTTGACCTAATACTCAAGACGCAGACCCAGACGAGTACCCTACACAGACGATCATCTTTTTTTATCGAGCTCAAGCCGTTTACCGATATTGGCGAAGTGTTTTGCCATTTATTTTCATCGTGTTGTTGTCAAGGCTCTTCGCGGTTCGCGTCACTTCTCACGAGCCCGACCCGACCCGCCCCGCGATTCTTTGAACATCTCCTGAATCGAGCCGACTCGATCCGTAATAGTTATAAACCTCCTGTCGGGTCGGGGCATACCCTCGAAAGGCCCTGGTAATTGTTACCGGCCCGAAGGTACTGCTGATCATGCTACTGGCAGTCTCGCATTTAATAGTCTCTTCTGTTAGGATTGGGTACTTATTGGTATTTCCTCATCGAATATAGGAAATATTGTCCCGTGGTCTTTAGCTGAGAAAAAGGGAAGTTACTTTGTGAGCAGTGGGAAAGTAAAAACAAGCCAGTGACCAGGTCATACGAAACATATTGTGGGATCTGCTGGCTGCTTCTAACACCCGGCACATTCACACGTGCTGCTATAACATTAGCTATGCACCGCACCACGAGCAGAACACAGAACAGCAGCGTACAAGTCCATGTTATGAGCGGGCCACACCTAACTGGCAGATCCTTGTTGTGCATAATTCAAACTGTGTGACTTGAGCTTTGCCAACTCCTCATCCCTGATGTTACGTACTGGTATACATACACCTCTTCCAAAGCACTCTTCGCTTGTGCACAGAACTTCGTCTAGTCCTCTGCACCAACTGCCTTATTTGCGCCTTGAAGGAACCTCGCATCGCCTTGAGCCGGCATGCGACGTACTGCTGTTTGCGCAGCTCAGCTTGGCTCTTCGCTAAGGCTATACCCGAAACGCGGCTGAGGTATATCTTCAAGTTAATTTGAATTTGTGCTCAAAAACCTGTTCAAAAAGCGGACTGGAGCAAAATCAGACTTCAACTAAATTTATCCAACTCTAATAGCAAGGAGTGTATTCCCCCGCCCAAATGCTCAGTAATCGCGACGCGACCGAAATCTGGTGTGTCCGGTCGTTGTGACTCTCCGCTGCCTTGATGCCATGCGTCTCACGTCAATCAATCGGCATGCGACCGTCGACGCTTTTTAGACATCTTCCGTGGTATGTTGCAGATAAACCCTTCTGTTGACTCGGAAGACCCTTTTGTTTCGTCCTTTTGCCGAGGTGCCTTCTGCCTTTCTTGAATTTCCCATTCTATAGGACGGCATGGATTATCGTGGTCCGCGAAATGTGACTGTTGAGGGAAGTTTTTGCCGCGTCTTTCTCTCCAGATGCTGGGTCGATTCAAGCGTGGGTTTTACTACTGTATGCGCCAATCATCAAGCGAGGTCATGGATGTCTAACCTACTCAAACCAAGCACAGAGAATACCCGGAAAATTACGACAAAAACACAAGTTATTCGGTACATTTTTGCCGGCAAATACTTTACGTTCAATTTACTGTAAAACGACGGGAAGTCATCAGAGCTGTACCACTCTGCCCGAAAATGTAAGAACCGTCTAGATATAAATACGACTAACCAAACGGTCCTTGCAATTCCGGACACAGTGGTATGTACCAGAATGAGGTGCCTGTCAAATACCAAGACCCAATTCGTCTCCACTGCCGAGTAAAGCCACTTCAGGTCTACAAGTTTGACCTTTGACGTACTATACAACCAATTACTCAGGGGCAGGGCGAATGTTTTTTCTTGCCTTTCTTGATTTTGTTTTGCTTCAGCTGGTTGTTTCGAATTCGTATGATAGCCTGCCTCGTTTTTTCGTTAAAATTGGCCTTCGATCCCCGCACCCGTGAGGCCGAATCTTATCCGGTTCATGTTTTTTCGGTTCGATTTTTTATCAGCTAGTCCCAGATGTTTTACGCCCGCGAGCGACGGAACCGGCCGTGCGTTTCTTGGATGAGTCTATTTACTCTCCGAGAAGTCCCTAGCTCAATACTTCGTTTTTCCACTGGCACGATTCTAATTGTTGCTGACTACCCAAAATCTGACCCAAAACATCTGAAGTAGCTCCTGGATCTCAAATAGGCCTACTTCCTGGCGAGGGACAGCTTTAGATTTGTGTTATCCTTTTGATGTACCGTGCGCAAAAACTTGAGCCAACCCTTTGGATAATCGGATTTTCGAGCTGAGTACCCCTCGGAGAGACTCTGGATTCTTTGGAGAAGTGGATGGCTGGTTTCCTCGCTCTATTGACCAAAACCGGGTATTAACGTCAGGCAAGCCCAAATCAAACGGAGCAAAATATGATCCGCATAAGATACGGTTCAACTGTGCACAATGCCACGCAAAAAGAGGTCCACTGGCCATTTTTGGTGTCGGTGACCTTTCTTTTCTTTTTGGACAGTGTACGGTTGACAGATTTGCGCTGTTAGCCGTACAGTGACACAAGCAAGATATTGAGAGTTCAGCACCAACCGCGTATGGAGCATAAAATCACACAACGATATCCATCGGCTTAGTCACACCTGCCTTACTCATAGCGTCACCGTTCGTGGTGAGTAGATGGTTGACCAACTCAGCAAACGACGCCTTACTTGACGATCCTCTGATTTAAGCATTGTTTCAGGCCACCCTCCCCCTTACACTAGACAATGATGGGTGGGCGTCGAGTGGCAACGCTGTAAACAAGCCACCAGACACCAAACATGTAGTGTACAGACTGCCCCTTCCTGCACAAGCCACATAGACCAGGCTTATTACTTTGTACCAAATGGCCGTTTTTTCCGAAAATAGTCAACTTTTCTGGTTTGGCCGCGGGTTATTTTCCGTGCTTCCTGCTGCGGGGCCCGCAGGGGGGCGGCGTGGACAGTACGGTGTAAGCGTTGGATCCGGCCGGGCTCCGTGGCCCATGCTCTACATGGTCAAAGTCACGTGACTCAGCAAGCAACTCAGGGGATGGTGTCCCACTTCCGAAAAACCATCCAGGGGCTTAAAAACCTACCCGGATCTTCGTATTTTTAGCTGCAAAGATTTTGTTTTTCTCGCTTCTTGCTGCAAATGCAACAGCAGCACACAACAGCAACACACAGTGCTGCTCGAGTTCGTGCTGCTCGAGCTCATCATGCTCGAGGAATACGCAGCAGTAAAACAACAGCAACAGCAGGCGTACGAGTGCTGCTCGAGTCGAGTATTGCTCGAGTGCCGCTGGGTGCTACTGGTGGTGGCGGTGCTGCTGCTGCTGCTGCTGCTGCTGAGTGCTCGTGTGCCCGTGACTGTTTGGCCACGCCGTGCTCGTGTTTGTCTCGTGCTCGTTGCGCCTGAGCAGTTTAGTAATCGTGGTCCGGTGCCTTTTTTTTGTTGCGGTACAATATGCTTGGAAACCTACTCATGCTCGTGCGCTCGAGTGCTGCTCGAGCAGTACGCGGCTGAACAAGAATAACAACAACAGGCGTACGAGTGCTGCTCGAATCGGGTGTTGTTGCTCGAGTGCTGCTGAGTGTTGCTGCTGCTGCTGAGTGCTTGTGTGCTCGTGACTGCTTGGCCACAATACATGAGAACACTCTGTACCCACAATGTACTTACCTCTTACAGTAGATTTGTTTTATGTAGCTTGGTGCGATTCGTCATTTATCGGATCTTTGTACCAAATATTGCGTTGCCTACGAGTATAATAATACGGTCGAGCTCATCATGCTCGGGCAGTACGCAGCAGTAAAACAACAGCAACAACAGGCGTACGAGTGCTGCTCAAGTCGAGTGCTGCTCGAGTGCCGCTTGGTGCTGCTGCTGCTGCTGAATGCTCGTGTGCCCGTGACTGCTTGGCCACGCCGTGCTCGTGTTTGTCTCGTGCTCGTTGCGCTTGAGCAATCGAGTGATCGTGGTCCCGTGTCCTTTTTTTGCAGTGCAATAGGTCATGCTTGGAAACCTGACCTACTCATGCTCATGCGCTCGAGTGCTGCTCGAGCAGTACGTGGCTGTACAAGAACAGCAACAACAGGCGTATGAATGCTGCTCGAATCGAGTGTTGCTCGAGTGCTGCTGAGTGTTGCTGCTGCCGCTGCTGAGAGTGCTCGTGTGCTCGTGACTGCTTGGCCACAAGACATGAGAAAGCGCTGTATCCACCACGAACTATTATACCTCGTAGATTGTTTTTACAGTAGTATCTCGGTGCGATTCATTATTTATTTATCGGATCTTCGTACCCCGTATAAGAGCGTTGCGTGTAATGCTGTAGTAGCCGAGTGTTCACTGCCCTTTCTACAATGTGCCCGTGTCACGCGGTTTGCTTATCATTCTGCTGCTCCTGTTGTTGCTGCCGCTACTGCTACTACTCACAATCGCGGTATAGCTGCTACTACTGCTGTTGCTGGCACAGGTTGCTTTTCTTGTGGCTACCCTTATTTTGTTTTTGCCCGTGCCATGCGGTTGCTTATCTTGCTGCTCCTGTTGTTGCCAAACATGCTGAAATAAGTGTGAAGTATCCAACTTTTTCAGATCATTCGTACAGAAGTCCTGCAGATCATACAGATCCTGCAAATCGTACAGATCGCATCCCGGTTAAGATGTACAGACCATTCAGATCACACAGATTCCACTCAGGTAGATCATACATATCCTGCAGATTATACTGATCCAACCCGGTAAAGATGAACAGATTACACAGACCCCACTTAGGTACACCTACCTGTCAATATCCGCCTAATACGGACCCGCCCCGGCTAAACATGATGCAAACAAGTGTGAAGTATTTAGATTTTACAGACCTTCCAGACCATACCAAAATCCCGCAGATCATACAGATCCTGCAGATGATACAGATCATGCAGATCGATGACACCCAGCAATAAACATGTGCAGATCATGCAGATCGTACAGACCCTATATGGCTAAAGATGTACAGATCGGTAGATCGCACAGATCCCACCCCGGTCAAGTTGTAGTGATTGTACAGATCACACAGATTCTACTCAGGTACACATCTATCTATGAAAATTGTAACCAAACAGATCCCCTTCCGGCTAAACATTTGAAATGCCGTTGAGATCAACCAGATCCCACATGGAGCACCGAGTGAAATGATACGGAACATACCTGTCTCTCCAGGCAAACTAGTTGGAGTGTGAGATAATCGATCCTTCGGACCATTCATGCAGATCCTCCACATGATGCACACATGGCGTTCAGATCATCCCACCCGGCACGCAAGCCTAGCAGATATCACCGCCAAAAACAGAGTGATACATCCACATTATACAGACCCTGCAGATCGTACAGATCATTCAGATCATGCGGACCCACCCACGCAAAGCTATTCATCAGTTATTCATGGTACATGTAAGTTCGATTAACATGTATGTGTATTTCATGCAGATCGTGCAGACCCCACCCAGTAGAGGTGTTCAGGTAATCAAGGATCACATCTATCGATGACACAGATCCCACCCAGGCGATAAAATACCTGGATGATACAAACCCCGTCAACTTCCTTCTGAGTGCTACGCTTTCCTTGGAGCAAAACAGTAGCCCATGTCTCCTACCAGGTATACGCCAAGACATGCGAGAGCATCGAAGACGAGACTACTACTCTTCGCTTTTAGCAGTAAATCACAGTAGCCCATGACTCAGTTTACTCCGAGATCATTTTTACTATATAAAAAATGTGCAAGGGTTTTACATGCGTCTCCCTTTTCAACTTGCGACACCCCCCGGATTTCATGCCACCCACATCCCGAAGGGGAACCTTGAGACCATATACAATGGACACGAAATCACAGCCCCCCCCCGTCCGTCCGAAATTAAAAAGGGAAGTACTAGTAGAGCATTACCGTAAGCTTGGAACTCCCACAGCCAACGAAACGTTCGACGCAGAATTCGAGAAGAAAATCAACGCGTGGACAGAGGAGAATGTAGATGAATCAGAAAGGGAGGACAGTGGTTCAGGAGGTTTACAGAGAGTTCACAAGGGAAGAAGTAAAGAAGTGTGTAGCGAAACTCAAGAATAAGAAGGCAGCATGGGCAGACCAAATAATGAATGAATTTATGTTTTACGGGGGAGAGGGAATGCTTACCATGATGGTTATGTTGTATAACTGGATATGGAAAAAACGAGTACGCACCTAGGAGGTACAGAGAAGGGGTAGTAGTAAACCTTTTTAAGGAAGGAGATGAGGCTGACCCGGGGAACTATAGAGGTCCTCCGTTTCGCTCGCTGCCTCGGCAAGGCATGCCCTATCAGGCTTATAGCGAGAGGGGTAGGTCTTTCTGGCGGGTGTGAGGCCGGACTCACCCTCAAGGAGTGATACCTTCTTGCTTCTGCGTGTGGCCGCGAGGCTCAGGTCGCAGTAGAGTTGGGTCGTACGTGGTGCGTCAGGCACGAAGACCTACGATTCGCGCGTCTTTTTTAGGCAGCTGCGGCAGAGCAGCAATGCTCAATCGGGATGTCCGTGCGCGGAGGCAGGCGCCTCCACAGGCCACGCTACGGCACAGTCTATTGCGCCGGTAGGAGGCTGGATTCGACGACGGAGGAGGAGGGAGACATCGCGTCGACTAGCGGGGAAGAGACGGATTGAACTCACCCTGCGCGAGAATTTTTGTTTCTTCGGATCAGAACCGCAAGTGCGAGGAGCAGTTTGTTTTTCGGGACGGGAGAGAAGAGGAACCGACTGGAAGGGAGTGGCAACGAGAGCACGTGGAAAGGAGAAAGCGGATTGGGCTAAGGTGATGAGGCGGCCATGAAGAACGTCAGCAGGACGGCACAGGAAGACCCATGACCGGCGCGCACACCGTCACGAGAGAAGCAGTCATCGTTTTTTTCTGTTTTGTTTTCACGAAGCAGGAGTATGTACTTGTTACTAACGTCACTGGTCCCTGTGGTGTTGGCGAGTTGTATACCGTTCATGGGGAATACCCCTCGCAATTTTCAGGGACGTGTTATCATAGGTGTGTTGCACCTTTTGTGTCAAGACAGTCCGGGAAGAGATGGCGATCGTTGATATTCGTGTGGTGTTTTTTTCGATTCGATTGCTCTTTTTTCACTGCATGTCGCGAGTCGTCACTCTGACAACACTCCAGACATCTAGCGTGTTTCTCCCTGTGTTCACGACCACCGTGCATTTCGTACGGTGCAGGCAGCACTCCAGACAGCAGCCGCGGTAGTCAGTAGCCACGAGTTGGTTAGTGGTGGGAACGGGGGGAACTCTATGCTTTATAGATGAAAGGATATACGCGCGGCCATGTTACTTCAGTTTGCACGTTGATTTCATGTTGTGTGCGCCTTCTTCGTCTCTTGTATGCTTGTTTTAGGCAGCCGATGTTCGTTTTTTTGTTTTTCGGGTCTTCCTAGGGCTCCAGCACCTCTGTGTGACCACGGACTCCTTCGTCTGAGAGTTCATGTGAGAACAACAACAACCAGAGGGATAGCGCTACTATGCACAGTAGGCAAAACAACTTGTAAGGTTTTGAACGATAGAATGAAAACAATGATGGAGAAGGAAGAAAAAATAAGCTAAGGGCAAGCAGGGTTTAGGCCAAACCGTAGCTGCGTAGACCATGTGTATACCTTAGGTAAGATAATCCAAGGTAGGAAAGACGCGGGGCTGACAACGTACTGTTTCTTCCTAGATGTAAAAAGGGCCTGCGAGACGGTATGGAGAAATGAATTGTGGAAAAAACTGTGGGAAATAGGACTCAGGAAATATGTGGAGAATGATGAAAACTATTACGGAATGTGCGAGAAGTGCTGTGATGATGGACGGGGAAATGTCGAAGTACGTTGATATTTTACAAAGAGTTGCACAGGGGTGTACGTTGTCACCTAACCTATTCTAGATATGTATTAACGACCTCATAGTAGCAGTCGAAGCAGCAAGGCAGGGAGTCACACTAGGGGAAGATCCAGTGTCGGGGTTGATGTTTGCGGGTGATATCGTGGGGATATCATAAACACCCGAAGGAGCAGAAACAGACAGAGAAGGCGCTAGAATACACTAGGAAATGGAGGGTGACGGCGAACGTCAAGACATACGCAGTAGTTGTTTGTAACGAAGGTAAGGTGCACACGGCGAAATTCAGTTGGAAGTGGGGAGAAGATGAATTGCCGATCGTAGACTAGTATAGATACCTTGGCGTAGAGATATCAAAAGACTGCTCGTGGGATATACATACAGCAAAAGTAATTGGAAAGGGTAAATCACACGTAGGCGAGATGGATGCGATCCTAACAAACTCGCACCTTGACACTAGGATTAAGAGGTGTATCCTGATAAATGTGATAGTACCAAAACTAGATTATGCAGGAGAAGTATGGGAAGGGAACGCAAAACTCGTAAAACAGGCGGAAACAGTACACAAAACAGCAGCTAAAAAAATCCCAAGATGCTCAAGTACGACGATTAATTTCCTACGTTTACCTAGAGGGTACCTGGTATCTATTACGGAGGCCCATAGTATTCAAGCCCAGCGGGTTTACATTTTTTTTTATCTTTCCGGAATTGTTTTTTTTTTCAGTCATTTTTTTACCTCATTTAGTTTCGTTTATACCGCGGCACACAGGAGAGCTACAAAGCAGTAGTTAGTAACAATGCTACTTATAGCGGCGTTGCAGATGCGCCGGAGGTAGGGAACGAGGGTAAGGGTGCCGATCTTGAGACGCACGTACCTCACGAACGATCAGGATTCGCGCAAAACGTACAGCACTATTCTGCGGCCCGTACTCCAAGCTTTCCAAAGATGCTTAACACGCAAAACTCCGAGGTGATCTCCGGTCTAAACATCTCCCCCCGTTAAAAATAGTATTGTTCTCACTACCTATTTATATCATCTCGCCTCCGTTCTTCAACCATATACCTACGGCTACAAGTAGGATCGCCGGAAAGCTGAAAAACTCGGCTTTCCACTGGTTTTAACCACGAGTATATCGTGTGTCTGTGGGTCTGCGCGCCTGCTGACGTATTCACATGCAAATATTTTCCTGAAGAACATGATGGAAAAAATTGCCCACAAAAACAATAATTCTGAATTGAAAAAGCTCATACGTGGGCTTGAATAATATGAGCCTCCGTAATAGGAGCGATATCAAAAACTATCCCACTGGACAAGATGACAAAAAAACGGTACATCAGTGATTTTTTGCCAGTTTACGGTACAAAATATAAAATCCAGGAAATCAGGGAACACCAAACCCAAGTTAGATGCTGTTCGGTCAAGGTATACCGTTCTCTGGCACAATATCAATGTCCGTCCGTCCAAGTCACAAAAATGACAAAAAAACGGTAGGCCAGTGTATTTTTGCCAGTCGACGGTACAAAACAAATAGGGCACATGACAAAATCTGGTAAACCTGATCCGTTCGAGACTAAATCAGGTACATGCTCAAACCAAGTAAGAACCGCGCGCCACGAGCGGTGTTATGTCCATGGGAATCCTGTAAAAAAAGCATGCACCTAGAGCATTAAGCGTGCCACAGGCTCCAAAATCTGAATTGTTTTGTATTCTTCAAGGGTTAGGTACCACGGGCTCCACTTGGATCTGCAGAGAGCCACTATTCATAGGCTTCGTTTGTTTCGCCAGGGCGGGAGCACCAAGAGTATTTACTCTGGCGCCCCCCTCCCCGTTGACAGCGTTTAAAAAATCTAGACCGTCCTCGCGGAACCGCTTGCTCGGCACGAAATTATCTTCCCGCACAAAACCTGAGACCACCTCGACGCGGGGTGGTGGAGACGAAATGCCGTGTGATTATGGTGCTGAATGGACTGTTGTGACCATAGAAAACAGCAAAGTAGACATCGCAACAACTGACTGAAGCACATCGCACACCGCAAAGAAGGAACAGTGAAATCAGCGTACACATGTATACATGTATAAATACGTACTTTTACGTACGACGTACGAGTACAGCGTTTATATATTAATACAGAAGAATTTCAACGGAGGGGGGGCAGACGCGTACGGAGAGGAACAACAGTGTACGTAGATGGCCTCCTGATTTGTGCAAAGTTTGCCAAAATCAATTGAGAGCTAGACAGAGTAGAAAAATCAAGTATACTTTGGCCTTTTTCGAGCCAAAATCAGTTACGATGTCAGCCTGGCCGATATCAGGGTTCTTGGGGGGTGTTTTGTACTTGTTTTTAGAGTGTAGCTGATTTTGGCCAAAATCCCCTAAAATAGTACGAGGTAATCATGGCACACCAAACCCAAGTTATATTACGTTTTCTGTAATAGAAAAAGTTTCTCGTACTCCTATTTAGACGAATAGCCAAGCGTAGCTTACATTTGTGAAAAAATCTTCTTTCGTTTCGTGTGCGTGCGTGTACTCAGAGCACGGCACCGCGGGCGAGCCCGACGCCGTCGCGGGTGTCATCGGGTGCTGGCGGGTAGAGGAGGGTTGCAAGGAGCGCGGTCGCCGTTTTAGTGGCTAGGTGTCGCGTGTACCTCGAGACATGAGGGAAGCATGCATGGGCTGTGTCGGGCCTCCATCTGTGGAATTGTGGCTGTAATTGTACGAGTCTATAAAGGCCGGTTGGAATTGCAATATAATATTCAAGCGGTGCTTATTTCCACGACCAAACTAAGGTTAACAGAGAGAGCTACGCAGTCAGAGCACCAACTTTGTCAAGCTGGCGAACGAGGGCCACGGTGAGCACCGGGCTTCACGCGAGGCGGGCGACGGGGCTCACTGTGGCAGAGAGGGAGGAAAGCCTCACCCAGACCGGATCGGTGGTGAGGTGGTCGGTGGTTGCGAGACGGGCGGGCGGCGTGCGAGGCTGAGAGAGAAGCTCTGCTGTTCGATTTTTTTGCTTTTGATCGGTGAAAGGTGTTCCAATCAGGCAAAAAGTTATTACATGAGACATCATCCGGCACTTGCACAGCTTTCTTGTCAAGGTATGGAGAACGGGTGACGTCCTCCAGCAATGGAAAGATGCGACCATTATCAAAAAGAAGGATCGATCTGATTGCAACCAATTGCCGAGGGGTTTCGCTTGTTGCCCATTCAGGCAAAGGTTTGCTTAAAATGGTCCCGCCCCGCCTCAGTAACTACTACGAGGCCGGAGGGATACTCCCCGAGGAACTGTGCGGCTTTCGCCCAGCACGATCAACGGTCGACATGCGGTTCGTCGTGCGCCGACTGCAAGAGCTCGGACGAGCTAGATAACCCCCCCTCTACATGTGCTTCATCGACCTGCAGAAAGCATATGACTCCGTCGGCCGTGAGTTGCTGTGGGCGGTGCTCGCGCACTTCGGCGTACCAGAGAAGATGCTAACCGTTGCCGCTAATTCCACGAAGGCATGCGAGCCCGCGTGCGTACGGACGACGGCGAGCACTCGGAATGGTTCGACGTCACTGAGGGGCTGCGGCAAGGATGTGTGTTGTCACCGCTTCTGTTCAATGTCTTATTCGCTGCTGTGATACACACCGTGCTGGGACGCTTCAGTGAAGATCCAGACATTTTGAGGGGCTTGGTTCACCTCGAGGAGGGCCTCGGCGAGGACGGGACAAAGGTTGACCCACCAACTTGCGTACGGATCGCAGTATGGGGTATGCAGTACGCAGACGCTGCAGGCATTGTGTCTAAGTCGGCGGAAGGCCTGCGAAGATCATGATCATTGTGACGTTTTCGAAGCAACAGGCCTCACCGTATGCGAAAAGAAAACGGAGACCATGCTGCTGCGGACACCGAATCAGGCACGCTGGACCTCACCCCTCGTCATCGAAGCAGGGGGACAGAGGTATACAGATGATGCAGTTTTCGTACCTGGGCGGTCTTGTCGTCGCAAGCGCTGACATTATGCCAGAGATCACACGACGGATCCGACTCGCATGGGCATGCTACAATCGGTTCAAACGGGAACTGTATGATACCTGGTATGGAGGATGCCCCGTTCACTCTAAAAGTGCGCATGCTAAAGGCCACGGTGATGGAGACCCTGCTGTACGGGTGCGTGACGTGGACTCTTGGTCAGGAGCACTTCGCTGAGCTCCGAACGGCACACCACAAGCTCCTCCTAGTTATCATTGGCTTCCAGCGCCGATAACGCACTTACCACCTCATGTCGCACGCCAAGGCCCTCAAAGGCACAATGCGAGAGCGTTGAGGCGGCCATCCGCAATTGCCTCCTCTTTGCGGGGGCCGTACAGCGGACGACCAATGAGCGGCTGACCCACCGCGGGATGTTTGGGACGATAGCTGTTGGGGAAAACCCAGGACCAGGCCGACCGGAAAATAACTGGGCCCAATGTCTAGCAGACGACCTCAGGGTTTTCCAAGCCACCGAGGGGTCCACGGAAAGCTCCTCGTTGCTGTTCGGAGTAGAGACGGTGTTTTGGGCGAGGGCGGCCAAGAAGAGCGGGAAGTGGTACACGGGGGTCGTCGAAGAGGCGGACTGTTTCATGGCGAGGTGGCACAGGGACGAGGCACAGAGAAGCCGGCTGCGCCACGCACCTGAGGAAGCCAAGAACGGCGACAAGGGGAGGAGGAGAGGGGGGGGGGGGGGGAGGGGAAGCCGTACTGATACAGCTGTCGACAATGCAGAAACAAAATGATAGATCGGGTGGCTAGATATCGGTTCGACTAGGTCTCACAGACTTTAGCCTGTATCTTCCTCTCCTTCGTGCTGCTTTGTCCGTGCAGCAGATATCTGTTCTTCCTGAGTACGTAGGCCTTCCGTCTATGATTAGCAGCCTTTCTGAACTCCTTGCGTCATTTGTATTCTGTTTCATCCCATATTTTGTTTTTCGGTTTTATTGTCTTTAGTTGTTCTTTTTTTCTGGTCATGCTTGTGTTGTTGTGCTCTCGTACCTGGTACACTGGCACTCACTTGCTTGACACTTGAATGTGCGTTTTTTTTTCGGGGGGGGCTTCGTCTATCTCACAGTCTGTAACCACAGAATCACTATCCCTCTGTATAGTGTGACGGTATCACGTACCAGTAGCCATAAAGCGGTGCAATACGTAACAGTACGAGAACACGTAACGTGTTAGTAACGGAAACGTCTACGTAGATTGTGTCAGTATGAGGAGACAGGCAAGGGGGTACTACGAGTATGAGAGCACGTGGCGTACTACTGTAGTAACGGAAACGTGTATTACGGGGGACCATAGTTAATAGGACCAAATATTGTTCGTAAAAATGGATGAATATATAGAGTTGTATGTATACCATAGGTCCTATTAACTACGTTCCCCCGTAATAGTAGATTGTACATGTATGAAGATACATGGTTCAGGGGACAGTCTGGCACTCGACTGTCCCCCTCTGTCGCCCTCTGTTCCTGTACCCTAATTTGAACTCTCCATGAGATAAGCAACAAGAAGAACTTTACCAAGAAGAAGCGTGCCCTGGCCAGCATCGACATCCTTGTGTCCGTCCTCTATGGGGCACCTTTGACTTTTGGCGTCGACGGCAGGACACGAACCTGCGCGTGAAATCATAATGAGTTTCCAATAAGGAATCAAGACGGACACTGGGTGTACTGATGAAGCTGGGTAGAGAGAACTATTTAAGATGAACACAAGAACAACATGAGACGGGACGGGGGGTTTTTTTTTCCGCGCTTTTTCGTATTTATACGAATAGTCCAGCCTAGCTTATAGTTATGAACAAATACCTCTCGAATGAGAAAAATACCCAAAAAGGACGAAACCCAGGAAAATCTTTTTCTTATACGAAAAGTCCAGCCTAGCTTATATTTCTGAACAAATACCTCTCGAATGAGAAAAATACCCAAAAAGGACGAAACCGAGGAAAAATGTTAAGAATTGGCAAAAGAACGAAGACGAAAAAACCCCATAAAAATCGACAAAATTGATCGACCAAAATTCGAAAAAAAAAATGTAAATAATCAAAACTGAAAGAGATAATCGCGAAAAACGGATTAAAACGATGAAACATCGCAAAAATGGGGTAAACGTCGTGAACTCTTCGAAAGCGAACCTGCACGCGGTGCTTTACGTGCGTTTTCTATAACTGCGGGCCATACGTGCGTACTGCGAGCTCGCATACGAACAATCACGAAAGCAGGACGAGACTCTACGGAATAACGTTCACGAAAGAATCGGCAAAAATGCGAAAAATATACGAAACCGAAAAAAAACAGGCGAAAAAACAAAGAAATCGACGGCCAAAACTCCGAGAAAATGGGAAATAATTTAAACTGAGCGAGATAATCGCAGAAAACGAATAGAAACGATGCAAACAAAATCGCAAGATTGGGGGTAAACATCGTGACTAATACCTGGTACTACTGTACGTGTAAATTAATGTTCTACGTGCACATGCATGTGTATGCAAGTTTCGTGTAGGGTGTCGTACGTGTAGTGCCGTCTTGTGTTGAGACAACACAACAGGCTGAAAAATACAGCAATCAAGTGTCCATAGCGTCCATAATGAGACCAGCAATTTCCCGTCCGACAACGTGCGGCATGAAGGAAAAGTTTCGTTGTCCATCGCTCATAGAAATCCCGTGGAAGAAAGGCTGAACGGAAACAATACCTGGTAGTTATTTTCAAGAAAAAAGGCCGACTGCGACAAGAGTTAAACGGCTCACGACAACAAAGGACGACAGACAACATATATCATACCCTTCTACACAGGTCGCAACAGGACAACAGTGACTTCTCCATATTTACAACCCGCGGTACCTTTTTTGCATCCAAGCACAGGACACCCCCTAGCGTTAGGATTGGGGTTAGGGTTTGGGTCGGGTGGTCAGCGTCTACTGCATGCCTGGTATCTCCTGCTGCTATCCCTTGTATGAAAGCCCACGCAAGGAACATAAATAGCGGCAGCAGCATTTTCGATCAAGTAAAATTCTCCCCAGCAAATATCTATGTCGCGAGAGACGGCTGTAAATAGACATCTCTTATGCAGCAGCAACAGCATGATGTACGAGACCCCACAACCGCGCAAAATTGTACCCACAGACCAAGTTGCACAGAGGGAATGCTAAAAATGATTCGAAGACCGACGCAGACAGAACGCAACAGAAGCACCAGCAGCACCAGCAGCACCAGCAGCACCAGGAGCTGTAGCAGGAGCAGAAGAAGCACCAGCAACGGATTTGCGGCTATCCTCCTGCTCGTGGTGACTGATGGGTACCTCCCCTGTGCACGATGTCGTTGCATTCAACCGCGGAGTTGTATCAAGCAGAAAACAAATACATGGAAGACCAACGCACGCACTGCTGTACTAGACTACTGCATTGGACTTTATGGTACGAGTACGTACTTTCTCCATACCTACAGTACATTACGACGATCTTTTCCCCAAACCTACAATCGATTACTTGCTGCCGTACTAGAGTGCGAACTGTATTATTTAATGGACTATAGCTCGAGTACGTACTTTCTACGTACTTTCTCGATACCCACATTGTTACGACGATAATGGTCCCCCGAAGGACGGCACCTGCTAACTGTCACCGTTGGGGTCGTGCCTGGGTTTGTTTCTTTAGTTTAGGTTGTTGCACGGCGCGTCGAAGCCTTCGAGTTCTGCGCAGCTGCATTTATATGATCTGTTTAGACAGGGGTTTGTATACGGGGTGCATGTACGTAACGATCATCGGCGAAACTTCTCCTTGCATGCCTTCTATCATCTTGGACTTTGCTGCGGCGTCTTATTTGGTATGGGTGTGTACGCAGCACGTCGAAGCCATCGCAATCTGCGCGATTCGACTGGAGTGTTACGTTTTAGGTTTATATTTCGAGTCTAAAGTATCCGTGAGACTCGCGAGGGCTCATTCATTTCAGCCCCTCGTACCCTTGAGACTCACGAGGACTCTGTAGTTTCAGTATTTTGACGTACTCTAGGACTCGGTACTTCAAAATGACTGGTATTCGCGAGTAAACGACGGAGTCCCGATGACTGGGCACCAGAAATCTGCCGACGTTTTTGTTTGCAGTATGTAGTCCTCGTGTCGCTGTTGCAATTTTTCACTCCTACCCAAAATGCACCTGACCTCTGTAGTATAGTGTTCTTTGTTGTATCGGTGCTGCTATTTTTCGCTCCAACCCCAAATGCACATGTTGTTGTTTCTGGCCGACGTGTTGCGAACGTACCGTTCCGGTTTTTTGGCCGCTTTTCTAAGCACGACCAATCCCTGAAATTTCCATACCTCCGTCCAACCTTCTATTAAATGGTAACACCTAAGGAAGAGAAGGGCGACCCTTGCCCTACTCAACAATACAGTATTAAGTATATGCCCACTCAAGACAAACGGAGGCATGAGAAAATTTAAATGGCAATACAACGTGAGGAGCATGCCAAAAAAAGAGGTTGCCAGCCGTAGTTGATAGAGCTGTATGGGAGAAATTAACAAAAGGGCGAGCTGGAATTAGGTGGGATAGCGTAGAGAAAGTATGGAAGGATTTAGGGGGGAACCAAGAAGACTTGATGTCCGCCGGGAATTTTGGGAGGTACAAGGCAGAGGTAGAAGAAAGGATTAAGAAGAAACGAAAGGCTAGTGCTAAGAAACAAGGCGGACTCGGGAAAACATTTAGAGATACACGGGGGGTTGAAGGAGGGAATAGGAACGAAAACATTTTTGGACGACCCAATGGACTTCGCGAACACGCTGAAACTGCGATTTCGCACCTACCCCTGCCAGAAAGAAGAAAGAGGTATACCAGTAGCCGGGAGGAGGAGGAAATAGATGCACAGATGTGCCCGTGTGGCAAAGCAATAGAGAGTAGAACTCACATAGTAGGAGACTGTGAAATATACAAGGAGGAACGGGATGTGTTAGAAGAGGAGATGAGGGAAATAGACGAATGTGACATGGAGGAGTTTGACACACTAGATAGCAGCGAGAAAACGATCGCTATCCTAGGAGATAGATGGTGGCCACAGGCGGCCAAACAGGAAGGGGATAAGATGAGCAAAAAGTTTCTATGTAATATGTGGAAACAACATAATGAGCGCCCAATTGTTGGAGGTGTCTCTATTAGGAGTAGGAACGGTGCTCCGTCTCGAAAGGGATGCGTGACCAATGGTCAAATGACTAAGGCGAGCACCAAGTTAGTACGCCCCTCCCCGCTCCTCCGTATTGAAAAGCAATCCAGATAGAAATGAAAACGCCCAACTCGCGATTTTGTTTTCCATATACGCGAAAGATCAGCTACGCCGCAATAATTGCGTTGCCCTATTAAGAATACCAAAACACAAACCGGATGTAGACATGAAATATCTCTCATCAGTTTTTTTCCCGTACAAAAACACGAAACAGACGTAGACGTGAACTATCTCAACCAATCTTTATTGTTTCCTACCAAAACACATACCCCGGTACGGAATATAGACATGAAATATCTCTACTAAACATTTGTTTCCCTGTATCGAAACATAAACCAGATCCTTTCGTATAGACATGAAATAATTAAAAAAAACATTCGTGTAATTCATACCTCAACTCAACCATATTTTTTTCCCACATCGAAACACGAACCAGATGTAGACATTAAATAACTCAACTGCAGTAGTAGTGATAATATTTTTTTCTGATATCAATACACAAACCAAATTTACAGTAGACATGAAACAACACAACTACGATGTAGCCACCCCCCCCCCCCCCCCCCCCCCCCACTCAAAACACAAACCAGATACGTATAGGCTTGAAAAAATAAAGATTAAATACCAATATGTTGTTTTTACCACATCGTAATATATACTGGTATGTACGAGCGGGGCCAGCCAAGGCGCTGCCAGGGTCTTTGATTGACCACGCCCCGCTTAATATCACGTATTTTGACATATATTTTCGACAAAGTGTTCTCCTATGTCCCAACCAGCATTTGAGATACCCTCCTTTTTTCCGCCAAGGATGTATGACCGATTCAAACGCCGGTATAAGTAGAAAGCGACCTCAACTAGTATGAAAATACCAAAAATACACTAGAATGATCCGGAATACATTAGCGCGTATGGGTCAAATACGAGATTGAACATTGAGGCCGAAATTTGCAAAATTGAGGGGGCGTCGCAGTAATAATGTCTTTCATGTTTTCACCTGTTTATAGAATGGAATCGGTTTCCATTTGTATCTCTTAATAGGCGATGAATTGGGGAATCACACTTATGCAACTCTCATCGATCGTCGCCTTGTGTCTCCAGCATTGTTCACTCGAAATTTCACCTTGATCGGGAACGACGAATTTTGGAGCCGTCATACGAATTTAGTGTCGAAATGTCGGTAAAAACCCTTAATTGGCACTTTTGAGTTTTCTGTCGTAAGATCGCGTCATAGGTTAATTCGTACCATGTATATAGTATGGGATCAATGAGACCTCCGCCTGCGACCAGCCGGAGACTCTCACCCACAGCCAGGGGTACTGTTCCCGCGGTAATTGTCGAGCAATCAACGCGGCACTCAGAGAGTACGTACCCCGGTAAAATAAACACTAACAAAACTGATATCGTTGTCGACAGTACACCTCGTTACCAACGATGGGCGGTCGGGATGGTCTGTTTTTTCCTAGCCTCTTTCTACTTTGTCGAGCTGTTGTAGAGCTGCGATATCGCTCACGGAGTGATACTCAATCACTGTCTCCCAGTACAATAATGAGGCTTTCCCGAAAAGGGATCCACCCTGCGGGCGTCTCCTTTTTTCTGTTTCAGATTACTGTTGTAATATATCATCGTAGGTTACCTTGTACCAGGTACCTGGTTGTAGTTTGGGATCATTGAGGCCTTACTGCTGCGGCATGAGATCACACCCATACTTGTTGACGCTGTTCTTATCTCAATGGCGTCGCTCGTTTGACTCGTATCCTTTCTGCGGGTTCATTATCTTTCTTGTTGTCCCCAAACTTGGGGCCTAGTTGATTAGGGGTTCTTCTACCGTTTGTTGTCCCGTGGGGACGTCGTGTACGATTTTCCAAACCCCTCCGACAGCGATAAGGCGCTTAGGTATGCGATGGCGGTGTGAGGCACCCGGAACGCGTTTACCTGGTACTCGGCACGCAGCCTTTCGGGGTGTGGCTCTATGCGGTTCTCCCCGAACTAGTATACGCTCATGTCGTGTTTGAGGGGCGATAGCCACGAAGATTTTATGTGGGTGGTCTCCCAACACTACCTTTACCCAGATACCGCAGCCCGCAACCTACCGCGGTTACCATATGCTTTCGCCTAACAAATCACGCATAAGGTCTGGCACAGCCGGCATGTTCTCTACCATTCGCTTGGTCCTCACCCCCTCATCCCATTCGTCCTCGACGTTCTCGGCGTTCAGATTTGGGGAAAATGGGAACGAAATCCTACTTCTCGGTGCCTCCGTGTTAGGATGACGTGCTATACGTTGGTGGAATCTACCACGCTTGATACGGCACGGTGAACAAATGTATTTGTCAAGCAATTACAGGCACATGAGTTACGGTGCACTACTCATTATCGTGTGTCGCTATGTACTTGAAACTATCGTACCTGGTAGTTTCGATGCGACTGTGACCAGACTTACCCGGCGAGAGACATGGCGGACGTTAGGGCAATCGATCGCAACGACACTTCGGATTGAGGGTCTATCAGCAGTATTGATAAACATACTTACGTTTGTCTTATTCCACTCTGTTATAATCACCTGCCTCGCGCTCAGCGAGTCTACGACGATTTTTTGTCGCTTCTACGGTCTTTGGTTGTTTTTTGTGCTTACTTATCGTGCCGCAGGTTTTTTCTCGGAAAAATAAGTCGATTTTGTGTGTTCAGTGGTTTGGCAGGCTCTCGTGCGCTTTTTTCCCGGTTCGTTGGCGTTGGTGTGGCTTGCAACCCGCACAGCACACAGCTCGCCAACACTCGGAGCAACGAGTAGTAGCATGTGCTCGATATACCGGTCGTCTCCTCCGGCAAAGCGATCCTAGCCGGGTAGAGGTGCACTAGGTTCTAGCGAAGCGAGTTCTGGGCGTGGAGGTGGAGGTGGTGGAGGAGGAGGGTCCTGGGCGATCGTCGGGGGAGAGCCTCAAAAGGAAAACCCGCTCTGGCCCTGCCCGACAAAAACGCCCTGCGGAGGATTTATCCTTTGGAAAACCAGGAAGAACATCAATTCCACCAACGGAGTGTGCGACACGCGGAGGATCGACGATCCGGATACCTGCCCTGTGTTCTACAACATCAGTCAGCGCAATTGGGGCACCGGGGAAAATACCAGGCTCTGTGGTTTCTGCGAGGGGGACACTGGAGGTTCGCCATCGATTCGTGTTCTAATCGACAAATTTGTCTTTTGTCTTTTTGTCACTTGATTGTAAGGACCTGCCTCGCGCCCAGCGAGTCTACGACGAATAATTGCTTTTTTGCGTTCTTTTGTTTTTTTGCTCCTTCACACTAACCTCAAGATAGAAGTACCCACACTAAATACAAGATAGATAATCCTACTCTTATTTCAAGATTAAAAATCCTACACTAAATTCAAGAATAAAAAACGACAAAAATGACCCGGAAAACGAAATATGGGTGCTCAAAACTGGACGTAAATCGAAATACCGTTAAAACTGAGCGAGATAGTTGATCCTACACTAATTTCGAGGCATTCTAAAAAATTTCCGAAAAATCTGGAAAATGGATGCTCAATTCTCGACTCGGAATCCAAGTCCCATCAAAACTGAGCGAGATAACCGATCCTACACTGATTTCAAGATTACGAAAAAGAATCCGAAAAAAAAAAGGATGCTCAAGACTGGACTCGGAATCCCAATCCCGTCAAAACTGAGCGAGAAAGCCAATCCTACACTACTTTCAAGATTTTTCAGGCGGGAGTTTCAGCCGTGAGACAGGCTCTCTTTCTTTGCAGTTGGTGAGGCTTGCTCTCCGCACAACAACACATCGCATGCATGCTCGGAGCGATAAGTAGCACGTCAGCGATTTACAGTCCATTCCCGCTACAGAGCGATTCAAGTCGGTTGCCCCAGCTTCTAGCGGAGCGAGTTATGGAGGTGGCAGTGGAGGTGTTGCGGTGGAGGAGCGCCCTGGATGATTGTGGCGGGAGAGCCTCGTATAGGAATACGTACGGCGTTGTTGTTCTCGTACATGTGGCATCCGAGCTGCTTGGCGGCGGGACTCTTGGCATTGTCAAGTCGCCAGTTTGCAATCACAGTCATAACACTACAGTCAATCATGGACCTCTGTCCGCTTTGCATAATTTGATGCACTTTTCGTTCCTGCACGAGGGTAGCTGGCGGCGTATGAAGGGCGCAGCGGGTGGCATATGCCGCCCGCGCAGCGAAGCGCCTTGTATTCCGTACGGTTTCTACCACGTGGGTACAAACGTGAAACGGTTGCCGATTATACGTGATGTAGACTCGATTGGTAAAAAATGTCATGTGTGGAAAGGATACTGGTTCGAGTTGGCGAAACGTGCGCTTGCTGTTTGTTTGCGCGTGTGTCAACCCGTTCGCGTATGCGCTCGAGTGCTCGCATGAATACAACATGTAGTTAATGTCGATAGTGTTTTGCCACTATATACGGGTATATATATATATATTCTAACGGTATATAGAGCAGTGGGATTACGCCTCGACGCTCGCCCCTCTCGTCGTAGTAGTCGCCAGGTGCGTGGCCCGTGCACGTTCCCCCCTTGTATTAACGCCAACACCTTACGCTCCCGCTCATCCCGTTACCGTTCCCGACGCCGCCTATCGTAGCGCGAATGCTGGCGCATTCCTGGCTTGGATTCGCCTGTGATGTCGCGGACGGGTCGCTATGTATAGTCTAGCCCTCTGTTACTCCTGTGCTACCATTCGCCAAGTGTTGCATCCCCGTCCCTATTTCTAGCGGCCGACGGCGGAGTTTTCGCTGATATCTCGACGAAATCGAGTCAAATTACAAAAAAGGTCATGCTTTTTCGTTTGCAGTCTTCAAGGAATAAGTCGAAAAAGTGGTGGCGCTAGAGCCTCAGGAAAACATTTCCGCTTAAAGCGGGCCCAGCTCGTAGTAAACACTTAAAACATGGACCAAAAACCTTGCATGAAGGCGCACCACCTTACATGCGCACATACAGACAGCAAGGTCACCCCGACATATCCAAATTCGCATAAAGGTGGGGTCTCGTTTTGAGATACCCAATTTTTACGATTTCCATTGGGCGGTGGAAATCTGGCCTGGCATTATCCTAAAATCTCCGACGCTAGGCGCACACGCCATGCGCCTAATGAAGGGGAGGGGTGTATGAGCATGTCATTAAGTCAAGATCTGTTGAACTCATGAAACAAACACCTTGTCAATGACCGGTCGCATGGCCAAAGAGAAGGGGCACTACGCGGTACGTAGATATCTTGATATACTGAAGGATAGGAGTCGGTACAATGTCGGGGGTTTCTCGTTGGCCATGCTTGCGACTGCCAAGGTGTACTCGGGATCATTAGTAGGGTAGCTACCCATGACGAAACGTACCCACGATGGAGAAAGCGACGTACGGGGCATCCTGATGTGTGAGTAAGACTTTGTGTTATGCCCCGACATTCTTGAACTGGTGCACCTGCAAAATAGCTGAAATAAACCAGACCCTCAACAAGTACTAAAATTGGGAGTCCTAGTATCTTGAACACTTCCCAGTACAACCATTAACACAAGCAAGCCGGAGATATCCTCGGAAGAGATTAGGAGAAAGACCGTGAGGCAGGGCAGGTTAAATAGTGGAATATCAAAGGGCTAGGGTAGGTAGGAAATGTAGCACATTAGTGCTGATATTTGGATTTCGTAGCGACGTGACGAGAGTAGAGTTCAAAACGAAGCAGAACTGTGCTGCTTCGCAAAAGGAAAAGGAGAAAGGGAGGGAGAACATTTTCTAGTCACGCTAAAACCGAAAGCGAGCACGGAGTGGCAGAGGATAGTGACAGAAAAAGTGTCGGCATGTGTTAGAAGACTAGGATGGAGAGTATACATAGCTAATGGAACAGAAACTAAGACGTAGTCCTAGGGTGGACGGGGGTAAGAGGAGGCAAGAAAACAGTATTTATCCCAAAGGGGATGGACGAGAAACATAGTGGCGTTGAGCGAGCAGACCGAACCGGAACCGGAAACGGAAATGGAAAGGAAGCTCAAATAAAGAGATAATAAAAGTAGCAACGACAGAGGAGGAACGCAAGAGTAGAGTAGAGTGGATAGTGACGTTCGAATGTGACTATTCAACATAGACCGTTACTTATCGTTTCGGGTTATGAAGATATTCTTCGGTATTTGAATCTTGGCTTCTATGCTTGTAGTGTTGCGAGAGTGCTACACATGAGGTCAGTCCGTTCTGTTCTCTACTGTTGGGAGACCAATAATTCATGACCTGATACAAACATCATCGCTATCTTGATTCTTCGCTCTTAGCTACGAACACTCTAGAGTCGCTGGCCAGCAGCCTCATGGGGGATGAACTGAGTGATACACGAACCCAGGTGTTGGAACAGGCCATGGTTATCGACGAGCTGAAGCAGACGGCTGCTGAAGCTGAGGAAAGCCGCTCGAAACTTCATGTCGAGCTGCTCGGTAAGATGGAACGGCTGCTGAAACGGAGCGAGGCGCAGGTGGACCCTGGTGGACAGCTGCAGCAGGAGAGGCGTTCTACGATAGAGGTTCACCCTAAATTTTCTGAGGCTCCTCACTTGAGGAGCTCCATACCTCATCCGAAAACAGAGTTCAGCAAAAATGAAATGCATCGCGGCGAATAATCCCATGGCACAAGTCTACAAAACGTTTTGTTTCGAAATCAAGATTGACATTCCGACGATTTGGGGTCAAGGAACCCCGTCTTTCAGAAACGAAACAGCGGAAATTTGCTACCTCTATCGTAGAACGGGTCAGGAGTCGCTGCCCACCGCTGGTGCAGTAGGGAGAGTTGCTGCATCACCGTCGTCGGGAGGAGGCCCCGACGGTGATAGTGGGGCACGCGTGTCCTCGCGGAGGCTGAACTCAGACAAGAAAGGGGCGTAGCCCCGCACGGTGAGCCCTCAATGGGTTCAGTTGGTTTGGTGTTAGGCGGTTCCTCGTGGGTCAGCCGAACATGGTTGTGCCTGTTTTGGAAGGCAGATTAAATATTTGAGGTTTTGTCTAAGCGGATGCGCGTGTATACGAAGCTACAAGGACCGAGAACGTCTTTGATACCGTTGCTTACGTTGATGTTGGGGCAGATGGCCGAGGGAGTATCATAATCCATGTACGAGAAACAACTGGTGGCATGGGTTTTTCTGTCGCAAGCCTTGGAGTCAAAAGTCGACAAGGCTCGATTTCATCGGAGAACGTCTCCGAGACGATGCTGGGAGGAGACTATGGACTGGTATAGTACGAAGACAAACGCTCAGAAAGGCATGTGCATGCGAGAGTTGTACAACTTCACGATTACGAAGGAGAACCCAGTAGGGAAGTTGTATGCTATTGAGGACTTGCGCGAAAAGATAGTCAACGCTGGAATGAGTGTGGATGACAACGCCACCGAGTATGCACTCGAGATACGGGATCTAAATCTCAAACAGGTGTACGACGGGAAGGAGATTTTGAATCTTGTTCGTAGCCAGTACGAGACACTCCTTCCTACTTTTGGTAAGTCGGAGAGCTCGTCAAACTATCATGCACTCGTCGGAATAGGAGGGCGAAGCCATGGTGGTGGAGGTGGTCGAGGGCGCGGGAAGGGCAGGTCTGGAAAGGAGAAGGAGGGTGGCAACAGTAACAAAAACGCCGGAGCCGGAACCTCGAAAGTGACTTGTTTCCGGTGCCGGGCTACCGGGCACTATAGCGGTCAATGCACCACGCAGATTTCCGATAGGTGCGGCGGAAGAGGCCAAAAAGCAGCAAGTGTGGATCGCCGATGGACATGGAGAATGGACCATCGGCGGAGGCTGTGCTTGCGACGGTGGGGGATCCCGACAAATATACCGTAGAGACGACGGCATTTTGAAGGGTACAGCAGCACCTACAAAGTCCTACGCCAGAAGTACAGCCGTAGGCTCCCCCACCTACGTATAGGATGGGGGAATTTCATGTCGTGCGGGATTTATTTCCCGTATGCAGGAATTCAACTCGTGCGGGATTTATTTCCCGTATGCAGGAGATCAAGTCGTGCAGGATTTATTTCCCGTATGCAGGAGACAAAGTCGTGCGGGATTTGTTTCCCGTCCGCAGGAGGCAACATATACGGATATCGTAACGCGAGGAACATCCTGCTCAATTCGCGAAAAGCCGCACAGCCGCCATGCTGGGCGCACCCCACCATGAAGGGGTGGAGAAGCCGCGTGACGTACTAGTCGCGTGCCCTCTGCTGCAAGAGGTTTAGTGGCGGAGGAGGCGGGCGCATGGGAATCGGGGGCTGACTGCAGCAGTTTCAAAAACGGAGGTAATGGCGTCTGCAAGGCAACCAATACGTCGTGACAGCAGCAGCAGCGGGAAGGTCGTGAGGTGGACAGACAGGTGTCTCATCAGCTGGAGTTTTTTAAGTGATCCGGCTACTTCGCGGGCGAGGTTATGTCTAGTCTTTGTGGTGGGTATTCGTTGGGGTAGTTTTCTCTTGCGATTGGATACACCTGTCGGCCGAAATATGTTTTTGGTCGCACGAACAAATGTGGATACGCCATTTCCGGCTAGGTTTGAATTCGTTCCGGGTAAGTCGTATATGATTTATATAGAAAAGCCTGGTAGCTTTGGAATGTTTTTTCATGTTCAAATCAAACAGTCTTTGTAAACCCGAAAACCTTACCAGGGATACATGTTGGCGGTTTTGCTGGTATGGGCAGAACCAGAAAGGGACTGGTGGAATTGATCTACACATGTTTTTTTGACGATTTGGCGAAGTACGTGGGTACACCTTGAGAGGTGTATTGCTGATGTGTGATACTGATGGTGGCTACTGATGTAATTGATGAGCCTTTTGTTTGTGATTGGCCACTCGTTGCAGAATAAGGGGGTCTGCATTTTATTTCATCACGATTGGTTATTCTTCCATCAGTATTGTGTTGCGAACGTGGTGTTTAAGTTGAATGCCTGTTCTCAAAGGGGACAAAAATAACTATTGGATGCGTTGCAGATGATCGAATAGCTTTATAACTGGGAGGGCTCAGGCTGTTCGTGCTGACAGTGGCATCAAATTTATGTTCGTTTTTAGTGCCAGGTTATTTTTTTGTTTTGAGTCATGCGAAACAGGATTTATGCTATCTCGCTTTATCGTCGCGATCTGTGTATCTATGGCGGGAGTAGGGGGCAGAAGGAGATTTTCGCCTGGGGGAACGGGATTCCTCGCGATCTCTGGCATTATACTTTTCGCCTTGGTTTATACGATGGGGTTGCGGCTGTTGTAATTTCCTCTGTGATTACACTATGTTATGAGGCAATTTTTTTGGGGTTTCAGTAGGGACGGGTTTCCTCTTACTATCGCCGTTAGTTTGGGTCATGGAGTTGTGTCCCATTGTTCTGGTTCGTCAATGTCATGTGAAGAGCCGGGAGGGTGTTAAAGTGTGATTATTCAACATTGACGGTTACGTATCGTTTCGGGTTATGAAGATATTCCTAGGTGTTTGAATCTTGGCCTCTATGCTTTTACGTGTTGCGAGAGCGCTACGCATGAGGTCAGTCCGTTCTGTTCTCGACGACCAATAATTCATGAGCTGATACAAACATCATCGCTATGTTGATTCATCCCCCTGAGCTACGAACAAGGAAAACGAACAAGAAGCCGATAATAGGACAATGGCACCTATATCTAGATTCGCCGCGGAAGAACGAAAAATGATAGAAATTCCCGAACAGGTGAATTGAGCGCGACCTAGACATTGGGGAAATTCAAGAGACGGGGGGGAGAGAGGGGGAGGAAGTAGGATGCAAAGTTGGAGAGTACGCATGGACAGAGAAAAAGAAGAAGAGACGGAATAGACGGAATAGCAAGAATAGGAGGGCGGGGAGCGTAGGGTTTCTTGTCAAAGAATACTTGAGTGACATAATAGAAGTGATCGAAGAACATTCGACAAATGCATATGTACAAATATACCAGGGGAGCGGGGAACGAACTATTGTTCGTTAGGAAACATCTATATAGCCCTAGAGTCGAAGAGTACGGTAGAAACATGTATATAGAGGAAGTTCGGAGAAGTAGCAGCAGGTGTACAGAAACAAGAGGCAAGGACGAGTGGTGCTAGTGGGAGATTTTTATCCATGAATCAGGAAGACAGGCAACTCGAATGAGAGCTTTAGACACTATCGGGAAATAACAAATAATAGGAATGGTGCGGAGACGTTGAAGTTCCTTGAGAATAACCAGATGATGAGAGTAAAAAGCCGGGGCCAAAGTGGACTAGACAGTGCCTACAAAAAAGAGAAAGCTCCATTCTTGACTTTGTCGTGGCGTAGACTGAAATTAGTAAATATATTGGAGTACATGCATGCGCAGCGGGCGTAGGAACTACGGATCACTGCCTAATATGAAGAGACAGCCATCAGACAAGAGTTATAAAAATACGCGTGGTAGGAAGTTATGCAGCTGGAGGATAGATGAGCTAGAAATAGAAGAAGACAGGAAGAGTTCCAAGAAGAGATGGCCCAAAATGCATACCCGGTAGCATTTTTCCCAGCCGGTGGATAAATACAACAAAGAACGATATGGAGAAGGATATTGCCGGAACGAGGATAATACATGGACTGGAGCAATTGGTCAAGACCGCAGCAAGTAAGGTACTAATGAATGAGTTGATCATATGCAACCGAGCAGTAAAATGGTGGGACGAGGAAGTAGAGTGCAATACGAGTATGGAGAAAGGCACACGCAAGATATGCAATGAGGAAAACTACGGCAGGGTGGGAGGAGTATGCTAGATGTAGGAATAAAATAAAACATCTTGGGGAGAAAAAAAGGGCTATGGAAAGGGGTACTGTTAATAACACGAATTAATACATTGATGGCGGTATGAAGCGGATGTGGGTAGGGATAAAATATATGATGGGCAAACAACCAGGAGAGGCAGATACGGGAATAGCTACATATACGTTGAAAACACGGAACGGTAAAAGAGTTGGTGGTTGCAATATGGAAAGTAGGCACCGTGTCATTGGCGAAAACTATTGTAAAGATTTTGGACGATATAATGGGAACAATGGTGGACAGGAAGAACAGATAAGTGAAGAACAAGCAGGGTTTAGGCCAAACCGTAGCTGCGTAGACATTGTGTACACAATAGGTGAGATATTCCAAGGTGGGAAAGACGTGGGGCTACGAAACAGAGTGTCTGCGCTAAAGAGAATATATTACGACGTTTTTGTCTATCTATTCCCCCGTTACCGATGACGAATGAAAGAGCCTATTATATACCAGGTAATCAAATTTGCAAAAAAATGACGTAGTTACGCATTTTTGGATAGCATATTTTACTAGAGCGATATTTGTGTGCTACGATATTCGATCGCTGTATTCTGTTCGCCGAAATCTCTCTGGACGCTTTGGATTGGGCAAGCTTGCCCCGAGAGTGGTCTGGGCCCATGTCTGCTACCGGCGGGGTTTTTTGCGAGAATTGCTGCCGCTGTTGCTGCACACATCCCCTGCTGCCTGCTGCTGCAGCAGATAGATGCTGCTGCAGCTGCTGCTGCACATCACGGACTACTGCTACCACTGCATGTGGTGTGCTGCTGCAAGTAAGTGTGCTACTGGATGTGCAGTGCTGTTGCTGTACGCACTGCGGCAAGCAAGCACTGCGGTAAACAAGCATTGCTCCAAACAAGCGCTGCTGCAAGCGAGCGCTGCTGCACAAGCAAGCTCTGCTGCAAGCGAGCGCTGCTGCACACGCAAGCTCTGCTGCAAGCGAGCGCTGCTGCAAGCAAGCGCTGCTGCAAGCAAGTGCTGCTGCAAGCAAGAGGGCCGCCTCGAGCAAGCGCTGCTGCAAGCGCTGTTGCAGACGCTGCTGCTGCTTGCGGATGCTGCTGCTGTTGCAAGCGCGCGCACCCTTGCCGCCACGCTCCTCCTGATCTTCGTCACTACGACCCCTTTTCGGGCAGAGAGGACGACGAAGAAGGAGGGCGATCTTCTCGTTGTGGCGGCGTTGCTTCCACGGCGAGTGTCGAGGAGCTGCTGCTGATGATGCTGCTGTGCTGCAGGTAGGTACTGCTGCACGACTTCTGTTCTGATCGTTGGGTCCTGCAAAAGTGCTGCCGCTGCTGCAAGTGTTTTATTTTTTCAAACATAATATTCCAATATTTGGACATTTTTCGTCTCCGATTATGAGCATGCCAAAATGCTTACGATTATGACTATCTTTCCGACGGAAATATTTGATGCGCAAAAATATTATGCGCAGGCACTCTACTGTACCGCTCATTTCTTGATATACAGAAGGCCTACGACACAGTATGGAGGGATTGTGGAAAAGTTGTGGAAGATAAGGATCAGAGGAATTAAGTGGAGAATGCTGCAGTAACATTTCGTCGTCGCTTCCACTCGTACGTATTTTGGTGTTAATGAGGTCTCCTGCTGCGAACAGCCGGAGATTGCCACCCAGGGCTACTACCCTCTCGTTGATTCGATCGGAATCAACGCGGTACCTCGCCGCAGAGAGTAGTTGCCCCAGTAAAATAAATGCGTAGGTTATATTTCTGAAGCTATTTTATTTCGTTTCGTGCACGTGCGTGTACTCAGAGCACGGCAACGCGGGCGAGCCCGGCGCCGACGCAGGTGTCAGCGGGTGCTGGCGGATAGAGGGAGGGTTGCAAGGAGCACGGTCGCCGTTATCGTGGCTATGCGTCGCGTGTGTCTCGAGACACTTGGGGAAGCACGAATGGGCTCTGTCTGGCCTCGTTGTGAGGCCCCGCTTGTACCATGTACGAGATATAAGGGTCGTTTTGATGTGCAAGATAATATTCAAGCGGTGCTTATTTTTGGGACGAAACCCTAAGTTGAAAGAGAGAGCGATGCAGTCTGAGCACCAACGTTGTCGAGCTGGCGAACAAGGGCCACGGTGAGCACCAGGCTTTACGCGAGGCGGGCGACGGGGCTCACGGTGGCATAGAGGGAGGAAAGCTTTACCCGGATGGCATCGGTGGTGAGGTGGTCGCGAGACGGGCGGGCGGCGAACGAGGCTAACTGCTGAGAGAGACGCTCTGCTGCTCTTTTTTTTGTTCTTGACCGGTGCAAGGTGTTCCAATCTGGGAGAAAAATATTACATGAAAGGAGACGGGGATTTTTTTTCTTGCCGCTTACAAATTACGAACAATCAGCAAAAAACGCGTTCATGAATACAAGCGCTTTCTCGTACTCGTATTCATACGAACGTACGAGGTACGAATAGTCAAGCGTAGCTTATATTTCTGCACAAAATTCTCACCAATGAGAAAAACAAAAAAAGGATAAAACCGAGGAGGAACGTTAAGGATAGGCGAAGAAACGAAAACGAAAAAAGCCAAAAAAATTGAGAAAATTGATCAACCAAAACTCCAAAAAAAATGGGAAATGATCAAATGTGAAGATATGGCCGAGGTAAGGGTAAGGGTAAGGAACGCAGGTGTATCTGGCAGCTGGGAAGCAGTGCTTCGCTCATTCTGATATAGATCTTCTTTATTGGTGACTAGAGCTGAGGTGCTCTGGTAGAGAAGTGAGAGGTAGGGGGGGTGGGACTCGACGCTCAGATATACTCGTCCCACCCCACGCCACAAACTCTCCTAAATTCCTCTTATCTAACGTACTCCTAAATAACTTTCCTAGGGCTACCGATTGTTCTTCTGCTAATATAAGAACTTGTCACTTTATGGTCCTATCTGCGTTAAGGAACATTACTCTTGTCTAACGGGCTATCGGCCCTAGAGAACATTCCTGAAAGAACGTTACTCTCAACAAACGGAATATCCGCCGGGTGAATCCGTTCTTTGGATTATTCTCGTATTCCTCAGGCTATGAAACTGCCGACTACACTATCTACATCAATAGCCCATGAGTACTCCACTCATATCACATAAGCCCACCCTGAATAGTCGTATATGCAGACCACAAGATGGTCGAAGGATGACAAAGTTCATCCCAAAAAAACAGGAAAAAGTGGTCGAAAATGCGGCTTTTCGAAACAAAAGAAATGAGGCTATAGATTCCCCCACACGTCGTAATAAGCCCCAAACACTACGAGGGGGTGTTTACTGAGAACAGCCACTAAACGGTATATAGACCAAAGGATAGGGAGAAAAACCTCAAAGCGGAAGCGAAAGCAGAAAAAGACAAAGCGAAAGCCGAATAAAGACGTATAAGGTACCAGGTACCAGGTATGGTCATTCAATAACTCGCAGGCGAATATTCCACGCAATAGATACCAATGGATACAATTCGCAATTATGGCCGAGCCGTTCGTACTCTGCTCAAATATGCGCATATTACAGTCACACCACCACTGTTACTAAAAAAAAGTACCACGTATTAGCATAAGGCAGGGTATAGGGTGTCGGTACTAGCGGTTGCGCGTGTCCTATCAGTACGACGGCAGCTTCTTTGCAGTCGTGGTAAGGGCCAAATCCCATTCAACACTAGTATAAACCGGAAGATGCAGACATAATGGCTGGGGGGAAGAATGTGAGCAATTCCACCTACTACTTATTATGTGCCTTCCCTATGAAAGGACGGGCATATATCGAGGCAGAGGGGCTCATAGGAAAGCGCTCTCCTTGTTGTGCGCGATGAGCACGAGGTTATTTGGGGGGGGTCTCCAGGTGCATTCAATCACGTGGTGTCACGTATCGTGGAGGTTTTCGATTTCGTCACTTCACGGCGGAGACGGCGTATCGGGTGCGGAAAAACAAACCTTTATCATACTGCCGAGAGCAGCAGTACTTATATGCCAAGTAGAAATATCAGAGAGAGCTTGTACGTACTAGTGCGTGTGCCTGATAAGGGGGAAGAACACGTCTACCCACCTATACAAAGTGGGGAGACACGTCTACTGTCGCCACTAGGCAGCTAGTCACGCTCGCACTAAAAACGCGCACGGGAACGCAGGTTCGAGAAGAAAACAAAAAGGAAAGGAAAAGATGGCGCAAGGAAAACAAAAGACAAGAAACAAGGAACAAGAAGAATTAATAATAAAAGATTGACTTCAAAACCAGGTGCCTCCCGGGTAGGGATAGCTCACATGATCGTGGGAAGATCTAGAAGAAGCGCTGCAGTCCTAAGCTTGGCCAGAATGTTCGTCGAATGCGAAGACGTCAGATGTGAAGATATGGCCGAGGTAAGGGTGAGGGTAAGGAACGCAGGTGTATCTGGCAGCTGGGAAGCAGTGCTTCGCTTCTTCTGATATATATCTTCTTTATTGATGACTAGAGCTGAGGAGGTGCTCTGGTAGAGAAGGGAGAGGTAGGGGGGTGGGACTCGACGCTCAGATATACTCGTCCCACCCCACGCCACAAACTCTCCTAAATTCCTCTTATCTAACGTACTCCTAAGTAACTTTCCTAGGGCTACCGATCGTTCTTCTGCTAATGTAGGACTTCTCACTTTATGGTCCTATTTGCGTTAAGGAACATTACTCTTGTCTAACGGGCTATCCGCCCTAGAGAACATTCCTGAAAGAACGTTACTCTCAACAAACGGAATATCCGCCGGGTGAATCCATTCTTTGGATTATTCTCGTATTCCTCAGGCTATGAAACTGCCGACTACACTATCTATATCTATAGCCCATGAGTACTCCACTCACATCACACAATAGTGAGCGAGATGTTCGCGAAAAACGGATGAAACGATGAAAACAACGCAAAACTGGGGTATAAACATCTTAAATTCTTCGAAAACGAACACGCGAGCGATGCTTCACGTGATACGAACATACCAGGCACGAAGAGTCCAGCGATTTCTGAAAAATAACCTCACGAATGAAAAAAATACCAAAAAAAAGACGAAACCGAGGAAAAACGGTGATAATTGTAAAAAAAAACGAAAACGAAATACAGGCCAAAAAAAAAGTTAAAATGATCGGACAAAACTAGAAAAAAGTAATGAAAACTAATCAAAACTAAAGGAGATATTCGCGAAAGACGGATAAAGACGATAGAAAAAATCGTGAAAATGCGGTATAAACATCGTATATTCTTGGAAAGCGAACGCGCAAGCGGTGCTTTACGTGCGTCCCCTTCTAGAACTACTGTATACGAATAGTCAAGCGTGGCTCATATTCCTGAACAAGTAAGTACCTCACGAATGACGTCAATACCAAAAACGGACGAAACCGAAGGAAAAGGTTAAGAATCGCCAAAAAACGAAAACGAAATCGAAAAGCCAAAAAAATCGGAAAAATTGATACCAAAACTCCAGAAACAATGGAAATTAATCAAACTGAGCGAGATAATTGAGAGAAACGGGTAAAAACGATGAAAAAATCGCATAAATAAATGGGGGTGAACGTCGTGAAGTCTTCGAAAACGAAAATGCAAGCGTTGCTTTACGTGCGTCCCCGTCTATAATTCCGGACCATAAGTGCGTACTGCGAGCTCGCATACGAACAATCGCGAAAGCAGGACGAAACTCTACGGCCCAACGTTAAGAACCGGCAAAAATGCGAAAAATATACGAAAACGTGAGAAAAAGGCGATAAAAACGAAAATTGCCAATCTCACAAAAAAATAGAAAATTATTCAAGCTGGGCGAGATAATCGCAAAAAACGATTAGAAACGATTTAAAAATCGTAAAATTTGGGGTAAACATCGCCACTACTACTATCAATATTAAGACTACTACTACTGCGGTACGTGTATATGGATGTTTTACGTGCACAGGCACTTGTATGTATGTAAATTTCGTGTAGGGTGTTGTGCGTGTAGTGTTGTCTTGTGTTGGGCAAACAAAACAGGTAGAAAGAGTGCGCCCGCCCGCGTGTATGCATGTAAAGTTCGTGCAGGGTGTTGAACGTGTAGTGTTGTCTTGTGTTGAGACAACAGACACAAAAATACAGCAATTCATTGTCGAAAAAAAAAGTGTCCATATTGAGGCCAGCAATTCCGTCGGACAATGTGCGGCATGAAGGGAGAGTTTCGTCGTCCATCGCTCATGAAAAAATCCTCAGGAGGAAGGCTGAAGGGAAACAACAACTATTTCCCAGAAAAAAGGCCGACTGCGATAAAAGAGTTAAACGGCCCACGAAAACAGCGGCCTACAGCACCAAAGGACGACAAACAACCTGCCCTTCTACACAGCTACAAACAGGTCGAAACGAGACAACAGTGGTACTACTGACTTTTCCATACCTACAACCCGCGGTACCTATTTTGCATCCAAGCACTAGTCACCCCATAGCGTTCGCGTTTGGGTTAGGGTTCGGGTCGGGTTTTCGGCGTCTACTGTATGGCTGATATCTCTTGCTGCTATCACTTCTTCTGAAAGCCCACGCAAGGAACAATAAAAGCTGCAACAAACAGCAGCATCTTCAATCAAGCAAAATTCTACATTACCTAGCAAATATTTATGTCGCGAGAGAATTTCCATACCCCCGTCCAACCTTGTATTAAATGGTAACACCTAGGGAATAGCAGGGCAACCTTTTCCCTGCTCTACTATAAAATACTACCAGGTACGAAACAAAACAAAAACCGACGTCTTTGTCGGCGTGTCTCGCGCACAATGATGGGTGGCGGGGATGGTCTGTTTGCCCTTACCGTTTTCTATTCCCTCGTGCTGCTATACCTGGTAGGCCGCTAGTTGATCAAGTGCTTTACATTACCTCTCATTTGTTATCACTGTTCCTACTGCAGGCTTTCTTCCCAGTCGGGAGATGCTCTTCATTTGTCCCCCGATTTGGTTCCAAGAACTACTGCAGTAACATTTTGTCGTCGCTTTAACTCGTTTAGATATACCAGGTATATATACAGTCCTTCGCGACGCCTGAGAGCGAACATTCGCTTCCGATTCCGTGTTGAATTTAGGCTAGATTCCAGACGCCTTCGCTTCCCTAGCTTCGTGCTTGTTTTTTTTACGGCTTTCCTCGAGGGTCGCGCTCGCGGGTGTTCTCCCGTGCGCGCATCTCGGAGTCTCGCGCCACCGACGAGAGCGGCGACCTCGAACTCGAGGATATTTGCTGGGGCGAGTAGACACGGGGATTCTATTTTCTTCGGTCGTTGAAATTTGTTTCGCTGTTGTTGCTCCGCGAGGAGGTTATTGTGCCACAATCGATGTTTTCTTTTTTCTCTGCAGGGTTGGACCTCTCGGCCTTGCTGATGCTAATGCTTTATCCCGACTCTCTTGCTTTGCGGGTCGCCATCGGTCTGTTCGACCCCCTCGGTCTCGCCTTACTCGGTGGCTGCCTTTCCTTGCCCCTCTCTCTTCGCGGGTCGACTACACGCGCCTTCTCGGGGTATCGCGCCGTTGTTTGTACCAGATCGTTGAATATCCCGTTGACTTGGTGTTTGACCATTCAGCACGTCATTTGTTTTAGCCGGTTGAACGGAATGAAGGTTTTTGGAGAGTATGAATTCGACCGAGCGTTGTGAGTTCGGTTATAAAAACTGACCAATCGCATCGGAGGATATCATACAAGGTGGTCGTACATGCTCGGACTGTCTACTGCTACTGCAAGGTCTGATCTCAAGAGGTGCATTGAAATACGAGTACTACTACAGCAGCAGCTGCACAGTAGTTCAGAGGCGTTCTGCTTCGAATATGTACGTACAAAACTTTGTTTTCGCCGGTCGAATTGAATGGAGGTTGTTGGAAAGTAATATTAATTTGGCCGAGTGTTAGGCCGAGTGTTGTGAGTTCGATAAGAAAAACCGACCAATCGCATCGGAGGATATTATACGTGCTCCTACATGCTCGGACCGTCTGCTGTTGCAAGGTCTGATCTCTGGAGGAGCATTGAGATACGAGTACTACTGCAGCAGCATCAGTGCAGTAGTTCAGAGGTGTTCTACTTCGAATATGTACCAAGCAACACCAAATACCCATAACAAGCGCGCCCGATGAGCGTGTCTGACGTATCACGCGGCTTCCAAAGCTGCGTTTCAACCACTCAATCGGTCGTACTCGCAGCCGACGTTTTTCACTTGAAAAAATACAGATGCCAGGTATCTACTAAAGGAATTGGAGATCAAATCTCGCTTTAAGATAGGATCCTTCGTACCAGGTACCGGTAGACTGTAAGATGTTCGCCTGACCATTTTCTGGTGAAAAACACGTCAATGAAAATTCGGCGAGCACTACTGGAGGTAATAATCAAGGGTTCGAGACTGCTTGCTCCCATTGCGAGTACCCGCAATATGTCGGGTCTCTGTGCTGCTGTGGATGTTGCGCTGCGTGTGCTTCACGTATATCCAACCTGAATATTTGGGGGTCCACACTGAAAATTCTACCCATGTTAGCAGTGTACTTTGCAGTTGTCAGGTTGTTGTTCTGTATTGCCGATCGATATCAGGTACCAGGTATTAGGCATCAGGTGTTCGACAGCGCTCATACTCGCAGCATCTCGGGTTATACACTGCGGTTACTGTCTGTGGTCGTGATTGAGTATTTCGTATAGATAATGCGCGTATACTGGTAGAGTACGCGGTAACGCGTCCTGTACTCGCAATTTGGGCGGATACTGCAAGCTGACATGTTGCCTGCTGCGATGCTGCTACTGCTGCTGCCTATGTAGTGGTGGTGCTGTTGTGCTGGTGCTGCTATTGCTGCTATCGCTTTCATGTGAAAAGAAGACGCCATCTCTCCCGCACAAGCGCCGTTGGCGGTAGGTACAGCTCGCCGTAGAATCGTGTGATACTTCGGCGTGGGTATGGCGTACTTGGCAGCCGGGGAAATAAAGAGCAGCAGTACTATGGTACACAAAATACAAGTAAACTCAGTTCTGAGAAATGTGAGAAACCTCTCCGAACTGAGCTGATTTCTGCCCCCTCCAGGAAGTGAGATCTAAAGTATCGAGGATTTCCTGCCCCATAATAGACGGTTCTGGCTTTTCGGCCTCAGAGATCGCTGAAAAAGACCGGAATAACGTTGCAAAAAATTGCCATAAAAATGGGTCTATAATAATGCGAGTGAGACAGATACAAAAACTGAGAACTGAAACTCGGCATTGCCTTTTTCCTGCACCACTTGGCATTGACCTGATCCTGTTCGTACTAAGATCGAACCTCGTTTATGTTGCTTCAAAAAAGTAAAGCACGATTTGGCACTGAGGTATATTTCCCGGAGCAGGCACCATGCGGAGCCCTTGTATGGTTTAGGATTGATGAGGCCTCTCTGCTGCGACATGAGACCACACACACCCCCATTATCTCGTTTCTATTATCTCAATGTAGTCGTTTATTGTCTCCTAGTATTATTTCCCGCGGGCTTCCTTCTTGTTCTTATTCTACCCAAACTCCTACGTTAGCCTTTAATGAGTTCGGCTTCAGTTAACCCGTCGGAAAGCTGTCTAGAACGTGCAAACTGTTCGGGCAGCGGTAGGGTATCCGCCTCGATGAACGCCGTTCCGCGATAACGTTTCACCCCTGCCGCCGCGGATGTTGTTAGCCCTACGCATTTGCGTGCGACAGTGGCGGACTTCCAGGCCAAGTATTCCATAACAGTACCCATGCGCGTAGCGTCCATGTGATGACTCGCTGCTCCCTTCTCTCGGAAGGAGCGCATTGTATACCGCTTGTCTCCCACACCAGCTGCCCGCAAATGGGTCTGGAGGTGGGTGATCATCTGCGCTGCCGTCAGTGCTACGTCCCCCTTCTCCCCGCCTTCGAGAATGCTCGGAAACAAGAATCCTGACCCCTCGGCGAGTGACCATTGCATGGGTTCCGCCGCCTGTTGGTACTCAACCATGGCTGCGACCGCAGTGATTTCGCGGCAGTCTGTGTTATTCCTTACCACGACCGCTTGGGAGGAGTCAACATTTTTCCGAACAGAAAATTGAAAGTGAAACCCTCGCCTCCCGACGTCTGCAATACCCGTGATGCCGACCGGTCAAAACCGTGCTTCATTGTGTGTCGCAGAATTTGGCCACATCCCGGATCATTGCGATACGTTCTGCTGCGGTTGGTAGCGTCTGTGCGCGTGGGCGCATGTTGCGCACTGGCCCACGTAGCTGCACTACCACCAGTGAAGGTGCTTGTTTAACCCCCACCCTTACTCGGCGCTGCTCCCCCTGCACAAATAACAAGTGCCCTCGCACTAAGGGGCTCGCTACTGGGTTGCCCCGTTTCTCGACGCAATCCCAGTCGGCCAACTCCCCGAGTTGTTCCAGCATGGCACATTTCAATTCTTACAGCGCCTGCCAGGCCGACACTGTGAGTCGCTGCCCTGCCCCACCCCTTGGGTAGCTAACGATATGCACTAGCTTTATACCGTTACCGTGCGAGTCCAACCAGCATATCCACTCAAATACGTCGGAGTCGATCGCGGTCTGCCAGCCCCTGGCGCTTTCCGTCCGCGCCCGCACGAAACCGTCAATGTCATCGGTCGCTCGGTTTTTCCGTTGTTGGCCGGCCGTGCTTGCCGGCGCCGCTTGTATTTCACGAATGTGCTCATTGGGCTTGCTGTCGACGATGACGGCGGGTTACCCGGTAGTCCGCGATATCGGCGGGGCGCGGTATGCGGGCGCCCTACAAAATTGGCAGAACATGCATATGCCGAATTTGGTTCCTTGACACGCTCCGCACAGCACGCGGGAAATACATTACGCCTCGCGAGTAGCTCCGCATGGGAGTGTTTCCAGCGATCCTTCTGGGTACCGCTGTAGCACACGGGCAAAGGGGCGTCGTTGGCACACCGGTTCGTGTTATCGATTTTGACAATTGAAAATATATCTGTCTGTCTGTGTGTAATGTCAGTCGGCATCCGTTCTGTTTTCGAACTTATTTCAGTACGTTCCAAGCCGGCGTCCCCTGTGGCTTCGTAAGTGGCCCGCGTGTCTACTAAGGTAATTTTGGGGGTTCAAGTCTCACCGAGTGCATGGTCGTGGGGACTTTTTCTTGCATAACAAGTGATTCGCGGAAAGCGCGAAATCGCGAGTTAGCTACATTCGAGGAAATCGACGAGCAGTGGGAATGCTGAGCCCTACACGCGACAAAAAATAAAGTCACGTACCGGGGGGAAAAGGGACGACAGCTGGGACCACGGCTTGTCCAGAAGAAGATCGCTGAGGGTAAACCCTCCTACGAGTTAAGCTGGAAAGTAAAGTGACGATATAAAAAGTAGTCGATATATTAGGTCCTTACAGATGATATTTATACGACGTATTCGACTCTTATAGACCTTATATACTGAAACATACCATGCCATCAGGCAAATCGTTTGCCATATAATACATCCACCACACCGTACCATCATACCATACCACCAATACCATATCACATATCGTGATTTTTCCATATAATGCGTCAAACCGTACCATCATACCATCTACCTGGTAACTACTTCTGGATATCTCACTCTCTGAAAGTGCTCGGTTGGTACATCCCTGGCCTCTCAGAGCTCCCACTTCGAAACCGCCTCCCTTCATTACTTGCCGGACCTTTCCAGCGGGTCTTTGTTTCCTCCATCTCTCTTGGCACTCTCGGTCCTTCTTCCCTTCTTCTTTCGTTTCGTGTACTCCGAGCACGGCACCGCGGGTGAGCCCAGCGCCGTAGCTGGTGTCAGCGGGTTCTGGCGTGTAGAGGGGGAATTGCAAGGAACACGGTCGCCGCTTTCGTGCCTAGGCGTCGCGTGTGCCTCGAGACACGAGAGATGCACCAATGGTCTGGCCTCCATTTGTGATTTTTGATAAAGTACGTACGAGTATTTAAGGGTTGTTTGGGATTGCAAGATAATGTTCGATCGGTGCCTATTTTTGCGACCGGGCTGAAGGTGAAAGAGGGAGGTGCCCAGTACGAGCGACAACATTATCGAATTGGCGAGCGACGGCCACGGTGAGCAACGGGCTTATCGCGAGGCGGGCGACGGGGCTGACTGTGACAGAGAGTGAGAAAATATTTACCCGGACCGAATCGGCGGCGAGGTGGTCGGGAGGGGGGCGGGCGGCGTACGAGGCTGAGAGAGAAGCTCTGCTGTTCGTTTTTCTTCTTTTCTGACCGGTGCAGACCTTTCCAGCAGTTCTTTGTTTTCTCCACTTTGTTTGCACTTTCAATACACCTAGACATCTCGCTCTCTGAGAGTGCTCAGTTGGTACATCCCTAGCCTTCCAAAGCTCCAACTTCGAAACCGCCTCCTTTCATTACTTGCCGGACCTTTCCAGCGGGTCTTTGTTTTCACCATCTCTCTTGGCACTCTCGGTCCTTTCTTCCTTTCTTGTTCTTTCGTTTCGTGTACTCCGAGCACGGCACCGCGGGTGAGCCCGGCGCCGTCACGGGTGTCAGCGGGTGCTGGCGGGTGGAGGGGGGATTGCAAGGAACACGGTCGCCGCTTTCGTGCCTAGGCGTCGCGTGTGCCTCGAGACACGAGAGATGCGCCAATGGGCTCTGTCTGGCCTCCATTTGTGATTTTTGATAAGAGTACGCACGAGTATTTAAGGGTCCTTCGTGATTGCAAGATAAAATTGAAACGGTGCCTATTTTTGCGACCACGCTGAAGTTGAAAGAGGGAGCTGCGCAGTTCGAGCACCAACGTTGTCGAGCTGGCGAACGACGGCCACGGTGAGCAACGGCCTTCACACGAGCCGGGCGACGGGGCTGACTGTGGCAGAGAGTGAGAAAAGATTTACCCGGACCGAATCGGTGCCGAGGTGGCCGCAAAAGGGGCGGGCGGCATACGAGGCTGAGAGAGCTCTTCGGTTCGATTTGTTTTTCGTCTTTTTGACCGGGTATAAGGTGTTCCAACCAGGCAGAAACCCATTACACGAGAGGGGACGTTTGTCTTTTTTTCTTTCCGGAATTTTCGGTGTAAGTTTCGTTGTTTTTGCTGTGCTGGTGTGCCGTCCTGTGCTTTCTCTTTCTTCGTACATACGAGTACAGACGTAGAGCATATCAAAAGAAGAAAAAAAGTACTCTACCTGGGGTATGTACGTACGACATCCGCGACGTGAAGCGTATGTGGCGTCCGAGCTGTTTTTTCCTTAAGCATGGCGGCGGAACTCTTGGCATTATCAAGTCGCCAATTTGCAATTACAATCGTAACTACTAAATTCAATCGTGGACCTCTGTCCGCTTCGTAAAATTCGATGTACTTTTTTTCTTCCTGAGCGAGCGTAGCGGGCGGCGTAGGCCGCCCTTCGAGCGAAGCGCCCTGTACCAAACATACAACATCGCATACCGTGCCATACCGCACACCGTGCCACACCGTACCGTACCACGTACCATACCATACCCACACTGTACTAACACCACCCGACGGGCTCAACCATAGGAGGACTGAACGAGTATAGATACCATCATACTGTCGTACCAACAAACACCACAAAATTCAGTGCTCAAGAGCGTGCCTTCAGGGCGACAGAGCAGGAGTTGCGATTAAAAACCTGTCCCACTCAACCAAATGATGAAAAAACGGTACACCAGTGATTTCTTGCCAGTTTACGATACAAACATTTTCAAACTAGGTAGTCAGGGTACTACTGTTAGGGTTGCACTTTTGTGGTCATCGGCCACAAAAAACAGCGACATCGACCACCAATAAACAAAACATCCCAGCCAAAAGCCGACGCCTCCACCCACCGTAGAATTACTTGATTGCGGTGTATAAAATTCCGTAATATTGAGGAGCATAGCGCGGGAGATGGCGCCTGAATGTTACACTCAAAGTTCGTGTACGTCTCCAGATCTGTTACGCCTAAATGGTGCAAATGTTTAGTTTTACATTGAAAAAAAAACAAAGGTGAAATCGACGACAAACTGGCTGTTTGGGGATATTTCGTAGTAATGTAGACAAATCTCGGCATCATGAGTTGCAATAGGTGAAAACACCTTGCCATCAGGATGATTGGGTTATGTACCATCTAGTAAAACAAACCCCGCTTTATTTCACTACGTTGGAGCGGAGGGCTCAGTCTTTAAAAATAGGGTAATATGGGCAATAAACGCAAGGAAAAAGCTTCGCATGGGCCGCGGGCAAGAAAGGCAGCCGTGAAACGAGTTGCACGCGCTTACGAGGAGAAGACCGGTGGCGACACCATCCAACGAGCGGGGGAGCGTGCTGCCCACGAGGATGCATGCGTTGCGACGCGGTGGCCTCAAGGCGCCCGAGGCATGTCGGGACAGAGCGTTGCAAGAGCGGGGACAGATGCGTTGCACGAGAAGCCGATGCCGAATTAAAGAGCCGTGATGCGGCAAAAACAAAGTGCGAGATGGAGGCGAGGGTGTCTTCGGAGAAAGAGCTCAGGTTTGCGGCTGAAGCTGTCAAGCTGAAGGCGGAAGAGGACAGGCTGCAGGCGGAGTTGACAATGCGGTCAGAGCGGCAGCGTTGGCTTGAGCTAGCTGAGGAGGCGGCCGCATCCAAGGTGGATGCGGAAGCCTTGCTGGGTACTCGTAGGGGTAGCGGGTGGTATGTAGCTGGCGAGTACGAGTTTTCACGCCTCGTAGTATTTTATTGTTTGCGTTCAGCTTTCGTATCAGATACTCGCTTTCAAGTACGAAGAAAAAGTATGTTTGGTATTTATACCACGACTAGTATACCGTATTTTCCATCAAGGTACGTGTCACGAGTACTTGGACGTATATCATGTGGCAGTTTGTATCTGGCGACCTGGTACGTACTATACGATGTTGTTGTTCTCACATGAACCCTCATTATAATCAAGTCAAACCTCTGGTACATGTTTGGAAAAAGTTGAGCCTTTTGTGCTATTGATTGCCAGTTTGTAGAACTGAGTCTCTGTTTTGGTAAATGCGAATCTGTCTGTCTGTCTGCAAGGCCTATATTTTTGAACACGTTCCAATGACCGATATATAAGCTTGTTACAGATGATATTTGTACGACGTATTCGACCCTTGCGGACCTTATATGCTGAAATGTACCATACCACCAGACAAATTTGGCCATATAATACATCCACGACATCGTACCATAGTGCCATACCGCATACGTACCATACCATATGCTGTGCTTTTCCCGTCCCATACCATATACTGTGCTTTTCCCGTCCCATACCGTCAACACATACCATACCACATACGGTGTTTTCCCATATTCCCATATAACGTACCACCAACATATCCCATATCCCATACCGTGTTTGTTCCATATAGTATATATCAAGCCGCGTAGTACCATCATACCATATATCAACATATTATTATATCACACCAGGTAGGTACACAAGAAGAGCAAACTCTTTGAAGCCAAGATGTTCTCCACGACAACGAGCAGCAGCAGAACGATCGATGAGTTGGATGGTGACACAACTGTATAGAGTCGTTGCTTCGCGCCCGACGCGCGGTTAGCAGGGGGTGCATCTCTCCGTGGCCGGCTGGCGCGGGTTTGGGTATCAAGAGAAGCGCACGCGGCGCGCACCTCTCGGTGGATACGTACTCGTAGACTACAGCAGCAGCGGCACAGCAACATCACCAGCAGCAGCAGCAGTCGGTCATATTGTGAAGTACACAATACCAAGACGAGTTGACTCGGAACGTCTCTCCGCCGCCAGACCAAAGAAAGACAGTCAAAGTTGGCTCGGACGCTTGGGTCCTACGCGCAGTGCAGTGCACCCAGCGCGTCTTTTCGCGGCACCAGACCACAACAACAGGAGATTTTGTCACGGCGTTTGCTCGCGTCTGTGCGGGCCCAGTAAACCCGAGCAACAACACACAATGGCCGGTGACGTGTGGCGGGCTCTGGTCAGGCGTATGATACAAAACTTTTGGTCGCTGCAGTATTAATAGCAGTAGTTGCTGTAATAGTAGCAGTAGTAGTATTAATAGTAGTACTTGTAATAGCAGTAGTTGTAGTAGTAATGCAGTACGAGAGCTGATTTAAATGAAATGGTGCTGGAAATAGAGATAATTCGGGGAGATCCGTCTCGAATGGCGAAGAATAGGCTTTTTTTCAGGTTTGGGAGGATACCGTAGGACGCCGCCGGCAAGCTCTTGCCCCCTAGAGTATCGATCCACCTGATGTTCTTCGAGCCCGTCATCTATACTAGTTGCCCTTGCCCGCCACGTAGTGGGTTGGCCGTGGGCTGAGTCTATGTCGAGATCAAGCGTCTATCGTCGCATGAGCTGATCCTTACGAGCAGCGTGTTGACGCTTTGCGACGAGAAGAAACAAATTGCGCCGCCTACAGCCGAAAACACCGGCGGTACGGGGACAGCAGCAGTGAATTACTTTTTACTTCGCCTATACTAATGCCTTGCGATCCTCGTGGTATGTTTCGGTACTCGTAAATAAGCCGGCAGTTGAAAACACATTCAATCTGTCGAATGATGTGTAAGCAACCCACCATATGTTTTTCACTGGCTAACTATAGTCTAATTCGCATCAACTTCAAGACGGAAAAAAGGCATTCGCTCACTTGTTACTATTAATTATACGAGAGGCTGTCGGTTACCATCATACCATGTACCAACATATTATGTTATCACACCAGGTAGGTACACAAGAAGAGCAAGCCCTCTGAATCCAAGATATTCTCGACGACAACGAGCAGCAGCAGAACGATCGATGAGTTGGATGGTGACACAACTGTATAACAGCTCAGTGTTGTGCCGCTTGACAAACGCGCCGAGTTTTTCAGCTTCTCGTGGACCTGACGCCCCTGAGAAATTACTCGAAACGCCTAAATGACCGCATCTTGCCCGTAAAGTGACGTACTCGTACGTTTGTGTCGTTTGTGTTTCATCCTCCGACGGGTCTGTAAAGATATCGCTCAAGCCCACCACACCTCCGTGTATAAAACACGTGTCGTCTGTCAATTATACCCTTCGCTCCCGTTGCAACAGCAGAAGCAGCTGCTGCCACCTCGGCCGTGAGAGTATGTTGACCCGACCTGATCCCGACAATTTCAGGCACGGTGAGATAAACACCCCGGGGAGTCATCTCCTCTGGGTAGTGTGGGACTTGCGCGAAACTCGCCCATTGACAAAAGCGTAGGGTATGCTGCCTGCTCGCCGGACTCGGTCCAGTTACGATCCACCCCACCCGTTGCGGCGTTGGTCCTTAGTTCTCGTGTAATGTTTATGAATATGTACCAAGTAAACTTTGTTTTCGCATGGGCCACGATTTCTCCTCCGGCGGCTGGTCTTTTCCCGCCCTCGGCCGCGGGGCACGCAGGGGGGCCGCATATACACCACGGCGCATATCTGGGGCTCGGCGGGACTCCGTGGCGCGTGGTCTGGGCGTTCAAAGCCGCAAAATCTGGATGGTAATCGCGGGGAGACGTTCCGCGGAGGTAGAGCCAAACAGATGCATGGGGACCCCGAAGTGTCCATGCTTCCGTTCTTCACCTCTGCTGCTGTTTATGGAGTACCGAGACCCCCAATCTTAGGAAACCATTGACGTGCCCCAACCCGGAGGCCGCGTCGATGCTACGGCGTTTGATCCCATACGGTACCCTGACCTGGCTGCCTCTGCTCTATCTTCCACCTTTTTCCTAGTATACCCGCGTCCTCCGGGTTGTTGCGGGTATGCTCGTTGGAAAATTATGAGGGCTTCGATCTACCTTATAAAAAGATTACCCTCAGCGGCACCTCCCCCTCGGCCGCCAGTATGGCGGCTGCACCGATACGCAATGAGTGGAGGGCGACTTCGCTGGAATAATTTCCCGCCTTCGCAACCACCTGGCGATGTGCCCCGAGAGCCCCCGTGTGCCCCCACACTCTAACCTTGTCACCGTACCGATACGACGACAGGGAGGCTCCTTCCGGCAATGCCGAGTAACCCGACAGAACCTCCATGAGGGCGACGGCGCCTGCCCCTACCCTGGAATACGCCCCCCAGGCGTCGTCGTGCGTGCACACGATATTCCGCCCTGTTTTGGGCCTAGTCGCCTTTATGGCCTTGAAACGAACCTCGATACTGGTGACCTGGTGTCACCGCAACGAGGTCAACCGCCGCACGCCCGGCAAAGCGCCACGTCTCCCCTCGAGGCGACGATTGATTCCGACTTTGCCGCCAAAACAAATTCCCAACGTGAGGGACATCCAAAGAACTTGGCCTCCCGGCCCCCGCAACTAGGCCGAGTCCTGTTCTCCGAGCAATGTGTCCCATGGAGTAGGGTGACGAGGTCTTGAAGGGGTTCCTACGGCAATGTGCGACCACGCACCCCCCTTCCGTGCGCGTTTTACTAGGCGGCGATGACATAGGCACCCATATTTTCACAGTGTGTAACACGCCTGACAGTTTACCGGCGATAGTACCAGCTTGGTTTACTGCGACGCACCCAAGCTTTACAAACTCGAGCAACGCCGGGATCTTTCCAGTATCGGAGGCTGCCGCACCAAGTACTCAACCTCTCCTATCTTCCCCGAATAACAAAGCATAAAAAAGTCCAAGACCGGAGACCTAACGTATGAGCTCGGCGAGGCGGAGGCGCAACCGACTAGCGGGTGATCTGGCTGCTAGCACTCCTGGGCATAGCGCGACGCCCACTGGCCCCACCACCTCCAGACACCCTAGAGGACACATGAGTTCGCCCGATCGGAGTTTACGGGTGCACCGCCGTATCCGAACCTTCCCCCCACCCCACCCCCCCCTCCCCTGTCCCACGACGAGCCCGCCCACCTGTCCGGAATAGAGGGGAGAAAGTGGGCAGCCCGGCGTAGGCGCCCATGACCCCCCCGACAGGGTGGCCGGAGATGCCACGCTTTCAGTGGGAGAGCCCCGACGACGGGACCCTCGAACGGCTGCCCCAACGTGCCCACCCTGACAAGGGTGCCGGTCAAGCCGCAAACCTCCCCGACGGATCTCTGGATCGGCTGATCGAGCAGAGCGGTGTCGAGGCAGCCGTAGCCCGGTAGGGAGACTCCGGCCACCTAGCTACCGAAAAGCGATCCAAGCCTGCCGGTACCGTCCGTCCTTCTCCCAGGGCGGGTTGGGGCGTGGTGTCGCTGTCGTTCACCGTTTTTTGAAGCGCGGCTTGAAGCTGGGCGACCTCGTTCGCCTTACACCCGGCTTGAAGTTCGCGAGTCAGACTGTGACACGGAGCCCGCCCCGTCGTCGTCGCTGCCCGTCAGTGTCCTTCACGTCGAGCCTCCAGCATGAGTGTTTCTCACTTTTTAAAAAAAGGGGACGGGGCGGGACGGCGCGGAAGACGACGTTGGGGGACGTCGTGGAACGTAACAGAACACAGACGTGGCGGGACGGCGTGGAACCGGAACAGAACACAGACGCGGCAGGACGACGTGGGCGTGGAACCGGAACAAAACACAGGCGCGGCGGAGCGGCACGGAAAGCGGAACGATACACGCTGACGGCAACGGAACAAAACGCAGAGACAGCGGCGATAATTGACAGAGACAACGGTAGGTACTATCCATGCACCGGTATGGACGAGGGTACTATTCATGCACCGGCGTGGACGAGGGCTCTATCCATGCAACGGCATCGTCGAGGGTACTATCCATGCACCGGCATGGACAAGGGTACTATCCATGCACCGGCATGACCGAGGGTTCCATTCGTGCACCGTCATCGACGAGGGTTTTAATCATGCACCGGCATCGGCGAGGGTACTATCCATGCACCAGCATGGACAAGGGTACTATCCATGCACCGGCATGAACAAGGGTATTATCCATGCACCAGCATGGACGAGGGTACTGCCTATGCACCGGCATGGACGAGGGTACTATCCATCCATGCACCGAGGGTATGGTCCATACATCGGCATGGACGAGGGTGGTACTATCCATGCATTGACGTTAACGAGGCAGGGTACTATCCTTACATTGGCGTGGACGAGGGAGGATACTATTCACGCGTTCGGAATGGTCGCATCGGCGTTGTGACTTGCCGCGTTATTTAGTGTGTTTTATTCGCACATTGGACAGTTCGGGTTGTGCTTTTGCAATATTTTAGGCTAAAAAAGTGGTTTCGGCCGTTCTTATTTAAATAAATTCCATCATTGCCAAGTCAATTAAAGGACAGCGAAACGTCACACACATCACTAAATAAGGCGGAATAGACCAACGCAAGTGGTAGTCCGCGGCATTTTTTTTCTGCTGCTGCTGCAGCAGCAGAACCAATATAGCATACCAGGTAGTTAACAATAGTACAAGTTAATACAATTTGTGAGAACCATAGCATATTAATTAAGTACTCCACTCGAAGGTAGAAGTAGTTTGTTTGGGTTGACCTCGAGCGCCGCACGAGCATCGGAGTATAAAAGATCGGCAAAAGCAACACCGCAGCAGTCTTCTCGAGCTCAAGGGCGTTGTACACGCGGATTCAGCATGTCGACCGCCGAGCCTGCGGACGAAATGCCATCAACGCCGATCCCCCAACAACCGCCGTCGTCCTCGCCAAGAACCTCGGATCAACATTCAAAGAAAAGTATCCCTTTTCTCGATGACTAGTAATACCTGATATACCAGGTAGCACCCAAAGCGAGCTCGCCCTGCCAAGACGTCACGAATACAAAAAATACGTGGTACGCCAGTACATATTACGTCTAACAGGTATAAAGATAAGAAGGCAGCCATGCACCTGGTATGTACGTATACTCTAATACTCGTACTATACGAAACAAGAAGCATATATACGACGCGCAAGTAAGGCAACACCGTCCGCAGCAAACGCCAGCATGCCCCTTCCTAACAGCAACACCAGCACGTTGTACAAGCGGCAGCTGCAGCAGCAACAAGTTGCAGCAACAGCTATAATAGCGGTGGCAGATGCGATAGCAGCGAAAGCATCCTTCTGCTTTTGTTTGCTATCGAAACATAGTCTATTGATGGCCAGAATTCATCCCAAAGTCCGATTTTATTTTTGGGGTTTATATATATATATATACAAGTTCTCCCTTCTGAGTGGCATGAGCGTAGCGTGTAAGAAAACTCTTGCCGAAATACGTATTTGGTGGGTTGGTTTGAACTATTCCACCAATTGCAGTTATATGTGCTGCAGTTGGGGCAATAGCTCAAATGTACCTGTTAACAACCTAATATGTAATAGTATAAGGAAAATAGTAGTGGAACATGCAGATGAGGGTGACGCAAGAGAGCAGTTCTAATGACCGAAAAAGCAGGTACTCGTAGTAATTATGTATTAAGCTGTTATGAGATATGAAGGCGACATGAGCGTGCTATGCAACTTCGACAGTAAGCACTTGCTCGACGAATCGCAGCGCCATCAGTAGACACATGTCCTGCGACACCTATTAAATAACAGTTGGACAACGAACGAAACCTTTGGCGGACGCCCAAACCAACTATTAGTACGACAGGAATTCGTCAAGGAAAAACTTCATCAGCGAAGCAGTGGGCCCGGGGCCGGCGTGAAACGCAAAGAAGTCGAAGCAACGGGAGTAAGTAGTAGCAAAAATTCCCTTGCAAACGCGAATGTCGCTAATATCAACGGAATCAGCACCCTGGCAAACACCCAAGGTAGATTGAAAAAAACAGGATCTTTCGTTGTCCACAGCACCCAGAGAGGATGCACAAAAGTCAGTTAGACCTTGGCACTCGCCAAGGCACTAGCGTGATGAAGGCGATGCAAAACCTGACACTCTTCTGAGGTGAAGAAACCCCCACCGAAAAAAAATGAACCAGTCCGCACCCCACGCTTGAACTCAAAGTACCCGCTGGCAGACTTGCAAGTACACGCACAACGGATGTTTGCTGAAAGTATTGAAACATTATAGACGCAGGCGCACGCTGCAACCAAACGCCCGCGAACACCTCTATATTCAGACCCCAGGCGCAGACCAAAGGCAGATCAACTGTGTATGATGCTCTACCGGCAGATCATGATAGACACGAGAACATACTCTTGAAGTGCGAAGATCTATTCCGAGCCCGAACCGAGGAGATCGACCGACGCAGCCTTCCCGCTTGACGGCGCTTTTCTCCAGTTCCACCCGAGCCTATTCGCCGAACTTCGCGTGGCGTTCGCCCTGAACTTGCTCGTCGTGGGCGATGAAGAGCTTCCTGGAGTGCTTGGAGCCCGAGAAGTGCGGGGGGGGGCTTGCACAGGCCGATCAAGATGCCGTTGTCCTTGATAGTTCCTTTGCAGTAGACACAATTATTACGGACCTGCAAACATATATTATAGACAACAAACCGACAGCACAAAGGAGACTTGTAAGACGTGTTGAATACAAATATTTTACTTGGTATGAGTTTAGTTGACGAAGACTTTGAAAAGGGCAAATGCCAAAATCAATTATACCTGATCCGTTTGAGCCAAAATCAGGTGTATACTAAAACCAAGTAAAAAACGCGCGCCGCGAGCGGTGTTCTGTCCATGAAAGTCGGGTAAAAAAAGAAGCATGCCATATATGGCCTCCAAAATCTAAGTCGTTTAGTTTTCTTTAGGGTGTACATACCACGGGCTTCACTTGGACCTGCAGAGAGTCACTGTTGATAGGCTTCGTTTGTTCTGCGACGGCGGGGGCGCCAAGAAGAGTATTTACTCTGGCGCCCCCCCAACGTTGACAGCTTAAATCTTCTTGACCGTCCTCGCGGAACAGCCAGCTCGGCACGAAATTATCTTGCCGTACCAAACCTGAGACAAACTCGACGCGGGGTGGTGCAGATAAAGACCATGGTGATGTATGGACCGCTGTGACCATAGAAAACAACAAAGCAGCGGCAGTAGGACACAACAACTATTCAATAACTGAAGCACGTCGCACACCCCAAAGAAGAAAAAAAGTGAAACCAGCATACTCATGTATGCATATTCATGTAGATACATACCTTGACGTACAACGTGTACGTGCGAGTACAGAGTTTATACGTTGCGTAATGCAGAATAATTTCAACCGAGGGAGGGCAGACGCATACGGAGAGAAATAACAGTGTACGTATGTGGCCCCTCTGATTGGCTCAAAGTTGGCCAAAATCAGTTGAAAGGTAAAGAGAGTAGAAAAAAACAGGCATAAGTTGACCTTTTCGAGCCAATATCAGTTACAATGTCAGCCTGGACAATAGCAGGGCTCCTGGGGTGTGTTTTGTACTTGTTTTTAGGATGTAACTGATTTTGGCCGAAAGTGGCCAGGTATACCTGATTTTGGCAAAAAAACTTTAAAAACAGTTTAGAAAATATGCGGTGGCGTGCGCTGTAGAGGCAGAAAGCACGAAAATGGTAAATAGGAATGGGATGCGATGAATGATGTTGGCAAACCCTCACGTCTTTTTTCGCGGCAGAGACGGCGACGGCAGAGTCGGCAGCAGCATAAAACATGGAAACGTGTTATTAATAGTGTACTCAACGCCTGTCTGTTATCGTGTCGAAACAACAACAGCAGCAGCGGCGGTAGGCAACTGTCTCGGTGTGGAAAGAAACGCAGGCTGTAATCAACAACGGCAACTATTCGGAAAGAAAGTTGGTTATAGTGTGCAAAACAAAAACAACGGCATCAGCAGCGCATATACAAATGGCAGTACGCGTACTATACCCCTGTCTCGGTGTGAGCTCGTATCAAGATAAAATAGATGGACATTTGTTTGTGGTTATACGTACTGCTGTAGTACCTGGTATGTATTTGTGTCTTGTATTTAGTGCTGAAGGTCGACAACATGAGGGAACAGCAACAACCACGCCAACAACAACAACATAGACAACAGCTGCAGCAGCAGCGGCGGCAGACACTGACTCAAAGCCGCGTACAACAGCAACTACGCGAACGACGTCTGCGTACACAACAAAATCAGCATCAGGGATGATAGGCGCGCGGGGTTATAGCAGCAGGAAACGCAGCAGCAGTAGTAGGAGCAATGGGCTGCGCCACCAATTCGTGTTCTCGCGTGCGGGAACACAGCAACGGCGACAACAACAACAACAACAACAACAACAACAACAACAACGACAACAACAGCATGAACAACAACAGCATCGGCGGCGGTAGACACTGCTGTTGGGGAAACGAACGCAGGCTGTAAACAACAACGGCAGTAGCAGCGGCAGCAGCAGCACAAAAGCAAATGGCAGTAGGCGCAGTATCAATAGCGCATAAACAAATGGCATTATTAGTACGTTTTTGTCTTGGATTTAGTGTTAAAGGTCGACTACGTGCGGGAACAGCAACAGCACCACCACCAACAGCATACCAGGTAAACAACAGCAGCAACGGCGAAGGTAGACACCTGCCTCGGTGTGGAAAGGAACGCAGGCTGTACAGAACAACGGCAGCAGCAGCGGCAACAGCAGCGCATACGCGTACTATAAAAACACGGAGGCAAAACATCTTGGTTGTAGATTCAGTCCTGGAGGTCGAACATGCGGGAACAGCAACGTCAACAACAGCACTAACAACAGCAGCAGCAGCCGCAGCAGCAGCAGCAGCAGCGGCAGTAGATACGGACTCAAAGGTCCCTACCACAGCAACAACGCGAACGACGACTACGTAAACCAACCTCAAACGAGAAAAGCAGCATCAGGGGCGGTAGGCGCGCAGGGTAACATCAGGAAAAGGTGCAGCAGCAGCAGTAGAAGCAGCAATGGGCTGCGCCACCAACTCGTGTTCTCGTATATAATGCAACCAAAAATTGCAAGTAGTGTGGAAAAAACTCAACAACAGCAGCCGCGGCGGTAGACGTAGGCGACAAACAACAACAACAACAACAGCAACAACAACAACAACAACAACAACAACAGCAGCAGCAGCCGCGGCGGTATAAATAGGTAGCACACAACAACAACAGCAACAGAGAAGCACAGAGCACAACTCACCGCCACCTCCTGTCTCGAGCGTGAAGGGCACGGTGCGGACGTCGATAGGCCTGGCGCATAGTTCACAGTCTTTGGGCCACTTCAAGATTATCCCGCTGCCGGGGCAGGTGTCGTGGTCGCCGGTCGCAAAATCGACCTTGCCTCCAAAGTTCTGTCTCCATCATGTAGCTGGGAGATGCAGCGGTTGCACTTTACAGTGGGATTGAGCACTGACTTGGACAGGGGGGTTCTGTTCGAAATGGGCTTCCAAGATCCGCCAGAAGAGGCCGAGGCAGAGGTGCATTGAAGGCAGAACCTTTAATATCGGCAGCAGGAAAAAGTGCAGTCCACTCTGTAGAAGCAGCACCACCAGGAGGAGGCGATGCCATCTACCAGGCAGGAGCAGCACTAGCGGGAGGAGCGCCCGGTACCAACCGAAGCAGCGAAAGCAAAAGCAGCACCAGCAGGAGCGGCACCAGAAGGAGCGGCACGAGCAGGAGCGGCACGAGCAGGAGCAACGCCAGCAGGAGGCCAACTGGCCAAGCGGTATACGAAAAGGCAGCACCAGCGTGACGCCCGTCGTATGCTGTCTATATGTGTCCACGCACGCAAACAATCCAATGACCCGCGTCGTAGTCCTGTGTTGAAACTATTCCGGAACAAAATAGGAAAAAAATCGGTCTACTATCGTATGTATGCCGTCTTATAGCCGGTCTCTTCGGGCCAAAGCAGCTGAGATCAACGGCAGTCCTGTTGAATCTGTTCCCGAAAAGTCCCTCCACTCGCGAATAGTACAAAGCTCTCGCGAATCAGGGTTGACAATCTTGCGAAAGGCCACCGAAACGCCCCCACGGCGACCGACCAGGGAAAACGAATTTATAGTTTTGTTTACATATACCAGGTATATTATATGAATAGCACGAAAGGATCAACGTTTTCCAAACATGTACCAGAGGTTTGACTTGATTACAATGAGGGTTCATGTGAGAACAACAACATCGTATAGTACCTACCAGGTCGCCAGATGCAAACTGCCGTATGATATACGTCCAAGTACTCGTGACACGTACCTTGATGGGAAATACGGTATACTAGTCGTGATATAAATACCAAACATACTTTTTCTTCGTACTTGAAAGCGGGTACCTGATACGAAAGCTGAACGCAAACAATAAAATATTACGAGGCGTGAAAACTCGTACTCGCCAGCTACATGCCACCCGCTACCCCTACGAGTACCCAGCAAGGCTTCCGCATCCGCCTTGGATGCGACCGCCTCCTTAGCTAGCTCAAGCCAACGCAGCCGCTCTGACCGCATTGCTCACTTCGCCTGCAGCCTGACCTCTTCCGCCTTCAGCTTGACAGCTTCAGCCGCAAGCCTAGCTCTTTCTCCGAAGACACCCTCGCCTCCATCTCGGATTTATTTTTTGCCGCATCACGGCTCTTCAATTCGGCATCGGCTTCTCGTGCAACGCATCTGTCCCCGCTCTTGCAACTCTCTGTCCCGACATGCCTCGGACGCCTTGAGGCCGCCGCGTCGCAACGCATCCTCGTGGACAGCACGCCCCCCCGCTGGCTGGATGGTGTCGCCACCGGTCCTCTCCTCGTAAGCGCGTGCAACTCGCTTCGCGGCTGCCTTTCTTGCCCGTTGCCCATGCGAAGCTTTTTCCTTGCATTTAGTGCCCATACTGCCCTATTTTAAAAGACCTAGCCCTCCGCCCCAACGTAGTGAAATAAAGCGGGGTTTGTTTCTCTACAGTAGATGGTACATAACCCAATCATCCTGATGCAAGGTTTTGTCACCTATTGCAACTCATGATATCGAGATTTGTCTACATTACTTCAAAATATCCCCAAAACAGCCAGTTTTTCGGCGATTTCACCTCTGTTTTTTTGTATGTAAAACTAAACATTTGCACCATTTAGGCGTAATAGGTCTGGAGACGTACACGAACTTTGAGTTCAACATTCATGCGCGATCTCCCGCGCTATGCTCCTGAATATTACGGATTTTTATAAACCGAAATCAAGTAATTCTACGGTGGGTGGAGGCGTCGGCTTTTGTCGGGGATGTTTTGTTTATTGCTGGTCGATGTCGCTGTTTTTTGTGGTCGATAAACACAAAAGCACAACCCTAACAGTAGCATTTTTATTTTTGGGCACCGGTATATGTTCCAATCGCCACGATGCATGCACTTCCCTGGACGAGAGTGGATGCTATCCGGCGAATTGGTCTGGATGAGAGTAGGCATCCTATTTAGTTGCACCGGCGTTTCCTAACCACTACTACGGATGAACCGGTCTGAACGAGATTGGGTACTATCTATGTATTGGCGTGGACAAGGGTGCGTACAATCCATGCATTGGCCTGAACGAGAGTTCGCATCCTATTCTATACGCCGGTATGTATTCCGAGGAAAAAACAAAAAACTACTATCCGTGCACCGGCCTGTACGAGAGTGGTACGATCCATGCATTGGCCTGGACGAGGGAACGCACCGGCGTTGTTGTGTATTGCCGCGTTTTATTTTTACTAGCGGTACAGCCACGGCTCCGCCCGTGCCGCTAGCCCTGCGTTGCCCATAGTAGTTTGTAAGTACATGGTATCATACTGTAGTACTTGGAGTTTGCTGTGATGTACTACTCTGAACGAAAATGTAAGAACCACCGTGCAGGGTGGTATCGACCCGGGGGATATCCGTTTTTGTCCCCGTGTTGTTGGAGTTGCGCATATGGAAGCATTTATGATGCGGGGACGGGGCCTTATCATCCCCGGGTGCGGCGGGACCTCGCCATTGCCCCGGTGGGTAATTATCGCCGCGCGCTGGTTCCACGAGCCTCAGCCAACCATGAACTAGCCAGTAGGGTTGGAGTGTTCACACCTTGCGAGCCGATGTCTACATGGGGAATGCCCGTTGTCGTCCTCGTGTTGTTGGAGTTGTAGATGTACGGAATGATTTATGATCAGGGGTTGGGATCTTATCGTCCCCGGGTGCGGTGGGACCTCGCGGTCGTATGAAGGGGACACTCTCCGCGCGCCGGTTTTATGAGCCCCAGCCGAATCAGCGCCGATGATGGTGGGGTTTGCACACCTTGCGGGGCGATTTCGACCCGGGGGAACTCCGTTTTCGTCCCCGGCTTGTTGGAGTTGTGTACGCATGGAAGGATTCATGATCCGACGAGGGGACCTTATCGTCCCCGGATGCGGCGGGAATCCGCTGTTGCCGGAGAGGGCAATTTTCGCCGCGCGCTGGCCTTGTGAGCCCCAGCCAAATCAGCAATGAGTCAGTAGGGTTGGGGTTTTCACACCATGCGGGCCCGTACCTACCCGGGGGATGTCCGTTTTCGTTCCTGGGTTGTTGGAGTTTTAGATGTACCTAAGGATTTTCTGATCCGGAGATGGGAACTTATCTTCCCATGTGCAGCGGAACCTCAACGTTGCCCCAAGGGGCATCTCTTTCTGCGGGCTGGCTCCATGAGCCCCAGCCAACCATAAATCAGCTACTGATAGTAGTTAGTAGGGTTGAGGTTTCCACATTCCACACCTTCCTGAGCGGTTTTGACCAGGGGGTGTTCGTTTGTGTGCAGGGCTTGAGGGAGTTGTAGGTCTATGGAAGCGTTTATGATCCGGGGATGAGGCATTATCGTCCTCGGGTGTCGCTATCCACGAGCCTCAGTCAATCAGTGACCAGCCGATGGGCGTAGTGTTTCCACACTGTGCGTGGCGGGAATGGCCCGGGGGAACGCCATTTTTGTCCCCGGTTGGTCGGAATTGTAGAGATATGGAGAGATTTCTGATCAAGGGGTGGGACCTTATCTCCCTTGGGTGGGGCGGAACTTTGATGGCTCTATTTCGCGCCAATGTTCTAGAAAGAGCCAGCGGGCTCTGGCCTGTAGTTGACCACACGAACAGCTGCCAGAATTGCGATAAAACAAATGTTCGTCGGCAGCAACGCTGGACACTGGCTAGATGGCTGTTAAACTGCCTCGGGATGGTGCTACGGCCACGACTCGATGCGGCATAAGACCCGGTGTTCTGCTGCTGGTTACTGCTGCTGCGGCGGCGGGTGTTGCTGCTACTGCCGCTGCTGGTTTCTGCTGCTACTGCTGCGCTGCTGCGGTTTGCTGTTCGATGGCGGAGGATGCAGGTTCGTGGTGTCATTCCGCGGGCACTGCACTGTGGCAATTGGCCAAGAAGGCCTGTTTCTTGATATGAACTGTAATACAGCCAGATCCAATGGCTCACCCCTCGGGGACTGTCTCGAGAACCTGCTCGGCATTGTCGGCAGCCTGAGCGACAGCCACGGCGCGGCGCGACGCGACGCGACGCAACGCGAGACCTAGTGTCCTACTGGTTGTGGCACCCAGCGTCCCTGTCCATGGGACAAGACGGGGATGAGGCGCTCTGGATCGCGCTACCTAAATACATGCAGGGACAACCTAGCAGCATTTATGTAATACCTGGTAAGATTTCAACATATATGCAAGGCTGTCCTTTGGAGTGGGAGAAATAAGACTTCGTTTGTTTGGCTTTGGGCCATTCCCCATCCGCATGTTGCGGAATAGCCCAAAGAAAGCCAACCAACTGAACTTTTCTTTGTGCGAAAATGTTATCTTGGCAGCTATAATGTGACCGATGAGCGGGTGGCGTAAGAGTAAGCATTACACGCGGCGAACAGCAACAGGATAATGCCAAGTACCATTTAGTCTGGGGCAAGGGTTCAGTGGTGCATGACATGGGGATGATATATGTATATGTATAATATGCATTTTTTTTTCAGGCATGCTGCTCTCCGGCGGCCGAGGGTTCCTTCTCGCGCTTTCGGCTGTGGGGCAAGCAAGGGGGCTGTGGGTACATTACGACGCATGTCTGGGTCCCGGCCGAGCACCGTGCCGGTGCTCGATGCGTTGAACGTCGCTGAGTTGGCTCTAAAAAGCAAGGGATTGCTTTCCGCCTCGCCGAGCCGAGCAGGTGACATGGAAAACCCCACATGTTTTATTATTTTTTTGTAAATAGCCCGCCACCCTCGAACACTCCCTCTGGTGTGCATGGGTTTTCAACCTCAGCAGAATAAGTAGCAGCAGCAGACATACTGCAGCAACAGCAGTACACACCTGTCGGCTGTCGTATTTGTTGCATCGAGCCCTCTGACGGGTGGTGCACACCCAACACCAAGCACCTTCATGACCATAACGGGGTCCGTCCACCTGGGAGAATTTTTGGTAGCAGGTATTGGTGTCATATCTAGCTACTGTAGCTGTCCAGTCGCACGCTCTCAGCTGCAGGTAATTGCAACGGGCAAGAGCCGCAGAGCCAGGTCCATACTGCCTCCCGTCTCGCTGTACTGCCGGCACCGGACATGGCCCACCCTGCCCCACTGCCTGGCTGGATATTGTATTTGTACTAAAATGCCCGTATGATACGACGAACGCTTTCAACAAAAAAGAATAATCTCTCCGCTGAATTTTCTTTGCGTTGGAAATATCAACAACCTTGAAGTTGCCTGCTTGTACGGTTCTGGTTTTTATCAAAACATTTAGCAGCAGGAGTAGATACACCAGCAGCACTAAACGTCTGTTGGGCGTCATGTATGTTTCACCTAGCCTTTTGACGTACACCACACACCTCACACCCAGCACGTACGTGAGGACAAAAGTTGCTCCCTCGGTCCGCGTACCTGGAGGAAATTGGTGGCAGTTATCTACTATATGTGTATGTAGGTATCATACTTATTAATAATGAGTTGTCCAGTCGCACGCTCTCGGCAGCAGGAAATGGAAACGGGCAAGAGCCACAGAGCCAGGCCCATTCTTCCGCCCGTCTCCGTGTACCCCACCTGTCTCGGTGGGCATCTGACATAGTTGTACGAGTAGTAGCAGTTGTAGTAGTAAAGTAGTATTAATAGTTTTGATGGTATTAATATTAAGAGTAGAAATAGTAGGAGGAGTAGGAGAGTAGTATTAATATACTGTAGTTGTTGCAGTATTAGTAGTAGCAGCAGCAGTAGTAGTAGCAGTGGCAGTAGTATTAATAGTAGCGCAATCGTAGCAGTAGCAGTAGTAGCATTGGTAGTAGGTAGTTCTGTGCTGCCGTTGGCACGAGTCTGCTGCTGTAACCATGAGTAGATTGTACTGTTTTTGGCACCCATTAATTTAAACGTAGAGAGGAACATTTCAAGACAAATGCAGATATTTTTTTCGCATGGTGCCCTCAATCGTGTGTAGACCTGTTGTTGCTGCCTATTGTTGATAATAGTGATGCTACTGTGTAGAGTTCTACTGCTTTTGCCACGAGTCGGCTGTGCTATTGCTGGGAGTACTTATTTGACAATCATTATTTTTTTTCTTGACAAAACATGCAGATAACTTTTTCATCGTGCCCCAACCGTACGTACAGAGAAGCCGCTTCCTACTATTAATAATAGTGATGTTTTTCGTTATTTGGCCTTACTGTGTCACTGACGCTGTTGTCGACTCGCAGGTATAAAATTCTGAAATAGTGTAGAGTATGTAATAGTTGTAGTTGTAGTTGTATTAATATTAATAGTAGCCCATGGTACCGAGCGCATCCTGCTTCTCTATTAATGTCTGTCCAATAACAGTATAGCACCACCTTGCTTTAAGTAATAGCAATAGTCGTAGTAGTTGTAGTTGTAGTATTAATATGAATAGTAGCCCATGGTACCGAGCGCATCCTGCTTCTCTATTAATGTCCAATAACAGTATAGCACCACCTTGCTATAAGTAGTAGCAATAGTCGTAGTCGTTGTGGTGTCTGGTATTGCTATTGTTGCCGTCTGCATGCTGTTCTTCTACCTGGCCAATAGCAGCAGATGCCCTGAACCGTATTTAATAGGTAGCCTGTACACAAGTAGAGTCGTAGTATTACGCGGGGCCATAGTTGATAGGACCTATGGTATACACAAAAACCTATATATTACCTGGTACCTATTTTCACTAACAATATTTGGTGCTATTTACTATGGTCCCCCGTAATAGTAGGTGCTACTACTGTAGTGTGGTATGTATTCATGCTGCTTCTACCTGTATACTGCATCTAGGTATTACTGGCAGTGGTGTATAGTAACAGTATAGTAGCCAACCCATGGTACCGCGTGCAGGTAATGTAGCAATTACCACAGAAAGAGTAGTACTCGGTTCCTGCTGACTGCTATTACTCTTTCCTTCGTGCAATACCCTAACCCATGGCTCACGTTTTCGCCAAGAACAGCTATACGTGTGTTACCTGTGACTCCCTTTTCGCCTTGCGATACCCCCGGGATTTCACGTAACCTACATCCCGAAGGGGAACCTTGTATTACGTACTGATTGTTGATTAGAGAAGGATTCGGTGCGGGGGGGAAGGCAGCGGTGCCCGCAACAACGACGGTTCGGTCATGGAAGTAAATGTCGTTCGGTTGTTGGACGGCCGCGATTTTGACAGTAGAGTTCCCTTCGGAGTCGTCGTTTTACAACGATAACGACGGCGACACAAGAAAAGGCCCAAATCCATATGACTGCATACTTGTTTTGTCTATCTATTCATATTTTTACTTCGTGTGTCTAAAGACACGGTTTACATTAATTATTACTACGAACAGTGGTACGCTGAAGTATGCCAGGGCGGTGCCGGTATGATAGCGGATAAAAAACAATCCATTCCCAAAAAATAACGGGGCCACTACGTACCCACGTGCACGAAGAAATCGTTCACCCACGTACAAACCGAGCACACCCTGGAAATAGACACAACAATGGTCTATTGCAAGCGACAATAGACGAGGGAAACATCTTTCGATAGATATTTCCAGCGACAAGAGGCAAGAGGAACATCTATCGATAGATGTTGCCAGCGACAGCAGGCGAGAGTAGAATCCATTGATATGTATTGCCAGCGACAATAGATTAGGGGAAAATCTATCGATATATATTGCCAGCGTCAATAGACGAGGGGAAATATATCGATTGATAGAGCCGGCGACAATAGACGAGGGGACAAAGTATTGATATATATTGCCAGTGACAACAGACGGGGGAGGAAATTTATCGACATATATTGCCAACGACTCCCATAGGTTGTCCAGCGTGTCCATCGCTGACCATTGCCATCCGCAATGGATTGTGACGTCTGTCCATCGATGGCCATTGTCAGCCACATAAGATTGGGGACGGTAACACTCGATAGACATTGCCCACAGCAATATACGCGTCCATTGCACCACATTATATCCCTATTATTGCTGCAGTGGCCACTGTCTGTTGTCGAAGATCGAAAAGCACGTACATATACGCTTGATGTCGTGTTGTATACAAGGTTTCCCTTCGGGATGTGGATAACGTGAAATCCCGGGGGCGTCGCAAGGCGAAAAGGGAGTCACCGCATAGCTGTTGTTGACGGAAACCGGAGCCATGGGTTAGGGTATTGCTCGAAGGAAAGAGTAAGAGTAGTCGGCACAAACTGAGTACTACTCTTCTGTGGTGAATACTACACCATGCACGCGGTACCTTGGGTAGACTATTATTACTATATTCCGTCACAATACACCGCTATGATTGCTACGCAGATATATGTAGGACCGGTGGAAGCAGCATGCACTCGACAAAGTACTACCTGGTGCACTACTACTGCGGCTACTATAACTATACTACTATTATTAATAGGTAGGACTGCTGACCAAACGCTCATACAATATCCAGATAACCTCATGGTAAACAGAGAGGTGAAATAACCACGCGGTATACCATGGGTTGGGGCATGACTACTGTACTGTTACTATACACCACCAGTGATGCGTAGATGCAGTACAGGTAGAAGCAGCAGGAATAAATACGACACTACTATACCTACTACTGCTCCTATAATACTAAAACTTCCATACAACGCCGACCTAGCATACAAGCGGTACCATGAGTTGGGGGCATGCCTACTATATTGTTACTCTTAATGTACACCACTACCACTCCTACGCAGATAGATGTACTGTCGTAAAGGTAGAAGCAGCATGCACGCTGCAAACTACTACCAGGTATACTACTACGACTACTATTAATAATGATTTTGTACGTACATGTACAGACTACGTAGTTGTTGTTATGGTTGTTGTTCTCACATGAACTCATCGCCACAATACAATGCAGTCCGTGGTTGCAGGACAGGCTCCAATAACTCTGGAGTGGGAGAAATACCTCGGTAAAAAAATGAGACAAGCAAAAAGTAGTACACACGATAACTGAAGCACATCTACCCTTCAGACTTCAGACAAAAACGTGAAAAAGGGAGGTCTGCGCGCGTACGTATCAGATACATGCGGTACGCTGCACAAGTCGCCACAGAAACCGAGAGGACCACATACTACCCAGAAAAAATAGCCAGGATGAAAACAACAACTCGATATCGAAAAATCGAAATCGAAAATCGAAAAAAAAAATCACACATCTAAGAGCGAAGAGAGAGAAAAAAGTTCAAGTCAGGCAAGGAATCAATATAAAGCAAGAAATCAAGAAAGGACACACAAGAGAATGCGCAATTTTTCGCTGATTTCAGGCTCGCACGCATCGCGAAGGGTGTAAAACTGAGGCAGAAAAAAACAAGCATATGCACTCCACCACTAAGGACCCCAGGGAAGCAAAAAGAGACTAGCAGACAAAAAACTAAAAAAGATGAAGCGACGCATAAAAAAAAGCAGACAGCGAAAAGCAAAAAAGCAAAACAGAAGATGCAAACAGAGACACAAATAGGTACATGAACGGGGAAAAGAGAAAGATGAAAAAGAAGGGACAAAAAGGGACAAACACGGGCGGGGGGGAAAGAAAATACGAAAGGCAGGCACTGGAGCATACAGACACGCAAAGTTGCCCAGGTGGCACCATGCTAGTTACTTGGGTCCCAAAGAAGGGAGTGCATCATGACAATGATGGTCATACCCAGGCTTCAGTCTGTTGGGCAGACCGCCCCCCCCCCCCCCCCCCGTAATATATACGGTTGAGGGCATCTACTACCATTGGCCAGGTAGAAGCAGCCGGGGCCAACGCTTGCACCGTACTGTGCACGCCGCCCCCCTGCTGATCCCGCAGCAGGAAGTGGGATGCCGTTGACTTGAAATCCCGGGGGTGTCGCAAGTTCAAATTGGGGGGAGCAGCATCATCGTCAGTCATCCCTATTTACTCCGAGTACTGCTGTATACTGCTGTGTGACAGGACGAGGTTCGACGACGTGTGCTGTATTTTAAAATTACTGCTGTTATCCCTTGGTGAACACTGCACACACATACTATATGAACACTGCTGTTGTACTGCTGCTGCTGTTTTAGTGCGCACCGTGGCTGTGCGTTGCTTTTGAAATAAGGAGGAAGTGCGAGTTCGTACGAATCGTCGTCCTGCCCCTGCGGTGTGATCAGACATGATACAGCAGCAGCCCGCATCCGCTGCTGCAGACACAAATCTTCAAACTTGTGGGGTCTCCATTGTCCTGCTTGACTCTAGCAGGTCGGAATGACTCCCCGTAGGTATTTGCCAGAATTCGCGACGTCGGGGGCCCAGAGCACAAGCCACAGACGTCGACCGGGGCTCGCATTTGCACCGTGGTGTACACGCGGGCTCCCTGTGTGCCACGCACCCTAGAGTGCGAGAGAGGACACACGCGGCCGGACGAGAAAAATAAAGTATTCCGGAAAAAAAGTCAATTTGATACCTGGTACAAATATTTTTTATCGATTCGCCCATGCTTCCGGTTTGATTGGCAGACCTAGCTAGGAACACGTGGTCACGATATACCGTGCGACATACCAAGTGTCGTGTGTCAAATGGTGTCAAGATAAATCATGCACTCATTGTTTTTACTGTCGTCGCAATATAATATTTTGCTGTCGTACACAATAGATACCTTGGTGTGCTCAGCAGAGTACGTTGTACTTGTGTCGATCGATATACATTGCCGACTACAGTTAGGTTCAGAAACGGGGTCCATATCGGCCACTAAAAAGTGGCATGATGAACGCGATGAAATGCATACCAGGCTAATCAAATTTAACAACCAAAGGAGACAAGAAAAAGCCAATAATACCATTTTTTCCCTGCGGTCCTGAAACAACTCGATACTAGTATACAACTCAAAAGTGCGTTTTAGAATCATATCTAGCTCGCTCTACGTCACGATTTGGGGCTTTAAACTATGCTGACACCTGTAAAACCATATGATCTACGCTTTGTGCGAAAAAGAAAGACGATCCGATATCTGGCGACCACGCTACAAGTGGAAATGTCCCCAAAACCAGCGATTTCACGTATATTTTGCTCTATTCAACAGCAGCATGTCGTACCAAGTAACGTATCAACGATGTGAATCGTACGGATCCTTTATCTGGTTTTGGTTGACGCATCGTGCGAATCCGCACCCGTATTGAGTCATTTGCCAAGGAGATAGAGTTCGCCAAAAATCACCTGTTCGAGTAGTATGGGTAAATCTCTGCAACGAAAGACTAGGACAAAAAACGACAGGCAAGCAGCTCTAAAAAAAACCAGCGATGAGTTCCTCGCTCGAACTGGAGTTACGATGTCCGAAGCTGGGAGGTTAAGGCGTGTTGAGAACGCTGCGGAGGGCCGCGAGCTTCAAATGATTGAGCGACGCCACAGCAGAGCACTTTCTCTCCGAGCGCGGTGGCAAACTTGGCGTGCACGCGCATCAACGGATTGTTGAGCATCACCTACGGTTTACTCCAATAGTTCATAAAAGGCGTCCCGAGAAGCTTGCTCGGTGCCCACTGCGAAAAAATCCACGTGACGTAATCCCAACGCCTGTCGAGGATAGTCGCTCCCTCCCACATAACCATCCAGCGTGTTTCAGCAGGCCTGATAAACTTCTCGCTCCACGCCACCCCAAATTTTGCGAAGATCAAAGTCTTGAACTGCGACCATGTCGTGTTGGAAACATCCGACTTGCTCGTGTTGTACCAGACAGAACCGAGCAAAGAAACGAGGTGCTGTTTTGGCCATTCGTGCCATGAACCGGTTCCGAGAGGGCCCATGAAACTATCGGTCTGCATCCCCGCGCTAATGGCGAGGTGGAGGACATGCAAGAGACATCCGATCCGAAACGCGTAGATAATGGGAACATATGCGTCAGCAGTCGCCTGCGCAGCTTCGCCATCCTCCATCCTCTTTCGCCCCTCTCCTTCCCGCTCCAAAGTATGTAGTTTCAATCACCTCTCTCGCAGGTGGTACGCCGCAAGGCAACACTTTTTTTGTTGTTTCCGCTTTTCACCTCTCTCGCCGCAGGTCGCCAGGTATTTTTTTTGTGTTTTCGCGCTGGGGCTGTTGACATTTTGGCCGCTATATAATGGAATTTGTTGATGGCTGGTGTATTTTTGATGCGTCGTCATTGGTGAAAAAAAAAACATTTCATTTTTCTCGTAACGACCTTCGGACATGAATTTGGGTGAAATCGGCTATAAAACACCCCTAGTTTCTGGCCCTAACAGTAGATGACAAGCCATGCCCACCGATGGGCATTGTCGGTGACAGTATATTTGAGGACGGTAACAATCGGTAGGCATTGCCTGCGACCACAGATTGTGGGGAGTATTCATCTTTGGTTTTCGCCGGTGACAATAGATTGGGGATGTGATCCATCGATAGACATCGCTGCCACTATGGATCATGAGGAGTATCCATCGATGGCCATTGTCGGTGGCAATATATTGGAGATGTGACCCATCGATCGTTATCGCTGCCATATTAGATCGTGGGGAGTACCCATCGATGGCGATTGTCGGCGACAATAGATTGGGGATGTGATCCATCGATAGACATCGCCTGCCACAATAGGTTCTGGAACACCCAGTCGATAGCCACTACCGGTGACAGTAGACTGGGGATGTAGTCAATCGATAGCTTCCGACGACAGTGTATTGGGAAGTAGGCCAATCGATAGCCACTAGTGGCGACAATAGACGGGAGAAGTAGTAAATCGATAGACACTACCGACGGCAATAGACACACCCATTGCGCCATATTATACTGCGATTGCAGGGGTCATTGCCTATTGTCTAGGGTGTGGAACCGATCAACCCACCCACCCACGAATCATCGACAAAACCACTAACAGATCCACCCACCCACAATGCTCTGGCCAAGTACTGCTGTAAGATGAAATACGTAATACTCAAAGCCATAAAACCGTACGTGACCAATGAAAAAAAGTGTAGCACTAAAAAACATATACCGAGGGTATAATAGAAAAGTGTACGAACAATAGTATTCTGGCGACTCTCGCACGGCTAAACATTAGTGACAAATAATATGTACTGTAGGTTATATCGTAATAGGTACGTCATAAATATAGAACTCAAAACTCACGCAATCTGCAGAGCAGAGGTTTCCCAGGAGGTTGTCTGGGCGTTCGCAGCAAGCCTCCGGCAACAGCACTTAGCACCGCCAACAGCAGCAGCAGCAGCAGTACCACCACACAGAGCAGAGCGGGACCTGTCCCCTTCCTGTGATACCCAGTCTTGCGTTGTCCCAATGTCGAATTTCGAAAAGAACGAAAGGAATTTGCTGGTACACCATGCATGGTACGTTAGCTGCGATAACTGTCAAGTAACAAGTTTCGGTGATGACGGAATGCGGGCGAAAACACCGACCAAAAAACATCGACAGCAGCAAGCAGAGTTACAGACACAGCAGTACAGCAGCGGCAGCAGAGCAACAGAAGCAGCCGCAGGCAGAACAGAGCCAGACGTTTAACTCGTGATTCCCCTTTCTCCCGTGCTCTTTCTTTCCTGAAGCATATCAATGTTTTGCTCGGTCCGCATGTCGTGTTTCAAAAACAACCTGAGTTTGCTCTATTTATTGAGGACATATAGCTATGTTAGTACGTACGTTTGTTTGCTGTCACAGCTGCTAAGACACAGGTGTCCGGGGCGACGGAATGCGGAAAATCGTGACATTGGTGGCGAAGTACATTCGGGCTAGTCGGGCTGTGCGCACGTCACCTCAGATGCTGACGTTAAAAGCCCGCCTGCTGCAGGCTAGTCGTACTGTGCGTCGTCGCCTGCTCTCACTTGCTGACGATGAAAGCCAACCTGCTTAAGGTGGTCGTCCCGACCACCTGGTGCTAACCGAAGAGCCAGCAAGTAACACCGACACTGAATCCTGAAAAAGTACTTATATGTATACCTTTTTTTTATACACTATTTTTTTTTTTACGTTCACCGGCATATGTTCATCAACGCCCTCTAGCTGGTGCTTGGCACCGTACGTACTTACGATGTTCGCTACCAGGTGTAACTGGTACGAGTTACGTAGCCGGACCGGTATGAAACGCTATGGACGGACGCCTCGTCGCCCGCTATGCATCTTGTGCCCTGGCTCATGATTTGTGATGGTATGTATATAACTGTATCCGCCTCGCGTATGTATTGCTGTGGGGGGGTGAGGGTCAACTGCCGGCGCGTTGGCGCTGGCACCTCGTGTGCATCGTACATTTTCTGAATGTGCGCTGTCAGGGGCGACGGAAGTTCTGCCTGGTTCATTATGGTACAGTACGTATCATGACACCTACGATCTATAACGTTCTACAATGTGTATATACCCAGTACACGGTACGTGGAGGGACGGAGGTCCGCCGCGTTCGGCGCATTGTGTACGCCCGTTGTGAGTTCGACCTATTCAGTGGTCGATATTCAGCTTCGGAAGCTGCGTGGCTGCGTGATAATATATATGTGCGTGCACTCGCGCGAAAGACGACTAGACGCCAGTGTATATAAACATAAACTTATAGACAATGATGTCGGGTCGACCCTAGCAAATGCACAGTAAACAATTTTTATTTCGGGCCGGCCTCAGTATCGGAATGTCAGCACCTCAATATCTCGAGAGGTTTTTATTTCTTCGAGCGCTCTTTTCGAGGATCGGCTCCGACGCTCCTTGCCCTTCGTTCCCCCGGCTTGCCTTGCCGTCAGCGCGTTAAGGGGCTGAGAGATTCAAGCACGCGCGCAGGCACGATCTTGGATTTCGGGCGGTATGCTCGAGCTTTTCTTTGAATCTTGACAGGGGAGCGGTAGTACGCAAACAGAAAGGGACGAATTGTAGAATAAGTGCAGCAGTAGCATCATATAGGAGTTACATTCTGTTAGCCCTTTGAAGGGTCGATGTCCGCGTATATGGACATCTTACGGTGTAGGTGCACTCTTCGCTGTGGTGAGAGGATCGACTTCAACGCTTCTCCCCCGTAACCCGTGAACGCGGGTGGGATGTCAAGCGTTTTCTTTCAATTTTCCGCTCCCAAAACGGGAGGTAGCTCGGATGTTGTAGCTGTGAGATATGCCCAACTATTAATATTGAAAGTATGGATGAACCAGCAGGTGTGTACAGGGGGGCGGTGGTACGCAAACACAAAGGGGCGATTTTTTCAAATATATGCAGTAGCATCATATAGGAGTCACATTCTGTTAGCCCTTGCATCGTCTGCTTCGAAGGGTCGATGTCCGCTTATACCGCAGGACATTTTACGGTGTAGGTGCACTCTGCATTTCATAGCAGTGTTGCTGTGGCGCGAGGATCGACTTCAACGCTCCTCCCCCGTGGACCGCGAATGCGGGTGGGGTGTCAAGCGTTCTCTTTCAATTTGCCGCTCCCAAAAGGAGAGGCTGCTCGGATGTTGGCTTTACAGTGTGAGATAAACCCTACTAATAATATTGAAACGGCTCTCTCACTTGCAGCAGCAGCAGCGCTCGCTTTGATGGTATGGATGAACGAGCAGAGGTCTGTACTATTAATAGTATAGTTCGTACGAGTATGGATGATTTTTCAAAATAATTGTGCTGAAAACCATGCGAAATAGTGGAAAGCCCGTCATCCACCCGCATACACAGAGTTTCGTATAAAAGAAGCGGCAAAGATATGTGAATCATGTTGAACAAACAGTAGTACTGTGATGGTACGAAGAGCTAAATACTGAAACATCGCCTGGTGCTACAGTTTTTTCAAGCCTGTATCGGAAAGATAGGCACGATCTATGAGTTCAAACATTACAAGTAATTGTTCAAGGTATTCAACATGTAGATTGTTGAATCCCAGTACACAACTTCAATAATGATCAAAAAGCAGAAAAACGGCCATCCCCCCGCAAATAGAGCTTGTACTCTGACACTCATATAAAATAAGCGGAAAGATAGGTGTTTCTTCAAGCCTGTATCGGAAAGATACACACCTCGGACAGATCATGAGCTAGCTCATCTATCGTGTACAGCTCTATCTTTGAAAACATGTGCAGATGAGCTACCGCCTATAGCTCGCCGGGGGAAACATGTGTAGCTCATGTAACTCCTATAGCTCATCTCGGGGGCAGATGAGCTAGCTCATGTAGCTCCTATAGCTCACCTTGGGCAAATGTTTGTAGATGAGCTATCCTCTATAGCTCAAGCTTTGAAAACATGTGCAGATGAGCTACCGCCTATAGCTCAAGCGGGGAAAACATGTGTAGCTCATGTAGCTCCTTTAGCTCTTCTCGGAGGCAGATGAGCTAGCTCATGTAGCTCCTATAGCTCACCTTGGGCAAATGTGTGTAGATGAGCTATCGTCTATAGCTCAAGCCTTCAAAACATGTGCAGATGAGCTACCGCCTATAGCTCAAGCCTTCGAAACATGTGCAGATGAGCTACCGCCTATAGCTCACCCCCGGAGACTGTAATCATAGCTCATGTACGCAGCTCATTGTAGCTCTTTCTCGGTAACGTATGCATGTAAGATGAGTAGCCGACAAAGCCCGCCCTTGGGGGCAAGTGCGAATGTATACGAGTATGTCATGCAGATGAGCTAGCTCGTGATCTGTATGAGGTTAAAGGTAAGTTTAAGTTTAGAGGCTATCAGTATTAAACTATAATCTTTATTAATGTTATTATTAGCATTTATTCGCATACTTGACTTCTAAAAATACAATACACGACTAACAAGGCTACTACTAGTGGTACGCTGCAACGCCAGCGAAAAGTCAACCCGTCCAACCCACCCCCCACCCATTACTAAGGCTATATTGAATATCAGCATCATCTCAATCCGTACACACCGTTCCTTAGACATGGCTTTCGTGGCTACAGCCTACCATACGGTGCAAGGACGAAGAGACAAAGAGAGGCAAAAACAAAAAACCATCTACATCGCCAAAAAAAACAAGCTGAGGAGCTATCGCATATAGCTCATGCTTTGAAAACATGTGCAGATGAGCTACCGCCTATAGCTCAAGCTTTGAAAACATGTGCAGATGAGCTACCGCCTATAGCTCAAGCCTTCGAAACATGTGCAGATGAGCTACCGCCTATAGCTCATCTCGGGGGCATATGAGCTAGCTCATGTAGGTCATATATCTCATCTCGGTGGCAGATGAGCTAGCTCATGCAGCTCCTATAGCTCACACTGGGCATTTATGTGCAGATGAGCTGTCCTCCATAGCTCAAGCTTTGAAAACATGTGCAGATGAGCTACCGCCTATAGCTCAAGCCGGGGGCGGACGAGCTAGCTCATGTAGCTCATATAGCTCACTGGTGAGCTACCCATGAGAAGAGCTAGCTCGAGCTACGGTGAGCTGATCTGTCCGAGGTGTGGAAAGATGAGCACGATCTATGAGTTCAGACAAATAATTACAATTAAGTATTCAACGTATTCAGCATGTAGATTGGTGAATACCAGTACACAACTTCAATAATAATAAAAAACAGAAAATCGGTCATCCCCCCGTAAATATAGTTTGTATAAAAGAAGCGGGAAGATAGGTGTTCCTTCAAGCCTGTATCGGAAAGATAGGCACGATCTATGACTTCAGACAAATAATTACAATTAGTTGTTCAACGTCTTCAGCATGTAGATTGGTGAATACCAGTACACAACTTCAATAACATTAAAAAACCAGAAAATCGGCCATCCCCCCGCAAATAGAGTTTGTATTCTGACACTCATATAAAAGAAGCGAAAATATTTAAACTACGCTTGATTTCTGTGTTGTATACCAAACAATGAATTTGGTGTCAAACTCTTGGCATTCCTTTCAATTTCATACAAAACATTTTGTCGGATGGAGCATTTTCGAACCCTCCCCTGCACACGTTGTGTTTTTCATGCGCTTCACTTAAATGCAAGCGCACGCCGCCTTGAAACTACGCTTGATTTCTCCGTTGTAAACCTCTTTCTCCTGCCAACTATGAATTTGGGATGAAGCTCTTGGCATCCCTTTCAATTTATGTTTTCGTTTATGTCGGATGGAACAATTCCAATTACTTCCCTACTGCCCTACCCATGCGGAGCCCTTGTATATGCGATGATCATGGGTCAACCCTAGCAAAAGCACGGTAAATAATTTTTATTTCGGGCCGGCCTCAGTATCGGAATCTCGGCACCTCAATATCTCGAGGGTTTTTTATTTCTTCGAGCGCTCTCTTCGAGGATCGGCTCCGACGCCCCTCGCCCTTCGTTCGCCCAGCTTGCCTCGCCGTCAGCGCGTTAGGGGGCAGAGAGATTCAAGCACGCACGCAGGCACGATATTAGATTTTGGACGGTATGCTCGAGCTTTCTTTAAATCTTGACAGGGGAGCGGTAGTACGCAAACACAAAGGGACGAATTTTAGAATGAGTGCAGCAGTAGATTTTGGGCGGTATTTCTTTGAATCTTGACAGGGGGCCGGTAGTACGCAAACACAAAGGGGCGACATTTTGAAATAAGTGCAGTAGCATCATATAGGAGTTGCATTTTGTTAGCCCTTTGTATCGTCTGCTTCGAAGGGTCGATGTATGCGTATACCGCAGGACATTTTTACGGGGTAGGTGACCTCTGCATTATTTTACTAGAGCCATATTTGTGAAATGTGACATTTGACCGCTGCATTCTGTAGACCGAAAACTCTCCGGATGCTTTGGATTGGCCAAGCTTGCCCCGAGAGTGGCCTTGGGGCCATGTCTGCTACCGGCGGGGTTTCGCGGGGATAATTTCGCTGCCGCTGCTGCTGCATGCCTACTCTGCTGCCTGCTGCTGCAGCAGATAGGCGCTGCTGCAGCTGCTGCTGCACGTCACGGATTACTGCTACCACTGCATGTAGTGTGCTGCTGCTGCTGCAAGTAAGTGTGCTGCTGGCTGTGCAGTGTGCTGTAAGCGCTGCGGCAAGCAAGCACTGCTGTAAGCAAGCGCTGTTGTAGGCGCTGCTGCTGCTGCTGCTGCTGCTGCTACTGCTGCTGCTGCTGCTGCCGCTGCTGCAAGCGCGCGCACCCTTGCCGCCACGCTCCTTCCTGATCTTTGCGCTATGATACGACCTCTTTTCGAGGAGAGAGGACATACACGAAGAAGAAGGAGGGGGATCTTCTCGTTGCAGCGGCGTTGCTTGCACAGCGAGTGTCGACGAGCGCAAGTTATATCGCACAGCTTCCTGTTGGTGCTTGCTGGTGCTTACTGCTTCTGCAGCTTGCTGCTGCTGCAGGTAGGTACTGCTCCTTGCACGACTTCTGTTCTGCTCGTTGGGTCCTACAAAAGTGCTGCCGATGCTGCAAGTGTTTGTTTTCAAACTTAAGAATCCATCATTTACTCGTAGTGATTTTTCGTGTCCAATTATGCGCATGCCGGAAGGCTTTCGATTTTGACTGTCATTCCGACGGAAATCCTTGATACACAAAATATGATGCGCAGACACTCTAATTTCATACAAAACATTATGTCGGATGGAGCATTTTCAAACCTTCCCCAGCACACGTTGTGTTTTTCTTGCGCTTCGTTTAAATGCCAGCGCACAGCGTATTGAAACTAGGCTTGATTTCTCTGTTGTAAACCTTTATCTCCTGACAAACTATGAATTTGAGATGAAACTCTTGGCATTCCTTTCAATTTATGTTTTCGTTTATGTCGGATGAAACAATTCCAACTACTTCCCTACTGCCCTACTACCCATGAGGACCCCTTGTTTTCAATAAATCATTGTCATTACGCCAGCTGTGAGTTCGACCAATTGAGTGGTGGATACGCAGGAAGTTGGGTGACGATATATGCACCGGTATAGACAAATGAAAGGGTTGCCCATTGCGTGAAATACATACCAGTATATTATACAGCGCCGCACCGTTCACGTCCGTTCCGTCAACATTATTTCGGTACTCCCGCGAGAGGGCGATATTCACCGGTATGCCATTTTACCGTTATTGCAAGTACGCCAGATGTGAGTTCGGCCGATTGAGTGGTCGATACTCAGCTTCGGATTCGGCGGGGCTGCGTGATAGCATACCTGTACGCGCACTTGCGCGTAAGTGTTGTTGCTGCTGTTCTTACATTATCTCTTAAAGCAAGGAGTCCGTGGTCACACGAAGTGCTGGAGCCTTGGGAAGACCCGAAAAAACTTCTAAAAAACAATATTCGGCTGGGAAGCACGACGCTTCCCGCCTAAGAAATACACAAGTCGAAGAAGGCGCTCTCATAAAATGAGATCAACATGCAAATTTAATTAACAAGGCCGCGGAATCCATTCAACTAAAACATAGAATTCCCCCCGTTCCCACAATTAACCAACTCGTGGCTACTGACTACAGCGGTTGCTGTCTGAAGTGCTCCCTGCGCCGTACGAAACGCACGGTAGTCGTGGACACAGAGAGGAACACGCCTGTTGTCTTGGGTGCTGTCAGAGTGACGACTCGCGGACATGCAGTGATTAAAGAGCAGTCAAACCAAAAACCACCATACAAATATCGACGATTGTAATGTCTTCCCGGCGTATCTGACAAAGGTGCAGTACAGCTGTGATACCACGTCCCTGATAATTGCGGGGACCATTCCCCTTTAATTGAATACAACTCGCCAACACTGCAAAGACCAGTGACGTAAATAACAGGTACATGCTACTGCCTCTAAAAAAAAACAGAAAACAAGACGACAGCTGCTATCATGATGGTGTGCGCGCCGGTCATGGGTCTCCGTGTGCCGTGCTGCTGCCGTTCTAATGGCCGCCTCATCACCTTAGCCCAATCGGCCCGCTCCTTTGCACGTGCTCTCGTTGCCACTCCCTTCCACTCGGTTCCCCTTTTCCCCCGTCAACACATGCTCCTCGCACTTGCGGTTCTGATCTGAAAAACAAAAGTCATCGCGCAGGGTGAGTTCAATCCGTTTCCTCTCCGCTCGTCGACCCTCTGTCTCCCTCCTCCTTCGTTGTCGAGTCCAGCCTCCTGCCCGGGCAGTTGGAATGTGCCGTAGTTTGGCCTGTGGTACTGCCTGCCTCGGAGCACGGACATCCCGATTGAGCATTGCTGCTCTCCCACTGCTGCCTGAAAAAGACGTGTGAATCGTAGGTGTCCGTGCCTGACGTACCACGTACGACCCAACTCTACTGGCATGCCTAAGTCTCGCGGCCACACGCAGCAGCGAGAATGTATCACTCGTTGAGGGTGAATCCGGCTTTACACCCGGCAGAAACTCTACTGGCATGCCTAAGTCTCGCGGCCACACGCAGCAGCGAGAATGTATCACTCGTTGAGGGTGAATCCGGCTTTACACCCGGCAGAAAGACCTACCCTATCGCTGCAAGCCTGGTAGGGCATGCCTCGCAACATGCCTTGCCGAGGTAGCGAAGGGAGCGGAGGTTGTTAATAATTGTTGCCAGAACATTATTTTAATCATTGCCATTACGCTAGTTGTGAGTTCGACCGATTGAGGGGTGGATACTCAGGAAGTTGCATGATAATATATGCACCGGCATAGACTAGTGGGAGGGTGGCCCATGGGGCGTGATACACACCAGTATATTATGTACACGTGTCACCAGTACACCCGCTGTGAGTGCGACCGACTAAGTGGTCGACACTCAGGAGTCTGCGTGATACCGGTACTATATATACGCCCGGGCACGGGTACGTGGAAGGGCAAACATAAAATTGGGCCGTTCTCAACCCCAGTCTGGAAACGCACCTGTTATCGTGCACGAACGCGTATCTCGCTTCCCGTGTATCGTACTGCTTTCATACGTATACGCGCGTCCCTTTTTCCCAACACTACCAGAGAAGCAACGCCCAATAACCTTCCTGGAAAAGAAAGGTTGTTGACTGCCCGGCGATGCAAGAAAAACAGTGCTTGTAGACGAAATAATGTGTGTGGACAATTGGCTGTTGTACTGGATTTCTGCATGTATCCCCGCTGACCAGGGTTCCGGGCCGTTGAGGGTATCGACTACGGCCGTGACTTTGGTATGTACTGCTGTACTCTCTCATAAATACCTTAAGGTACCACTGTACGCGTAATTGGCAGCAATATTACGTCCTGCGGGTGCGCCGGCACCGCTTTTCTGTTGCGGGGCAAGGGCGCGTGCTCTCGCGACGCCGTTGACGAAATATTTATGGTATACGAACGGGACACTTTTGTTGTTTGAAGGACAGTTTTGTAAGCGGCATACCACTATTCATAGTGCAGGAGCACCGGTATGGGCACAAATATGTAAAAAATGGAGCACCTGGTATATGTAAAAAATGCATAATTTGTTTTGTAGCGTGCTGCTCTCCGGTTGCCAAGGGTTATTTCTCGCACTTCCGGCTGCGGGGCAAGCAAGGGGGGCGTGGGTACATGACGACGCATGCCTAGATCCCGGTCGAGCTCCGTGGCGGTGCTCGGGGCGTTTCACGTCGCTAAGCTGGCTTTATTTAACAAGGGGTTGTGCGCCTCGCAGAGCCGTGTTGGTGACATGAAAAATTCCACATTTTTTAACGTGTTTTGTTTTTTCACATTTTGTTTTCGTAAGTAAATAGCCCGCCATCCTCGAACACTTTTTTAAGCCCCTTCTGCTGCACATTTAGTTAAACCTCTACAGCAGCAGCAACAACAACATACAGCAGCTGCAGTACACATTTGTCGGCCGTCATATCTGTTGCATCAAGCCCTTTGGCGGGTGGTGTACACCTAACACCGAGCACGTTCGTGCCCATAAAACTGCCTCCCTCGGTCCGTCTACCTGGGAGAATTTGGTACCAGGTATTGGTGTCATACCTAGCTAGTTGTCCATTCGCATGCTCTCAGCAGCAGGTAATCGCAACGGGCAAGAGCCACAGAGCCAGGACCATACTGCATCACGTCTCGCTGTACTGCCTCCCGTCTCGGGCACGGCCCACGCTGTCCGTTGCCTGGCTGCGATCGTAATTGTACTAAAAGTTCAGGACACGTACGATGCGACGAGCTGTGTGCTCTTTCAAAAACGAAGAATTTTGTCAGCTGGCTCTGCGTTGAAAATCTCAACACTTTCGAAATAGCCCGCTTACCTGTCCAGTTTTGTTTTTTGATCAACCCCAGCAGCAGCAGCGGCAGCAGATACAGCAGCAGCATTACACGTCTATCGAGCGTCACATATGTTTCACCTAGCCCTTTGATGTACACCACACACCTCTCACCGTGCACGCACGTGACCACAAAACTGTCTTAACTGTTGCCGTCGTAAGAACTTTTAGTCACAGTAGTTGTTGTAGTTGCAGTAGTAGTAGTAGTAGTAGTAGTAGTAGGTAGCACTATAACGCTGCTGTTGCCACGAGTCTGCTGCTGCTGTAACCATGAGTTTACTGTTTTTGACAAGTCATTAAGTTATACGTATATATGGAGAAACATTTCATGACAAGTGCAGATAATTTTTCATGATGCCCTCAGCCGTACGTATGCTGTTAGGGGTGAGACTGAAATATGTTTATACGTAAAAAAGTCACAAAACATGTCTGCGGTCGTTAGTTGGGAAAAAATGAGTCTTCAAGAAATTAACCAAAGAGCGCTTGGGAAAGAATGGGCACGTCACAAAAAAACTCTTCATCATGTGGTATCATATACCTGGTACCACGTACCAGGCACCAGGGTATTGTACGAGAGGAGCTGCAGCGTGTAGCTCAAAAAGGGCAGACCAGCACACACAAAAAACACCACGACGAGTGCTTGAGCAGCAGCGCACTAACGGGCGCGTGAGCGTGAGGGGGAATTACTGGTGGACCTTCGGCCTCGATGGCTGGCAACCCGCAAGTGCAGCCCCTACCGGGCCTGGTTGAAGGTGGATCTGCTGACCCTGGTGCGGCTGCTGGCGGTGCTGCCCCGGCTGCTGCTGCCGCTGCTGCTCATCCTGCTGCTGCTGCTATTGCGGTGCAAGATGTTCCCATCTACAGCCATCTAACCCGGTTGCGGCTGTCCTCCGCCCCCGCGATGTCACGGCGGATAACAGCATTCGCTCGGCACAAGATCACCGCCGCCTCGTGGGCACTACGACCCGGACGCTGCAGATATGCCTCCCGGAACGCTTGAACGATTTTTTCTTTTTGCCCTTGGCCGAGATTCCTTCTGTTTTTTTCGAAATGCCCATCACGAAATTGATTGTCGTGGCCCCCCCAAAAGTGACGGATCGTTCTCTACGGATACTACGTCGATTCGAGCGGGGTTTGTTTTGCTGTATGCCACACATCCCAATGTAAAGTATGTCCAAGTCTGCGCACTACTCAAAAGCACGCCATAGAGCGAGAGGCAGAAACCTCAGAAAAAACATGTTTCTCATCACCTTTTAGTCTATGAAGACGTCAATTTGTACTCCTGTGCTAAAAAAAGCAATGCATCCGAAGGGTATGGGCCTGTGTGAGGTGTCTGTATGACGTCAAGATCGAATTCATCTCCACCTCAGAGAAATATAGTATCCAAGTTCACTATGCATTTACACTAAAACCAAGTACTTGGGGGTATGTCGATAGTTTTACTCTTTTCAGAATTTTTAGTATTTTTTGGCTGGTCGTTTTGAATAGCCTGCCGCTTTTTTGGGTCAAAACAGGCCTCCAGTCCCAGCGGTAACTGTACATTAATAATCACAGCCGAGCTGCTGCCTATTGATAGAGACGTTAGAGTTCAACTGTTGTTACCACGAGCCGGCTGCTGTTGCCGTGAGCACTGCATTTGACAGTCATTGTAAACTTTTCAGGACAAGTGCAGATAACTTTTTCGTGGTGCCCCAACCGTACGTATACCTGTACATTCATATATTGTAGAGCAGGACCAGGGTTGCCCTGCTGTTCCCTAGGTGTTACCAATTAATACAAGCTTGGGCGGGGGTATACATTTTTTTTCGCGACATGGGCATTGACTCGGTAGAAGTTTACTTGATTGAAGATGCTGCTGTTACCGCCATTTGTTGTTCCTTGCGTTTTTTTTTTTGAAGAACTGATAGCAGCAGGAAATGCCAGGTATGCTTGTATAGTAGACGCTGACCACCCGACCCGAACCCTCACCGTAACCCGCACGCTATGGGGTGACCTGTGCTTGGATGCAAAAAAGATACCGCGGGTTGAAGAGGAGAAGTCAGTAGTATCACTGTTGTCTTTTTTCGACTTGTGTAAAAGGTTAGGTTGCCTGTTGGCCTTTGTAGTTGTAGGCCGTTGTTGTCGTGGGCCGTTTAACTCTTTGGTCGCAATCGCCCTTTTTTTCTTGGAAATAATTCTTGTCTTGTTTCCCTTCAGCCTTTCTTCCTTGGAATTTTACGAAACTCTTCCTCAATGCCGCACATTGAGGACGGGAAATTGCTGGCCTCATTATGGACACTATGGACACTTGATTGTCGTTTTTTTCTACCTCCTGTCTCAACACAAGACATCGCTACACGTAGAACACCCTACACGAAACTTACATACGTGCGTGTGCACTTTTTTACCTGCTCTGTTGTCTCAACACAAGACAGCACTACACGTCCAACACCCTACACGAAACTTACATACATACTTTGTACGTAGAACATTCATTTCCACGTACAGCAGTACCTGGCACTATATAGTAGTCACGATGTTTACCCTCAATTTTGCGTTTCTTTCATCGTTTTTTTGCGCTTTTCGCGATGATGGCGCTCACTTCCAATTATTTTTCATTTGTTTTGGAGTTTTGATGGACCGAAGTTTCCGATTTTTTCATCTTTTTTTTATTTTCGTACATTTTTCTCATTTTTGCCGATTTTTAGGGTTATTCCGTAGAGACTCGTCTTGCTTTTGTTATTGTTCGTAAGCGAGCTCGCAGTACGCATGCATGGTCCGGAATTACAGAAGGGGGCGCACGTAAAGCACCCCTTACATGTTCGTTTTCGAAGAGTTCACGACGTTTACCCCATTTTTGCGAACATTTTATCGTTTTTATCTGTTTTTCGCGATCATCTCGCTCAGTTTCGACTATTTTCTATTTGTTCGGGCTTTTGGTCGATCAATTTTTCCGATTTTTTCTACTTTGTTTTCGTTTCAGTTTTTGTGCCGGTTATCAACTTTTTTCCTCGGTTAAGTCCGTTTTTGCGATGTTTTTATATGTTTTTATCCATTTTTCGCGAATAACTCGCTTAGTTTTGATTATTTTCCTTTTTTTAGTTTTGGTGGATCCTCTTTTCTTATTTTTTTGTCTTTTGTTTTTTTTGCCGATTCTTGACGTTATTCGTCGGTTTCATCATTTTTGGTATTTCTCTTATTCGTGAGGTATTTATTCAGACACATAAGCTACGCTCGACTATTGGTATGAACAGGTCCGGAAAATCGCGGAAAGAAAGAAAATCCCTGTCTCCTTTTATGTACTAATGTTGCGCCTGAATGGAACACCTGGTACCTGTAAAAAAAAAAGAAATCGAACGGCAGAGCTTTTCTCTCAGCCTCGTACGCCGCCCGCCCGTCTCACGACCACCTCACCACTGATTCGGTCCGGGTAAAGCTTTCCTCCCTCTCTGCCACAGTGAGTCCCGTCGCCCGCCTCGCGTGAAGCCCGTTGCTCACCGTGGCCCTCGTTCGCCAGCTCGTCAAATTTGGTGCTCAGACTGCGTCGCTCTCTTTGTGAACTTTAGCTCTGTCGCAAAAAGAAGAACCGCTTGATTTTTTTTTTGCATTTCGAAACGACCCTTATGAATTCCTGCAGGGTATAAGCGGAGCCTCACGAGAAGGCTATTTATAGACAGCACCCATTTGTGCTTCCTTTGTTTCTCGAGGCACACGCTGCGCCTAGCCACGAAAACGGCGACCGCGCTCCTTGCAACCCCTCTCTACCCGCCAGCACCCGCTGACACCCGCTACGGCGCCGGGCTCGCCCGCAGTGGCGTGCTCTGAGCACACGCACGCGCACGAAACAAAATAAGATTTCTTCATAAATATAAGCTACGCTTGGCTCGTACCTGGTATGTTCGTATGAATACGAGTACAAGGAGGCGCTTGTATTCACGAACGCGGTCTCTGTTCGTAATTATAAGCTACGTCAGACATTGCAAACGTTATCTAACTTGAGTTTGGTGTGCCCTGATTACCTCGTTTTATTTTGCGTACCGTAAACTGGCAAACTGACAATGTTGTACCTGGTACCGTTTTTTGTCATTTTTGTGACTTGGACGGACACTAATTTTTCCCCAGAAAACGGTAAACATTGACAGAAAACGTCATCTAACTTGGGTTCGGTGTACCCTGATTTACCGGTGTTCATTTGTTGTACCGTCAACTGGCAAAAAATCACTGGTGCACCGCTTTTTGGCATTTTTACCGTGGGACAGGTTTTTTCTTTTGCTTCTAGATACCCTAAGTAAACCTAGGGAATAGAGAGATGTTTTAGGTTACTTGGCCGTTCTGTTCACCATGAGGTTTTCTGTATTTTTGACGCTGTTTTTGACACGCAGGTATAGCAGTCGTATGGTATAGTATCCACGGTTCCCCTTAGGGATGTGGGTGGCATGAAATCCGGGGGGTGTCGCAAGTTGAAAAGGGAGACGCATGTTAAACCCTTGCACATTTTTTTTGAGTAAAAATGATCTCGAAGTAAACTGAGTCATGAGCTACTGTGGTTTACTGCTAAAAGCGAAGAGTAGTAGTCTCGTCTTCGATGATCTCGCATGTCTTGGCGTATACCTGGTAGGAGACATGGCCTCCGTATTGCTTTAAGGAAAGCGTTGCACTCAGATGGAAATTGACGGGGTTTGTAAAATCTAGGTATTTTATCGCCTGGGTGGGATCTGCATCATTGATAGATGTGATCCTTGATGATCTGAACACCTCTACTGGATGGGGTCTGCACGATCTGCATGAAATACACATACATGTTAATCGAACATGCATGTGCCGTGATTAACTGATGAATAGCTTTGTGTGGGTGGGTCCGCGTGATCTGAATGATATGTACGATCTACAGGGTCTGTATGACGTAGGTGTATTACTCTGTTTTTGGCGGTGATATCTGCTTGGTCCTTAGGGTTGCGCTCGCCTGCTGGGTGGGATGATCTGAACGCCATGTGTGCATGATGTGGAGGATCTGCATGAATGATCCGAAGGATCGATTATCTACACACTCCAACTAGTTTGCCTGGAGAGACAGGTATGTTCCGTATCATTTCCACTTGTGTGCCAGGTGGGATCTGGTTGATAATAATGGCATTTCAAATGTTTAGCCGGAAGGGGATCTGCTTGGTCACAATTTTGCAAGGACGTGTACCTGAGTAGAATCTGTGTGGTCTGTACAATCAGTACAGTTTGACCGGGGTGGGATCTGTGCGATCTACCGATCTGTACATCTTTAGCGATATAGGGTCTGTACGATCGGCATGATCTGCACATGTTTATCGGTGGGTGTCATCGATCTGCATGATCTGTATCATCTGCAGGATGTATGATCTGCGGGATTTTTGTATGGTCTGGAAGGTCTGTAAAATCTGGATACTTCACACTTGTTTGCATCATGTTTAGCCGGGGCGGGTCTGCATGAGGCGGATATTTCACAGGTGTGTACCTGAGTGGGATCTGTGTAATTTGTACATCTTTACCGGGTTGGATCTGTATGATCTGCAGGATATATATGATCTACCTGAGTGGAATATGTGTGATCTGAATGATCTGTACATCGTAACCGGGATGCGGTCTGTACGATTTGCGGGATCTGTATGATCTGCAGGAGTTCTGTATGAATGATCTGGATGATCCGTAAAAGCTGGATACGTCACACTTGTCTCAGCATGTTTGGCGACAACAGGAGCAGCAAGGTAAGCAACCGCATGGCACGGGCAAAAACAAAATAAGGGTAGCCACAAGAAAAGTAACCTGTGCCAGCATCAGCAGTAGTAGCAGCTATACCGCGATTGTGTTGTTGTTGTTGTTGTTGTTGTTGTTGTTCTCACATTAACTCACAATTCAATGCAGTCCGTGGTCGCAGGACAGGCTCCAATAACTCTGGAGTGGAAGAAATACCTCAAGTAAAAACAGAGGCAAAAAAAAACAAAAAACAGGCATACGCACTCCACCACTGCGGACACCAGGGAAGCAAAAAGGAGACTATTAATAGAAGACAAAAACCTAAAAAAAGAAGATGAAGCTAAGCAAAACAAAAACAAAAACAAAACTAAAACAGACGCAGATAGCAAAACGCGAAAAAAAGGCAAGGCAAAACGGACCATACTAACAAAGACACAAAGAGGTACAAACGGGAATGAAAGAAAAATGAAAACAAAGAAGGGACAAAAAAGCGATAATCACGGGCGGGGGGGAAAGAAAATACCAAAGGCAGGCACTGGAGCATACAGACACGCAAAGTTGCCCAGATGGCACCATGCTAGTTACTTGGGTCCCAAAGAAAGGAGTGCATCATGACGATGATGGCCATAACCAGGCTTCAGTCTGTTGGGCAGACCGCCTCCCCTCCCCCCCCCCCGCCATTCCCCCTCGTCCCCCTTTCGCCCCCCCCCTCTTCCCTGCCATTCTGCACACTCGCGTTGGCGTCAACGGCTGTGGTCGTGGTCGCAGCTATTCTATGCCGTTCTGCCGATGCCTCCTTCTCATCTGTATGCCATTTCCGCATGAAGGCCTCCGCCCCTTCCTCGACCCGTTGGAACCATCTGCCGGCTTTCTGTGCTGTCTCGCGCCACCCTTCGAGCTTGATGCCGAACTCCTTGAGGTCCTCCTCAAGGTACCTCATCCAGTCCCACTCCTGTCCTCCGGAGTAACCCTTACCCCCAACCATCTCCCCAAACATCACCCTCCTCGGCAGACGCTCCTCTCCCATTCGTGTCACAAAGCCCGCAAACAAGAGCCTACGTCTGCGTACCGTCGTCTCAACGCTTTCAGATGTTGTCCTGAGAAGCGCGCTAGCATAGGATAGAATGTGGTCTTCGCGCTTTCGTTTTCGCCACCCGATGCATCGGAGGAGCATCTTGTGGTGGACCTCCCGTAGCCTACCGTAATCAGTCTTGCTCGGGCTCCAAGTAACGCAACCGTAGAGCAACGTTTCGATCACCTCGGCTCTCAGCATTCGCACCTTCAGGCGTAGGCGCACACCCGGGCGGTCATAAATTTCCATCTTATACCGTCCGAAGCATGCCCATGCCCTCTGGAGTCGACGCGTTACCTCGACACTTCTGCCCGTCCAATCTGCGCTGATAGCCCCGCCCAGATACACAAACTCGGTCGTTTGTTTGTACACTTGGCCGGCGGCGGTGACGGTGAACGGCACGTTCCCCCCATCTTTCGTTTGCAGACACATTATCTCCGTCTTGGCCTCCGAGACCGTCAGGCCGAAAGCGGCACATGCAGACACGATTACCGTCATCATCCTCTCCAGGCCGTTGGGTGATCTCGATACTATGCCTGCATCGTCGGCATAGAGCATAGCCCACAGTGTCTGGGCCTCTTTATCATTCCCCTGTCCGTCGGCGTGCCCGACCCGTGCCTTCCCCCTCTTCTTTTTCTTCTTCTCCTGCTTTTGTTGGAGTTGCACCAAGCTGTCCGTGATGGCTTTATCAGCAGCGAAACGTTTCTCCGCCACACGCAGCACCGCTGTAAAAAACATGTTGAACAACAATGGCGCGAGCACACACCCTTGCCGTAGGCCCTGTTTCACGTCGAACATATCTGAGCACTCGCCGTCATCCAGCCGCACGCATGCTCGCATGCCGTCGTGGAATTGGCGGATAACGGTGAGCATTCTAGGTGGCACCCCAAAGCGAGCCAAGACAGCCCACAGGAGGGTTTGGTCGACGGAGTCGTAGGCTTTGGTGAGGTCGACAAAGCACATGAAGAGCGGAGTGTCCTTCTTCCTTGCCAATTCCTGCAAGCGTCGCACCACGAACATCATGTCGACCGTCGATCGTTCGGGCCTAAAGCCACACTGCTCCTCCGGCAGGATGCCTTCCCGTCCGCAATAGTCGCTGAGTCGGCGCGCGATGACTTTGAGGAGCACTTTGCCGGCATGCGCGACTAGGGAAATGCCACGATAGTTACCACACTCCGTCCTGTCTTTCTTCTTGTGCAGCACCTTAATCGTTGCATCCTTCCATTGCTGCGGCACGACCCCTCCCCTCCACACAGCGACGATAATCTCGTAGAAGCTTCCCAAGGTGTCCGAGTCTCCCTCGTCGGCCAGGACCTTCAGAAGTTCAGCTGGGAGACCATCAGGCCCAACCGCCTTGCGGTTCGCCATCGCCCTGATCGCGTCTTCCACCTCGTATCTAGCCGGGACGTCGTCCAGCGGACTGCACGAGGGCCAGACCTTGAGCTCATCGACGATAGTCGGATCGAGGGTCGATGACCTTGTGTTTAGCAGCTTATGGAACCACCTTACCCATCGTTCCCGGATGAGGCCTACGTCTCGTAGTAATCTACCTTCCTCGTCCCTGATGTACTGCGAATGGAAAGTCCTCTTTCCTTCCACATTCATCCCCTTAAGGTGCTTGTAGAACCCAAACTGATCACCTTCTTGGATACGCCTTTCGAGTTGACGGACGTATTCCTCGAAGAACTTCTGCACTCCGTCCGTCCTCGCACGTTTGAGCTGTTTAGTGGCAATCTTCACAGCTTTTCGCAGATTTTTGTCTTCCGGGTTAGCACGTAGTTGCGTCCTCGCATTTTCCTTCTCCTGCCATCGTGAGTGCACCTCTGCTTTTACCTCTTCGGGCGTACACCAGCCCAGCGGCCCTTGTTTTCGACTGGTATGAGGTGCTAGTTTAGCAGCAGTCGACAGCACGGTCTCCACCAGAGCAGTTGCCTTATCATCGACACTCCCAATTGTACCAGGCGGTGGGGGGGTAAGTTTGGTTATCTCCCTATTGAGGTCCGCTCGGAGACCGGGGTCTGCCATCAACCGTTGTAGATTAATAGCTCGTTTTCCGCTGCCTGCTTTTACCCTCCGATTCGGCGCGAACCGACCCAAGAGGCGAATATTGCAGACCACGAGGTTGTGGTCAGATTCATGCCGATCCTCTGGGGGTTTCCGTACTGTCATGTTGCGGACCAGGCGTCGATCAACTTGCCGAGTAAGGATGTAGTCTAGCCTACACTGACCCTTCCCGGAGTTTGGAGATTGGAAAGTGTACGACACTCCGCGAGTAGGTGTGGCAAAGAACGTGTTGAGGAGCGCAAGCCTGTTGTCATCTGCGAGGAGGAGTAGTCGCTCTCCGTTGTTGTTCAATTCATCGCGCCCGTATTTACCCATCACCTTACTGCCGGCACATCCGCTCTCTCGCTTGCCGGTGCGAGCATTTGCATCCAAGAGTACAAGTAGGTGATCCCCACTTGGGACCCCCGAGACGACTTTGTTCAGTTCGTTCCAGAATTGATCTTTCTCGCGAACGGGTGCATCCAGTATCGGCGCATAGCCGACAACAAAAGAAACAGCATTTGATTTGCCCTCAAGTTGAATGCGAACTTTCATCAGTCTGGCACTAACGCACTCCACCTCGAGACCATCCTTGCCCACACCTGCCACAATAGACTCCCTGACTGCTAGTCCTACACCATGGGTGCCCTTCCTCTCGTATTTGCTGCCGTGTGCTCCAGAGCAAAAAATCGTGTATCCAGCTGCTGTGAACGTGCTATGCCCGTCTCGCCTAGTCTCTTGGAGACCTACGACATCGCATCCTAGTTCCTGGCATACCTTCATGATGACCTCGCTGTGGCCGATGCCATTTTTGCCGTTGAAGGCGAGTGTGCGAACATTGAACGTACCCACGACGAGTTCCCCAGCTCTGTACCTAGCCCTAGCATCTGAGCGTAACCTTCGAGCTTCTCTGCGACCTTTCCGACCTTGCCTCCTCTTCTTCCGTGCAGCGTGTTGTTTCTCCTCTACCCTCCGCTTTTCCCAGGCGGTGGGTTTCTTCCGTTCCGTGTTTTTTCGCCCGGCCCGGTTCGTGCCGAGGTTCCGACGTGCTGGGGGCAGCAATCCCAACGCGCCTCGACGCCCATCATCTCCTAGATGACGTCGAATGTGGTGCTTACTCACGTGGATCCTAGCCTCTCTTCTCCGTTCGCTACGAGTTCCACGCTTTCCGCGACGGTGATACGACACGGCTACCGCAGGCAATACTGCCGCGTGGAAAAATCCGCGAGAAATTTTTCCGCCATATCGCTGGCCATCACCGCCGGCTCGACCATGCTCGAACGCTAGTTAGACGCGCAAGCAAGGTCAAGGCCGCGCTCCACTGGGAGCTCTAGCACGTGTTGGGGAAGCCGCAGGCCGGAGCTCCACCCCGGCCGGGGAGCAGCCGAGGGAGGAATCTCTACAAGGTGGCAGCTATCTAGGCACACATATGTATGTAGTAGCAGTAGCGGCAGCAACAACAGGAGCAGCAGAATGATAAGCAAACCGCGTGACACGGGCACATTGTAGAAAGGGCAGAGAACACTCGGATACTACAGCATTACACGCGACGCTCTTCTACGGGGTACGAAGATCCGATAAATAAATAATGAATCGCACCGAGATACTACTGTAAAAACAATCTACGAGGTGTATACAGCGTTTTCTCATGTCTTGTGGCCAAGCAGTCACGAGCACACGAGCACTCTCAGCGGCAGCAGCAACACTCAGCAGCACTCGAGCAAGACTCGATTCGAGCAGCACTCATACGCCTGTTGTTGCTGTTCTTGTACAGCTACGTACTGCTCGAGCAACACTCGAGCGCATGAGCATGAGTAGGTCAGGATTCCAAGCATGGCCTATGGTACCGCAAAAAAAAAGACACGGGACCACAATCACTCGATTGCTCAAGCGCAACGAGCACGAGACAGACACGAGCACGGCGTGGCCAAGCAGTCACGGGCACGCGAGCACTCAGCAGCAGCAGCAGCAGCAGCAGCTTCCAGCGGCACTCGAGCAACACTCGACTCGAGCAGCACTCGTACGCCTGTGTTTTATGCTGTGGGTTTACTGCTGCGTACTCCTCGAGCATGATGAGCTCGACAGTATTGTTACAGGCAACGCAATACTTGGTACAAAATTCCGATAAATGATTAATCGCACCGAGATACATAAAACAAATCTACGAGGTAAGTACATGGTAAATACACCGTGTTCTCATATATTGTGGCCTAGAGTCACGAGCACACGAGCACTCAGCAGCAGCAGCAATCCTCAGCAGCACTCGAGCAACAACACTCGATTCGAGCAGCACTCGTACGCCTGTTGTTGGTTTTCTCGTACAGCTGCGTACTGGTCGAGCAGCACTCGAGCGCACGAGCATAAGTAGGTTTCCGAGCATAGCCTATTGCACCGCAAAAGAAAGGACACGGGACCACGATTACTCAAGTGCTCACACGCAACGAGCACGAGACGAACGCGAGCACAGCGTGGCCAAGCACTCACGGGGGCACGCGCACTCAGCAGCAGCAGGAGCAGCAGATGCAACGAGGTCAACCCCCGCTCCCCCGCGAATAACGCTACGTCACCCCTCGACAAGCAATGCACGGGGTGAACAATTCCGGACGGAGAGGCGAATATTTCGTTATTTCGTCAGACCTCTCAATGAAACCCGTAGCCCCATACGAACGATAGCCAAAAGACTCGGCCACCCGGGCCCCACGGCAAGGCCAGGCCTTGTTCTCGCAACAACGTGTCCCACCAAATAGGGCGACGAGATACTTATGGGGTACCGGCGGCATTGTGCGACCGTGCCCCCCTTTTAATCCACGTTCAACGAGCGGCGACGACGTGGGCAACTCCATTTGCAAGTTTGCGAGGTGGAAGTGTGACACGGCTGATAGTTTACTAGTAATAGTACCAGCTTGGTTGCCCTCCGACGCACACCAAGCTACGAATTCAAGCAACGCATGGATCTTATCCGTATTGAATGGAGGCGCGTGTCAAAATACGGAGCTACCTTCAGTAAGCCCCGAAAAAAAAGGAAAAAAAGTCCAAGACCGGAAACCCTACGTATAAGCTTGGTGAGCCGACGGCGCAACCACCTGGCGGACAAGCTTGCTGCCAGCACTTCTAAGCATAGCGCGATGCCCGCTTGCCCCAGGACCTGGGCTCCCAACGGACGCTGACCCCGACGTGCAAGCTGTGCATCTCGCGCTGCTGCTTCCGTACACCCTACGATCGGCCTCGCCTCCGCCGAGGGGCGAGGCCCGTCCCCCTGTTCGTCAGCCTTGGCCGCCGCCGAGCGAGTGAAACTCCCCCCACTAGAGGCCCCGCAGCCGCTGTAGCTGGTGCTGCCGCTACCGAGAACATCGCCTCTGCCGCCGCCGCTGCTCCCAACACTTGCACCGCCACCCCCAGCCCCCGCCTGCCCTTGCCCTCGGCCGTGTTGGCCATAATTTTCCGGATACGGCGCCGCTGGCTGCGACGCCGCTATCGGCCGACCCCCCCCCCCCGCCGGTAGCCGACTTGCGCTTATTGTCGCTTCCCATTTTGCGAGCTAGACCGACGTGGGTGAACACGCAGGTGTTGTCGTAGCGGCGCCTGCCGGTTTTCCCCCACTGCCGGCATTCGCCACCCCCGGCCCCGGCCGCCAGGGTGGAGGTAAGGCAAGGTTGCTGGATTTCGGCGTTGACAAAGCCGCCGAGGGCGACGTGGCCGGAAAGGTGGGGCCAGTGCGGCCCCGGAAGAACGGGGAAGGAATCCACCGGCGGGGGGTAGTCCGACACGTGGCCGCAGGCGTCGGGGACCCCGCGCAGGCCGAGCGTGAAGGTCTTCGGTCTTTGGTGACCAGAGCCGCCGGCCTGGCCTAGTTCGTCGGGCGATCGGCGATCGCAAAACTCTCCGTAATGTGGTCGTCGAGGGTCGTATCCCCCGCCCTGAGGACTCGTCCGAGCGCCTCCAAGCGAGCGCGCGCCACATGGAGGTCCGCGTCATCTTGTGGGAGCCCGCGGGACGCGATCGTAACGGTCGCGTACCCCAAATGCTCAGGTGTTGTGCCAGTGGAAGGTTGATGCCTACCCCGCCGCGCGGTGTGAAGGCCAGAAAGTCGATGTCGTCCAACGCTCCGACATGCCATGGACGCCGGTCGAAATATTGGCCGTGGTTCCCACGAACCCTTGCACGGCCGCCCTCTGCATCGACGCCAGGCGGCCGCCGCAGATGATCCGCCATAGCCGAGTCTTGGGCTGTCCCACGATGCCGTTGCGCGGTTGGTCATAATCGTGTTGACCTGTCGGCCCAAGGCGGTAAACGGGTTGTCGGCGCTGCAGTTCCCGTGAATATCCGAGCCGACCTCAGGCCCACCCGACCGGTCGTGTGCCGCGTGGCCGAGTGCAACCGATGGCGCGCCGTTGGCTCCTGCCCCGCCCGGGACGTAGCCGGGTCGGCGGCTTGCCCGCCCGCCTGTCCGGAGAAGGCGCCGGCGCCACCGGGGCTGCCCGCACAACCCCCGTAGCCAAGCCCCGCCTCGCAGCGTGGGCGGTTGCGGTACCGGCCAAAGCGCCACCGAAGCCAGCCCCTCCCGCTGGGCCCACGGTGGCCCCGGTACCGCCCGAAACTCCCGTAGCCCCGTCCTCCCGGGATCGCGGCGAGCGGACCTGGACCTGCCTGTCCGAGAGGGGCGGCGGCGGCTCCGGCGCCGCCCGGAGTACCGCTGTGGCAAAAACGCCCGCCCCGGACCTACGGCGAGCCTACCCTGCGCGGGGTTGGAGGGCCCGCGCAGACCCGCGCGGGCGCCCGTGGCCCCATCGACGGGTTGGCCAGCGATGCTGAGTTGGGGGGAGGACCCCGGCGCCGGGGCTCCCGAACGGCTGTCCGGCCGGCGGTCCGAGTAAGGCGGTGCTGGGAGAGTCGTTCAGAAGGGAGGCCCCGGCAGCAGAGCTGCGGGGATGCGTTTCAACCCTGCTGGCGCCACCTCCCTCCCCCGAGGGCGGGACGGTGGGAGGCTTCGGTGATGTCGTTCATCGAGCTCTCGAGTGCCGCCTGGAGCTGGGCGACTTCGTTCGCCGTATTTAGCTTGAAGGTTGCAACGTCGACCAGCGACGCGAAAGCCTCTTCGACGCCGTCGCTACCCGTCATTGTCCCGAGTCCCCCCCCCGCCGTCGTTCTCGCCGGGCCTCTGCGAAATTTGGACGCGGCGAAACAGTGTGGACGCGACACAGAACGCGATGGCACCAACAACGGACGACGCGGACGCGAAACAGAACTCAACGACGGCAACAGCGGACGCGACGAGGCGGCGCGGAACGGGGCAACGCGACGGGAACGATATTAGGTACAGGCGACCGTGAGCACTATCCATGCACCGGCCTGGACGAGGGTGGGGCGTGATTGTCCCCGTGCTGATGTGCGCCGGCACACCATTAGTACGCGCCGGCGCTGTTTATAGCCGCGGTGGTTGACATGCGCCGGCATCTTCTTATCAACACCACCCGCTATCTGGTGCGCCGCACCGCGTATCTCGTGCACCGGCCGAGAGCTCCGCTTGGGGTGACACGCGCCTGTGTCTTTGGTACGAATGTATCGCTAGTGGGAGGGGGTTGAGGCATGCGCCGGCATGCAGTCCGCTCAATCTCGGCTGCCAGCCGGTGCGCCGGTCACGAGACGTGGACCGGCGCATACTCCGCCACTATCGACTGCCTCACAGTGCACCGGCACGGCCTCGTTGTTTTGCGTCGCGACGCGTATGTGAGCATCGTGAGTGAGGGGCAGGGTCAAAGGTCGGCGCATCGGCGCCGCCCCCAAGCCGTGCACCGGCACATAGTCCCTGACCATCGACCGCCTTGTAGTGCGCCGGCACAGCGGTGTATTTACATACGTCGTTCATTGTGTACCGCGACGTTTATCATACGTATCGTTAGTGGGGGACGGGCCAAGGGCCGACGCATTGGCGCCGACCACGAGGCCTGCGCCGGCACATAGTACCTCACCATCGGCCGGCTTTCAGTGCCCCGGCACAGCGTCGTTGGAATATACCGCAATACATTGTGTGTCGCAACGCGTATGATATGTATCGTAAGTGAGGGACGGGCCCCAGGCGGGCGCGTTGGCGCCGGCCACGAGACCTGCACCGGCATATATCCCCTCACCATCGACCGCCTTTTAGTGCACTGGCACAGCGTTGTTGGTACGTACAGCAGTACGTTGTGTCTTGCGACGCGTATGATATATATATATATTGATTTACTCATCGCGACGCGTATGATAAGTCTCATTAGTGAGAGGCAAAGCCAAGGATCGGCGCATCGGCGCCGGCCCCAAGCCGTGCACTGGAACATAGTCCCTCGCCATCGATCGCCTTCTAGTGCGCCGGCACAGCGGTGTTGTTATATACACCGTTCATTGTGTACCGCGGCGTGTATGATCTGTATCGTTAGCGAGGGACGGGCCCCAGGCAAGCGCGTTGGCGCCGGCCACGAGGCCTGCGCCGGCACATAGTTCCTCACCATCGACCGCCTTTTTGTGCATTGGCACAGCGTCGTTTGAACATGCGGCAGTACATTGTGTCCCGCCACGTGTATGATATGTATTGTTAGTGAGACGGGCCACAGGCCGACGCTTTGGGGTCGGCCACGAGACCTGCGCCGACAAATATCCCCTCACCATCGACCGCCTTTTAGTGCACGGGCACAGCGTTGTTAGTACGTACGGTAGTAAATTGTTGAGTCTCACGACGTGTATGATATTGCTCCATACATCGTCCGGTGTACCGCGATGTTTATGATACGCATCGTTAGTGGGGGACGGGCCGAGGGCCGACGCGTTGGCGCCGGCCACGAGGTCTGCGCCGGCACACACAGTAGTCCCTCAACCATCGACCGCCTTTATTGCATTGGCACAGCCCCGTTGGAACGTACGTTACAGCAGTACGTTAACGCGTATGATATGTATCGCTAGTGAGGGACGGGCCACGGGCCGACGCGTTGGCGCCGGCCACGAGACCTGCACCGGCACATTTTCCCTCACCATCGACAGCCTTTTTGGTGCACCGGCGCAGCGTTGTTGGTACGTACAGCAGTACACTGGGTTTAGCAGCGTCTACGATATATATCACTACTCGACGCGACGCGTATGATAACTATCGTTAATGAGGGGCAAGGCCAAAGGGCGGCGCATCGGCGCCGGCCCCAAGCCGTGCACCGGCACATAGTCCCTCACCACCAACCGCCTTCTAGTGCGCCGGCACAGCGGCGTTGTTACATGCTTCGTTCATTGTGTACCGCGACGTGTATGATACGTAATGTTAGTGAGGAACGGGCCAAGGGCCGACGCGTTGGCGCCGACCACGAGGCCTGCACCGACACGTCGCGTCCCTCAACCATTGACCGCATTTTAGTGGACCGGCACGAACTCGTTGGAACATACAGCAGTACATTGTGTCTCGCCACGTGTATGGCATTCATCGTTCGTGAGGGATGGGCCAGGGGCCGACGCTTTGGCGCCGGCCACGAGTGCCTGCGCCGGCATATATTCCCTCACCATCGACCGCCTTTTAGTGCACCGGCACAGCGTTGTTGGTACGTACAGCAGTACCTTGTGTCTCACGACGTGTATGATATATGTCGCAATAGTTGTCGCGAAGCGAAAGTTACGTATGGTAAAGTAAGGGCAGGGTCGGCGCATCGGCGCCGACCCCAAGCCGTGCACCGGCACACAGTCCCTCACCGTCGACCGCCTTCTAGTGCGACGGCACGGCGGTGTTGCTACATACCAGGTACATCGTTCACTGTGAATCGCGACGTGTATGATCTGTATCGTTAGTGAGGGACGGGTCAAGGTGCGACGCGTGGGCGCCGGCCCCAAACCTGCGCCGGCACATGGTCGCCTCACCATCGACCACCTTTAGTGCACCGGCACAGCGTTTTTGAACATACATCGATACATTGTGTCCCGCAACGTGTATGGAATGTATCGTTAGTGAGAGACGAGCCACAGGCTGATGCTTCAGCGCCGGCCACGAGACCTGCGCCGGCAAATATTCCCTCACCGTCGACCGCCTTTTTTGTGCACCGGCACAGCGTTGTTGGTACGTACAGTAGTAAGTTTTTGAGTCTCACGACGTGTATGATATATATCGCAATACCCATCGTGACGCGTATGATAACTATCGTAAGCGAGGGGCAAGGCCAATGAAAGACACATCGGCGCCGGCCCCAATCCGTGCACCGGCACCTATTCTCTCATCACCGACCGCCTTCTCGTACGCCGTCACAGCGGTGTTGCTACATACCGCGATCGTTGTGTACCGCGACGTTTTTTTTATGTATCGTTAGTGAGGGACGGGCCAAGAGCCGACGCGTTCGCGCCGGCCACGAGGCCTACGCCGGCACATAGTCCCTCAACCATCGACCGCCTTTTAGTGCCCCGGCACAGCGTCGTTGGAACATACAGCAATACACTGTGTGTCGCAACGTGTATGATATGTATCGGTAGTGAGAGACGGGCCGCAGGCCGACGCTTTGGCGCCGGCCACGAGACCTGCACCGGCATATATTCCCTCAATATCGACCGCCTTTTAGTGCACCGGCACAGCGTTGTTGGTACGTATATACAGCAATACATTGTGTCTCACGACCTGTATGATATATATCGCTATTTAAGTAGCGAGGGACGGGCCGAGGGCCGACGCCTTGGCGTTGGCCCGTTAAAAAAAACGTCAGCTGTGAGATCGAGGATACCAGGTATGCATCAAGTATATGCCGGCACGTGGGAGTATGTATCCCCATTCCTGGGTGCGGCGTGTCTGGGAGGAAACAAGAAGCCTGGTACTCGTACGTGCCCGTACAGCCCAGGTGTCATCAGCGTGTTCCCCATTACTGCCAAATGCAGAGTACTCTGTTTTAGGGTATGTATCTCCATTCCTGGGCACGGCCTTCTGCGGATATACGATCTGGTACCAGAAATTTGCCCTCTGCTCCGGTGTGACGCTCTCGTCTCGATTAGATATCTCTACTGATGTACGAGTCCTGGCTATGCTGCCGCGAATGACATAGTTGTTCCCTCCTGTGAACGGCCAATTCGCGAATTCGCGGGTACGTTAATTTATACGAGTGTCTCCTACCCGTACTACCCTTCATGCATATACAAGTAACTCTTGCTTATCCACTGGAGCGCACCGACCAAGAAAAAAAACCTCGTGGGAAAATTCATGGCTGGCGGCCCCAAGCGATCGAGGTAACGATGCTTGCAGACGCATGAGGCAGGCTTATGAGTAATTGTGCATCAGAGTCGACAGCCCCACGCACAATTGTGATCAAGTTCAAGGCCTAGAAACCCCGAACATTCCTGAACGCTCGCTTCGTTCGCACGCCTCTCGCACACGTACCGGAAAAGCGTGCGTCGCCCCTGCGTGCCCTCCTCCATTTGCATGCTGCAGCCTGCCAACCGCGGCTGTTGCTGCTGAAACCACAACGGTAGGCCTAGCCTCTAGGCCTGTCAATCGGCAGCGAGCAGTCCCGTGCTCTCCTCGTGCACCTATCACGAGAAGCTAGAAGGGGGCACGGAACGAATGTGGCCGTCCTTCTCTTCTCTCTACCTCTGAACAAATTAAGCCATTTAATTTCCGTCGGTAGAGACCATGACTACAAATAATTAATTCCGTGGGTTGTGAACAAAACAGGCATCTCACGTGAACTTAGAGATACTACGCTTTCAACCCAAAAAACGCTCGAGATTTCGAAAAGGTTATCGCCGAAGACTTCCGAGACCGTTAAGGGTCTCTCCCAACATACGTTCCCAGACTTATGAGACAGAGGAAGTATATATTATATGCATATTATACATACCAGGTATACATATACGTAGCTTGGCGTAGATATATCAAATACGTACTGCTCTTGGGATTCTCACGTAACCAAAGTGATAGGAAAGAGTGCACTACACGTAGGCAAGATGGATGTGATCCTAACAGACTCGCACTTCGATACTAGACGTCAAATTTGTATTCCGATAAACGTGATTGCACCAAAACTGGAATATGCAGGAGAGGTATGGGAAGGGAACGCGAATTCGTCAACAGCTGCAAACAGTACATATGACAGCAAGCTACAAGGGCTCCGCACTGGTGTCGGCGACTTCGGATAGGTAAACAGCTGCAAACAGTACATATGACAGCAAGCTGAAGAAGTATTACAGTAGGAGGCTCCAGTACGACGACTAATACAGTTTGGGGTGTCAATGGCGCTTATTCCGGCGCAATATCATATCTTTTTTTCGTAACGATCAAGACAACCAAATTGTAAAATATGTTTTCCCCGGATATCGCATTTTCCATAATATATTTATCAAACACTACATATAGGCTACTTTGTGTTCGGTGATTTCTCGGCACGCGGGTGGGGTTGGCTCTTGATAGTTGGTGGCCTTGACCGTACGGTTGCCGTGGTTGGAGCACTTGATCACGAGTAAAAGATATTCGAATTACAGAACAATTGGCCGAAAAGGCCACATACGCTTTCCCTCTTCTCGCGTGGTCATAGTTTTCCCCTTGAGTCCAAAAAAACTGAAACAGGAGTACATGGTGTGGTTTATCGGCTACCCGTCACATCAAACCACATTAAAATCCACAGTGTTCCAGAGGAGCAATCTACTCCCAATAATTTCAGCTTTGGTGGGCTAATAAAACGTATTCCCAACCACTAAATCAGAATGGTACTGGCTGCTTTGGGTCTGCCGAGTGTTTCATTTTTCAAAACTCAATCGTGCGTATAAAATATGCACAATGATGTTCGGTAGATCTTTTGAGCAACAGCCAAGATAGCTGGTGCTGCTGCAGCTAACGCGGCAACGCGGGCGGGATCGTCGCCGGGCATGGCCTGATGCAGATAATCGTCGCTGGGCATGGGCTGTCGCTGCTGACCAGCGCTCGGCGTCGGCTGCTGGCGCGGTTGCTGGTGATCGTCGCTAAACGGGGCTGCTGCTGCTTGCTGCTAAGGATGCCGATAAATTTCGCCGGGTATGACCTGCTGCTGTGCGGTGGTATGCGGTCAGTGGCTATATACGAGCGCTGGTGATCGGTGACATAGACGGGCGTAGATATGGCATGGCGTGCTGCTGTGCGTTGGTATGGGGTTAGTGGCTATATACGAGCGCTGGTGATCGGTGACATAGGCGGGCGTGGAATGTCTAGCTGATTCGGCCTGAGGGCCGTATTGTCAGGCATCCTCGCTCAGAACATGTACAAGGTGCAATCGGCACCAGCAAAACGCACAGACACTCAAACCTCGCGCGAAGAGAAGCCAAGGGAGAGCGGCGCACACTTCTGAGCTCTTGAGCTCTTGGTCATTGATGCCAAGAATACTTTGCTGTTTTGTATTGGTTGATTTGCTAAAGATCAAAGTTTCCTTTTTCAGTTGAACTTTATTTCGCGACATAGTTACAGCCGTAAACGCCGACAATCAGCCTTCATTGGGACCCCTAACAGTATCAAGAGCAGAACTCGGTATGTACCTACTTAGGACAAATAGAGACGAGAGAAAAGTTGAAATAATGAATAGTAAGTAAAGAGCATGCCCAAAAAGAGGTTGCCAGCCATAGCTGACAGAGCAGTATGGGAGGAAGTAAGGAAAGGGCGAGCTGGAATAAGTTGGGATAGCGTAGCCGAGAAAGTATGGACGAATATAGGAGGAAACTAAGAGAAGTTGCAGTCCATAGATAAGTTTGAAGGATACAAGATAGACGTAAAATGAAGGCTAGATAAAAGAAAAGGCTTGCCCCAAGAAATATAGTAAAATAAGATAAACTGTTGAGAGATATACGGGGCGTTAGGCGAATCGATAATAGTGAAAACGTATTTGCACGACCTAGTAGACACTTCGCGAAAACGTCGAAACTGCGATTTCGTGTAGGGGGCCTGGACCTGCACGAAAGAAGAAGAGAATGCCAGTAGCCGGGAGGAGGAGGGAGCAGATGCACAGATGTGCCCTTGTGGCAAAGCAATAGAGTAGAACTCAAATAGTGGGACAATGTGAGATGTACAAGGAGGAACGAGATGTGTTAGAGGAGAGGAGGAAAAAGAAGAAAGTGGCGTGGAGAATTTTGATGCACTAGATAGTAGCGTCAAAACGATCGCTATCCAAAGAGATAGATGGTGGCCACAGGCGGCGACACAGGAAGGGAACACTAGACTGCAATATTGATATTTTCTCCATGTTTTATGAACCAAAGTAAAGAGCCCCCAGCTATTGGAGGTATCTCTATAAAGAGTAGGAACGGTGCTCCGTCTCGAAAGGTCAATAGTCAAATGACTAAGGCAAGCACTACTTGAGTACGCCCCCCCTCCACCCCCACATTTCGTTCAGATATCTTGGAGATCCAGTCACACCAGAGGGAACTCGCAGCAGGCGGTGGAACGGGTAATGTCGTTGCGAGGGGCAGTCGTGTGGCCGCAGCTTCTTGCAGTCAGTGGCATGACCTGGAACTCAAACCAAGACAAGATATGTTCCTCTGCATGGGGAGGACAATTTTTTCAGCCGGAAGGCGAACCCAAGAGGGATATCTCCGAACGCTTGGGTGGAATCGAGAGTTACGTGCTATGCAGTCCAGTGAGGGTCTGTGCGGCACCAGTGGGGGTTTCCGTGTTCTCTATGGTGGAGGACAGACTACTCTGTCGGTAAGACATGCCGTGTTCGCCTGACCTTCCGCCAGTTTTTCACGAATGTGTTTGTACCGACGGGCTCGACCCATTTTAGTTAACCGTCCTTCCGACCCCTCCCCCTCTCCCTCGGCACCCACACCCACTCCTGAAAAAGGTGCGCCACAAGCTGGATCCAGAAAAAAACGTAAAATTCCACCTTCGGACAATAAACCAATGCAATGACTACACTGAAACTCACAACACAAAGCATAACCACGCAACCGCATCAACAAGGGGAACACATCGGTGACGCTGGTGTTGGCGCGCGAGCTGTTGTTAGTGAGATACGATAATGTTTTGTATCTCTCGTGGATGCATTGTTCCATAGTGATTCAAACGGTCAAGGGTAAAATTCTTTAAATTCTTCTTCGATCCTTACGTCGAACACTGAACAATTCGACGCTAGACGTGTTGACATTACCGTATCAGCAAGGGTAAGACGTCCGTGGCCCTCTTTTTGTTGTTCGAGCTGTACAAGGCTGTAATAAGAATCGCCTGCTAAAGTAGTAGAGCATTGTATGAAGTTATTTGGAAACCCTAGAGGAACTGTTCGGAAACCGCTTTTGGGCCATGACTGCAGAAGAGTTGGGAAATCGACCTTGGCAGGGGCGTTATTCTTAACCATGCAAAGAACAACGTATTGGTCTCTTATTGTTGTTTTTTTTCGTCGGTAATTTTAGGTAAAAGTTGCCGACACAAATAGTTTTTAAACGTTAAAATGTACCCCCACAAGCAAAAATAAATTTGTTTAAAAGGGTCTACACCACGTTTTTTCGTGTGGTGCGGGAGAACAACCCTACCGAACGTTTTCCAACTCGTCTTTCCCCATGGCGCAAAGGTTTGAAGCCGAAAAGTTCTGGCTGTTGCTGGAACCAGCTCGTATTCACTCGTGAATAGAATACAAGTTATGCGATGGATGACCATGTTTTTGACAGTCCTGTATAAATCTGCGATGACCTCGAGTGGTTACTGCCCAAGATTAAGAGGCAGTCAGGTGCTCATGTTGAGTCCCCTGGCTTACGTACGGTCGTCTATACCAGGGTATACCTTGCGACGTATCTTCAGGCTTCTAACGGTACGTTATTGTTGCCACGTGACTACTTCCTTTGCCTATCGCCTGCTGGTGCATTTTCAGAGGGATTCACCTGTACAACGTGGATTGGAGCGCCATCAAGGACAACATACTGCCGCACAAGTCGGTTGAGGCCCTGATGCACAGGTGTCTTCAAAGTTAATGGTGACGTGAACACCGTCTGTCGTCGCGATGACGTGGTCGCATGCGGCCTTCTCGGCAATCGAACTTGCCTCCTTTCTTCCTTTTGCTTAACCTGCGTTCTTCCTCGTTAATGCCGTAGGTACGCGGTTCTCTCCGGGTGGGCCTCCATTCACGATCCATCTCGTGCGGAGCCTGTGCCCCAGGTTGGTGGTCCGTGCTGAACGTGTGGTGAATATCAAGTTTTTACGGGACATTTGTAGCGTTTCGTTGTTTGCCGAACCGTACATGGCGGGGTTTCGGTCTGAAGCGTGTGTCCCAGTGCTTATTCGTTTTGTGATAAGACAGGTGTTAGACGAGGGAGGACTCGCATGCTCGGCATTTGGCCGATGCTGCCGTGAGCTTGTTGTTTACCGTACGTATGTTGCCCCGTGTAGCGCACAGCAACAACTCGCAAAAGTCGCAGGGTATTGGCAAACAACCGGGGATGGTCGCTATTGTTTGGAGGCCCTGAGTCTCGAAGCACTCGAGTGGAAATAGTGCCTATGCGGTTGCGATTGTTTCACCTTGAGACGTTTTTTGCCACTCCTCGCTCGTGTTAAGGTTGGGTGTGGCATTTCTGTGCAGTCAACGACCTTACCTTGGACGGAAGAGGAGGACCTAACTCTCAGGGGCGCAGTCCATGTGAGACGTCTACTCATGCAAAGGGATACCGGTTGTTTTCGGCCGCTCCGTTTCGGGGTGTTGACCATACTTTTTTTAATTGCCTCGCTGTGTACTGTGTACATCTTGATTGAATTTCCGTTGCTGTGGCGGTTTGCGGGCATATCTATCGTTGCGTTCAGAGGAATCGTTTTTTGGTGTCAGGCACGATCCCCGGTCGCATGATTGCATCGCTCTAGACACCTCGCCGGGTTTCGATATGCTCATTGCCCAGGTTTTATCGGCTCCCGGTATATGTCAGCGTCGATGAGATGGACGCGCCTTGTCAATATACATTATGGCGTGCCGATATTAATGTGTAGTATCAGTCACACAGCGTTGTTTGGGTCATCTGGTTGCCGCATGCCTATTGACACACTTGAGTATATAGCGTAAAAAGAACAAGACTGATGGTGATGGTATTTTCGTAATACTAGTTTACTCGTATTTTTTTTATCCTCTGCGCAATTGGTTCTAGGTGCGACGTGGTCAACCTATCGTGGTTTTCCCGAAAGTTGACTACAGTCAATTTTGTCATGTACCTCGCGTGTGATGAGTGTCGACGAGACGAAAGGTGATCAACTATGAAGGTCCTGATATCACTGGCATCGTCAACCTGAAGCACACCTACGGCCGCCAAAGTAATGTCGGAGTAGTATGCCATTGTCCTCCCTCCCTCCCCCCGTCCCTTCCTCCTTCCCTCCCTGAAAAAATGCATTTCAAAATTCTACAAAGCGATTTGGCAAGAAATGGGCTCACATTGCTCGAAGAGTGATAACAAATCGGGGGCGGGCGTCTCTGCGCAGCCGATGGGCCCTACTTGAGGTACAGCTGCGCGAGTGGGGGGTCGCGTGGGGCTTAAGAGTGTTCCATTTGGTCAAATGTTGGGCATGCTGTGATCGCTCCGACATACCAGGGTAAGTCACAATACATAGCAGTAGCGCAATATTTGGCTCAGCTGTTTGGTGGGGAAGGAGAGTCCAGGTGCTCATGTGAGATGCGATCTTCGCTCTAATATTTTTGCCGTGGAAAGCCTTTCTGTTTAACATCGTTTCCAAGCAAAACGTTGAGTGCAGACAGACGCGTATCCCAAGCTGAAGATATGTGCCCAACCCCGTTGCGTTCCCACAGCTCCGCAGATGCGTCGTGCTGTTAGATTATTGGTATTCATCAAGGGGGGTTTCTCGCACGTAGTCCGGCGTGTGTTGTATTGTACTCCGCGTGGCTCACGCTAGAACTTTGAATGTTAGTTGGGGGCAGCTGCTGCTACTGCTGTGTGAACATGATAGGTTTGGCACCATCCGTCTGCAACGTGGAACGGAACGTATAGTGTATTGGTTTGCAATTTTGAAGCCCCTACGTTTACCTGCGCAGGGGCGACTGGCAGTTGCGGACTCCGGACGGTCCTTGATGCTCCAGCGGAACGCAGAGGCTGGTGGCGATGTTCGAGCAATACCAAACTTAATGCCGGAAGATCAACATACGATGGACATTCGAGCACTCGAGGTTATAGACGATGGAATTTATGGTTCAAGCGGCTTCACCAATCCCCAGTATACAGTCAATTCGAAGCTATCAATCGGCGGTCAGGTGTGGTAACTTTTCTTTTTTGTACTTGCTCGAAATGCTGTGCGCTGACTGTAGATTTGTATTGCTTGAGTTCAATTTGCGATTGTCTTCTGACGTACTCCGTCGTGTGTCGCGCCAACGGTCTTGATACATTGAGTTTTGAGATTAGTTGCCATTTTGGCTTGATTGTCTCTTGTTTGCAACTGCTCTCGACTTGCTATACTGCCGTATAACACGCATGACAGCATACCACAGTGATAATTGTTTTACTTGAAAATAGTGTCACCGGATGTGCTTTTGTAGTGGGGTGTGCTATCTAGCGTACCCCGGGTGACAAGACACAACGCACGGGAGCCCCGCAGGTGGAGTGTGTGCTAACGAAGGGGTGTTAACGAGTGGGAACACACTCGGCCAGGCGACAGGGGGTGTGACATCGAGGGAGTGTGCAAGCGGTATCTTTGATTACTAAGGAGTGTAAAGAGACCGCGGTAACATTGCAGGGGACATCAAGGGGGTGTGTCACAGGGGGTGTGCCAACGAGTGGAGGTCTTAACAAGGAGTGTGCTAGCGCATGACGGGCTTTGGTCTGGATCTAGTTTGCTTTTCCGTTCCCACGCATTGCTGGCAATGGTAAGGTCCGCGCTTAAAACCCGAGGATGCGAGCACAAAACCCGGCCTTGGTGCGAAACTGGAGAACGATTGCCGGTTCGAGGCCTTGTCCCACTTGAAAAACTGGCTGGTGGCATCTTGATACGAAAACTTCCTTTCTATCCCTCACGAGGGGGCAGCTTAAACCGCCGGCGCGCAACAGCCAGAGGACTGCCGGAGGCCGCTCCCCGCGCAGGGGCCGACGGAAGAAAGTGCTTGCGACTTCTATATATTCAAATTCGCGGTGAAAAACACTGCATTTTGCGGGATTTTTTAGAGCCAAAACATATCCCGAAAACATGTGGCTATTCAGTATTGGGAGCGCTCTTTTTGTAAGGCGCGGGTTGCACAAAACCATTTGTAACCCTAGCTGAACAAACGAGGGCACGCCCTCACCCGGTAACCCACATCCATACACCACCTCTACCCTGCCCCTGCCCCTACGCCGAATCATGCCCTCAGACAGCTGCATAGAGCATAGCGGCAGATTCCAAAGTTTAGTACCAACCGCACAATCGCAGCTGACGTATGTATCAGGTATTAAATACCTGGTATAAGGTTTCCCCTCCGGAAAATGCCTGCGCACCTGATTGGAACTGCACCCATCCATAATTTTGGGGACATACTACTGTGGAATTGATGCGGGATCATTCCCACAATAAGAGAAAAGAGGGCATCGGTAGGTGGGTGTTAATGCTGAACATATGGCTCGCGGCGATCAATTTAGTGTTTCGGCGTGAACGTAAGTACACAAAATTCGCTTAAAGTCGAGGTTGCGACATATTTTACTCCTTGACTAAGTAAAATACAGCACTTCCCTGGTAGAAGTGCATCTTTAATTATCACACATATTGTTGTATTCCAGCAAAAAAAGTGTTGTTGGATAAATAAAGGTTTCACAGATGCTTCCAGGACTCGGGCGGCACGCCCATGGTCTTACCTGGAGCCCCATACCACAGACCAATCAGCCTCTCATTTTTTTTTCTTAACCAATGACAGTAATACAAAAAAAAGCCTTTGGAGGGTGTTCCCATAGTACACCTGTGGTACCGGAGGGATGTGACCAATCGAGAGTATTACGGGGAGTATGTGGCGGTGGAACCCATCACCCCGTCCTCCGTCCACGCTCTGTTTGCTCCGCATTTATATCAAAAGTGGTCAACCCAACAGGCCTACCGCCTCTAGTGATGTAGCGCGGCCTGAGGGATGTAGGATTCGAAGTGCAGGCTTGCAGCAGCACAAAGGTAAAGCAGAGCTGGTTCAGTTACTGGTGATCGAGTTGTTGTATCTTCGCAGCGTGGGTAATCAGCTGAGATGACAATGGAGACGGCCCTTGCGGAACATGGTCGGGGGGTGGGAGATTGCCCTAATGGAGCGCCATCAGCCTGCCTCCAGGACCGATACAACAGAGGAGACGCCTATACACCAGGTGCCTGTTACTGTAGTGTCCTGTTGTTGTACAAGAGTGGCGATGAACACAGAGTATGTATGTCGAGCACTGCTGCTTTCCTGGTAAGATGTTTCCTCCGACCTACCAGGTACCAGGTACAACAGCCGTACGTACTTGGTACAAGGTGTACTGCTGTACGGACACCACCTCTTGGTGCACTACTACTTGGGCAGGATGGACCCCTATTGCCTGCACCCTACAAGCTTCGCCTATTCCGCTGTACTCGTACCTTCTCTCACGGCAGCAGCAGCTGTGTATTGTTGTAGGTATACCTGGTACTGCACAGCTCGAATATGTCGCCCGGTACCGTTCTGAACGGAAATATAGGGTAGCTTGTGCGCATTAATATGGATACGAAGAAACCCTTACATTCCCGATCAGAGCAGTATGTACAGCTACTACAGGCCTATAATACGAAGCTGTAAGAAGAAAACACTGCGAGGAACCTCCTGGCCTCATCGCTACACACACGCGACTGTATGCCGGTTTTGACTTGCGCAACAGTCCACCCGACACATATCGTAGTTATTGGGCACCACATTGGTTATATATACCTACAGCAGCACCGACAGCAGCAGTGATCGGTACCATTTTCGTGCTGTACGTTTTGGTATGTTCGATGAGTGGCGTTTGAAATCATGTTGAGAGCAATGCGGAGGGGGGGTGTTACTGGCAGTACTGCTGGCACTGACGATGTAACACCTTTTGATCGCTTTTCTCTTTGCGCTTACGCCTCTCTTTCACTCTAGAAACGTGTGACACCAGGCGATATGCTGACACCAGAGAAAACAACTTCAGAATGGGACAGGAGTTGATAGCTTCAGGCCCGAGATTTGGACAAATATAAGGATGTGGCAATATTTATACTGGAAGTTGAGTAGGACACATCGTGCCTCACATGAAAATGAATAGGGCCTCGCCCGAAATAAGAAAATGATCTGTTAAAGTGGTGTCGCATACTTGCAACATACACGTGGTGTTTGCCGTACGATTGTCTTGCTCGCAGCCGAAAGCGATGCCCTTGCAGCGGCGGCGACGGCGGAGAGGGAGCAGGAGGACCAACACAGGCGTTGCTTGCTGAGGGAGTCAATTCGCTGACGGAAGACTACAAAGCGATCAGTAGTAAACAATAGTGCATGAGAGTCGGTGCAGCGTTCGCACGCCGTGGTGAAACACCCAACGGCAAAGGTACTCGTCTGGGCGGACAGGAAAGGTCACCACACCTACCCGGCGCGGCGAGTGAGCTACGTGTGACGGAGATGGGGCAGAGGGGACTCGCCTCGCCGCCGGATTCACTTCCTGGGTAAAACACTCCACGGTGCCGTAGCTCTCAGCGCTGAACCCACACCAACCGCCGCAGGTGTGGAGGGAGTGGGGCGAGAGGGGGGGAAGCAAGCGTGCACGATGGGTGAATCCCGAAGGGCGACGGAGAGCATGGGCCCATTGGTGTTAATGCGAACGCCGGCGTTTTTCATGAAGAGGGTACGGAGGAAATCTCGATTCAGGTGAGCAACACTGGCTCTAAGCAGTCACAGGCACTTCTTTCGTCGCCGTTTTTGCGCACGTTGTATCAAGCTTGAAGGTGAAATTGGCCGTTTGATTTTACCCCAACCTCTACTTGTTCGTGGTGGCTCACGCTGCACACCACCTCTGTGAGCTATAAGCGTACCGTTGTGTCTTCTCGTGCCGTTTATGCTTCAGCAGTAACAGCGATGTGGGTGTAGTTTCTGTCATACTGAGTGCCGTGCTAAAGTTGCCATGACTCTAGTCTCCCCTGCCACCGCCGTCGGCCGGAGTGTGCATGCGCCTAGATGTTTCCATGCGATGCAGCATCCTACTTTGCCACCGCGCCTGCAGTAGTTTGCATGTTTTAGGAATGGCGAATGAGTATTTTTCAAAATTCCGTGCAGAAGACTTCGCAGTGGTCGAGGCGACCCTTTGCCATAAACCTTCGCGGCAGTGAAACAGACCCTCCGCCAGTACGCCGGGCGCCAAGACGATGTAGGCATAACGTTGGAACGGGACAGGTGTCGCTATATATAGTTACAATTATGCGAAACTGAAGGAGCACGGGGCGTCGCGGATATGGAAGCGGTAAAGAACGTCGTTGTCCCCAGTTTGAGCAACAAGGCCGGCCACCTCGAGGCGTACTGTCAAAACAGCAAATGAAACCCAGCCCGTTTTCGTATTTTAAAGTTTCGGGTGCTCCAGTGAGGGCCGGTACAGTTCCGGTAATTTTATTGCGGCATTTGGGTTCAATGACACGTCTTTCCCACGTTCGACGTCTCACGGGTGGTGACTCAGGCATCACGGCGACATCAACACCAGGGAACCGCTAAGGGCTGCTTGCCTAAAGGTGCACCCATCAAGACCAACTGCCGCGCTTTCGTTGGTAGTGGAAGCTCCGCGGTACCACTCGCGGCTAAGGCTTCGCTTGCTGAATCGCCGATGACCTTCAGTTTGAGCAGATAGTAGGCAGAACATCAAGCTGTTCGAGATCAGGGGGGCAGAGGGTGGCTGTGCTGTCGTCAATGCCATCCAGATTTTCGCGCATTTGCCGGAAGCGAGATGGCAGTGGGGGCATAGAAAGACCACCACAATCACGTTTGGCAGCAGCACGAAGGTGGAAGGTGTTTTAAGTGCTGTGAACCCGACGAGCTTTCCCGGGACTTTTAAGCATCCGAAGAAGACGAACGCAACTTGGAAATTCAGTGGGGAGTGTAGGTGGTATGCGCCCGAGAAGAAATGTGTCAGGCGGGCTGCAATTCCGATCCACGATGACGCCGCACGTGAAGTGCGGGCGGTCCGAATAATACTGTTCAGATTTAATACCATGGCGTACGATTCGTGCAGTATGTGCACTGTCTCAATATAGATTATGCCACCACTTGCAGGCGACATGTTTACTCCTTTGATATCACGAGGCTGGTTGTATTCTTGTGTTGGGCATTCTGACAATCAACGTTTGGTTCATGTGTCTTGATTATTCCGCAAGAAATGTGGCATGCCGTCCTTGTAAACTACACCTGACACTTACGGCCGGTGCACAGTTTCTGAGAGCGGAATGCGTTTGAGCTATATGCGAAGAACTTATTTGGTTTATATGTTTCGGGGGGCTGTAGGAGCAGTGAGCGAAGAAGACTGCTTCTGCTTGTTGCCCCCAACGAGGATTCACGAGCGTAGCGAAAGTACGGTTTGTTTGAGAAACTACTCGATTCAGGTGCAAGAGAAGATATGATGCGCACACCTGTGAACCCGGTGATGGCTTCCCATGGGCACGTTTTTCCATCGGCACGCGGTTAATATGCTTTTACTTCATCCGGCCGGACTAGCTGCCTACTCACGGTGAGTAAGTGCTCACGGAATTATCATGGGCAAACTGAACCGGTCGCTGCACAAAACCATCATCTGACCTATTGAAAATATCCAGAGGAAAGGCGAGGAAAAAAGTGTAGCTACTAAGAGATAGGGAACATCAAGGCAAACGTACACATCATCTGTGTTGTGAACAAGTGTAAACATACCCAAAAACTGTAGTACTTGAATTGTCGGGCAGTGCCAGTAGATAGATAAAGGAAGCGAGTTTGTCTATTACATGCCGTAGGCCGTGTGCGTTCACAGAAACGGAGTCAAACTACAAACGAAATATTGCCGCTCCCAAAACATCACCAAGACCATAGCAGCACTCCGACAGTGACCAACTCGAGACAACTTGTGCAGCGAAACAAGTTCCACGCGTTAGCCCACGATCGTCCGCTTCTGTAGATGTCAAGAGTGTGGAAATTGGTCACGTGCAGCTTTCGCAGTCAGTATTACAAAAACACAACTTTAGTTACAGACAGACGGAGCGTGTACCCACCGCAAAACGAAATACTAGTCGTAACTGTTTTTCGCCTATAGGTAAAATAAAATCTTCGGTCGCTTTGCTCCCTCGTTTTTGGCGCTTCGCGCCAATTTAGTTTAATTGCCGCCTCCAGGTAAGACCATGGGCGTGCGGTCAGTACTCGGAGTATCGAGTACATTTCATATTCCGAGTACTGAGTAGTTGTGGAGTACTGGTGAACAAAATACTGCGATTACTGAGAAGGCCCAAATATGTCGAGTACTGAGAGGCCCCAAATACTGAGAGTAATGAGAAGGCTCAAATACTAACAGTATCAAGAAGGCCCAAATACTGAGAGTACTGGGAGTATGAGCAGCACAGAACCCCGATTGTACATACAATATGGTTAGTATTGAACCCCGAAATACTTGGAGTCCAGGTAGTATTCGCAGCAGTACCGGACCTCGAGTCACTCGCAATACAAGGCCCAAATATGTCGAGTACTGAGAGGCCCCAAATACTGAGAGTACTGAGAAGGCTTAAATACTAGCAGTTTCAAGAAGGCCCTAATACTGAGAGTACTGAGAGTATGAGCAGCACAGAACCCCGAAAGTACATACAATGTGTTTAGTATTGAACCCCGAAATACTTGGAGTCCAGGTAGTATTCGCAGCAGTACCGGACCTCGAGTCACTCGCAATACAAGGCCCAAATATGTCGAGTACTGAGAGGCCCCAAATACTGAGAGTACTGAGAAGGCTTAAATACTAGCAGTTTCAAGAAGGCCCTAATACTGAGAGTACTGAGAGTATGAGCAGCACAGAACCCCGAAAGTACATACAATGTGTTTAGTATTGAACCCCGAAATACTTGGAGTCCAGGTAGTATTCGCAGCAGTACCGGACCTCGAGTCACTCGCAATACATGTTCCCGAAATACTGCCAGTATCCACAGTAGCGAACTCGGAAATACTGCGAGTCCAGAAATATCCACATAGTACAGAACCTCCAAATACTGCAGGTACTCGCAGTATCTGCAGTACATAAACCCAGAATACTGCGAGTGCACGAAGTACCTACTCGTACAGTATTGTTTCTCGAAAATGCTTTGGTTTACTCCCAGGTATTGGGAGCATCTGTGAAAGGTTAAGATTTGAACGCACCCACACGTAAGCGCGCCCAAACTCCGTGGCGTTGCGTAAAAACACACAACTTGCATATGCGTAGATGTAGATCAGAAATGTGCATCGTACATACAAAATAAATCAAAATGTGAACGAAAAAAAAGGCAAGCAAAGTGGGAATCGAACCTCGGAAGTGAAAATGTAATCGTGTGTAGTCAGTCATACCCTATAATACTCAGGCACCTTGGAATTGTGTTGTTTTCGCTTTTAAAAACACAACGCAGGATCCCTTGAAGTAGCTTATACTGGTACCGTGTGATATGATACGACAGCAAGCGGTAGGAGTACTGCGACAAAGGAACGTGTAATGCTGCCCTTTCAGCTGGCTCTAGGATCTATCGGTCAGCTGTGTAGGACATGGATCTCGGGTGAAGGCGAGCCCCGGAGGGTGTGCGCCCTGGCCGATTCCCCGTCGGTCAAGCCCGCTGACGATGAGATCGGCCGGGAGGCCGCGAGGCGAAAACGCTCCGCTGGGCAAAGAAATACTAGCTGACGTCGTAATATTATGCCCTTTGCAGCTATCCGAGGGCACGATTCGGGGCCAGGGGCAGAGGTAGGGGGTAAGGTGGTGTATAGGGTTAGGGTTAGGGCATGGACTACTACAAATTATGTGCAACGGGTTACACATAGGCGCTCCCTGACCTAGTTGTACTATTCCCACATGTGGTTGTTTGCTCTAGAATGACTGGTACAGCTTGAGTACAACCAAAAGCAGCATCGCCTTCGGCGACAACAGCGGAACACTTTTGCTCGCCTACGACGAAGAAAAACACCCCCAGTTTTTTTCGCCTGAGGTGCAAAAAGAAACTCACACAAAAAATCGCCTGCAGTGAATCATGATGCGCTATTCAAGATACAACACGCCTTCGACGCGTGCAGCGCATATATGCGCCATTTAGCGGTAAATGTTGCACGGGTGCAACAGCACAACCTCTTAGATGCGCCCTGGCCCACACTCGACACAGAAATACGTGTTACGGTAATACCGTAACAGTTCGCGCTGGTTTGTCTCGATATATTCCGTGATTGTTAGCAAAATACCCTTCTACCTTAGGGGTGGGGTTGCTCGAGGCGCGGCACCACCAGCAGGTACCGGTTAGGTCGGGACCGCAGGCTTGATCGGCCCACCGTGATGGGGTGCATCGTTTTCATCCATGCTGGTAACGGTATCCATACCGGTGCGTATTGTGGATGAGTGGTGTCCATTAATTGTGATCACTGGAGTATGATGCTGTTTTCAGGCGTACCTCCGAATGATATGTGGTATCCAACATACCCCCGGTGACAAAGTGACGGCCGAAAAATAAAACAAAAAAATTACCCCCGCCTGTTATTTTATACCGGTAGGGGGGTGTGTTATCTACGGGGGGTGTGCTGTCATGCGTTTTATACGGTAGAGGTCACAGGATATGTGCGCCGTTGTCGAGGGGTAGTGTATTTAATGTTACACCGAGCTCTTAAGCTGTAAAAAAACATACGATCCATAATCGTGCTAGGGGTGGTTCGATACGCAAGCGATAGCTAGTTCTACTCCTTCAGACCTTGGATCTCCGTTCGAGCCAACACTCGCTGCCTTTACGCAGTGTGAGCTGAGAATAGGAATCGGCCAAACCTTGGTGGTTGGCTTTAGCGTGCTGGTTGCATCGATCGGTTTGTGTCAACATGTTGGTATTGATAAAAACTCGACACTTGCTCTCTATATCTGCTCTATAACGCTGCTGGTTTGGATGTTGCTTGCGTCCACCCAATCTCGAGTCAACGCGAAGTGCCCCTTCGCAGCTGGTGTGGCATGCTTCACGTTTTATAGTTCCTGCAAGCAACAACAGGCTTCCACGTTGTTGTTGTTGGTTTTTTTTTGTTTTGTTCTTTACATTAAACCGTTCTTTCTACCCGTCGACATCCAGCACAACCAGTGTCCGTGCCGATTCTTCAATCCTAGAAGAGATACAAGTTCTGTGGTCACAAAGCTACGCCACAGAGACAAAAAATGTTGATCCGTCTCGAAAGGCGAAAAACAGTATTTTTCAGGTTTGGGGGGATGTCGTAGGACGCCGCCGGCAAGCTCTCACCTCCTGGACCATGGGTCCACCTGATATCTTCGAGAGGCCGTCACCTACACTCGTTGGCCTTGCCCGACACCAAGCGGATTGGCCGTGGGCTGAGTCTGTGTCGAAATCGAGGGTCTGTCGTCGCACGAGCGGATTTTTATCAGCGTCTTTGACAGTTTGCAATGAGGAAAAGTAAATTGCGCCGCCTGGATCCGTTAAAAACAAAGAAGAAAAAATGCAATAGCTTTCCCCTTTTTTCCCTCAGCGGCGGCACGAGGATATTTTCGGCTGTTCTTTGAAAGCAATACTTTTGAAAGAAAAAAAATCGACTTCGCGTTTCCATAGGCACAGGTCTAAACATCGAACCATCGAAGGGATCGAGACTTTTGCAACGCCAAATACACCTGCTCCTTGAATCTGACGCAGCTTAGACCAGCAATACAAAACGAGTGCTCGATGTAAGCACGACAACCAGCTCGTCCGCATGAAGGAGTTTAAACGTGTCCATCAACTGTATGACGAATCAACATAGACGCGAGGAGAGTAGTGTGCGACGAGTTTCTGATCCTAAGACCAGAAGGCGGCAACATCAGCTCACACATATCGATAGGTTCGGGCTAAATCCTGACGCCAACGCCCACCGTTGAAGAGCTCGGTCTAGGACTACGTTAAACCGTCATGCTTTGGTTGTCGGCTCGTAACGTAGGGGACGGACTGGTTCTTCATATACGTACTCTTTAGGCATCTCTATATAGATGGTTACTGTACGTTAGAGCTGAAGCTTGAACCCATGTCTTCATGGCCTTAATTAACATTTAATGAAAATTGTACTCGTTGTAAGAAAGCTGTTCGAGGCGTCGCGAGCATCAACGGCAATGACATGAACTCGCGTGTGTCACCGACCAAGGTGTCGTCGGTTCTGCGGACAGACTGAAGTCGATAGCGGCGACCGTGTCTGGTTCAATATCCCTAGCGCGCAGCCGGGAAGCCATAGAGGAAACGCTCTGGGAACTGAATGGAAATCCGTAAGGACGACTCGATATTTGACAGCGTGCTCACAAATCATCCCATTGCATGAACACAACGACCACAACACACATAGCTAGATCCCCACGAGAATCTCCGCACTGAGCCCCTCTGGCCTGTGCAAGAAGGTCCTCGATTGTTCCTCAGCAGTGATAAGTATTGTTTCTTGGCCTGGTGGCGGTCGAAAGCTAGTTTCAAGCCTGAGTACCCCGCACATCCAATGTAATCAACACGCCCACCGCGTGGGAGCAAACACAGAGCCCCACAAGCACTGCCTGCGCGCGCGCTCAGCCCCTCTGTTTCGGTCAAAAGGGTTCCTGTGCGTGGGTGTCGGCTTGTGTGGGCAGGATTGGACTATGTGAAGGATATGAGTACACGAGTACAGGCGCACGAACGATTTTGTAGTAGTACCCAGTATTGTTTTACTACAGTACGTTTCATCCGTTGTACGTACACTCGTACAGTAAATAGTTCGATTCACAAAATACCTGGCACAGACAGGCGTGTGTTTCCAGACGCTAGGTGATACTGCGCAGGGGATGGTGCTCAAACAGATAAGTATCGGGGAAACAAGGACGCGTACAATATATATGAGAACCCAGTCGTCGGAGCGTAGGCGTCGTTAAAAAGGTCAACGGTTCCGTTACGGGTCAGCAGGTCGAGACGGACACTGACGTCGAACGTTCGACAGAAAAATCTTCCATTATAAATGCTGACTGCCGTGGTGGCAACGTGCCGCCACCGCGCTATAATGCAAGTTGACTGTGATTCAGCGGTGTAGACGGTCATGCTTGCTGGCGGGTGAGCTGGGGTTCGAATTTCGGCCAGTGTATGGATGCCCTGGACGTTTTCTGCGTCTTCCGTCGCCGAGAGTGCGAGAGCGCCCGTTCGTAAAATTCGACGCAGTTCGAAGAGCAGTGGTAATGCTGACTCTATGCGCTAGAAACATGAAGGGACGTACCGGGGGGGAGAAGGGACGATACCTGTGACCAGAGCTTGTCCAAGAAGCCGCTGAGGGTACAATCTTCCACGAGTTGGTCTGAAAAGGACAAGTGATGCTAAAAACAAAAATAACAGTAATAATACTACTGTAACAGCAACAACAAGAGCATATTTTTTTCGACCATAAAATAACAACAATGGCTACATACACTACTACTACAGTAAGCACCAACTATTATAATATCATTATGTATGTACCTTGTCTAGCTTTACTGGCCGTCTACTGTAGACCTGTCTCTCTGCATCCATAAGATTTTGTAAATGAACCGTCACTATATTTTTCCAGCTTTCTGGACGAGCTGTGGCCACAAGTGTCATCCCTTCTCCCCCCTGGTACGCCCCTGCATGTTTATAGCGCATAGAGTCAGCATTCCCACTGTTTTTCGGTCTGCGTCGAATTTTACGAACCCGCGCTCTCGCACTTTCGGCAACGGAAGAAGAAGCAGAAAAGTCGCGCTCTCGCGCTTTTCGCGATGGGAAAAAGGTGCATTTTGTTTTTCTGGTTACCCGCCGGGATTCGAAACCCAGCCCTTATTCGCTAGTAGTTTCGAGGTTGACCGCTAGACCACCGGGGCGACTGGTATAATAGAGTGTAGTGTCCTTTGATATTTTCGTCGTGTACTGCTGAAGAGATATAGATATGTACAAAAATATGTGGAATTAACCAAAAGCCAGGGATTGACAAGTGATTATGTTTCGAGCCGGCCTTAGTGTCGATCGTCGAACCTCGGAATATTTCGAGGACATATTCATTACTTCGACCGCTTTGTTTTTCCACGGACCTCGCCGCCCCACGCCTTTTCTTCCCCGGTGCCTAAGTCGCCGGCGATGCGCCCGTGTGCCGAGAGGAACAGGCTGGAAGTAGGCGTTACGGTTGGATCGTGGGCGGCAGCTTAGATCTTTTGTTTTGGGAGATTGAAATATTTGGAGTTATCTTGGAGATATCAATTCTTCGCGTTCGGGAATCTAGTGTTTTTAGTTCGATAACTTCAAGCCACTTTACGAGTATAGTGGAGATTTGGTTTGTTGGGGGTGTTTTGTCATGTGTGTTCCTTGTCCCTCTCACCTTTACTGCAGTCTGCACCCAGCGAGGACCATCATAGCTTTCCCGAGACCACGAACGAACGCTCAGGATTCATAGGACACCTTTTAGAAAATATGATCACATAAACATGAATAATCGACATTGTCACAAGTTTCTAACATTATATTAAAACAGTGGCTCATGGGCTCCCTGAATCTTTTGCTGAAAAGGTGTTCATGCGCTCCATGTCAAATATGCGTGAATGATTCTTCCGTTTTTAGCGTTCAGAGTTTCGTGGAGTGTCTTTTCGCGTGTGTTTCTCTGGTTCTTCTCGCTTTCATTACACTCTACACCGAGCAAGGGCCATGATAGCTCTCCCGAGAGCACGAGCGAGTGCACCGCGTCGCTCAGACCAGGAGTGGAGGCATACATAGGAGCCTTCTCCTACACAACTCAGCGGTCACAGCATAAACAAACATGCTCAAATCACACAACGAGCTTACCGCTCTGTCGCCTCTGCTGAAGCAGCACCAGCCCATGGTGCTGGATGCTCGGGCTTGCAGTATCTATTATTTGCTGTTTGCTATTGCTGAAAGTCGACGCTTGCCTCGGATCGATTATTGGTTGATTGGGAAATGGTCAAAGGGGGGTATACCCTCTAGTTTTCCGGCCATTCGGAGGTATTGCCAAACGCGCCCACGACAGGCACTCCTAGGTGCCCAAACCTGCCCCACATGCAATTTCGAAGCGCTGGTATGACGCCCAGAGCCGATGCCGAGCACGCACACACCTTTTGTTTTTTGTCGGCCACGTTCTTGAGCCTAGCGGTACCGCGGGCGCAAGACGGGCCAAAACGATCCCCCCTTTTGACTACACGGGGGGGGGTATACCCCTGCAAATCTACTAGTTGTATATACTACCCCCACTTGACCGCACATAGTCCCTTTTTTACCACTTCATCGCAACCGCAAAAGCGACTACAAGTACGTAGTGGCGTCACGACCCAACAGCCCGAATAGACCGCTGGCGGAACATTCGGAAGTTGTGAACAGGCGCGATATTTTGTCTCCGAAAACATCACGGCACAACAAATATACCAATCAAATATTTATAGACGAACTACATATTTCGGCACAACTACGTACGTATGTTTTTTTTATAGACGAAAACTATACCTCGCACCTTCTTAAAAGGGATGATTGGGAAGCCTCAAGAAGACGAAGAGGTCGTGTGTTGCTGTGGGCTTGGTGCTTGGTGGGTGCTCGGTGCTTGGTTGTCGACCGGGAGGATGCTGGGCGCTAGGGTGTCGGACGGGAGGGATGATTGGGACACGAGCAGAAGGCTCAACGCATGGTCCTTACGTTGTGAGGCGCCTCCATAATCTTCCTCGAATAGTATGTATCCATCCCCGAGACCGCTCGTACGACGTATGACACTTCTACTCCGGGCATTCACGAGTACTACTGGCGCTGTATGCAGGCTTGGTTTGTTCAAAATCTTACCTAATACTTTCGGGTTTGCACCTACCAGTGTATACCAGCGCAGTCCCACCAACCAATAATTCTCGAGACTGATTTGGAGCGTTAGCGACCCACCAATATACCAGCGCAGTCCCACCAACCTATGATTCCCGAGACTGATTTGGAGCGGTAGCGACCCACCAATACACCAGCGCAGTCCCACTATAGCCTAGGTTCCCCGAGACTGATTTGGAGCGGTAGTGACCCACCAATATAGCAGCACAGTCCCACCAACCATGATTCCCGAGACTGATTTGGAGCGGTAGCGACCCCCCAGTATACCAGCGCAGTCCCACTAGCCTAGGTTCCCCGAGACTGATTTGGAGCGGTAGCGACCGACCTATTTACCAGCGCAGTCCCACTAACCTATGATTCCCGAAACTGATATAGAACGGCAGCGACCCACCAATGTACCAGCGTTGGGTGTGCGTCCTCTGTGCTGCGTGCTATTTCCGTGTTCTGTGTGCCTGCTGTTTGCTCAGTGTTTTCCCCGTGTGCTGTGTATTCTGTGTGCTTGCGGTGTGTGCCGTACGCTCCGGGTATTTGGTGTGTGCTGTGTGTGTTTGCTGTGCGCTGTGTGTGGGTCCTGCAGTGTATCACAGTGTCACACAGACCCCCACCTACTCTTCTTCCTTCATTTCACACAGAAACTCCCTCCACGGATGCGTATACGATACATTTCCGTCTAGTTTTCGTGCCTTTTTTTGTACCCCGGGGCTGATTATACAGTGCCCCTCGCATTTCCATTTTACAACGTTTATGGAAACCCCCGTCCATGCGTAAACGATCCATCTCGTTTTCGTCCCTTTTCTTGTACCCCGGGGCTGATTATACAGGGGACCTGTTATAAGTACCCCATGGGGTACGTGGATAAAAAGTACCCTAAAGAGGTACTTTTAAAACTACACGTACCCCAAAGGCCTACTGCTGTGTGTAACTATAAAACCTGATACATACATTCAATGTCGACTTCTCCCAAGCTTTGATCCGGTGCGCTACTGCTGTACAACAGGCCACGGCACCAGGTCACATACAACAGCAGCAGTACTATCGTGTCACTAGTGGTATCATACACTACCACTGCTCCGTATTAGTACGTCGACGTGGTTCGTTAGAGTATGATACTCTCACTCGTACTCGTATCATCCTTCCTTTCTCGCAGGACAGATCATGGCCTATTAATAGTGCATTGTTCATGTATGTATCTGTCTGTAGCCCATAGCTCTCCTTCCACTCCCGGCGAACAACCATGCGTACATCCTGAACTATCAATTGGCATAGCACGTCATTGCTCACCCCTGCTCACGAATCTAAATCTAAACAATACCAGGGTATGTATGTATGCCCCTAAGAAGAGCTGGGAGCTATATACGTGCCGGAACCTTAGGCAGGTCATGGGCAGTCACCAGAGAGGTGTAGAAGTGGAGGCAAGTGAAGTTTAGCAGGGTACGTACAGAAGTATGCTCCTATTCATACTACTGCTGGTTTGTGCTTACATTTGTTTGAGCGGAAATGTGTGCCGAAGAGCTATCAAGAACACATAAAGTAGTACTCGTAGCTTCCTACCCGCCCTGGCCTCGTGATTCGGGTGATAAGGTATTCATTTGTTTCCTGTGACTCCGTGACTTTTTTGCGATTGACACTATTAGTATTATAATACAAACTGCTGCTTTGATGATAATATCCCTAATATTGTCGTAAAGCAAGAAGAGCAGACGCCATGGTGCACGAACGACCACCCACCGCACGTGCAACAAATGAGCAGCGCGAGCATCAGGCCTGCTGGACTAGACCACTTCCGACCTACTGCTCAACACCTTCAGAAAGTATACCGTGTATCTGTACATCCGCTGAGTTCCACAGCTGTTAGATTTGGTTCCCCTCATAACACGTAGTACGCGCGATCGAAGCATCCTGCGCAGCTTGCAAAGGTGAGTTTCGATTCAAATCCTCGGTTTCGTAGCTGTCGTATTTTTTTAATTGCTGCGGCCAACATTCACATTTTTTTTCTTTCTTTTTCCATCCCATTTTTTTTCTCGCCCCCTCTAAGTCGTAACTGAGATCCGGGGTCACATAGCAGGCTTTTGCCCCCCCCCCCCCTATATTATATACCTGGTATTTGTGTAGGTTGGGTTGGAGTCGGTTGGCGACGACGCTGTAAAACACGCCTCTCACAGCGTGAGCTAGACAGCCAGGGCACCGTTTTATTTTAATTTATTTGGCAGTTACCACGGCTGGCGGGCGGTCAAGTTAGACCATTTTCGTGCGGGGAGAACCTTTACTCGCACAAGGGGGATGATCGTATGACGTAGTGTGTATAGTTTAAGGCACCCACGAGGCAGTTACATAGTTAATCCATTGCTGTCTCTGGAAACTGGCCACACCAGAAATCAAATCAATTCATTGACGCTGTCATCCATCAGAAAATCCGCCTCACAAGCGGTTCTTACTAGGATGCGGCTCACCCTTCCTGCGACTCGCCCAACACCTCACGGCGCTTCGCGGTTGGTGCAAACAATGTTTGCCTGGTCGGTAAAAACCCGACGTGTTCCGTCCCGGCATTGTAGGGATGCGAGGGTCTATGGTCATGCCACTACGGCCATGCATGATATTGAGTACACCCCCCCCCCCCCCCCCCCCGCGCTACCGTGCACATGTTGTATTTCTATCGCGAGAAAGGTTCAGCACCTCCTTCGTGTGTCGAATTGTGTCGAATCCTACGCTCATCTCACTCGGTCTTCTCGCTCTTGGGTGGCCACCTACGTCGCTTTGGGTCTCTTCCTCGACGACCGTAGCTCCGTGCAGTCTACACGCCTACTCTCCTTCTTACATCTCACAGACGAATTGGGCGGATTGAGTATACCTGAGATGTTGTCTGGGTCGCGAGAGGGGAGAGGGCCCCGCACAAAAGCTTGCGCATCCCGCGCGAACCTCACCGCTACTTCGATCCCTGCATTGTAGTAATTCGGGCGTTTTTGGTCGAAGTGGTCGATAACACTCCTGATGGCGGCAACGCATGCCTCCATCATTTTAGCGCTCAGCTTCCCTTTGATGACCGCACCTAGGGCGCTGCGTTTGACATGGTTGTCATCCTGCATGCCTATCCCCCCAAAATCGTCAGTGAAGCCCCCATCATGCGTCCCTCCTTAATGCCCGTCGAACACGCTTAGGTCCGCCTTGTGGATACTCCACTCGTGACCAGACGATCGCCAACGAGGGTGGATACAATCGCCACTGAACTTTACGGCGCGTTGCAGCCGCGTGAAGAGCGCGACCTGCATGGCAAGCCACAACGCAGAACCTGCAAGCAAGTCCATAGCTGAAAGCCGTCAGGCCCGACAACGACAATGTGCGCGCTTTCGGCTTCGTACCGGAACACTACTTTCACGACAGCGGTTAGCTGCACGTGCTCAAGAAGCTGGTGAAACGCGGGCAAAGATGTCGCCCCAAACTTGGCACCCAATGGATCATAGTCCTCATCGAATCCTTCCTCGGGCACCTCACGACATACATCATGGTGGTCACTGCTGTGCTCTGTTAACCTCCTCAGATAGTCGTTGGCACCATTCCCCTGTGCCGAGATGTCTGTATCGTACAGGGTGCTCGTCCGTAATTCCGCCAGCATTTTCTGCACAAGGGTAGATAAAAACGAGCATTGACGATTACTCAAACTGTTGAAGCGATAGACAGTGTTTAGGTATATGGCACTACCTTCTAGACCACTCAATTAGCACTCAGTCAGCGCTGACTGAGTGGTCTAGCAGGTATAAATAGTGCTATATAACCACATTTCACACTGGGTCCAGGGGAGAGAGGTGCAATCTGCTCACGGTTATAAACATATTTCAGAATGAGAATATACTGTAGGAGATTCCCTTCACCATCACTGTCCAGGAAGGAATACCGGTACGTTATATATACCGTTGTCTCCTCTTACCTTATGAGCGTAGTGGCTGACCTTGACTCTTCCGAGTTCCTGCAGCATAGGCTCGAAATACTTGAGCACTTTGTCCTCCAGGTCCTTGATGCTGCCGGCGGGGACCTTGGCGGCACGTCTTTACGGCATTGTGGACAGGGTAGTTGAAGGCCGTTCAGGTGAGCATGCAGAACCGAAAACATGGTGTAAGACTTGACGTGTCGAAATATACCCCGTAACTGGGCCTAGTGTCAAGGTCAGCAATCCACCGCAAACTGACCAACTTCTTGGGGACCAATTTACTGTTCGTCAAGGATAATAGACTCTTCTCCTCAAAAGAGGTCTCCTGCCGTATTTTTGCCAACTGCTTTTGCCAACTGTTGATTACATGTACCACCAAAGAAAAACAACATGAGCGGTTGAACTCAAGTCAACTAACTGGCCGTTTATTTCCGGATCGCCCTAAAACGACAAGACACCAGGTCGTGGAATAGAAAACATGTGATGGATGGTGTGGAGGATTTTACATGAAACATTGGCGCCGCCCACCCTCGCCGCGTTACCCTTGATTCAAACGCACGCGAGGGATTCCACAGCAATGGCCCTTGCTCGTCTGGCCAACTCCTCCTTCACCCAGTTCAGGGTAGATTTCCTGTTGATGACGTGGCGTATTTTTAGCACACCGGAGATTCCCTCCACCCTTGATGACGCTGTCATGTTCAGGGTCATGGCGGTCGGGTGGTAGCAGCGGGTCCAGTGCTTCCGTTGCCTGTGAATACAACGATTGAACCATGCTATAATTTTATAGTTCTGTCGAGCAAGGCATGAAGGTTTTGTCTCCGAGAAAAAAATGAAAATCATGCTCGTGTACATACCCGTTTGATCGTCTGACTCACCCGAACAGGTAGCCGCTGAGGTACGCTTCGCACGCCGAGTCCTTGACCATTTGCATTATTTTGGCCCACACCCCGTCAAAGGCCTGCAACCCGTGGACGAGCGACACGGCGACAGAAACCCACGGCAAACGCTGGTAAGGTGACCTTAAATGCACCAGGTATTGGACACCCCATTAAAAAACACTAGCGCAACCACCGCGGAGGAAACCCGCAGCGAAACGTGGTCGCCGGCCCTTACACTTTGGGCCGTGCCACTCACATTCTCCGACGTAGCATATGCGCAAGCATGTATCAAGCCTTGTAGGTGTGAAGTGCTTTGCCCGAGCGCGCCTTGGCACTTCTTCTTGGCATTTTTCATCAAGTGCCAAAGTCAATGCCTTTGCACTGTGTTTGGCAGATGCTCCGCAACCGCGCTTGTCATGGCAGCGTCGGCGTCCGCAATAATTACCTTCACGGTGGGAGGGAATACACTACAACACGTTAGGGCTTAGCCCGTATGGGCGTAACACGCAAGCACAAAATAGGCAGTAGCATTACATGTTCGATCGACGATAATTGGAGGCAAGCAGAGTAACCCATCACCAAGTTTCACTGCGGCAATGGTAAGCACCCGAAAAATGAAGAGCGCCCGTCGCTTCTCGAAGTAAATGGCCAACCCTTCAATCGACAATATTTGAATGCGCACCCCTTTAGCTATCGTCGCGCTCAATAAATCGTTCGTGGTAACTGTGTGTTGAACAACGCAGTGACTGGCCGTTCATATGCGACTCACCTCAGGGTGCCCACCACAAATGGCGACAAAATGCTTCAAGGCGTACGCGAACGAGGTCGTCTGCTCGTCCGAGAAGAAACCTTGGGCCGAAACTACAGCCTTGTTCTCGGAATCAACACCGATGAACAATATCAGTTTCAGGTCATACCTGCCTTGAAAAAGAACGCAGGAACTCGTTGGAAACACTATGGACGGTTTCGGCGATACCACAACTGCGGAACTGTTAACACATACCAGTATATGCCAGCAGTTGTCAAAGTCTGGCGCACCATGGGCGATCGAAAGGCGTTGTGGCTTCCACAAACGAGACTCACTTGTTCGTCAGGCAGGTGTTATCCTGAATAACAAGGTGGCCGTATTGCTGTGCAACGAGTCGCTGATCGGCGGTAGACCAGAAAATATTGTTCAATCGACCTGAACCGTCCAAGTCCCACTTGACGTAGCAACCAGGCGTGCCGTTCAACGACGCCACTAGATCCATTGCGTCGGTTGGCGTCGACCACATCTTGCGTCCCACTTTCTCCGCCATATTCCGAATCTGAAACATTGGAGGGAGCAGGTTCTCTAAACAAATGTAGTATCCTGAATAACAAGGTACCGCCATTAATCCCTTCGTCGCGTGTTGGCCTTCGACGTATACCACGTATCTTGGCGTGCTTGCAAAAGTACGCTCGGCATACTTTGCTCCCTCTATTACCATGATGGTTACTCGTAGTGCTGGCGATCCGCGCAGTGAACGACCCTTTCTGTTCGAGTTTGCACGCTCAAGCTTTAAAATGATGTACGATATTGGCAAGGTCATGAACGGGCCCGGTAGCCCCGCCAACATGCCCTGCCCGAGAGACAGATAAGCTGGCATGACAATGTATAGAAGGGGTGATGCATACAGGCGAGTCATACGACACACTTTATAGCATACCGCCTGTTTTGTGTATGTGCCTTACCTAGTGCTTATGAGTCAAGTACGCCAGCGCAGCTTGAGCGTATCAATGCCTGCGGGCGGTGTCAACGTGCTTCCTCCACCCCTCGGCATACTGCAATGTGTACTGTTTCACTCGCCTTCTGACGGCCCGTCTCTCCCAGTTCAAGAGGAGCGAAGTGACTTGCGATCAACCTGAATATGTCGGAATAGGCTATCCCTGTTTTCGTCCAATGTCGAATATCTTCAAGGCATTCCTCTTCAATGCTGTCAGGAGGAACCATATCCTCATTCTTGATCAGCTCCACCGCTGCCGAACACTCTTCGACGTGCTCAAGGCAGACCGGTGCCGGGCGGTAGGTAACGGGTGCAAAATGATACTATCACCGCGTTGTACCTTCCGGGGAGTTCATGAACAATGAGCATAGCAAACTGTATTGACAATCCGGGCACGACAAGGCAGGAAAGAGCGGAAAACTGATCTTACCTTCCCCTTTGTCGGCGGCTTGTTCTTGTTCCAGTTCACCTACACTTTGAAGGTACACCCACACTAATGCAAACGGGTACAAACATCAGCACAGAGATGGAACGGGTGCGAGGGACATAAGTTGGGATACATGGTGCTTACGTACTGCAGGTGTTTTAATACATTTGGCGAGGTAAAAGGCAGCTAGACAGCTCGTTGCCAAAGAACGGTTAGCCCTGCCTTTATGTTGCGATTGTGGGGGTAAAACGAAACCAGGGAAGAGTCTTACCCTGGTTGACGACGTAGCCCTCTGCCTCTCGACGTTGGCGACTTTTGGTGTTGGTGTAGGCTTGCGAGCGCACTTGCAAAGTAGCTCCATCCTTTCCACCGACTAGAACGACCTTCGATCTGTGGTAGCACGAAAACGTACATACAACGACGTACAACGGTCAATACGGACGAGTTACAAACGGGATGAGGAGGAGTTTACACAACATGGCAACACGGTATGTTACCATGCGCTGAACGAAACCAGCTGTGGTTTGACGGTCGTACACGCACCCTATCAATTGATCGCATTGTTGTTGCAGACGTGTGCCCAGATTGGACCAGGGAGGCTTTGACGCCGTCCCAGATCTTCTTCCACGTTTCATCCGGATCAGTCAGTACGACAAACTCCGTCCCTTCTTGTAGCTTCGGTAGGCCTGAACTATTTTTCGCCCCATCGTCGTCATCGCTTTCATCTGCGAGGATGGTGCGAAAGGGTGCAGCAGAACAACCGTATTTCAGACACATTTCGCACGCCGAGCTGCACACCCGTGAAAACAAACCAGTGCGAGGTATTTGATGCTATTAATGGCATAAAATTATGAGCCCTCATCCTAAGCACATGCCCTCTGCAGTAGAAGTACCAGCATGCAACAAGTACGTATCACCGGTTTACCACAACCCGCTGGTGTTTGTACACTACGAACTTGCTTTTATTTCCCCTTCACAAATAATAGTAACAATAAAAATATTGAACACCATCCTTGTGCCCTTTGTCAGCAAAGCGCAATCAACCCTGCACAATGCCGCATGTTGTTGTTGTTGTTGTTGTTGTTGTTGTTGTTGTTCTCACATTAACTCACAATACAATGCAGTCCGTGGTCGCAGGACAGGCTCCAATAACTCTGGAGTGGAAGAAATACCTCAAGTAAAACAGAGGCGAAAACAAAAAAACAGGCATACGCACTCCACCACTGCAGACACCAGGGAAGCAAAAAGGAGACTATCAATAGCAGACAAAAACCTAAAAAAAGAAGATGAAGCGAAGCAAAATACAAAACAAAACAAAAACAGAAGCAGATAGCAAAACGCAAAAAAGGCAAAACGGACCATACTAACAAAGACACAAAGAGGTACAAACGGGAATGAAAGAAAGATGAAAAAAAGAAGGGACAAAAAAGCGATAATCACGGGCGGGGGGAAAAGAAAATACGAAAGGCAGGCACTGGAGCATACAGACACGCAAAGTTGCCCAGGTGGCACCATGCTAGTTACTTGGGTCCCAAAGAAGGGAGTGCATCATGACGAGGATGGCCATAACCAGGCTTCAGTCTGTTGGGCAGACCGCCTCCCCCCCATTCCCTCTCGTCCCCCTTTCGCCCCCCTCCTCTTCCCTGCCATTCTGCGCACGCGCGTTGGCATCAACGTCTGTGGTCGTGGTTGCAGCTATTATATGCCGTTCTGCCGATGCCTCCTTCTCATCTGTATGCCATTTCCGCATGAAGGCCTCCGCCCCTTCCTCGACCCGTCGGAACCATCTGCCGGCTTTCTGTGCTGCCTCGCGCCACCCTTCGAGCTTGATGCCAAACTCCTTGAGGTCCTCCTCAAGTTACCTCATCCAGTCCCACTCCTGTCCTCCGGAGTAACCCTTACCCCCAACCATCTCCCCAAACATCACCCTCTTCGGCAGACGCTCCTCTCCCATGCGTGTCACAAAGCCCGCAAACAAGAGCCTACGTCTGCGTACCGTCGTCTCAACGCTTTCAGATTGTGTCCTGAGAAGCGCGCTAGCATAGGGCAGAATGTGGTATTCGCGCTTTCGTTTTCGCCAGCCGATGCATCGGAGGAGCATCTTGTGGTGGACCTCCCGTAGCCTACCGTAGTCAGTCTTGCTCGGGCTCCAAGTAACGCAACCGTAGAGCAACGTTTCGATCACCTCGGCTCTCAGCATTCGCACCTTCAGGCGTAGGCGCACACCCGGGCGGACATAGATTTCCATCTTATACCATCCGAAGCATGTCCATGCCCTCTGGAGTCGACGCGTTACCTCGACACTTCTGCCCGTCCAATCTGCGCTGATAGCCCCGCCCAGATACACAAACTCGGTCGTTTGTTTGTACACTCGGCCGGCTGCGGTGACGGTGAACGGCACGTTCCCCCCATCTTTCGTTTGCAGACACATTATCTTCGTCTTGGCCTCCGAGACCGTCAGGCCGAAAGCGCGATGGGGCTATTGGCATTTTGAAGTCGCCAGATTCGCACAAGCATGTTTCACAATTCCGTTTGGCGTGTCGCCATTAGCTTCCTTCCGCGAGCGCAGCGGGCGGCGTTGGCCGCCCGCGAAGCGGAGCCCTTGTAACACTCGAATTTCAAAATTCAAATTTTAAAGAAATAGACCGGTCAGCCCGGCATAACAAGTTGGTTGTATCTGCTCTGTTGTACGAGGAGATAACCTGGAACAAGCTGCCTCGTCGAGGAATTATAACTGCAGCAGCACTTAGACGGGGGTTGCTTACCTTCTATTGCTGTTGGGGGGTGTTCACCTGTCCGTTACGGTAGCTCGGTGCTTGCAACAGCAGAAGACTTCCCCACCAGGCTTGCTGGCCCCAACCTCTGAACCCTCTCTCTCTTTACCTCTCTGGTTGCCTGTAGTGCCCGCAGATGGAGAGTTGTGCGTGTGCTTCTGGCTGCTGCTTGCTTGGCTGGGAGTGTTTGCCGTTTCGCCTGCTCTGCGGTGCTGGCGAGGGGAAGCTGGGGCGGGAACAGATGTGTCGATAGGCATGTGGGGATCTTGCCGACACAAACGAAATGCACTACGAGTACTGTAGAAACCCTATGGTTTATTTGGGGTACTTTTTATCGACGTACCCCATGGGGTACTTATAACAGGTCTCGATTATACAGTGCCCCTCGTATTTCCACTTTACAACGTTTAAGAAAACCCCGACCTGTAAAATTCAAAAATTGATTCAACGACCTACCGTTGTGCGGCTGTAGTCTTTCGTCGTACAGCTAAGTGGCTTCCAGCCACCACCGCTGCTTGTACTGCGTTGGATGGTGCTCTCCTCTGCCGGGGCCACCAGCCGGCTGTCTTTGGACTGTTCGACGTTATGGCGACGCTTGCCTACGGCATGTGCCTCAATGACAACCTCTATCAGCACTCCATGTCTGGCATCGATCGTCCGGGCGTCCTGGTACGTCCTGGTACACCCGGCCACCTTGCGAGGGCAATAGCATGTCATCCAGAATATGTGTACAGCGCCCTCCGCTACTACCATACTTGCTGATAGCGCAAGGAAGATTGAGTGCCGAGGAGATGGGAACTTCTGCTTCTACTTGACTCTCAACGGGATGAACCTCAACGCCAACAAGGTACGCTAGTTTGCGGATTCTGTACTTAGTACTGCTGTATCTTTGACATGATAAACATTAATATTCAAAACCTTCGACGGTATTTGCATTTCTCGACCTCGTGTGTTTCACGTCGCAACCAAACCACGAGTGCTGCAGGTACAAGTACCTCTCCAACAGCCTCTAGTACGGATAAGCAACCTCAAGTACAAATTAAGTCGCAAGTACGAGATACAAGTACTCGTGTAACCAAAATGAGGTTCTCTGCGTATCTAGACATACAGTAATGACGTGGTACAGGTAGTCGTATAATCGCAATTTTGACCCTCCATACGAGGTACCTCTCAAACATCGAAGCACGAGTTGCGGGTACTCGTACTCGTGCCGTACTAATTCGTGCGTTCTTGTAGGTAGGTTGCAAGTACTCGTATATAATTTCAAGTCTTACATAATTATTCGACGTCCGATCCGACTACTGCTGTTGTAGTGCTCCACATATTGACTGCGCCTTCTATCGTCTTACATCATCATCCAGGCAATATTGCAGGGGTGGTGACATACTACAGTACGGTAACCATTCCTGTTGATGCTCCAACGTCTTGTACCTGCAGGCTACCCAATCCCCCGGATGTTCGACAGCTCAAGGACAGCATCGCGAACGCCATCGTCAACCACGTCACCGTAGGCCGTGTCAAGACTGTTGCCCACCTCGGCGCGATGTCCAACCAGCCTGAGTGTCGCCTTCTTTGACATTTGGAGGGGGCATGGGCTCGTACTATAGGGTTCGATTTTCAGATGGATACAACACCACGAAATCATTGTCGGTGTTCGACGTGCAGCTTCAGCGTGCCTTCGAGGACCATCTGGTTGCCTTAGGAGCCTCTTCCGCGGAAACCAAGACGATGCACGCGCTGGCGTTCGTTAAGCGAAACCGCGCCAAGCTCAAATGGGACAGAGGCCGTCAAAAGATAGTCTTGGAGTACGCCGACCTGCCGGAAGTACTGGTGGTGGGACGACCTCTGGAAGTACTGGTGGTGCAACGACGTCTCCAGGTAAGAACACGCACTACAGGAACACGACACTGCAGATGCGACCTCTAGCTACATACCTGGTACTCTGTAATGCTGCTGGTATTGACTCTAGTCCACCTTCGTTCACATTCCCTCTATCAGGTCGTCATAATCAAGAACGTGGGCCAAGGACGAGACATCGTGAACGCTACTTGCGGGATTCTCCGGCGCTGGGGAGTCACCAACGCATTCTTGGATGCGCCAAGAGATGAAAACGAGTTCACGTGAAAACGATCTGCGTAGGTTATCATAGAACCTACCACTGGAAAGGGAAAAGGGACCATAGCAAAGGATGAAACACTCAAGAGTAAAACGCATGGGTGCCTTCATGTCGTGGTTCAGCCGTAAGTGGGGAGTGGGGCCTTATACAGTAACTCAACGGCCGATTATGGTAGCAGCATGCATGACAGTGCATAGAGTTCAGGGCGTAGGGTTCGAACGAGTAGCCCTGTGGATACCGCTTCGCGCTGGGACAAGGGTACACCACTGAGTCGAGAGCGCACAACCTAGAGGGGCTGTTCCTAGTACTCCCAGATACTGTCGTGCTGAATAGAGAGGAATAGAAAGTCCTCCTCAAGGGCGCGTTCCAGCCACTGCTAAATGCCATCAAGGCTCTGGACGACATGCGGGCCCGAGCCCCGTCGACCGTCAACGTAGACACGGTCAGGAGAATTCTTGAAAGCCCTACTTGAGTCCTGCACTCTGGACTGGAGTATGGACAACCATTGCACAACCACAGGGCACATACGCGCTTAACTCATATAAAAACATTGGGTCGCCAGTATATCCGAGAACGGACTAATGTCGAGATTTCCCATGTTCATGTCATTATCAAAAACAGCGTGCTCCCTGTACGTTCGCCAAAACACTACCAGGTATGAACTATTGACGAGATTTCCCAAGCTCACGTCATTATCAACTAAAACAGCGTGCTCGCTGTGCGTTCGCCAAAACACTGCGAACTTCGCTCCCACCAACACACGACTCCCGAAAACCATCTTCTCGCCAAAGCGAGCCACCAAAACGCAGTGGCCACCTCGCCTGCGGGGGGGGGGGCACGACAGATTGTTTCTCTTAGATTTTGCTTTCATTTTTCTTCTTTTTCTTTTTCGATTTGTCTACCTTGTTTTCGTTTTCTCTTTGATTGTTTCTTTTCGTTTCACTATTTCATAGATTGCGTATGTCGTGCCTGTCGTATCTAGTATGATGACATGGCTTTGCATTGCCCACTGCAGTTCACACTGCACACGTGGCAACGTAGTATCTCTGTGGCGTAGCTTTGTGACCACAGAACTTGTATCTCTTCTAGGATTGAAGAATCGGCACGGACACTGGTTGTGCTGGATGTCGACGGGTAGAAAGAACGGTTTAATGTGAAGAACACACACACACAGTGACTTCGCTCCCACTAACACGCGTCTCCCGAAAACCATCTTCTCGCCAAAGCGAGCCAATGAAACGCTGTGACTTCGCTCCCACCAACGCACGACTCCAGAAACCAATTTCTCGCCGAAGCGAGCCACCAACACCCTGACTTCGCTCCCACCAACACACATCTCCCGGAAACCATCTTCTCGCCAAAGCGAGCCACCAAAACAGTGTGGCATGACACTTTCAATTCACCCTGCTCCGCCAATGTATTGTGCTGTTTTATTTGCCTGTATTTGTGGGGGTTGTGGCCTCTGTCATTTTCCCCTATCTTCTCCTTTTCCTTCCGTTAGTGTTTGCCCCTATCCCGTTCTTCCTTGCCACGGGTTCACGGGTAAGGGACGCTGTTCCTTTGGTTCTTGCGGTGGTATCTCTGTGCACATTGTTTCGAAGGAAAAACACTTGCAACTACCTGGTAGACTACATTTTACGCTACTAGTCTGTGAGCCCTCTACGTGGGGAGGTTTCACTCAAGATGTTGTAGAGCGTGGATACCACCTCGTGGCTGGTGTGTACGTGATCAGACCCGCTTGCCGATTACCGGACAAGATACACCCTGAAGTTAATTGAACGCTCAAGTCACGGTGAGGCAAAACAATGTGTGAACACGTCAATAGAAGAGGCAGTATAGTGTTGCCGACTCTGGGCCGATGTTGATTAATATGAACAGTTGTACTCAAAAGCGAGGCTGATGATGATGAACAAAAGAAGAGTGAACGAGTGAGTGTGCAAACACTCTTGTTTTTCTGAGGGGTTTGATGATATCATACAGCTTCTACGACAGCCTACGTCTGATAACGCAACGACCGTGACAGATTATGTACGGGCTCGTTTACAAAAATATCTACTGTATTTCGTATGTATGTTGAACACACTGCCTCGCAGGGTGTCGACCCCACAGAACAATCAACCCACATACGACAGCCTACCCAGTATTCTGCATATGTGTTACTTGGTGGAATGTCGTTCCACACGTGAATACTGAGCAAGTAACCCACGTACGATAGAGGTATGACAATGTGTTCAGTGTCCTGCATACCCTGGCTGACTTTGTAATGAGCATGTATTGGTCACTATTGGATCTCTCCTCGAGGATCTCATTCTCTAACATTAGCTTCGTTACTATCAAATGATTCCGTGTTATCCAGTAACGACAAATGATGGGTACAAGTATCATCTCTAATACGACGGCTCGTTACGATAACTCGTTGCATGCTGATAATTCCAGACAAGCAAAGCAAATGTTACGACCTCTCGTTGCGATAATGCTTTTGTTTACACCTGCGTTACATGCCAATGGAAAACATGCAGGAAGCAGGAACTACCTCGTATTCTACTATGTGCCCAAGGGGAGGACACTAATCCAATTGAACAAAACAAAAGCTACTATTAATAAAATGCTTTACTACCGTATACGTACTGGACCTATAAAGATCCACTGCTGGAACCAGAAATCATCAGACGTGACCTATGTTCCGATCAGTTACGTAATCGACCAATAATAGAAAAGGTTTACAACAGTGGTTCTGCTCACTCGGCAACGAACATAGAACTGAACACCCTACCCATGCTCCTGCCTCCCGCACACAAAGGAACAGAGGGGGATGCACTGCCAGCGATTTGCAGCGGGTGAAGACTAATGATTTTATAAAGACAATACCGTTCGTGTATGTTAGTTCCCCCTGATCGGTATTTGCCCTCTAAGGATGCTTTCCATGTCGGCCCTTCAAGTGCGAGACACGGTGGCACGAATACTGCCGGTTGTGTCTCCGGCAAGCTTAGCGATTGCTTCCGGCGAATTATGTCTCATTTCTGTAATACGCTCCTCGATCAGTTCTTGCGCTTCAGGCGAGCGGTACACTCCTCGTGTTCTCTAGCTAGGCTATCCTTCGTTCTGACCCAGCTATTGTATGTCGGCATTCGTCTTCCGTTTCCTGGAAGAACCTCCTCCATGCCCCCCGTTCACTATTATGTCCAGTCAATATGCACGTTGATATCGATCGTTTTATTCACAGTGTTGTGTTGGTCTAGGCTCAGTGTTCCGGCTTTGGTCCACACAGTGACCACAAACCCAAAGGAGCTCGAGGCCTCCCACAACTCATTTCCTTACATTCAGCCACGGCCCCTACGAATGGGTCAAAGAACTTGCCTTGCCAGCGCAGTCCTGGACGTTCTGCCCGGGTTCCCAGTGAGCAATCACCTCCGCTCGCGCGGAGTTGTCCTCTTCGAGGAAGGGAAACCTGCCACAAAGGCGCGCTCGCTGATCTTGGTCTCTCGTAGCCGTGCTCACGTCGTCCGAGGAAATATCCCTGGCGTAGGCCTCCTCGCGTTCCTTGTTTTCGGACATGGTGATGATGTGTAGCTACCCGATGTCTCTCGTAGCTCCTCCATGTTGTTGGTGGTGGCATTTCTCAGAACCCATTCCGTGTCGTATCTTTGTACGAGCGACGCGTGTGCCGTCACCATGGTATGGTTTCCTTCCAGCGCGATCCTGTATTAATTGCTTCGGGATGGCGGCCTTTACCCATCAGAGATTTTGCTAATAAAAACTCCGTTAGAATAGCTTTGTAGGAAAAACCGTCACCCAAAAAAATATTATTTGGTGCAGGGTTTTTTCGAACCGAAGCTTTGCGAGGTGCTTGTTCGCAAAGTCAGCGAGCATTTTCCCGGTTGGGACATGGTGACGTATGATCTTCCCGTTGTTGACCAGCTCCCGGACGAAGAAAAAACGCAGTGTTATGCGCTTCGTCTTTGATGAGTAGGTAGAGTTACCTGCGACCGTTAATGCTCTAGTGCTGTCACAGTTGATGCGTACAAAGTTGAACTTCTCGAAGGTCAGCTCCGCGAGAAACTTTGACAGGTCAACTGTCTCTTTTGCTCCATACCTAGGGGCATTGAGTTCCGACTCGACGGTGGATTGCGCTATAAGCGATTGCGTCTTTGAGCCGATCCACTTAGGAAGAAGATCGACCCCGTGGTCAACTTGTGTGCGCCGGGGTTTGCTGCAAATGAAGCATCCGTGAATCCGTGCAGCCGGAACTGCCCCTTCTTGTACGTGATGGGGAGATCGGGGTGATATTTCAGGTACCTGAGGGTATGTCAGGCTGCAGTCATGTGTGCTTGCACCGGGTTGCTGCATGCCCTCGTCAGCTGGTTGACCGAGTAGCACGTGTCGTAACGAGTACACTGTGTTATATATAGTATTGATCCCCCAATGGCTTGGTAGAGCGGTTACGCCCAGTAGTGTCTCCTCTGGTTGTGAGTTAGAGAGCTCTGATCCTTACCCTGGCGCTTGTACAGGATTGCAGGCCTTCAGTACAAACCTCTTGAGGATGTTTTCAACGTAGCCTCTCCGTGTCATGGACATAGTTCCTGGGTCGTAGTCGCGAGTGACCGTCATGCCGAGCATAAAGCTGACTTCGCTCATGTCAGACATGGCAAAGTGATCAGTTGGTGCCTTTTTCAAGCGTCCCACGAGGCTCTCATCCTTCCCGGTAGTCAATATGTCGCCAACATACAGTGCCAGAAGTACCAGGGTGTCCCCGCTTCCGTGCGTGTAAACGCAATGGTCGGATTGCGTAGGCGTGAAGCCAACTGTCAGCATATCTGCGTTGGTCGGGTTGCACCATAAGACAGGTGACTGGGCCAAGCCGTACAGCCGTCTCTTCAGCTTGTAGGCAACTGGCTCGCCAGTCGTGGAGTCCTTGATTCATGTCCTTCGGCGGTCTTGACGTACGCGTCACGGCCTTGGATCTAGGACTGTAGAAAGGCCACTTCCATGCCCAGCTTCCATACCGGCCATCCATATTTGTATTAGGATGCTTCCCGTGGTCAATGCCCGGTTCTTGGACATAGCTTCGAATATTCAGCCGAGCTTTGAACCGTCCGTGCGTATTCTGCTTGTAGATAGATCGGGATCCGACGATCTTGTTGTCCTTGGACACGCTGAGGACTGGATTGGAATTCACTCGTAGACTTGATGTTTCGTGAGGCTATTAATTTCCTTGACGATGGCATTCTTCCATTCCATGTTCTCCGGCGAGTTGATCGTCTCAGTATTGGTGCGAGGAGTTTAAATTTCCCGTTTCACGCATACGTAAAGGAATTGTATGGCAGAAAATGTTCTCCATGTAGGTGGGGAAATCCCCACGCATGCTCATGGTCTTGATACTTGGTGTGTCCGTTGTGAAATAGAACAGTTGGCTGGGAGTGAAGGCGCTGTCGAAGGTGTTGTCGTCCGTATTCGGATTGGATCTTGTACCAGCTCGAGTTGCTCGAGGCTACCTGCGGGTTCCACGGACGATGCAACAGGCAGGACGTCGGGGGACAGTGCTGCTCCCCCACTTTCTTCCTCTTGGGATGACCCCGGCTCTTTGGGCAATGATGACTCTCGCAGCAGCAGTGCTTGGTCGGCGTTATGTTTTAGGATGCTCTTGATCTTGGCTCGAAGGTGCTCCAGGTCCTTCCCCGTTGAAACTCAAAATAGTGAAATTCAAGAATGATGTAAATTCGATGACATCTCTTCCGTAGCCCTTGTCGTTGATGGAGTGGTCGATTCCCGTGGGTGACTCGGCGTATGGTGGTGTCTCCAGAAAAACAACTATTCTACATTCCACTGCAGTCCCTTTAGTTGGGTTGTAGGTTCGGTAGGCTCTGCTGTCTTAAAAGCCACAGAGCTTACCTTCCCATGCTTTATCTCCGAGCTTACTCGTGTAGGTCTCGATATACATGGATACCCTTGACCCGATAACCCTTGACCCGACAAATCTGCCTCTTTGCCATACATGTTCAAGTACAGCGTTGCCCCTCCCATTGCTGATTGCGGTGACCTGTTGCACAGGTGTACTGCTGTAGAGAAGAGTTCGCCCCACACGTTACGCGGGAAGTTGCGTCCTTGCGAAGGCACCTGGTCATTGTCGTCAGCGTCCTTCCATCGCGCTCCGATTCCCGTTTCGTTGGGGCGTTGCTGTGGCGTTTTTTCTCCATAGTGATACCAGAGTCGACGCAGAGCTGCTTGAAATATTTGGAAGTGTACTCGCCTCCCTTGTCGCACCTCAACCGTTGGATGCGCAGTCTCAGTGGAACAGCCACCGTAATGTTATAGAGGTGGAGCGAGTTGATTGCCTCCGTCTTGGACTTGAAGAGAAAGACCTCCTTCTTGAGGCAGAAGAAATCAGTGAACTTGCTGACGTGGTTACATCCTCCCCTTGTTCGCTGATGTGATGGGTCCCATGAGGTCGGTATAAACAGTTTCATCGGTTCGTCAATTTTGTGCTTGCCCTTCTCCGGGCGCGCCTCTTGCGTGCTCTTGCCGACTGCGCAGGTGTCAGACCCTGACACCGTGCCGGTGTGTTCGACACCCTTGCCGCCCGCCTTGCAAAGAGACTCCACGTTGCGGGGGTTCATGTGCCCCAGTCGCCTGTGCCAGGTGTCACCGCTTACTCGTTCCGCGAGGGCTAGCGAGGGTGTTGACGGCGTCTGGGAGCTTCAATAGGTCACGCCGTCCAGGGCGCGCAGTGATACGTCAAACGGACTAATACCCGCGTCCTTCTGGTCTTGATTCAAAAAGAGAGAAGTCGTGCTGTCAAACTGGAGGTGGGGGTTCCCCGTTTCGAGGATGGTTCTTACCCCTGACCTCATTGCCCGTACAGAGAAGAGATGGCATCCCATCCCGGGAACGATCATGACGGAGATGCAGACAGGGATAGGCTGAGCTGATTGGTTGATGATGTGTCCGCACATTGTTCCCGTTGCCGCCACGAACACCTTCATGTTGTCAGCGATCTCAATGGGCTCCGGCTGGTCAAAGCTTCTGGTACTCCGTATTGCCTTGCCGCACCGCTGGGATCAACTCGTCACCCACAAAGTGGTCCGATACGCCGCTGTCCACCGGCATGGTGAACTTGCGCGGGTTGGATACTGAGATCCCTAGGCCATTTCCCGCCGTTCGTCCTGAAAATGCAAATACCTCATAAAAAGTATCGTCGAAATGGAGGGGTGGTTTATCATCGGTGACGGGAGGGGAGCCAGCGGAAGCGAGGTGAGCACCCTTACGGTCTGAACGTGGTACTCCCTGCTCGTTGCACCCCTCGTCACCGTGAGAGGTAGTCTCATCGATTGAGCACCACGTACGTTCAGCGGCTCCTTTAAATCCCGCCTCGTTGCCCCCAAATTTCTTGTTTTTCGGCTTCTGGTCGTGGGCTCCAGAATGTTTGGTCACATCTCTCTTTTGCCAGCAGCTGCGAACGTGGTGTGCCTTATTTCCGCCGTAGTCGCTGGTTGATTTTCGCTATCATGGCTACACCACACCCCGCTGTCGTCCCCTGGGCACCGCTGCATGGACAGAGATTAAGATACATGTGTCGCATGGTGCTTTGCATCTGATCGATGTCGAAGGAATTGTCGCGGCACATCATAAGGTTGATATCCCTGTAATCATATGTGAATCCTTTGACGCAGATGTGCTCAAACCGGCGGTCGGTGATGTGAGCTCAGAGCGGGCCAGGCTCTTCTCCATGAAGAAGTCGTCTGGGTCTGGGCCCGGGTCCATGCTGGTGTTGACAGCTTCCCCATCGCAGCTCGTACGACTTCGTCGTGACCTTGTTTTATTTCGCGACAAGCTCTTGTAGGGCCTTTTGTCCGTCCCCACTCGTACCAGAATGGTGTTCGTTCTTCAGTACGAGGAGTGAGGCTTGCTTTTCTGTTAGCGGGAACAGAATGGCTTCTAGGTCCTCATTGGCTCTATTAGTGGACGTGATGTCCTGCTCGAGAGTACCGGGGAGCGTAGGGGGGATTCCCGCGCTTGCTGTGACTTGGGATGGTCCGATCCGCCCGTTGACCAAGGATGCGATATCTCGTCGGGTGACGCCAAGGACAGCTGCAAATTTATTATGCCAATCCAGAAAGGGGCTCGAATCTATTCCGCCGGACTTCCTCAACTCCTTAATAACATTGGTGAGGCTGTTGCTGTTGCTGTTGATGAAGTCTTCCATAATGATGGGTGGTAGTTGTAGGAAATTATTGTATGATTCCGTGGAATCCAGCAGCAGACTCAGGATACAGCAGCAGTAATGTCTAGGAATGTTCTATAAATAGATAGTCGTCGGCGAAACTATTATAGCTTCGTATAGATGAAAGGCAAACCGCTTTTCACAAGCAGCCGTACGGCCGGGGGTTGCTTTCAAACAGCTGCTGCTCGAGGCTTCCCGAGGCTGACGGTCCACTGTATGAACCTCGCAAACCAGGGTTCCTACTCCTCACCAGTACTGGGATTGTGGTGGAGTTGCAAAACGTACAGCAGAAGGCAGACCCCTTTAACGGACAGCAGTACGGCCGAGAGTTGCTTCGAAACGGCTGCTGCTCGGGGTTTTCCCGGGGCTGACGGCCCGCGATATGGACCACGCAAAACAGGGTTCCCAATCCTCAGCGATACTAGGGTTGTGGTGGAGTTGGAAAGCGTACAGCAGGTAGGTCCGCGTCTATAGTTTTCTAGACCCAGCAGGAGGGGTGGTTGATAAGGTGCAACCAATTCTCCAAAACGTAGTGACGATGTTCTCTGGCTATCTCTCGCAGTGAATGCGTCCCACTGAGTCAGCAGTTGTTGATGGGCGCCCTGCGGGGACCCTCCTGGCACACGCTCACTCACGTGTCAACGAAGTACCAGGAGTACTCTGAAGTCGATCTTCTCCTCGTACCGTAGACGATCTTGATCTCGAAAGATCGTTCCGCTGATGATGAAGCCAGTCGTAGGTGGCAGCAGACGGTCTAAGTATGAAAGCCCGTTCCGCCTATGAAGGTAGTCGATGGTGAGATCTTGACCCCCGATGTCCCGTCGCTATCGCGTTCACGCGTTTCTCCGACGCGCACAACCTAACAAATATGTGGTATAGCGTGTATACCAGCATGTGGCTGGTATCTACGTGATCATACCTACTTGCCGATTGCGGGACAAGATACAGCAAGCTAAGGGTGGACGCTTAAGTCGCTGTGAGGCAAACTTGTATGAACGCGTCAATAGAAGAGGCAAGATACAGTAGTGTTGACGACTCCGGGCCAATGTGGATCAAAATTTGTTCTCAAAAGCGAGGCTGATGGTGATGAGCCAAAGAAGAGTGAACGAGTAAGCGTGCAAACGCTCCTGTTCTTCGGATGATCTTGTTCTCAGACAGCAATATACAGGTCCTGCGACAGCTTACATCTGGTAACGCAGCAACCGTGACAGATATTGTACGGATTCTTTATACGGCATTGTCTACTGTATTTCGTACAAGGCGCTTCGCTCCCCGGGCGGCCGCCCGCTACGCTCGCTCAGCAAAGAAAAGTATGTCAAATTATGCGAAGCGGACAGAGGTCCATGATTGATTGTAGTTTTTATTGTAGTTGCAAACTGGCGACTTAACAGTGCCAAGAGTCCCGCCGCCGTGCTTCGGAAGAAAACAGTTCGGACGCCACATTTATGATGACAACACCGTACTTGTTCCTTTTCGAGGCCGGCAGAGTTCTCCATGCTGTAGATAATAGTTTATGGGAATATTCTCCATATAAAGCGGGAAAACAAATCAGGCCCCTGCTTGGCTCTCCTGATTCCACCCGGACCTGATCCCACCCGGATGTGATCCCATTTGGCACCCTGCTCCCATCGACAAGGTGCAGAAGTATAATTAGCGGAGCCGCCGGAGGTCGTGAGCGCGAACCGCGAACCGGAAACGGTCGGGGAATATCGAACGGTAAAACATCGTCGGATGAAAAAAAAAACTCAACCCGGGAATTGAACCCAGCATCAATATCATGTGCTGGGCACGATAGACCGCTGCGTCATATTTGGATTCCGAGTCGAGTATTGAGCATTCGATTTTCGTTTTTTTTTTCGGATTTGTTTTTGTAATATCTTGAAAATAGTGCGTGATCGACTATCTCGCTCAGTTTCGACGGGATTTGGATTTCGAGTCGAGTATTGAGCATCCTTTTTCGTTTTTTGATCGGATTTTGTTTTCGTTATATATTGAAATTAGTGTAGGATCGGCTATCTCGCTCAGTTTTTGACGGGGTTTCGATTTTAAGTCCAGTTTTGTTGTATATCCTTCGAATTGTCATGTTATTATTCCCTTTGACGCCGAGGGGGGGGGTTCACTGGCGTGGTACGAGAGCCGCGACACCGGTCGCTGACTCTCGCTGCCTATCGTACTGCTAGTACCCGGGAGTTCCCCCCCCAGCCGACTGGCCGGGGCTCCAACAAACGCGGTCTCGGACGACCGAGACCCCCGATGGTGGTAAACCGTTGACATACCCCAATTCCGAGGTCGCGTCGATACTACGTTGTTCGGCCCCAAACAGTCCCGTGGCCTGGCTGCCTCTGCCCTTTCTTTCCCATCCCTGCTACAGTAGTTCACGAGATACAATACCCCCGTCCTCTGGGTTATTGCGGATGTACGTCTTGAAAAACTCTGAAGGCTTGCATCTACCTTCTCGCTGAATCGACCTCTGCGGCACTTCACCCCGGCCGCCAGCGAAGTGGTTACGCCAATACGCATGAGTGGAGGGGACATCGCTGGATTTGTCTCCTGTTTCTGATACCACTTCGCGAAGTATCCCGAGGGCCCGCGTGTATCCCCACACTCTTACCTCCTTACCGCTCCGATACGACGACAGGGGGGCGCTTTCTTGCAACGTTGGCTATCCCGGCAACAACTCCCCCATGAGAGCGACAGCACCGCCGGCTGCTCCTACCCCGGAACGCGCCCGGAAGGCGTCGTCGCGTGGGTGCACGATAACCGATCCTTGCTGAGCCTGGTCGCCTTTACGGCCTGGAAACAGGACCTCGATGCTGGTGGCCTGATGCCACTGCAACGAGGTCAACCACCGCTCCTCCGCGAATAACGCTACGTCACCCCTTATCAAGCAATCCACGGGGTGTACAACTCTGGACGAGGAGGCGAATACTTCGTTAGACCTCGCCATGAATCACATAGCCCAATGCCAACAACAGCCAAAGAACTCGGCCACCCGGCCCCCACGACGAGGCCAGGCCCTGTCCTCTCAACAACGTGTCCCACGAAATAGGACGACGAATTCTTTGTATGGGGTAACGGTGGCGATGTACGACCGTGCCCCCCTTTCAATGCATGTTTAACGAGCGGCGACGACGTGGGCAACTCCATTTGCAAGTTTACGCGGTAGAAGCGTAACACGGCTGATAATTTACTGGCAATAGTACCGGCTTTGTTGCCCGCCAACGCACACCATGCTACGAACTCAAGCACAACGCCTGAATCTCATCCGTATTGGAAGCCGGCGTGTCGAAATACGCAGCCACCCTTACTAACCCCCGTAAAACCGTCCAAGATCGGAAATCTGACGTGTAAGCTTGGTGAGACGACGGCGCAACCGACTGGCGGATGAGCTGGCTGCCAGCCCTCCTGAGCATAGCGCGACGCCCGCTGCCCCCAAGACCTGGGCTCCCAACGAACGCCGACCCCGGACGTACAAGCTGTGCGTCTCGCGCTGCTGCTCACGTACGCCCTACGATCGGCCTCGCCCCCAATGAGGGGCGAGGCCCGTCCCCCTATTCGTCAGCCCTGGCCGCCGCCGAGCGAGTGAAGGCCCGCCACCTCGACTCCCCGCTGCCGCTGCCACTGCCGCTGCTGCCGCCGCTGCTGTTCCCATTACTTGCACCGCCACCCCTAGCCCCCGCCTGCCCTTGCCCTTGGCCCTCTTTGCCAGGGTTCCCCGGATACAGCGCCGCTGGCTGCGACGCCGACTATCGCCCGACCCCCCCGCCGGTAGCCGCCTCACGCTTATCGCCGCTGCCCGTCTTGCGAGCGGGACCGAGCGGGACCGACGTGAGTGAACTCTCAGATGTCACCGAAGCGGCACATGCCGATCTTTCCCTCACTGTCGGCATTCGCCACCCCCGGCCCCGGCCGCCAGGGTGGAAGTAAGACGAGGTTGCCGAACTTTGGCGTTGACAAAACTGCCGAGGGCGACGTAGCCGGAAAGGCGGGGCCCGGGCGGCCCCGGAATGGCGGGGAAGGACTCCACCGGTTGGGGGGTAAGCCCAAACGTGGCCGCAGGAGTCGGAGACACCGCGCAGGACGAGCGGGAAGGTCTCCAGGTCTTTGGCGACCAGAGCCGCCAGCCTGGCCTAGTTCGCCGGGCGATCGGCGAGTACTCGATAACGTGGTCGTTGAGGAACGTATTCCCCGTGCTGAAGGCTCGTCCGAGCGCCTCCAAGCGAGCGCGTGCCACAAGAAGGTCCGCGCCGTCTTGTGGGAGCCCGCGGGACGCGATCGTAACGATCGCGTACCCCAGAGTGTTCAGGTGTTGTGCCAGTGGAAGGTTGATGCCTGCCCCGCCGCGCGGTGTGAAGGCCAGAAAGTCGAGATCACCCAACGCTCCAACGTGCCGTGGACGCCTGCCAAAATGTTTGCCGTGGCTCCTACGTACCCCTGCAGAGCCGCCCTCTGCATCGACGCCAGGCGGCCGCCGCAGATGATCTGCCATAGCCGAGTCGTGCGGCTGGCCCACGATGCCACTGCGCGGGTGGTCATAATCTTGTTGACCGGTCGGCCCAAGGCGGTAAACGGGTTGCCGGCGCTGCCGTTCCCGTAAATGTCCGAGCCGACCCGGCCGGTCGTGGGCCGTGTGGCCGAGTGCAACCGATGGCGCGCCGTTGGCTCCTGCCCCGCCCGGGACGTAGCCGAGTTGGCGGCGTCCGCCTGGCCGAGTTGGCGGCGTCCGCCTGGCCGAGTTGGACGCGGGCGGTTCCTTTTCCAGCCGAAGCGCCACCGTAGTCGACCCCTCCCGCTGGGCCCATGGTGGCTCCAGTACCGCCCTAAACACTACCGTAGCCCACCCTCCCGGGACCAGGGCGAGCGGACCTGCCTATCCGAGAGGGGCGCCGGCGTCTCCGGCGCCGCCCGGAGTACCGCCGTGGCAGAACTCCCGCCCCGGACTTCCGGCGAGCCTGCCCTGCTCGGGGTAGGGGGGCCCACGCAGACCCGCGAGGGCGCCCGTGGTCCCATCGACGGATTGGCCAGCGATGCTGGGATCCGGCGGGAGAACCCCGGCGACGGGGCTCCCGAACATCTGTTCGGCCGGCGGTCCGAGCAGGGCGGTGCTGGGGGAGTGGTCCACCAGGGAGGCCCCGGAAGCAGAGCTGCCGGGATACGTTCCAAATCTGCTGGCGCCACCCCCCCCCCCCCTAATATACAGGTTGGGTTGGCAACGACACTGTAAAACATGCCGCTCACTACGTGAGCTAGACAACCAGGGTACCGTTTTTTTTCTTCCTCTTCTTTTGGCGGTCGCCCACAGCTTGTTGTCGAGTTAGATCATTTGTGCGCGGTAAAGAACCTTTACTCCGCACAAGGGAATTGATCGTATCACGTAGTGTTCCAAGGTAAGGCACCCAAGAGGCAGTTACATATCACTCCCTCTGCTCTCTCTGGAAGTGCCTACACCGCAAATTAAGTCAACTCATTGAAGCTGACATCCTTATGCAAGTCCGCCTCAAAAGCGGTTCTTAGTAGGATGCAGCTCATCCTTCATGCGACTCGCCAGACACCTCACGGCGCTTCGCGCTTGATGCAAGCAATGCCTACCTGGTCGGTGAAAACCCGACATGCTCCGTCCGGCATTGTAGGGATGCGAGGGTCTATGGTCATACGACTACGGCCATCCATGGGATCGAATACATCTCCCCATCGAGCACCCCCCCCCCCCCCCCTCCCCCCCCCCCCCCCGAGGGCGGGGCGGCGGGAGGCTCTGATGATGTCGTTCATCGCTCACTGGAGCGCCGCCTGAAGCTGGGCGCCTTCGTTCGCCATCTTCTGTTTGAAGGTTGCGAAGTTGGCCAGCGATGCGAAACCCTCCCCGTCGCCGTCGCTACCCGTTCTCGCCGGGCCTCTGCGAAATTTGGACACGGCGAGACAGCGCGGACGCGAAACAGAACACAGTAACGGCCACAACGGACGACGCGGACGTGGCACAGAAAACAATGACGGCAACAATGGACGCGACGAGACGGCGCGGAAGCGAAGCGGGGCAACTCGACGGGAATGACAGGGCCAAGGGACGACGCATCGGCGCCCGCCCCGAGCCGTGCACCGGCACATAGTCCATCACCATCGACCGCCTTCTAGTGCGCCGGCACAGCGGTGTTGTTATATACACCGTTTATTGTGTACCGGGGCGTGTATGATCTGTATCGTTAGTGAGGGACGGGCCCCAGGCAAGCGCGTTGGCGCCGGCCACGAGGCCTGCGCCGGCACATAGTTCCTCACCATCGACCGCCTTTTTGTGCATTGGCACAGCGTCGTTTGAACATGCGGCAGTACATTGTGTCCCGCCACGTGTATGATATGTATCGTTAGTGAGAGACGGGCCACAGGCCGACGCTTTGGGGTCGGCCACGAAACCTGCGCCGACAAATATCCCCTCACCATCGACCGCCTTTTCGTGCACCGGCACAGCGTTGTTGGTGCGTACAGTAGTAAATTGTTGAGTCTCACGACGTGTATGATATTGCTCCATACATCGTCCGGTGTACCGCGATGTTTATGATACGTATCGTTAGTGGGGGACGGGCCGAGGGCCGACGCGTTGGCGCCGGCCACGAGGTCTGCGCCGGCACACACAGTAGTCCCTCAACCATCGACCGCCTTTATTGCATTGGCACAGCGTCGTTGGAACGTACGGTACAGCAGTACGTTAACGCGTATGATATGTATCGCTAGTGAGGGACGGGCCACGGGCCGACGCGTTGGCGCCGGCCACGAGACCTGCACCGGCACATTTTCCCTCACCATCGACAGCCTTTTTGGTGCACCGGCGCAGCGTTGTTGGTACGTACAGCAGTACACTGGGTTTAGCAGCGTCTACGATATATATCACTACTCGACGCGACGAGTGTGATAACTATCGTTAATGAGGGGCAAGGCCAAAGGGCGGCGCATCGGCGCCGGCCCCAAGCCGTGTACCGGCACATAGTCCCTCACCACCAACCGCCTTCTAGTGCGCCGGCACAGCGGCGTTGTTGCTTGCTTCGTTCATTGTATACCGCGACGCGTATTATATGTATCGCTAGTGAGGAACGGGCCAAGGGGCGACGCGTTGGCGCCGGCCACGAGGCGTGCGCCGACACGTCGCGTCCCTCAACCATCGACCGCCTTTTAGTGCGCCGGCACAGCGGCGTTGTTGCTTGCTTCGTTCATTGTATACCGCGACGCGTATTATATGCATCGTTTGTGAGGGATGGCCCACGGGCTGACGCTTTGGCGCCGGCCACGAGTGCCTGCGCCGGCATATATTCCCTCACCATCGACCGCCTTTTAGTACACCGGCACAACGTTGTTGGTACGTACAGCAGTACCTTGTGTTTCGCGACGTGTATGATATATATCGCAATAGTCGTCGCGAAGCGAAAGTTAAGTGTGGTAAAGTAGGGGCAGGGCCAAGGATCGGCGCATTGGCGCCGGCCCCAAGCCGTGCACCGGCACACAGTCCCTTACCATCGACCGCCCTCTAGTGCGACGGCCCGGCGGTGTTGCTACATACATCGTTCACCGTGAACCGCGACGTGTATGATCTGTATCGTTAGTGAGGGACGGGTCAAGGGCCGACGCGTGGGCGCCGGCCCAAAACCTGCGCCAGCACATGGTCGCCTCACAATCGACCGCCTTTTAGTGCACCGGCACAGCGTTGTTGAACATACATCGATACGTTGTGTCCTGCAACGTGTATGAAATGTGTCGTTAGTGAGAGACGGGCCACAGGCCGATGCTTCGGCGTCGGCCACGAGACCTGCGCCGGCAATATTCCCTCGCCGTCGACCGCCTTTTAATGCACCGGCACAGCGTTGTTGGTACGTACAGTAGTAAATTGTTGAGTCTCACGACGTGTATGATATATACCGCAATACCCATCGTGACGCGTATGATAACTAAGCGAGGGGCAAGGCCAAGGTTCGACGCATCGGCGCCGGCCCCAATCCGTGCACCGGCACCTATTGTCTCATCACCGACCGCCTTCTCGTGCGCCGTCACAGCGGTGTTGCTACATACCGCGATCGTTGTGTACCGCGACGTTTATTACATGCATCGTTAGTGAGGGACGGGCCAAGAGCCGACGCGTTGGCGCCGGCCACGAGGCCTGCGCCGGCACATAGTCCCTCAACCATCGACCGCCTTTTTGTGCCCCGGCACAGCGTCGTTAGAACATACAGCAATACATTGTGTGTCGCAACGTGTATGATATGTATCGGTAGTGAGAGACGGGCCGCAGGCCGACGCTTTGGCGCTGGCCACGAGACCTGCACCGGCATATATTCCCTCAATATCGATCGCCTTTTAGTGCACCGGCACAGCGTTGTTGGTACGTACAACAGTACATTGTGTCTCACGACGTGTAAGATATATATCGCTATTCATAGCGAGGGACGGGCCGAGGGCCGACGCCTTGGCGCTGGCCCGTTGAAACAAACGTTAGCTGTGAGATCGAGGGTACCGGGTATGCATCAAGTATATGCCGGTACGTGGGAGTATGTATCCCCATTCCTGGGTGCGGCGTGTCTGGAAGGAAACAAGAAAGAAACCTGGTACTCGTATGTGCTACAGCACATATGCTCTCCGTTCAGGTGTCATCAGTGTGTTCCCTAGTAATGCCAAATACAGAGTACTCTGTTTGCGGGTATGTATCTCCATTCCTGGGCACGGCTTCCTGCGGATGTACGATCTGGTACAGAAATTTGCAAGGTTATGTTCTGTAGGGTACCTACAGAACCATACCCGGGGTATTTACCCGGGAAATACCCTACAGAGAACTTCTGTAAGCTCTGGAAGACCTTTATACCCGTACCCGGAACTTCTGTAAGATATGTACGACCTTCGTACCCGTACCCGGAACTTCTGTAAGTTCTGTATGCCCCGTTTCACAATACCCGGGGTACCGGTACAACGTTTTTGTACCTGCCCGGAACTTCTGTGAGTTCTGTACGCCCGTGCCACATACCCGGAACTTCTGTGAGTTCTGTAAGGGTTTTATACCCGTACCCGGAACTTCTGTAAGTTCTGTAAGACATCCATACCCGTACCCGGAACTTCTGTAAGTTCTGTAAGACCTTCGGCACAATACCCGGGGTAAGGGTATACCCTCGGCACAATACCCGGGGTGCCGGTACAGATTAGGATGGCGTTGAGGAGCAAAGATTTCGGGAGACAGGACTTTCAACCCTTGACAGACAGCTTTGCCTTGACATGCCGTGACTGACACCAAACTACTAGGTTTTAGTGTGGAAAACTTCGGCCCTATACCCTTGACAGCGCATGTTTTGCCTTGCTTTACAAGTCTCCCGACATCTTTGTTGAGGAGTGATGTTATGCATTCTGGCGTCATGTCTCATCAGTGACACACCCAAAACGAAATGACGAAATTACAGCTCGTATATACGTCGTATGTACATATATATTAATAGCATATACCTGGTTTGATGCGTATAGAATTAATACAATAATATCACAACGAGCGCAACGTATGATACGCACGTACGTAGAGGTTTCGTTTTTTCACTCGTGCACTATTATATTATTGTTTATTAACAGTTAAATAGTAATGGGATGTACTGCTGTACCAGTACTCTTTTCACGTATGGCCGTAGTCGGGGGGGGGGTGGTTCAAAACCGATTTTAATTTCAATTTGTTTTCGTCTATACAAAAAATATGAAGCAACGCACGCTGATACACCGATGGTTGAGGGCGATTTTAGTGCTTGTGGTAACCTCCTCATTCCAAATCCGAGTCGCATCGACACGTACTGGGTGGAGATGGTCATGTTCCTCAAGGCCAACTTCGAGCACATCCCCGATTACGGGGCCATCCTCATGATCGCTGGGAACGATATTCGGGCATGTCTCCCAACGCGGTTCACCGGGAAGGACGCTGACTTGGTGGCGGCTGAAGCCGCCTTTGAGGTGCTGAACAATCCTGCGGCATCAACTGCTCAAGACACGGGGCATGGACAAGGGCTGACGAGGTCTGGGTGGAGGGGGGCTGCTGTTCTTGCTGCAGCTGCACTACTGCTGTAGATTAGTATTAGCCTGTTATTATTGGACAACCTAGATGGTGGGACTCAACACCGCTGTGTGTAATATTTATTTTGATACATTAATTAGTAGTTGTGATCGGCATGGCTTCATTTTTAGTTGTTTTTTTATCGGTTTTGGGACGAGTTTCTGGCTTTCCATTTAAATACTGTAAGTACTTGCAGTAGTATCTATAATAGTAATATTACAAGGTTTTGTTCTTGTGGGACGGCAGACAAGTACCTTAATTTGGGAGGTAAATCTATGACCGCGGAAGTCGTTCCCATGAAGTTGGAACGGTTCTGACCGTGAAAACCGTGAAAGACAGCTATAACAGAAATGAGCTACTATGGTACGTGCATGGTATATACGCGTTATTACCGGTATAGTGTGTCGTGTTTGTAGTACACCAATCGCAGTATTTCGAAATGCACTTTATGTATTAGTTTGACCAGTAAATTCGTTGTTTTTCCGCCCTCTTGAGGTGGGTACTTTCCAGGGAATTCTGTACGCCCGTGCCACAATTGGAACTTCTGTGAGTTCTGTACGCCCGGGCCACAGTCGGAACTTCTGTGAGTTCAGTACGCCCGGGCCACAATCGGAGCTTCTGTGAGTTCTGTACGCCCGTTCCACAGTACATACCCGGAACTTCTGTGAGTTCTGTGCGACCTTCATACCCGTACCCGGAACTTCTGCAAGTTCTGTGCGACCGAGCCACAATACCTGGGGTACCGGTACACAATTTTTGTACCTGCCTGGAACTTCTGTGAGTTCTGTACGCCCGTGCCACAATACCCGGAACTTCTGTGAGTTCTGTAAGGGTTTTATACCCGTACCCGGAACTTCGGTAAGTTCTGTACGACATTCATACCCGTACCCGGAACTTCTGTGAGTTCTGTACGCCCGGTTTCACAATACCCGGGGTACCGGTACAACGTTTTTAAACCTCACCGGAACTTCTGTGAGTTCTGTACGCCCGGGTCACAATACCCGGAACTTCTGTGAGTTATGTAAGGGTTTTATACCCTAACCCGGAACTTTTGTAAGTTATGTAAGACACCCATATACTCACCGTAAATCCACAAACCCTACATAACCTAACCTTGGAAATTTGCCCTCTGCTCCGGTGTGACGCTCGTCTCAATTAGATCTCTCTACTGATGTACGAGTCCTGTCTATGCTGCCGCGAATGACATAATTGTTCCCTCCTGTGAACGGCCGATTCGCGAATTCGCGGGTACGTGAAGTTCATACTACCCTTCCTGCATGTACAAGCAACTCTTGCTTATCCACTGGAGCGCACCGACCAAGTAATAAAACCTCGCGTTAAAAATCATGGCTGGCGGCCCCAAGCGATTGAGGTAACGATGCTTGCAGACGCATGAGGCAGGCTTATGAGTCATTGTGCTTCAGAGTCGACAGCCCCCCGCCCAATTGTGATCGAGTTCAAGGTCAAGAAACCCCGAACATTCCTGAACCCTCGCTTCGTTCGCACGCCTCTCGCACACGTACCGGGAAAGCGTGCGTCTCCCCTGCGTGCCCTCCTTCCTTTGCATGCCGCAGCCTGCCAACCGCCGTTGTTGTTGCTGATGCTGTCGCCAAGAGGAACCATAACAAGGAAACCACAACGGTAGGCCTAGCCTCGAGGCCTATCAATCGGCAGCGAGCAGTGCCGTGCTCTCCTCGTTCACCTATCACGAGAAGCTAGAAGGGGGCACGAAACGAATGTGGCCGTCCTTCTCTTCTTTCTGCCTCTGAACAAATTAAGCCATTTAATTTCCGTCGGTAGAGACCATGACTCCAAGTAATTAACTCCGTCGGTAGTGAACAAAACAGGCATCTCGCGTGAACTTAGAGATACTACGCATGTATATATATGGGTTGCTCCCTTCTCGTCTTGATGAATTCTCCTCGGGATACAACAGGGAATGAAGCAACGACGCGCCCCCACATTATTGTATAGCTTACAAGTTCTCCCTTCGGAGTGGCATGAGCGTAGCGTGTAAGAAGACTCTTGCCGAAATACGTATTTTGTGGGTTGGTTTGGACTATTCAACCAATTGCAGTAATATGTGCTGCAGTTGGGGCAATAGCTCAAATGTACCTGTTAACAACCAAATATGTATTAGTATAGGGAAAATAGTAGTGGAACATACAGATGAGGGTGACGCAAGAGAGCAGTTCTAATGACCGAAAAAGCAGGTAGTAATTATGTATTACAGCTGTTATGAGATATGAAGGCGACATGAGCGTGATATGCAACTTCGACAGTAAGCACTTGCTCGAGCGAATCGCAGCGCCATCAGTAGACACATGTCCTGCGACACCTAACGGTTCGACAACGATTGAAACCTTTGGCGGACGCCCAAACCAACTACGACTGAAATTCCTCAAGGAAAAACGTCTTCAACGAAGCGTAGCAGTGGGCCCAGGGCCGGCGTGAAACGCCAAAAACTCGAAGCGACGGGAGTAGTAGCAAAAATTCCCTCGCAAACGCGAATGTCACTAATAACAACGGAATCAGCACCCTGGCAAACACCTATGGTAGATTGAAAAAACAGGATCTTTCGTTGTCCACAGCACCCAAAGAGGATGCAAAAAAGTCTGTTAGACCTTGGCACTCGCCAAGGCACTAGCGTGATGAAGGCGGTGCAAAACCTGACACTCTTCTTAGGTGAAGAAACCCCCACCGAAAAAAAATGAACCAGTCCGCACCCCACGCTTGAACTCAAAGTACCCGCTGGCAGACTTGCAAGTACACGCACAACGGATGCTTGCTGAAAGGATTGAAATATTATAGACGCAAGGCGCACGCTGCAACGAAACGCCCGCGAACACCTCTATATTCAGACCCCAGGCGCAGACCAAAGGCAGATCAACTGTGTATGGTGCTCTACCGGAAAATCATGATAGACACGAGAACAGACTCTTAAAGTACGAACATCTATTCCGAGCCCGAACCGAGGAGATCGACCGACACAGCCTTCCGGCTTGGCGGCGCTTTTCTTCAGTTCCACTCGAGCCTATTCGCCGAACTTCGCGTGGCGTTCGCCCTGAACTTGCTCGTCGTGGGCGATGAAGAGATTCCTGGAGTGCTTGGAGCACGAGAAGTGCAGGGGGGGCTTGCACAGGCCGATCAATATGCCGTTGTCCTTGATAGTTCCTTTGCAGTAGACACAATCCTTCCGGACCTGCAAACATAAATTATAAACAACAAACCGACAGCACAAAGGAGACATGTAAGACGTGTTGAATACAAATGTTGTAGTTGGTATGAGTTTAGTTGACGGAGACTTTACCAAGGGCAAATGCCTCAATCAGTTATGCCTGATATGTTTTGAGCCAAAATCAGGTGTATACTAAAACCAAGGAAAAAACGCGCGCCACGAGCGGTGTTCTGTCCATGAAAGTCGGGTAAAAAAAGAAGCGTGCCACATGGCCTCCAAAATCTAAGTCGTTTGGTTTTCTTTAGGGTGTAGATACCACGGGCTTCACTTGGACCTGCAGAGAGTCACTGTTAATAGGCTTCGTTTGTTCTGCGACGGCGGGGGCGCCAAGAGGAGTATTTACGCTGGCGCACCCCCACCGTTGACAGCTTAAATCTTCTCGACGGTCCTCGCGGAACTGCCAGCTCGGCACGAAATTATCTTGCCGTACCAAACCTGACACAAACTCGACGCGGGGTGGTGCAGATAAAGACCATGGTGATGTATGGACCGCCGTGACCATAGACAACAACACAACAGTGGCAGTAGGACACAACAACTATTCAATAACTGAAGCACGTCGCACACCCCAAAGAAGAAAAAAAGTGAAACCAGCGTACTCATGTATGCATATATATGTAAATACGTACTTTGACGTACAACGTGTACGTACGAGTACAGAGTTTATACGTCGCGTAATGCAGATTAATTTCAACCGAGGGAGGGCAAGACGCATACGGAGAGAAACAACAGTGTACGTATGTGGCCCCTCTGACTGGTTCAAAGTTGGCCAGAATCAGTTGAAAGTTAAAGAGAGTAGAAAAAAACAGGTATAAGTTGGCCTTTTCGAGCCAAAAACAGTTACGATGTCAGCCTGGCCAATATCAGGGCTCCTGGGGTGTGTTTTGTACTTGTTTTTAGAATTTAACTGATTTTGTCCGAAAAGTGGCCAGGTTTAACTAATTTTGGCAAAAACCCCTTTAAAAACAGTTTAGAAAATACGCGTTGGCGTGCGCTGTAGAGGCAGGAAGCACGAAAGGTAAATAGGAATGGGATGCGATGAATGATGTTGGCAAACCCTTACGTCTTTTTTCGCGGCGGAGACGGCGACGGCAGACGGCAGCAGCATAAAACATGGGAACGTGTTGGTGTACTCAACGCCTGTCTGTTGTCGTGTCGGAACAGCAACAGCAGCAGCGGCGGTAGACAACTGTCTCGGTGTGGAAAGAAACGCAGGCTGTGAACAACAACGGCAACTGTTCAGGGAAAAAAGTTGGTTATAGTGTGCAAAACAACAACAACGGCAGCAGCAGCGCATATACAAATGGCAGTACGCGTACTGTACCCCTGTCTCGGTGTGAGCTCTATTCAAGAATTTTTTTTTGCCAATTTTGTTTTGGTTGTACGTACTGTAGTGTGTGAAACAAATCTCGAAATTACTGTAGTACCTGGTATGTATGTATGTCTTGTATTTAGTGCTGAAGTTCGACAACATGCGGGAACAGCAACAACAACGCCAACAACAACAAGGACAACAGCTGCAGCAGCAGCGGCGGCAGACCCTGACTCAAAGCTGCCTACAACAGCAACAACGCGAACGACGCCTGCGTACACAACAAAAGCAGCGTCCGGGACGATAGTCGCGCGGGGTTACAGCAGCAGGAAAAGGAGCAGCAGCAGCAGCAGCAGCAGCAGCAATGGGCTGCGCCACCAAGTCGTGTTGTCGCGTGCGGGAACACAGCAACGACGATAACAACAACAACAACAATAACAACAACAACAACAACAACAACAACAACAACAACAACAACAACAACAACAACAACAACAACAACAACAACAACAACAGCAACAGCAGCAGCGGCGGTAGACACTGTTGGGGAAACAGACGCAGGCTGTAAACAACAACGGCAGTAGCAGCGGCATCAGCAGCGCATGGCTGTAGGCGCAGTAGCGCATAAACAAATGGCATTATTAGTGCGTTTTTTGTCTTGGATTCAGTGCTAAAGGTCGACTACGTGCGGGAACAGTAACACCACCACCAACAGCATACCAGGTAAACAACAGCAGCAACAGCGAAGGTAGACACCTGCCTCGGTGTGGAAAGGAACGCAAGCTATACATAACAACGACAGCAGCAGCGGCAGCAGCAGCGCATACGCGTATTATAAAAAACACAAAGGCAAAAACAGCTTGGTTGTAGATTCAGTCCTGGAGGTCGACAACATGCGAGAACATCAATGTCAACAACAACAGCATTAACAGCAGCAGCAGCGGCAGTAGACACTGACTCAAAGATCCCTACAACAGCAACGACGCGAACGACGACTACATAAACCAACCTCAAACGAGAAAAACAGCATCAGGGGCGGTAGGCGCGCAGGGTAACAACATCAGGGAAAGGTGCAGCAGCAGCGGCAGTAGCAGCAGCAATGGGCTGCGCCTCCAAGTCGTGTTACAAACAAAAATTGCAAGTAGTGTGGAAAAAACTCAACAACAGCAGCCGCGGCGGTAGACATAGGCGACAAACAACAACAACAACAACAGCAACAACAACAACAACAACAACACCAACAACAACAACAACAACAACAACAACAACAACAGCCGCGGCGGTATAAATAGGGAGCAAACAACAACACCAACAACAATAACAGCAACAGAGAAGCACAGAGCACATCGCACCGCCACCTCCTGTCTCGAGCGTGAAGGACACGGTGCGGACGTCGATAGGCCTGGCGCTTAATTCACAGTCTTTGGGCCACTTCAAGATTATCCCGCTGCCGGGGCAGGTGTCGCGGTCGCAGGTCGCAAAATCGACCTTGCCTCAAAAGTTATGTCTCCATCATATAGCTGGGAGATGCAGCGGTTGCACTTTACAGCGGGATTGAGCACTGACTTGGACAGGGGGGTTCTGTTCGAAACGGGCTTCCAAGATACGCCAGAAGAGGGCGAGGCAGAGGTGTATTGAAGGCAGCACCTTTAATATCGGCTGCAGGAAAAAGTGCAGTCCACTCTGTTGAAGCAGCACCACCAGGAGCAGGCGATGCCATCTACCGGGCAGGAGCAGCACTAGCGGGAGGAGCACCCGGTACCAACAGAAGCAGCGAAAGCGAAAGCAGCACCAGCAGGAGCGGCACCAGAAGGAGCGGCACGAGCACGAGCGGCACGAGCAGGAGCAACGCTAGCAGGAGGCCAAGCGGTATACGAAGAGGCAGCACCAGCGTGATGCGCGTCGTATGCTGTCTACATGTGCCCACGCACGCAAATAATCCAATGACCCGCGTCGTATGCCGTCTCATAGCCGGTCTTTTCACGCCAAAGCAACTGAGATCAACGTTCAACTGGCCAGAAAACTGACAGTCCTGTTGAAACTATTCCGGAACAAAAAAAAAAACCGGTCTACTATCGTATGCCGTCTTATAGCCGGTCTCTTCGGGCCAAAGCAACTGAGATCAACGGAGGTCCTCCTGTTGAATCTGTTCCCGAAAAGTCCCTCCACTCGCGAATAGTATAAAGCTCTCGCGAATCAGGGTTGACAATCTTGCGAAAGGCTACCAAAACGCCCTGCCAGCGACCGTCCAGAGCAAACGAGTTTATAGTTTTGTTTATCATTCGTCTCCCCTATTTCAGAATGAAAATACCTGCTCAATATTATTTATTTCAAGCTGTACATACTCATTCATCACCGCCTGGACTTTATATGACGTTGTGATAGCATGTGCTTCGTATAAGGAGTGTGTGCTGGTACGTCAACATCTGCTGCAACATTTACAGGGAGTATTTCAAACATTTTTCAGTGTCTTGGTGTGCTTGTCACGTTTAAACTGTTGAGCCGTGTGGGCTTTTCTTCGAGGCGAGGGGGGACATTCTGCGATATACAGATATCGGCAGAAGACGTGAAATCCTGTACCTGGTATACATCACCGCCGTATGGACCAGGCAAACCACCATCCCCTTGATGGCTGTTGGGGGGTGGGGCGTCCTGCTCTCGCCGTGCTATCATACTGCTGTACTGGCATACCACTCTGTCCCGTAATATAGTAACCATATTTTACTATAAGGCGCGCGAGCGCGAAGCGCGAGCCTTTTGTTCTTTGTTCCAAGGAAGAAAAGCAGACGTTCAGTCTGAGAGCCAAGGTGCCGTCTGTACCGGTGCCGACTGGTCTTTCTCCACACTCGCACCAACTCCAACTGCGACTTCACAAAAAAAGTACAAGCAAACTAAGGACAGCACTCGAATGCATTTCATCGAGGGCAACAACAAACAGATCAATCCTTCTTTTGTTAAGAACCTTGATGATCGTACCCTTCCATTGCTGGGGACTTCTCCCCATATCCAGACAATAATAAGTTGACCCTGAAAGCACTGGACGAGTTCGGGGTGTTCGAATTTTTGTCATTCGGCCGAAACGCCGCCTGACCCTACTGTGTTCGAGTTCGGCATGGCTTTGATTACTTCGGTCATTTCGTCCAGGGATGGCTCGTCTCCAAGCGATAGTCCAAGCTGTCGTGGTGGCAATGGGTCGATGATAGTGGCATCGAGCTCCAGCGATTTAGTGTTCAAGAGTGTGTGGAAAACCGTCGCCCATGGTTCCTAAATTCGCACGTTATCCAGTAGCAATCCCGTAGCAGCGTGCCATCCTCGTCCCTAATAAACTGCTCGCTTCTGGCTTGTTCCCCTTCCAACCCTACCACTCTCTACAGGTGCTTGTAGAACCGTAGCTGGTCTCGGCTAGAAGTCTCTCGGTTTCGACGAGGTAATGTTCAAAATTCGCATGTACTCCTTGCGTTGTCGGCGTGGTGAAGGAGATACTTCTGCTTCTACCTGTATCGATGATGGTTGTGGTGAATAGAGCAACCATACCAACAGTGTTCCGAGGCTGGAAAAGTTGGCTGAGAGTGGAAACGACCCTCGCGACTACTTGTTCACGACAAATGCTATTTGGCATGAATACCTCTCTGTCGATCGGTCGGATTTCCTGTGTCTTGCGTAGTTGTCGGTATGATGCAAAGTGACCAAAGAGGCGAACTATCATGTAGACAATGTCGCGGTCTGAGTTAGCCTTAGCTGGCGATGGAGGCTAAGGGACGACTTTAACATCTTATAATGTACCTGGTAGGCCGATAAGCTTGTCGGGATGTAGGCAATCCGCTCACGGTCATTCGGGCTAGTGCCGTTGTGCGTATGCGGTATGCCACCCTTGTGTGTGCTCAATAATGGTAGCTTGCAATTGGTAGCGAACGGCAGAAGTCGTGTGCCATTATCATTGATAATATCGCGCCCGTACTCTATTTCATCATCACTACACCGTACCAGTCTCTGCCCAGTTCGAGCATTGGCTTCCATCAGTGCAAGGACGCACTCTTTCGTTGGAATATCTTGACTAAGTCCTCCAGCTTTCGCCAGACCCTACGTTTCAACTAAGCGTCCTTGGTACCCTCTGTTGGAGCGTACGCAACGATGAAATTAAATGCCTCGTATTTACCAGCCAACTCGTAGCGCGTCTGCCTGAGATGTTCGTCAATGAATTCGCGCGTGTACGAAGCTTGACGGCGTATAGACTCCTTGACTGCCGAACCAACCCCGTACAGGCCTTGTCTGGTTGTTTTTTCTCCTTCCCTGAACTGAAAACTTGATACCCCGTGGCGCGGAATGTCGTCCTGCCAGCTCTTGGAGTTTGCTGGAGACAAATGAAGCCACACCCAAGTTGTTGGACCTTCGCCAGTACGCGCTCGTCGTGTCCATACCTGTTCTTCCCCTTTACAACCAGGGTGCGCACATTGTAGTTCGCTCCTGCACAAGTGCATCCTACTGCCTCTTACGAGGCTCGCCTGCTAGGATGCATGCCATCTGACGAGAGGCTCGTCTCCTTCTACTCTTTTGTATTTTCTTCTTGTGTTTTCTCTCTACGGCGAATCTGGCTCCTGTCGGTTTCGCAGCTCGGTACGCGCCTTGGTTTGTATCGATCGGGTGCAGCCGTCACAGCCAACGCTGACACTCCCGTCCTTCCTGTCGCGCATGTGTTCCTACGTGGTGGTCAGCCCCTTCACTCCCCAGGCCGCATATATAGCAGTCTCTGCTCTGGTGATATTCCGTCGCTGCTCTTGGAGGGACGAACTCCTTGACGTTGGGGTTAAAAATAAAGGCATCACCACCAGACCACCCCACGCGGTCCTTAAAGTGATGGGGCCACCAGCCAGACCGCGCAGGGTTCCCTCGCTACCCAGTCCGAGACTCGAGGCCCGTGTGGGAGCCGCTAGTCCGTTTCAGGTCTTGACGGGCTTCGTCGGCCCGCCCCAGGTGGGGGTAGGCCGAAGCCGGAGGTATAGTGGAGTATTAGCTGCCGTAGTGAACGACGAACTGCTATATGGATACGAGGGCTCCGCACAGGTGGCGGCGATTGTGTGATGATGGAAACACGAGGGGAAGGATCGAGGGGCTATGCGTTGCCTTGTCAGCGTAATATGAAAACTACTGGTGAATACACTGGCCGGGTCAATCAGTAGATTGCTGTGCCAGTGCGCAGCCCATCATTTAATAGCTGGTGTATATTTTCTAGGGGTGTTACCCTTTAGCCAATTTGCCGGGTACGCGCGAGTTTTACCCGGCTAGCTACTACCCGTGTCAGGCACGGGTAAGGGTAACACTTGATATCCACGGAGTAGTTAGACCCTGGGCACTTGGGTATCCGGGTACCCGGGTGTTGTACGGGTAGCCGCCGTTAAACAGGTGCCTGGGTACCCGCCCAAAATGGCCGTAACCACTCGCGAGTACCCGGGTATTATTTCTCCAAAGTTGGCGGGTACCCGTTTGAGACGGGTACTCGTCGGATAACACCTATAGTATTTTTAAAGCTTCGTTTCCGAGCCTTCACCAGATATCATGTATTTGTATCAGCAGTCCACCCCAAAAAATACGAAATACACGGTTTTGCGCTGACGCGAATCGCTCACCAATGAACGTTGTTGGTGGTGAGTGATGTTGTTGGTAGTGGGATCAAGCCCACGTGCAACCCACCCTTACACCCATACCCACCCAGGTTTTGTTTTTGCTTTGCTTCGTCGGCTTACTCTTCGTTTTTTGTCAATTAGTTTATTTTTCGCTTTCCTGGTGTTATACATAGCGGAGTACGTATGTTTTATGGTTCTGATCTCTGTTCTACACCCCTCGCGTAGCTTGCGAGCCTGCGATCTGCGAAAATCTGCGCATTCTCTTGTGTGTTTCCTTTCTTGCTTTCTTGCTTGAATTGTTTTTTTTTTTCCTTCTTGCCTTCTTTGATTTTTGATTTTTTCGATTTTGATTTCGATTTTTCGACGTCGAGTTGTTCTTTCCATCCTGTCCATTGCTTTTGGGTAGTATGCGGTCATTTCTTCTCGGTTTATGTGGTGACTTGTACAGCGTACCGTATGTAATTGATACGTACGTGCGAGGACCTCACTTTTTATTTTCGGCTGAGATGTAGATGTGCTTCAGTTGTCATGTGTATTATTCTTTGCTTGTTTTTCTTTCCCCGAGGTATTGCTCCACTCCAGAGTTATTGTAGCCTGTCCTTCGACCCCGGACTTCATTGTATTGGAGCGATTAGTTTATGTGAGAACAACAACAACAAACCCACCCAGCCATCATACAAGGTTCGCCGCTGACGCGGAGTTTCATCACTTCAAGGCGTCTGTCACGCTCCTCATTCCCATCGTTCTTGTCAAAGTGCGTGCTTTTTTTTCATATATCGTTCTTGCGCCACTCCCCTAGCCACTTCCCGAAGGGGAACCTTAAGCGTGGTTTCGTAATACCGTCCTGTCCCGTGCACAGCATTCAATTAATTGCACATTAGGGATCTGATGTACGTATGTTGTTCGTCCCTACTTGCTAGGTCGACAGGAAACACGGCACACACGCCCACGCGCACAATTGCATCTTCTGTGACCGTCACAAGAAGGAGAGCTTGATGTGCGACTGCTGTTGGTCCGTGGCTGCCACATGGTAGAGAGCATAGGGGGCAGTGTGGTCAGACATGATACAGCAGCAGCCAGCAGCAGAAGAAAATGTATAATGTAGGTTTTCCATCGTCCTGCTTCGCTCTGGCTAGACGGAACGCCACCCCATGATTTCTTGCCAGATTGGACGGCTTTGGACGGACCGAGCGCCACGGAGCCTGGCTGAAACCCACGCCTACTCTGTGTGTACGCGCGGGCCCCCTGCGTGCCCTGCAGCCGAGAGCGCGAGGAATGACCCGCGATCGGGAGAGCAAAACATGTGTTGCGCACAACATAGAGTTCAAATGCACGGTGTACAACAGCAGTATTATGGTCACTTGGCAAACTACAGGCACAGTTAGCTATAGCCGTGCCTAGCACGTTATCATGTCACCACAACAAATCGACGCCACCATGCAAAACACACCACACAGTAGCAACAGCAGCAGCCCTCACGAGGTTCATATACAACACGTACCAGCGGCCGGTCATCGTCACCAGTCCATCGACCTACAGTGGATGTATCATGGTATCATACACGCCCCGTGGCACCACTCTGGCGTAGTGGTGGGAATACACAAGGATCATTTATGAAACAAAAATCACGTACACGTGCGATCAGCAACAACAAACAACCTGGTGTCCATCAATATTTCCAACTTTGGGATGATTTGGTCCTCCTTGTTTTGTGGTCTGCGCTCAGCCTTTGCTCAGTTTGGTCTTTCGGAGTACCGGCTTTATTCCTTCCCCTTGAGCATCTCATGCCTCCCCTCGCTCGTCCACAGACACAATTCCACGAGCAGTGCTAGAGGTCCTTGTTACCTCCCCGCGCTCCTCGACCTCTCGCGTTAGTTAAAAAAAACTAGGCCTTTAGGACCCCAGTTCGCTACCCCTATCGCCCGAGATCTATTCTAAATTTGAGAATGTGCCCATCACACATCGATTCGCGGATCAGGGCCTAGGTGCCGATGTTTCGGGGTTACCGTGTCGTATGCACACGCCGCCTAACGGTTACCTCACAACATATATGAGGCCGCCATCGCATACTGTAGACGCGTGTTTTTGGCCCCCTACCTTTTCACCCACCGGACGCATTAGCGCGTGTGGATATAGTGAGCGAATAGGCGCCCACCTCTTCGTTTGGCACGGTGAAGAAAGTGGGCACGCATCGAGTTTGTTCGATGTTTCACGTTGTGACTGAAAATCAAGACGACGTGTTTTAGATCTTGTATCTGGCGCTTAAGTATATGCCCCACGTTCAATAAATTGCATCGGCACCACAGCCTCTCTTATCACTGTTTCATCTGGTATTGTAGTCTAGATCTACACGTGCTGAAACAACCGGCGAAGGTAGCGAAGTTTATGTCCCGTGTCATGCACGTTCGCTCGCAATCAACAAGGGGCTGCTATCCTTACGTGCATACCATGCGGGAAATACAGCGAAATATGGCAGCCTTGCGAGGATTCTCTGCCCGAACCTTGTCATCGTCTTCCTTCGTACCACAAGCCTGCCATATGGGGGGGGGGGGATGGCGGCATCGGAGCAATAGAGTCTATGCAATGGTTCTGTTTCAGCCAGGTGGCCATGACAGCGGCTTTGAGCGTTGCAGCTACCCGCCCCCTCATACGACTACGGTCATGCATGACATCAGTACACCCCCCTCCCCCGAAGGGTTCAGTGGTGCTAGACCGAGATCTATACGTACGAGTTCGACCGGTGCAAATACGATCGCTGTTGTTTTGTTATATCCCGGGAAATAGCAGCGAAGGCATCCATTTTAATAGTCATGCGGAGCACCACCGACTCCCAGGAGACCGGATGGCAATGGCCCAGCCGCCTGTCACAAAAGCGATGACAAGGAGCTCCTCGGAAACAGTCTGAGCCCGTCCTCTCGAATCGGGGTACCCTCTTTTCAGTGGGTCAACCACAGCAGATTACTGTTGGTGACATCAGTGGATTCGACGCGGTCAGTCCCTCTGTGCGTCTGTGTATTCACGAAAAAAAGGCTGCATGAGGCAGACAGACAAATCTTGGGTGTGGTGAATTCCTTCCTGCGTACCATGCATGCACACCAGGCAGATGTAGAGATCGCGACCGAGGTCCATGTGCTCTCGCGCTCCATATGTATGCCCGGTGTTGTGCATCGACAATACAGTTCGTTTGCCGCATTTCTATGCCACCCCTTGCGTATGTTGCTCTATTTCACCCTTCAAGTATGGGTATCACTTCATAGGAATGCACGATTACGGCGATGTCATCGTACCGCTCGTGGAACATTCTGACGTGTCGCAGGTGCAGCTAAACGGCCAAACTTCGCTCATAGATCGAGGCCCCGTCGAGGTGAACACAGTGGAACCAGGGGATAGTACCGGCGCGGAGGGAGGCATCGATGGTTCGCCCAAGACTACCGGGATCGGCGTAAGGTTACAAGAATCGAGACCATCCGATCGGTATGAAGCTTTGTACTCTGGTTGTCACAAGTTGCGCACTAGGCAATGCAAACTGCACCCCACCCGAAAGCAACTATTTTCATCACTTGAAGCTGTTTGCCCGTGTCTTATTTTTCACCTGCACCTTGCAGCGCGTATCGGCAATTCCGACGCTCGAGTTTTTTTCTGACTCAGATGCGGGGAAGGTCGATCGTTTCACCCGGTTTGTTGTTCCGGCGCAAGCTCTGCACGAATATTAAACACTAGCGGTCGACCTAAACTCAACTACCTGTGTATTGTTTGGCAGTTCGCTCATGAGTAAAGCACAACGAGAAAGTCGTATTGACAAACCGTCCCAACGTAGTAGACATGGTGTGGCGTTAATCGCTAGGATATTTCCGCATTTTCGTATAAAGGCACTCTACCGTTCGCATCAAAGAGTATCAAATCTCGAGATTTTGTGAAGGCTTGAATCAATTAGTTGGAATAGTCCATGAATCGAATGGACCAACGACATCCATGCAGGTGAGTGAGAAAAAAAGTATTTCAAGCCTATCGTTTCAGCGCCTATCGAACACTGAGATCCGCTGAAGGAATTTCAATGAGTATGCTGTTTCACACCACAGTATTCATACTGGTAGTATACTACAGCACCTGTAAATAATGGGACCCAATGTAAAGCCTTGCTTGACCTTGGCCAATGTAGTGGACTGAGGTAGACACAGGCTCGATGAACTCAGCCTCCGAGTTCCATTATCAACTACCGTGTAACCTAAGGACAAGGAATTAGTTACCGACCATTCCTCGCCCAGCATCATTTTTTTCGTCGTAAAAATAAAGCGGTGTACTCGCTCCCTTTGCCGGGCCCTGGTAGTATGCTTCTATGGATTGCTGCTGCTGACCGTGGCTTTGACGTTTTTACCGAGATTTACGCCCATGATCGCTTATTGTTTGGACGAGTCAAGTCTTGACACCGAAACGCTGTTCGACTTGTACGGTAGTTAAGTTATGCGCAGTGTTGAGCAGGTGCATGGTATGGCCACGAAGAAGCTTATCTTCGATTACGATTCACAAGGTCGATTAAACAGCTGCAGGACATCGACGTGGCAGAACCTGAAGGATACCAATCACTGGAGCCTCTGTCGGTTTGTATGCGAGCTGCATAGCAGAGGTGTACCCCGCATGCGTAAAACCCAGATACCCGGCGGGTTGAATCCGGACTGGCAAAACCCGTGGCGGGTTCGGGTTTGTCTGGAAACCCGCGGGTTTTGAGGTTGGCGGGTACCCAAAAATTCGGCGAACCGGCGAGCCGGTACCCGTGTGTCCCCCGTTCGGCATCCTTCACAATATCTACGGCGACTTTTTAAATCGACAGGAAACAGTGTCCCAACCGGCCCACACTTTCAAACGTCATTATTCATGCTTTTTAAAACTGTTTTCCTAGGAGTTTTCATTTTTGTTTCTTCCATGTACCCGTACTTGTTCTTTTCGTTTCAATTTAGTGCTTGGTCTGCTCCAATTCTCTTGGGGCCCTTAAGACCTGTGGGTTACTGTGGAAGGGCGTCGTGGCTTCTGGCTTCTGCACCATCCTGGCGTATCCTTGACCGGTGTGTAAGCGTGCATGCTGCTACGTCAACACCTACAAGTAACCGACGTAGATACCTGAGAACGTCACGTAATATGTCGCTCCATCTGTCTAGCCAGGTGTACAGCGATGCTGGCCTCGGGTTCTTGCTGAATTCGAGGGTGTGGATACCCGCTTTGTCGCGTGCAATCGTATGCCGCGCACCATCTCGTTTTGTCTCTACTGTACATATACTAGATGCATGCATACGCTGTTTAGTGTGTAGGATTTACTCGTACCAAAGCCTGAGTATCATGTATTGTGTGATTTGTGTAGCTCAATTCATCTCAGGAATTTACGGCGGGATTTATGTTTCCCCGGATGGGATGCATGTATATTTATATGTGCGTAGTTTTAGAGGGTCAAAGGATGAGGGGGTTAAAGGTGCCGTTCCTTCACCTCTAGTTCTGGTTATTTATGTGTGGTGTCCCTTACTTTGATTATGATATAATTGTTGTTGCATTCTTCCCTCCACGACCGAATGGCGTCTTGGGTCTCCATCTACCGCTCCTCGTTCGAGCAACGAGCGCACGCGTGCACCTGGGTTATTTAACGTACTACCACCCAGACAGACCTCCTTGTTAGAACTTGTTTCGAGTGAGATGTCGGCTTTATTATCACAGCAACAGCCACAGCCAAAGAAGAGGGCGAGCGATCGTCAGGAGGGTATGCGTTAGAAGAAGGGATTTAGGACAGATACTACGGAGCAGGAGGGGCCAGTGATTTAGGAAGATAGGAGGACTGAGAAGATGGCGATAGAGGAACCAAAGGAGTATACGGAACAGGAGAAGCTAGTGGTTCTGGAAGAGGGAAGGAGGACTGGGAAGATGGTGATGGAGGGAGCAAAGGGGGATACGGAACAGGTGGAGCAAATAAGCGAAACTGTAGGGAACCCGGTACGGGGTGAGGAGCAGGTGATATTGGACGAGGCAGAGGAAGACGACAAGGAGTCGGGGGAGCAGGAGGTGGCGGAAACGCAGGTGCAGCCACAGCAACAGCAGCAGCAACCGATGTCTGCCACAGCCGCAGCCGCCGCCAATCCAGGGCCAGCCGCAATAAACATAGCAGAAGGAGGGTTCGTTTGGACAAGAGGAAAAGAGAACGAGGATCAGCCAAACTAAATAGACGGAGAAACGGCAACACGAACAGCAGCAGCTAGCGGTGCCGCCGCCAACACCTGGTGAATCGGCGCAAGAATAGCGTGAGCGGGTGATGGGGAGGAAAGCAGAGAGGACGAGCGGAGTTGGTGGAGAAGGGCGAGTCGTCGGCTGGGGTTCGGATTACTACAGGAGCCAGGATCATCGTCGGCACTGATCAGCATATCCTGGGACAATCCGCAAGTTATGAAGGAATTTTTCGGGTTTCGACGCATGTATACTCGTAGTCTGTTGGGTGGTTATGGAGTTATTGTCGTGCTTTGTTTTGACGCTTTCGTCGCTCTGTGTGTGGTCTAAGAGCTATGAATGTCACCCCCGTTTTTTTTCTGGGCGATCGCTCACAGCTAGCGATAGATCATGTGTGCGGGGTGGAGAACCTTTTCTGTGCACAAGGAGAATTATCGTAGCACGTAGTGTTTATGGTAGGGCATCCACGAGGGAGTTACATAAGCCCCCATTGCTGCCTCTGGAAGTGGCCACACCGGAAACTGGATGAACTCATTGGCGCTGTCATCCATATGCAAGTTCGCCTCACAAGCGGTCCTTAGTAGGATGCAATTCACCCTTCATGCGACTCACCGAACACCTCATGGTGCATCGCGCTTGGTGTAAGCAATGCCCACTTGGTCGGTGAAACCCGACGTGCTCCATCCCGGCATTGTAGGGATGCGAGGGTCGATGGCCATACGACCACGGCCATGCGTGATATCGAGTACACCCCCCCCCTCCCCCTCCCCTCCCTTCCTAACGGATCTAGAGCGTGGTGCTTGGTTCGGCTTGGTGGAATGCTCTACGGGTTGCGGAAAGTAATCTGTCTGCCTGAGCCTCTGGTATCAGATACGGGCTCTGCCGTATGGAGTTTTTCAGGAATACTTGGAGCCAACACTTCATTTGTTTTTAGTACCAGGTGACCATTTCGACGCCCGCTGTATAAGGTGGAGTTACGAATTGAGAGCTATCGTTTGGTTTTAGTTGCTGTAGTATTGTTCTTTTGTTAGAGCTTGCTATGAATGCCCTGCCCATTGCCTGCCTGGTCCGTGAATACCCGATGTGCCCCGTCCCGGCATTGTAGGGATGCGAGGGTCTATATACAGTCTTACGACTACGGCCATGCATGGCATGGGTACACCCCCCGCCCCCTTAAAGATGTATATATACGACATGAGACTACCGTATATGAAAGACACATGAGCACGGGGGATGATGGCTTAAGATCATGCTTGTTTCATGTACATACATATCAGACACATGCACTGTATGATATTATTCTAGTATGATATGATATGCACACGCGTAAATTGCGATATTTGCGCGACCCGAATACGATCTCGATTTCGGTTGAAGCAAAATTTCTGTACGTGTGAAACTTCAGGTGGCTATCTAACTGTCTGCTCAATACCTGGTACGCATGATATGCACTACCTGGTGCGCTCTATGTCCTGTCAAGCACATATTAAACTATCTGCGAGTATGCGAAATGCGAAGCGCTTTCCTATGGATTTCCGGACAATCAGTTGGTCTTGACGTACAGCGAGGCTGTTGTGGTAGCATGTCCAGGTACATACGCAAGTACCAGTTTGCGGTACGATAAGTTGGATTTTTAGTTTTTATGTTTTTATCTAAAAGCATGAGCGTGCTCTTGGATTTTCGTGATCCCTACTCTTGATTTATAATAGTATAGTACATGGTTTAAAACACTTTTTGTGTTTGTGGAGAGTTGAAACGAAATGTGTTCGGTACTCGTAAAATGACCCCCCAGAAGCAGTATTCAGTATTAGCGGTAAGCTATGAATATAATATGTTTAATTTTATAAATATACCAGGTACCTGGCAAATCACCAGGAGATGTCCTTTCTTATCCCCCCCCCCTTCGGTTCAGTACTAAGAGCAGCACTGGGGATGTACCCACTCAGGACAAATATACATGATAAAGTTGAAATGGCAATATAAATACGGAACATGCCAAAAAAGAGGTTGCCAGACAAAATTGATAGAGCTATATTTTAGAAAATGATAAAAGGGCGAGCTGGAATAAGGTGGGAGGTGGGATAGCGTAGTTGAGAATTTATGGAAGAAAATAGGAGGAAACCAAGAGGAGATGATGTCCGCAAAGAAGTTTTGGAGGTACAAGGCATAAGTAGGAGAAAGGATAGAAAGAAGGGTAAGACTCGCGCTAAGAAGCAAGGTGAAATCGGAGAAAGACTTGAAGGTATACGGGGGATTGAGCGAGGGGATATGAATGAAACGTATTTGCACGGCCCAACGGACTTCGCGCAAACGCTGAAACTGCGATTTGGTGTAGGTGACCTGGACTTGCCAGAAAGAAGAAAGAGGTATACCAGGAGCCGGGAGGAGGAAGTAGCTACACAGATGTGCCTATGTGGCAAAGCAATAGAGAGTAGAACTCACATCGTAGGAGAATGTGAAATGTACAAGGAGGAACGGGATATGTTAGAAGAGGAGATGAGGGAAATCGAGGAATGTGACATGGAGGAGTTTGGTACACTAGATAGCAGCGAGAAACGGTCGCTATCCTAGGAGATAGATGGTGGCCACAGGCGGCGAAACAGGAAGGGGATACCATTAGCAAAAAGTGTCTGCCGTAATATGGAAAAAATGTCCTGAGCACCCAACTGTTGGAGGTGTCTCTATTGGTAGTAGGAATGGTGATCCGTCTCGAAAGGGATGCGTGGCCAATGGCCAAAAGACTAAGGCAAGCAATAAATGAGTACGCCCCCCTTTCGGTTCGGTTGTTGTATTAGAAAGAGAACATCGTAATTGGTAAGCTGTACCATTTGCAGCTCGTTGACGACGAGTCGAGATGAATCGGAGGTTATACGGTATCGGGATGCTGAGGTTTTGACTTTGGGCGATCTTTGCGTTTTCCGGGACCTGATTATGTGTTTTTGATACGGATTTTGAGTTTTGCGGCGCTTATATTGGGAATTGCGATACCTGATTTTGTGTCTTTCGGGACCTGATTTTGGGTTTTTCGGTACTATTTTATTTCGTCGGGACCTGAAACGCAACGGTATGGTACGTACCAGTTTGTGGCTCTTTTTTTTTCCTGGTATTTGTTTCGCCACTCAATCTAGAAGGGTGTGCAACCTCAGTGCGTGTGGTATTAATAATATTAATATTATACGTATCGTAGAAATCGTGACCCAATCCAAGGAACCAATCTTTGGTACAACGATATGAATTTAGGGTTTGTTCAATTTACTCAGAGTTGGAACGAACGAAGCGACCAGTCTGTCGAAGCCTAGCCTACCCTGCGAGCACAGGGTAAGCAAAGGAAACGTACAGAAGAGTTATGCCAAGCCTCGCCCATCACCTAGCAGCGCCCTGGCGCCCGCGACCACGGCGCTGTCCTCTCGCCGACTGGGGATCGGAGCTCGGCCAACTTCTATTTTCAGCAAAAACCATCCCGGTCCACCACACGCTGACACCCTTCGAAGAGCCGTTATGTGCTCGTAGCGGCGAATGGGTTTGAGTCTGGACTGGGCGGGGCGGATGTCGATAGAGGACTGGGCTATGGTCTACGTTTCTTGCGGTGGCGTGCCGTCTACATGGTATGCAACAGGGAGTGCACTGCGGTTTGTGGGTTGTTTTAACCCATTAACATGTGTTGTGTATTTCAAGCAGCATACCAGGTAGGAAAGCAGCTGCGTTTTGCTGCTGATGACCTCACATTCCTCCGAAATCTCGCCCGTGGTCACAAAACACGCTACAGGTCTATGCCGGTATAAAAAAGTAGCACGGACAGATCGGGGAGCTGTATTAAGACAGCTACTGTTATACACCGGCACCACTACGAGCGTAGTCTACATTGGAGTGGCACCTAGATCGAAACAGCAGCACGTCGCAAGAAATAGTAGAGGTAGCATCGGCATCAGCAGCGGCGACCTCACCGCAGATTATTATGTTTATTCTGGGGTTAACTGGCAATGAACCGCAAAACTGTACGAGCTAAGCCAGCCGGAAAATGGATAAACCATCCGAAGGTCGTATCTCGTGAATCACTGCGAATTTGGACTTGAAATTTGGAGGCACTGACCCTGACACTACACTGCACGCGCAGAAGAAAAACAACTGTTATACACGGGCACCGCTACGAGCGGAGTCTGCATTGGAGTGGTTGCTAGATCGAAACAGCAGCACGCCGCAATACACAACCCAGGTAGCATCGGCATCAGCAGCGGCGACCTCACAGCAGAGTAATCTGGGGGCAACTGGCAATGAACCGTAAAGCTGGACGAGCTGGGCTCGAAAGGTCGTATCTCGTGAACCTGAATTTGGACTTGAAATTTGAAGGCACTGGCCCTGACACTACAGTGCACGCGCAGAATACATATGTTAAATTCAGACATTTTAATATACCGACTCGATCTCGACGAGTTATCGGGGGAAACTCAAAAACGACACTTTTTCAACACAAATTTCGCAACAAAATCGTTGTTCCCGATCGAGGCAAAACTTGGTGGAGGCGTAGCTGAAGACCCTAGGGAAACATCGATATTACTTTCCTTGCCTACTTCGCCATCTATCAAGACATATAGCCAAAACACGATTTCCATACATAAAACAAGTAATTACGAGAAATGTGGGGGGTTTCTGCGATGCCCCGCTCAATTTTGCGAGTTTCGATCCAAAAAGTAAACCTCGTATTTGAACCGCATGTCCAAACAAACGGAGAACTCGCTTTTTTTGTTTTTTGTTTTTTCCAGGCAACTTATGATCATTTTCGTATTTTTCGGGCCCTTCTATCGGTCATATCCCTCGAACAAAATAAAAAGGCGAGGGTTCCGTTTGTTGGTTGGTGCGTGATCAACACGGTGTAAAAAAATCACATCCCAATATGTATTTTTGAGCGGGGCATCGCCCATCAACAAAAAAATCAGCACCTCGGCTGGCCCGGCTCGTAGCAATCATCTGCCATATATCGTGATAATCCACCTATCATATATCTGGATATTACCTTTCATGAAATTATTACAATACGCCAGCTTATCCTATTGATAGAGAGATTCTAATTCTGTGGTCAGACTGTGAGACAGAGAAATACTGCTTTGAGTGTTGACATATAAAATATCCATATGTTACGCACCTTGATACACCAGAGACACAATCAAGGCTAAAATGGCCCGCAGACGAAGCACTGAAAACAAGGGACTGCGTCCCGAAATGCACTGTTTCTTCATTAACTCGAGCACGCTGCGGCACAAACGGTACGCAGTTTTGACACCGCGCGAGCAAGGGGGACCACGCGACAAGTGAATAGTATTTGTGCATTCTGGCTGAGTTGCTGTAAGTCCACACCTGCATCTCTTTCTCCAGGTACAATATTTACAGGTCACCACATGACGTGGCCCCGTGCAGACGACTTGGTACACCGCTGCTATTTACTTTATTGAGTATTGTCGACACTTCCGCGACTCTCGCATCGTTCCTTATTTACGTAACACATAGTAGACAGTATGCCAATATAACATCCGGAGTCGCCGTCCTTGTGTCTGCGTGGCCGTCATGTTTTCTCGGCGATTTACTTAGGCTCGCAACATCGTTTCCACGCTTTGGCATTATATTAACGAGGATAGTGCACATGCCAGCAGTAATGTGCTGTTCGTAAAAACACAAAATGCTGTGTATTTGCAAGCTGTGAGTGATATTCCGATCGCGCATACTACCGTGTTTTTTTTGCCTCATGCAGGAGATACAGTCCGTCTACGAGGAAGACAGAATCTACAACTGCAGAATTGAAGGAGTATGCGTATACTAGGTACCAGGTATCAAGCTTAACAATAGCCGCTGTTGCATTGTAGGCGTGTGCCCATTGTTATGAACGAAACTTTTCACGACAGGTGCCGACTTGCTAGGCGTGGCTGCATGCGTGAACAGCAGCACCTCCACCCTTCAGCGAGCCCTAGCTTAGCAACAGCAGTAGCGGCCTCCAGTCGTTAGGCAGCCATGTGCATGGGTCACTCGTTACGAAGACACGCGTGCGGCACGAGTAGCCTGCCCTGCACTGCTGCACTTGAACTTACATCTGGCATCTGACTCTACAGTAATTGAAGTCATGTGTTCTCTCAAACGGGAAGTGCGGTCCCGAACAAAAAAAAAGAGAAAAAGGGGGGAAAAGGAAGGGTACAAATAATCCCAAGACGGTGATACGCGGGTGGGTAAAAAGCGGAGTAGGAGGGGTTCGGGTAAATTTTCGAATTCGTGTCCCTCGTGCCTGAGAATACGCTGACCGCTTGGGCCACGTATCGCTGCCCCCGCATTTCAAAAGACGCTTCTGCGCCGCATAGGTCAGACACCCTCGTGCTATGTTGATGTACCAGGTATATTGCAGCAGTGTGTTTATTATCGTTTCGGTTCCAGTGTATCAACGGGCATGGTACCCGTATTACAGGGATATATCTTATTGAAGCAAGTTAGCCCCGAGAACAAACATGCCGAGTCGGGTGTCGTGCAATTTCTTCCGTACCGTATATCAATGTGCCTGGTTTCCGTATAGAATAGATGAGTCATAACAAAGCAAGTCACCTCCGAGAAATAAGACATATTAAAAATAAGCTCCTGTACGCTTTGCGGCTGCCGGAAATGGTATGATGCGAGGTATGTCACGAGTGAGATCTGAGGCTGGTACAGCGGTCGTGTCTGATTGAAAAGCCAAACATCGAGTAGTACGGGTACGCAATTCGCAAGCACAATCGGTACCAGCAGTGGGGTTATGCGGCACGGCAAAAAAGCGTTATGCACCGAGAAAAGAGCAGGGGCGATGAAAACAGTTGGCTACTGGTGTGAGTCGGGGCGCGATAAAACCACAGCGCAGGGGTCATACCTCAATCGCGGTGCAGTGGTTAGCTTTCGTGGCCAGCGGTTTTAACTTAGTTTAGTTTTTATTTTATATTTCATTTTGGTAATTTTTTAGGGGTAAGCAAGCGATGAGCAAACGAGGGTTACCTGGGGGAGTCGGGGCGCGACCGTATCTCAGAAAATGGGTATGCGGCATGACAAAAAAGTCGCTATACACCTAGAAGAAGGTGACGATGAGCAAAATCGGTTACCAGTGAGTCGGGGCGCGATGAAACCACAGCAGTGAGGAGGCAACATCACAATCACGGGGCAGTGGTTAGATGGCACGGCCAGCGGTTCTAATTTTCTGAGCAGTGGCGATGAGCAAAAGTTGGTTACCAGGGTGAAGTCGGGGCACGACGAAACCACAGTGCAGGAGACATAGCTCAACCACGGTGCAGTGGTTAGATATCGCGGTCAGCGGTGTATTTCGGGTGTAACGGGGCTATGGGCACGAAGCGGTGAACCATATCTCAATCACGGTGCAGTGGTTAGATATCGTGGCCAGCAGTTTCATGTGTAGCAGGCGATGAGCAAAACGCGGTTACCAGGGTAGGCCATATCCCAATCAGATATCGCACCCAGCGTTTTTGTTTCGTTTCTTTTACTTCGTTTTTGTTTTAGTTTGACAGATATCATCACTGATATCATGCCATATAGATATCGCGGCCAGCGGGGCAAAAAGCAGCGGCTGTGAGCACAAAATATTTGGTCACCAGCGTGAGGCGGGGCGCGACAAAACCACAGAGCAGGGTTCATGTCTCAATCACAGTGCAGTGGTTAGATATCGCGGCCGCGGTTTGGGCTTACTTCGGGGTTGTCAGCATTGCTATTGCTTATTGATCCTTTTCATTTTTTTCTTGGTGTGTTTTCGTCACGGTGTATACGGTCTCGAGCAAGAGCAGCAGACACCGCGTGGGGAGCGACACCTATAGGGGAAGGGTGATATTGCAATGCGCCGTTAATTGTTGAAGAGGACGCGCCGTCGAGGTAGGATGCGAACAACATGATGAGAAAAAGGCGAGATCCCGGCCGCATTGGTAGCGTCTCGGCCCTTGGCGCCACAGCCAGAGGCTGCTTTGGGCTGACACAGAGTGCCTTCCCCGCGTGCCGCTGCCAAACCGCAGCGCAGGGGCCATATCTCAATCACAGAGCAGTGGTTAGATATAGCGGCCAGCGGTTTTATTTCCGTGTGCGGCATGCGATGAGCAAAAGTCGGTCGCCAGGGTGAGTCGGGGCACGACGAAATCACAGTGCAAAGGCTGTATCTCAATCACAGTGAAGTGGTTGTATATCGCGGCCTGCGGTTTGTCTCCCTTTGGAAGTCACGACTATCATTATCTATTGGTCTAATTTGGTGCATGCATATGTATGCTTAATTTATTTCTTAGGTTGTTTTTGCCCCGGTGTATGCGATCGCGAGCAAGAGGGGCAGGCACCGCGTGGGGCGCACTAGCTTTCGTGGAAGGTGAGATTGCAATGCGGCATTGGTCATGAGAGGTGGCGCGCCGTCGAGGCCGGGTGAAAACACCATGATATGAAACGGGCAAGATCCCGGCCGCAGGCGACCGTTGGCGCGACAGCCAGATGCCGCTTGAAAACCGATGGCTGACACAGTGGTGCCCTCCCTGCTGCTTGAGTGGGGATCACTAAGAACGATGTAACAGTGGCGAACAAACGCCCAACGTCGCGTTGCACGGGAAAAACACGTAGGCGCGGGATATGTATATATGTATACACATAAAATGTAGATACCTAGCGTACACGACGGTCAACCAGTACCGAGTACGAGCCTCCGAGCAAACGAAGGGGTCGCGGTTGCCAATGCTCGCTGAAAACACGTACCTGGTACGCAGCAGCATGAATACAGCAATATTAACAGCCTTATCATCGAGTGGTATCGCGTTCAAAAACATGTGCGCTGGTATGCGACGCTCAGGCGCGGGTTATATGTTTTCCATAGTCATATGGATTTGATGTTTGCTTATTTGTGTTATACTTTAGGGGGCTGCGAGCGAAAGCCAAAATCCGGAGAGTTTACTGGGATGCAACGCGCAGACGCGAGGCACTGCATAGTTCGGACAAAGTACCGGCAATCGAGCGCGGCGCATAACCCACTGAACCACTCACTCAGCGTTGGATGAGCGGTGAGCCGGCCGCGAACGCCTTGGCTGAGACCGCAATGCATTATGTTTGGTGGGGTATGATTGCGATAATTTGATAAAATCTTCTTGGGAGGTGCAGCATGTCGGTATTGGCCGCAGGAAGATGATGTGAGAAGCGCTTAATACATGCCGCGTTTCGATTTTCTGTTTGATTGCACCGCCAGACATTGCTGGGAAGCCGTTGACTCAACCCCCCGCCCCCCCCATCACGAGGCTGGAGGGCCTTCGTGGTGTTATTGTGAAGTAGTTGGTGATGATGACCAATTTATCTGCCTTACTACTGTGCGTTGGTGGGGGCCGTTGGAGACGCGATGCTGCGTTTATGCCAGTAATGCGTATGCCTTGTTGGCAGCCGCTGAATTATACCTTTATACGGTACGCACGGAGGCCGAATACGACTGCGCTAACTTTCGCCTTGCCTAGGCAGTGGCCCGGACTCGTTGTATGTTGTTTGTAGGTTTGTTGTTGGTTCGCTTATTGAATGGGAGTTAACCGTCTCTCCCAACAACACTGTGTCTGAACAAGAAGTAGTGGAGTGCGTGTGCGCGTATGACGACGAGCAAAAGGCAGCCAAGCAGCAGGAAAGCAGCGCAACTCACAACCAGCAGCAGCAACACACCAACCATGCAAACGCTGCAACTATGTGACACGACGTCTTGCTTTTAACAGACAGCCGCATTGCCGCAGCAAAACCAGCCTGGGTTGTACGAATCACCGACGCGGGCATACCGGGCATGGCTTAAACTACTGCACAGTACCTACTGAAGCATTCATTCATGCTATCAACCGAGTACGCCGACCTATAAGGGGTGTACCAGTTGAACCCGAGCTCATAATGAATTCCGATACTTCGGGTACATCTACGAACAGCTGCGTGCATAACATCCTCAGAGAGAGGTGTATGTATCCTCAGTGGAGTCGCATTTGCAGCATTCATGCAGCGAGTTTAGCTCGGTCATGTGCATGAATGCCACTTGTACATCTACGTTACATACTGGAGCTGCCCGCAGCAACAAGCAGCACAGAATATAGCGTTCACACCTATAAGTGACTGTTAACCCCTTTTAGGGTCGGAATGATCCGACGATTATAAATATAACTCATTTTTCAGGATCCAGGGTCGGTGTCACTTGCTAGCTCTTTGGTTCGTACCACAATCGGTCGGTACGACAAGCCCAAGCAAGCTGTCTTTTAGCGTCAGCAGCTGATAGGAGGCGACGATGCACAGCACGACTAGACTGCGGCAGGCGTGCTTTTAGCGTCAGAACCTGAGGCGACGTACACACGGCACGACTAGCCCGTATGCACTTCGTCACCTATGTCAAGATTTGCCCGCATTCCGTCACCACGGACAGCTGTCTCTCGACAGCTGTGACAGCAAACAAACGTACGTAGACAGCTAACACACGTACGTACGAACATAGGTACCTGCCCTAAAAAAATACCTGGTGTAGAGCAATTCTCAGTTTTTTTTCGAAACACGATATGCGGACAGAGCAGAATACTGCTGCAGGAAAGCAAGAGTACGGGAGAAAAGGGAATCAATAGTTGAAGATCCTGCTCTGCTTTTCTTTCGGCTGCTGCTGCTGTACTGGTGTCTATAACTCTGCTGGCGGCTTGCCCGTTTTTCGTTTCGTGTTCGGTGTTTTCGCCCGCATTTCGCTACTACGGAAACTTGTGACTTGTCAGCTATGACAGCAAACGCACCATATGTCTTGCTATGGTTTTCCAGGCAATAACATGGTTCTTTTTGAAACTCAACCTGGGGACAGCGCAAGATTGATCATCACAGGTAGGGGACAGGTTTTGCTCTGCTCTGTGTGGTGCTGGTGCTGCTTGCTGCTGCTGCTGTTGGTGGTGCCATGTGCTGCTGCTAGGGGTTTTGCCGCAAACGCCCAGACAACCTCCTTGGAAGCCTCTGCTCTGCAGATTGTGTGTTATTTTGTGTTCTATATTTACTTGTGATCTACCTGTTACGACATAAAATCTACGTATTATTTGTCACTAAGATGCTAACCGTTATCCGCCAGTTCCACAAAGGCATGCGAGCCCGCGTGCGCACGGATGACGGCGAGCACTCGGAATAGTTAAGCGTCACTCAGGGGCTGCGGCAAGGATGTGTCTTGTCACCACTTCTGTTCAATGTCTTCTTCGTGCTGTGATACACGCCGTGCTGGTACGCTTCATCGAAGACCCATATATTTTGAGGCACTTGGTTCACCTCGAGGAGGACCTCGGCGAGAACTGGGTAAAGGTTGACCCACTAATTCGCGCACGGAGGGCAGGATGGGGTATGCTGTACGCGGACGATGCAGGCAATGTGTCTAAGTCGGCGGAAGGCCTTGCGAAGATGATGACCGTCATTGTGACCGTTTTCGAAGCAGCAGCCCTCACCGTATCCGAAAAGAAAACGGAGACCATGCTGCTGCGGACACTGAATCAGGCACCCCATTCCTCACTGCTCGTCATGGAAGCAGCGGGACAGAGATATAGACAGGCGGTGCAGTTTTTGTACCTGGGCGGTCGTGTCGTCGCACGCGCTGACATTATGAAAGAGATCACAGGACGAATCCGCCTCGCATGGGCATGCTACAATCGGTTCAAACATAACTGTATGATATGGAGGATGCCCTATTCACTCTAAAAGTGCGCATGCTAAAGGCTGAGGTGATGGAGACCCTGCTGTACGGGTGCGTGACGTGGACTCTTGGTCAGGAGCACTTCGCTGAGCTCCGAACGGCACACCACAAACTCCTCCTACGGATCATTAGCTTCCAGCGCCGACAACGACTGACCACCTTATGTGGTACGCCAAGACCCTCAAAAAGGCACAATGCGAGAGCGTTGAGACGACCATCCGCAAACGACGCCTCCTCTTTGCGGGGGCCGTGCAGCGGACGACCAATGAGCGGCTGACCCGCCGGGTGATGTTTGGGACGATGGCTGGTGAGGAGAACCCAGGACCAGGCCGACAGGAAAATAACTGGGTCCAATGTCTAGCAGACACCTCAGGGTTTTTCAAGCCACCTAGGGGTCCACGGAAAGCTCTCCTTTGCTGTTCGGAGTAGAAACGGTGTTATGGCCGAGGGCGGCTACGAAGAGCGGGAAGTGGTACCGGGGGTTCGTCGAAGCGGCGAGCTGTTTCATAGCGAGGTGGCACAGGGACGAGGCACAGAGGAGCCTGCCGCGCCACGCACCTGAGGACGCCAAAAACGGCGACAAGGGGAGGAGGGGAGGGGGGAGGGGCAGCCGTACTGATACAGCTGTCGACGCATGCAGAAACGAAATGATAGATTGGGTGTCTAGGTATCGGTTCGACTAGCTGTTACAGACTTTTGCCTGTATCTCCCTCTCCTTCGTGTTGCTTCGTCCGCACAGCAGATATCTGTCCTTCATGAGTACATATGCTTTCCGTCTGGCAGCCTTTCTAAAGACATTGCGTCGTTTGTATTAAATTTCATTTCAGATTTTTGTTCTTGTTTTTTGTTGTTCTTTGTTCTTATTTTTCTGGTCTTGCTTATGTTGTGGTGTTCTCGTACCCGGTACGCTGGCATTTCACTTGCTTGACACTTGAATTTGCGATTATGTTTTATTTTTTATTTTTTGGTCTTTCTCTGTATCACGGTCTGTGACCAGAGAATCAGTATGTCTCTAGGATAAGGAATCAGGACGGGCACTAGGTGTACTGATCAAGCTGGGTAGAAAGGACGATTTGATGTGAAGACAACAAGACAACAACACAACAACAACAACAACAACAACAACAACAACAACAACAACAACAACAACAACAACAACAACAACAACAACAACAACAACAACAACAACAACAACAACAACAACAACAACAACAACAACAACAACAATATTTGGCCGTGCGAACGTCGCCAGAATAATATTGTTTTCACTCTTTTTTATTACTACGCTTGGTATATGTGCTGAAGGTTACTTTTTTTTTCGTTCGTTGGTCTTGTACAGCAATTGTATGGGTTTTGAGTATCACGTACTTCATTGTACAGCAGTACTTGGGTGAGTCTGTTGATGGGTTTATCGATGATTCGTGAGTGGGTATGTAGGTAGGTGGGTAAGTCAGTCATTGATTTCGTGGGTGAATACTTTCCTCGTGCATGTCGGTACTAAGTACCACTGTTCATAGCAATAAGTGTAATGTAAACATTGTATTTAGATGAACAATGTACACATATAGAGGTAGACAGATACACAAGTATTCAGTCATGTTGGTTCGGGCCTTTTCTTGCGTCACCGTCGTTATTGTCCTCACACGACAACTCCGAAGGGAACTCGAAATCGAGGCCGCGCAACAACTGTACGACATTTATTTCCATAACCGCACCGTATAGTTGGTGCGAGCAATGTTGCCTTTCCCCCTGTACCGAACCCTCGCCCAATCAATAGCCTATATACGTAGTATGACAATCCCATGCCATGCACCCTGAACCCTTGCCCAGGACTACCTGGTATTACCCTGTTGTTGTTCGCCGCGTTTAAACTTGACTCTCACGTCACCCGCTCATCGGTGACATGATAATTGCCAAGGTAATATTTGTACCAGGTATCTGTTACACAAGCACAACTTTGTTTGGCTGGCTTTCTTTCTTTACGGAATAGCCCAAAGCCAACCGAACGAAGTCGTACTGGTGCAACGACTCCATCTTACTCCCACTCCGAAGGAAATCTTTGTATATATGAAAATATTACAAATGCGTCCGGTGTGAGTTCGACCGATTGAATGGTTTACTCAACTGGGGTAGCTGCCGAATCCGCTGGTCCTACACTGTTCCATTTGTAGTGTGATGTTTGTGCATTGGAGTTACGAGGAACTAATGTTGGGGCAGTTGATGCTCAACTTTACAACTTGTGAGGTAGGTAGGTCGCGCGCCGTTCCAAATGTAGTCCTCGAAAGGGATATACAGTAGTTCCGTGACTACCCTGCATACCACTCGGATCAACCCGATTTGACAAGGACCATTTCAGTCCGTTACCATGCTGTGCACTGATAGATGTCGGTAGCATACAGCCCGAATGTAGGACAATATAATATTATACTGTTACAGGGTACGGTAGGTGCACTGATACAAACAATGAACAACTGCTGGTACAAATAAAGGGAGATTATATGAGAATAACTACTTGCATAATTACAGTTTGGCCACACGACGGAGCCAGGACGGTTGGCGTAGTGGGTATTTACGATGCGTCTTACAGAGACACTTACAGCAGGCGCGGACGCGTGCAACGATAGGGGTAGCTCGGCAGCGAGCAGCGAAGAAGTAGATGGCTCTCATAGTCTTGATAGGCCAGGGTTATAGCCCCTCTAGGCCTTCTGAGGGAACGGTGAGATGGTTATACCAGGTACAAGGCGCTTCGCTCCGCGGGCGGCCTACGCCGCCCGCTACGCTCGCTCAGGAAGAAAAAGTAAATCGATTTTTACGCGAAGCAGACAGAAGGTCGATGATTGAACATATATGTTTTCTGATTGTTGTAGTTGCAAATTGGCGACTTGATAATGCCAAGAGTCACATGCCGTACGTACGCACGTACATACCCCAGGTAGGGTACTGATTTTCTTAACTCGATATGCTGTATGATATGTACCTGGTATGTACGCACGAGAAAGCACAGCATGGCACAGTGGCACCGCAAAAACAATGAAAATGAAACCGAAAAAATCCGAAAGGGAAAGAACTCCCCGTCCCCTATCATGTAATAATTGTCTGCCCCTGGAACACCTTGCACCAGTCAAAGAAGAGAAAATATTAAAAAAAATGAACAGCAGAGCTTCCCTCTCAGCCTCGTACGCCGCCCGCCCCTCTCTCGACCACCTCGCCACCGATTCGGTCCCGGTCAAGCTTTCCTCCCTCTCTGTCACAGTGAGCCCCGTTGCCCGCCCCTCGTGAAGCCCGGTGCTCACCGTGACCCTCGTTCGCCAGCTCGACGAAGTCGATGGTCAGACGGCCTTCGTCTCTTTGTAGAGTTCAGCGCGGTCGTAAAAATAAGCACCGCTTGAAGGTTAGCTTGCAATCACGAACGACCCTTATGGAATCGTACATACTCAGTCTAATTTTTCAGAAGGAGGCAAAACAGAGCCCATTCATGCTTCCCTTGTGTCTCGAGGCACACACGACGCCTAGCCACGAAAACCGCGACCGCACTCCTTGCAACCCCCCCTCTACCCGCCAGCATCCGCCGACACCCGCGACGGCGCCGGGCTCACCCGCGTCGCCGGGTTCCGACTACACACACGCACATGAAACGGAAGAAAAAAAAGGAAAAAAGGACTGAAATGGCAAAAGAAATTTCAACCAGCCGGTGAAAAAAAGCGAAACAGAGCCTCTCAAACCGCTGAAAAAACAAAATCGACTTTTTCTTTTTCCGAGATTTTTTTCTATTGTTCCGGGAAAAAAAGTTTGGCACGAGAAGCAAGCACGTAAAGAAAGCAAAGAACGCGAAGGAAGCAAAGATCGTAGAAGCGACAAAAAATCGTGGGAGACTCGCTGAGCGTGAGGCAGGTGCTTATAATCAAGCAATTTTAGGAAAAGGGTAAACGTAAGTATGTTTATATCCTCGCACATCTCTGCGTACAGTAGTGGTCGACACTCCAGTGGAGATGTACCAGCAACGGCGTGCATATCACCCTCAGCGAGAGGTGCATTCCAATCAAAGGAACAAAGTGGGCAGTGTTGAAGAGGCAGCACAGTTGGCTTTCAGGTGGATGAATATCTCGTCACTCTCTCGTTCTAGTGTTCTACCGGCCTTCTTTGTATATATTCAATGTTTGGACAGCTGCAGGGGCTGCTATTGATATATGCCAAATCAATTGCAGGAGTACCAGTAGCATCCGCAGAGGTATAGGCAGCGGCATCAGAAGCGAGTACAAATGTATCACTGCTTTCTCACAACAGAAGCGCGCACCAGCAAGCGACGCCGCAAATAGCTCTCATGCATGCCGCTTTTAATCCCGCTTCTAATCCCTTTTATTTTCCAGAGGGAATAGGTGTCGACGTATAATTCATTGATATACATAGATTCGACGATTACAGGTCGTCTTCATGACGCAGGCCGAACTTCTGGACGAGGGGACCTTTACCAGACCCCAAGTGAGAGCTTTGGGTGCGCAGCAGCTTGCTGCTATTGTACCGCGGTACGTCCGCCCAAGAAGGTTGATAATCGCACGGCTCGCAGGTTAGGTTGCTACTCATACGTAGCTCTACCGAGTTCCGTATATGATGGTGCATGCAGTGATGCGGTTGTGCTCTAAACATGCGTGCATGAGGACAGGATGCTTGTTTCCGCTTCGGGTTTGAAAGCACCTTTGATTTTGCCCGTTTCTGTACGTCTATATACTCGCGACAAAGGTGTGGCGTAACGGGTTGTAATATATTATATATTTTATACCTGGTAGGTCGGTATTTTATTTAGTATCATATGGTCTCGGTTTGGCCGCAGCAGTAGCGACTAACAGCCACAACAACAGATCATGGTGCCGGTGTGGATGTTAACGGGATCTGCAGCCGCAGCAGCGGCGAGCCGCTGCAGCAACAACAGCAGCAAGGGTTCCACATGAACCGCGACTGGGTCAAGACTGCAGCCTGCAGCAGCAACGCAAAGCAACTGCGTTGCCTCCCGCGTGTTCTGCACAATGTTCGACGTTGGTACATGAATATAATATATACAAGGCCCTTCGCTCCGCGGGCGGCCTACGCCGCCTTCTAAGCTCGCTCAGGAACGAAAAGTACATCAAATTATTCGAAGCGGGCAGAGGTCCATGATTGAATATAGTTTTTGTTATGATTATAGTTGCAAACTGGCGACTTGATAATGCCAAGAGTCTCGCCGCCATGCTTCAGGAGAAATCAGCTCGGACGCCATATGCGCTTCGCGTCGCGGGCGGTTCGCTCACACGCCGTACGTACTTACATACCCCAGGGAGGTAGGGCACTTATTTTCTTATTTTGAGTAACTGCGAAAGAGAAACCACAGCACGGCACAGCAGCACCGCACGAACAATGAAAATTAAACCGAAATTTCGGAAAGAACGGAAAACCCACCGTCCCCTCTCATATAATAATGTGCTGCCTGATTGGAACACCTTGCACCCGTCGAAAAATAAAAAAAATGAACAGCAGAGCTTCTCTCAGCCTCGTACGCAGCCCGCTCTCTCTCGCGACCACCTCGGCACCGATTTGGTTCGGGTAAAGCGCTCCTCCCTCCCTGCCACAGTGAGCCCCGTCGCCCGCCTCGCATGAAGCCCAGCGCTCACCATGGCCTTCGTTCGCCAGCTCGACAATGTTGGGGCTCAGACTGCGTAGTTCTCTCTGTGTACTCCTGCCCGGGCGCAAAAATAAGCACCGCTTGAATCATATCTTGCAATCCCGAACGGCCCTTACAGACTCGTACATACTCAATCGAATTATGCAGATGGAGGCCAGACAAAGCCCCTTCATGCTTCCCTCGTGTCTCGAGGCAACACGCGACGCCTCGGCACGACAACGGCGACCGCGCTCCTTCTAATCCCTCCTCTACCCGCCAGCACCCGCTGACACCCGCGACGGCGCCGGGCTCGCCCGCGGTGCCGTGCTCCGAGTACACGCACGCACACGAAGCGAAATAAGACAAAATGAAAAAATAACCGAAATTGCCAATAGAAATGAAGAAAACAAAGACCCGCTGGAAAGTCCGGCAAGTAATAAAAGGAGGCGATTTCCAAGTGGGAGCTCTGAGAGGCCAGGGATGTACCAACGGAGCACGCTCACAGAGTGAGATATCTTTAAGTAGGTCTATGTTGTGCCACATTTGTTTGCCTAAAACCATATACCTGGTACGTGATGGACGAAGGAAAATGCAGGTTGTCGACGGCATATTGTATACAGCATCAGAACTACATCGGTAGCAAGGTTTGTCGTCTTACTGGTGCCTGCGCGGACACTTAACGTTTTCCCGAGGGTTGGTTGGAGCTAGCGGCGTCGTTTTTGCCCTATCGCATTATACTCTGTCACGGTAATAGGGAACACATCAGTGAGATGACAAACAAACAACGCTGTGTATTAACTTGCGAGCTTGACCGGAGGACGAGAGGTACCGGGTAAGCTGTTGCAAGCACAGTAAACGTATTCGAGGAACTTCATATAGGTACTCGATATCCCTGTTTATTGCCGGAAGGTACACCGCGGTGTGCGTATATTATTTCCCTCCTCTAGTATTAATAGAGTAAGTTTCAACCCCAGAAGCAGTTTCTCCTCGCAGCCACAGCAGCGGCGAGCAGCCGCAGCAACAAACAGCGGCAGAGATTTCATTAGGACGGCGGCTGGCTGGCAACCACAGCGTGCAGCAGCAACGCGGAGGAACAGCAAAAACTATACTGCGTCACGCGTTAATGGACTGCACCCAATGTTTTACGCATCTTAAGTAAGCAATACCAGTACCTATTCTTGGGACTAAGCTTGAAATTTCTTATGATAAAGGGAGAAACGCACCGACCGCACGTTATATCTACTGTGCATGGGTACGCGACATCTCGGTGGATTGCGGCGAGCACAAGCCCTGACCAACGGGCACGGGTACGACCGTGGACGAGATGATGAAGATCGGAAGGTGGAAGTCGGAGAACGGAGCGAATTTCTACCTGGGATCGACCACTTGCACGCAGGTCGAACCGTCCAAGAGGAAGCGCGACCGCTATTAATAATACCCGACCGCGAGGGAGCTGCCACTGTCTCCAGCGTTTGATCCCTTTTTCTCCGCAAGCGCGCCCACGCACGACTAAATATACCAGTACGAAGCAAGTTTGGGTGAGACAACACAGCGTCCGGTAGGTGTCACGAACAAAGAAACACAAGAAAGTTCGGGTAGGACCACCGGCCGGGGCAGGAGGCCTCATCCAATCTAAAGTTACATTGAATGATCGTTGGCAGCGTAAAATAATACTGTAGTACAATCGTGACCCAATCCAAGAAACCAATCTTTGGTACAACGGTATGAATCCAGGATTTGTTGGATTTACTCAAGAGTTAGAACGCACGGAGCGTTCGGTCTGTCGAAGCCTAGCCTACCCTGCGGGGTTAATGTTTCCCCGGATGGAATGAATATTTATATGTGGAGGCCTTTTGAAGATCCCGCCATGAGGGGGGTGAAGGCCCCCTACCTTTACTCTGTGTTCTGGCTCGTTCTGTGTGGAGTTCTATGCTTTGATTGGAATGTAATTGGTATTCGCTTCTCTCCTTCACCACCGAAAGGCGCCTTGGATATCCACCTACCGCTCTCCGTGAGCAAGGCAACACACCAAGCACGCGTGCACATACTAACACAGCGTACAACTAGTACAACACCAGGTGTAGGTAAATCTCGGCTCCGGCAGAATCAAGACCTGTTCGAGGAGTTGGCCCGGCCGTTCGCTTCCTTCAAACTTTAGCTTCGCTACTTACGAAGCTCTTTCAAGAAGCTTTTGATATCGCGTTATTTGCTCGGTTGTCAGCTCTTCAGCCCGGTTGCTAGCTCTATAGTGCTAGCTACAATACATTTTACCAGCACTTCCTACATGTAACTTTTACTGAGCGAGCGGCTGAAACACTCGTTTAGTTCACTTTATTTACGATATGTGGTAACGGGAGCTGCACTCGCACAACAGAGAGAGGTTGTCGAGATAGAATAGGAAATTTCTCCTCGCTCGAGTGCTCCGCTTATGTTTTGTTCATCATTCGTCCGTTTTTTTTGTGTGTGTGTTTCACATTAAACCGTTCTTTCTACCCGTCGACATCCAGCACAACCAGAGTCCGTGCCGATTCTTCAATCCTAGAAGAGATAAAAGTTATGTGGTCACAAAGCTACGCCACAGAGGCACTACGTTGCCACGTATGCAGTAAGCACAGCAGTGGGCCATGCAATGCCATGTCATCATACCTGGTACTAGATACGACAGGCACGACATACACATTCTATGAAATAGAGAAACGAAAGGAAACAATCAAAGAGAAAACAAAAACAAAGAAGACAAATCGAAAGAGAAAAAAAAAACTATGAAAGAAAACTAGAAGAAACAATCTGTCGTCCCCCCCCCCCGCAGGCGAGGTGGCCAACACTTGAAAAAGAACGAGCTGGAAAAAAAAGAAAAAAATAACAAAAACACCACTGCTTGTAAACAGAGTAAGACAAAGAACCAAGGAAAAAATAACAAGGGGAAAAGGCAGACCAAAGCCCAGAGCACCCTCCAGGTGGCGGCAACAGTTTGTGGTAGGAGTAGTATAGCCAGGTTCTCCCTGCTAATCCGCCTGGTACCTTGCTACCCAGACTGCCGTCTCCGCCCTGTGTTCGTCAACTATGCCCAAGCCCTTGGCGTCAGACAATACGAAACGAGCAGAGCAGGTTCGTCATCCAACCACGCCACACGACTCCTTCGATACGGCTTATCAATAAAAAAAGGAAGAGAAAGAAATGAAATGAAAATCACGGAGAATTAGCGCAAGAAAGAATTAAACACAACAAAAAGAGAAGACAAGGGAAGACCACGTTCGAACCAGCTGCACCAGTTGGTGGCACTAGTAGTATGGTCATGTTCTACTTCCTAGTCGGCCTGGTGCCTTGCTACCCTGTCTGCCATCTCCTTCCTACTTTCGTCTACCGCAGTTTCCCTTCTACTCCTGTTCCCCCCCCTCTCCGCATTCCCTTGGTCGAGTTTTCTGCCACTTCTCCTGTTGCCCCCTCCCCCCCCATTCCCTTGGACACCATCCACGGCGGATGCGCGGCGCTGCCTACTCATCTCAGCCTCAGCCTCGTGCCACCTCACCATGAACCGTTCGGCTGCTTCAAGGATCCCCCGGTACCACTTCCCCGCCTTTTTGGCTGCAGTGGACCACAGCGCGGTCTCAACTCCAAACACCAAGGGGGCAACTTCCGTGGACCCTTCGGTGGCTCGGAACTCCCTAAGGTCTTCGACTATGCATCTATGCCAAGTCTTACACTGTCTGCCTGGTCTCGGGTTCTCCCCACCAGCTATCGTCCCGAGCATTACCCGACTGGGTAATCGCTCCTTGCTTTGCCGTGCCACGCCCCCCGCAAAGAAGAGCCGCCGTTTACGAATGGTCGTTTCGATGCTCTCGTAACGTGTCATCTTGAGGGACTTCGCGTACGAGAGGGTGGTATGGTCGGTACGAAGTCGGTGCTGGAAGCCAATGACTCGAAACAGGACTTGGTGGTGAGCCGTTCGAAGCTTGGCAAAGTGTTCCGCTCTGAGTGTCCACGTCACACACCCGTACAGCAGGGTCTCAATCACCTCGGCCTTAAGCATTCGGACTTTAAGGCTACGGGGGGCGGTCGTCCTATCATACAACTCCGGGCCGAACCGTTTGAGGCATGCTCGCATGAGGCGGATCCGTCGGTCGATTTCGAGCGAGAGGTGAGCGTTTTCGTGGATAATGCCGCCTCGGTATAATAACTGGGTCGTCTGCTTATACATCTGGTCTGCCGCTTCGATGACTAGCGGTGGTGCGAGGGTTGTCTGGTCTGGTGTTTGTAGGAGCATTGTCTCTGTCTTCTTTTCCGACACCGTGAGGCCTGCTGCTTCAAGGACGGTCATGATGACTGTCATCATTTTCGCGAGCCCTTCAGCCGACTTCGAGACAATTCCTGCATCATCGGCGTAGAACATGCCCCATACAGCCCTTCGCACGCACGCCAATGGCTCCTGCTTCTCTGTTCGAACTACTCCAGCATCACTGAGTTGGACCTAATCCCTTACAACGGCTTTGTCTTGGCTGAAGCGTACTAGTACGACGTGTAGCGCAACAGCGAAGAATAAGTTGAACAGTAACGGTGATAGTACACCGCCTTGCCGCAGCCCCTGCGTGACAGCAAACCATTCCGAGTGCTCGCCGTCATCAGTACGCACGCGAGCCCGCATGCAATCGTGGAAATTACGGATAATTCTCAGCATCTTGGTTGGTACGCCAAAGCGTGTGAGTACCTTCCATAACAGCTCTCGGTCGACACAGTCGTGCGCTTTCTGCAGATCGATGAAGCACACGTACAAGGGGATTTTCCTCTGTTGTCCGAGCTCTTGCAACCGGCGCACGACGAACAACATATCAATCGCTGATCGTGCGGGGCGGAAGCCGCACTGTTCCTCAGGGAGTAGGTCCTCGGTCTCGCAGTAGTTGCTGAGGCGGGACGCGACGATTTTCAACAAAACTTTGCCTGCGTGGGCAACAAGCGAAATTCCTCTGTAGTTGTTGCAGTCAGTTCGGTTTTTATTTTTGTGAAGGACCTTGATGATCGCATCTTTCCATTGCTTGGGGACTTCTCCTATTAACCAAACATTGACAAGGATGTTGTGAAAGCACTGAGTGAATGCCGGGTGGTCGATTTTTAGGAGTTCGGCCGGGAGACCATCTGGCCCGACAGCTTTCCAATTTGACATCCCCTCAAGTGCTTCTGTCATCTCGTCCATGGGTGGTTCATCTTCAAGCGACAGTTTTGGGCGGTTGCGGTGGCAAGAGGTCGATGATCGTGGGGTCGAGTTTCAGCGACTTCGTGCTCAAGAGTTTGTGGCAAAACCCCGCCCACCTTTCACGAATTCGCACCTTATCCCGTAAGAGCGAGCCACCCTCGTCCCTAATGAACTGTTCGCTCCTCTCTTTAGTCCCTTCCAATCCTACCGTGCTCAATATGTGCTTGTAAAAGCCTCTCTGGTCGTTTTTCGCTAGGACTCGTTCGGTTTCGGCAAGGTACGCTTCGAAGTACGCATGCAGTCCTGCGGCAATCACCTTGTGCAGGTTCGCACTCGCAGATCTCAGTATCTTCCACACGGTTCTATCCCGGGGGTGGACACGCAAGAATTGTCGTGCATCCTCCCTCGCTGTCAATGCTAATATGAATGCGGCCAAGGTTTCGGCAAACTCACACCATCCATGTCTGCGGTGGCGACGTGCAGGGGGTGGTACCTCTTTTTCGACCGCATCAATGATAGCCGTAGTGAAAAAATCCACCATACCAGGCGTATTACGGGGCTGGATAGGCTGGTTGAGAGTGGAAATGACCCTGGCGACTATTCGTTCACGACACTTTCCATCGAACATCAAAAGCTGCCTGTCGAACTCTCGGGGTTTTGTCGGTCTACGTATTTGTCTGTTGGGCGCAAAGTGACCACCGAGTCGGACTTTGATATACAAGATGTTGTGGTCTGAGTCGGCCTTAGCTGGAGCAGGAGGCTGTGGGACGACTCTAGGTCGATGGACTTGACGGGTTAGGATGTAGTCGATCCGCTTACGATCTTTCGGGCTGGTGCCGTTGTGTGTATGCGATATCCCACCCTTGCGCGTGCTGAAAAACGTGTTGGTGAGAGCTAACTTGCAATTGGTGGCGAACGATAGGAGCCGTCTGCCAGTATCGTTACGATCATCACGTCCACACGCTCCCAGCACTCTACTTTCATCATCACCGCACCCTTCCTTCCTCTGTCCAGTTCGCGCGTGCACTGTAGATTCAGTCGTTTTATTTTCAGTAAGTCAATTGTCTTAATGCTTATGTTTTTTTGTACTCGCACGAGTAATCTTTTCACAGGTCTTCTTCACCCGCTACAAATTCTACGCTTTCCGCGACAATTATACCACACTACTTTCGCGGGCCGAAACAGTCGTGGTGAAAAAAAGCGTGAGAACATTTTCTGCCTGGTCTCTGACCATTACCGTCGGCTCGGCCACGCTCAAACGCGCGAGCAAGGTCAGTGCCGCACTCCGCTGGGAGCTCTGGCTCATGTTGAGGATAACCCAGGCTTGAGCTCCACCCCGGCGGAGAGCAACCACACCATGTTGTTCTCACACTAACTTTCAACTCTATGTTGTCCGTGGTTATGCAAAGGTACTGGAGCCCTAGGAAGATCCGAAAAACCATGAAAAATATTATTCGACTGGGAAGCACAACGCTCCATCGCGCACAAACACACTAGCCGAAGAAGGCGCACATATGAAATGAGTTCAATGTGCAAACTGAACTAACACGGCCGCGGGTATTCAACTACATAGAATTCCCCCCGTTCCCACAACTAACGAACTCGTGGCTACTGACTACAGCGGTTGCTGTCTGGAGTGCTGGCTGCACCGCACGAAACGCACGGTAGTCGTGAACACAGAAATTAATACGCCTGCTGTCTGGGGTGCTGTCAGAGTGACGACTCACGGACATGCAGTGAAAAAGGAGTATTCAAACCAAAATCCACCATACAAATATGAGCGATCACTACGTTTTCCCGGACTGTCTGACAAGGTGCAGCACAGCTATCATAAAACGCCCGTGAGAATAGCGGGGGGTCGTTCCCCATGAGTTTTATACAACTCTGCCAGCACTACAAAAGCTTGTGACGTATCGTATATACCAGGGGCTACTACCCCGCAAAACAAACAGAAAGAACCTATGGTTGCTGCTCTCGTGATGGTGTGCGCGCCGGTTGCAGGTCTCCGTGTGACGTCCTGCTGCCGTTCTTCATGGTGCTCTCATAGCCTGAGCCCATTCGGCCCGCTCCTTCGAACGTGCTGACGTCGCCACTCCCACCCAGTTGGTTCCCCTTCTCCCCCGTCCCAAAAACAAAATGCTCCTCGCAGCTTGCGGTTCGGATATTAAAAAAAACTCACGCAGAGTGGGTTTAATCCGTCTCTTCCTCGCTCGTCGACGTTCAGTCTCCCTCCTCCGTCCTCATCGAATACAGACTCCTGCCGACTCAGTTGGACTGGGCCGTAGTTTGACTCGTGGTGGCGCCTGCCTCCGCGCACGGACATCCCGACTGTGCATTGCTGTTTAGCCGCTGCTGCCGAAACAAAGTCGCGCGAATGGTAGGTGTCCGTCCTGATGCACAACGTACCACTCCAAGGCCACGTTTAAGCCTCGCAGCCAAACGCGGTAGCAAGAAGGTATCACTCGTTGAGGGTGAGTCCGGCCTTACACCCGTTAAAAAGACCTTCCCCACTCGGTGTGACCCCGAAAGGGCATGCCTCGCAGCATGCCTTGCCGATCCGGCGAGGGGAACGAAGACCATATACGAGTATGATATCAATCAGTATCGTTTTCGTACGGTAACTTAAAGGGCTTCTCCGGTCAACACTAAAAAATAGTATTTGAGTCTTTTGAAAACACGTTTTTCGTCTTTTTTACAGCAGCAATACTATTTATGGTACCAAAACGCTATATCATGACTCTTGATCGAACACGGCATAAGTCTAGTTCTAATGCTCAGAACATCTCTCGACCAAGGTTTACCTTGTTCGTTATGGTTTCTAAAGGGTGTTGGGCCCCTTGAATCTGCAAGGGCGGGCAGGGGTTGTTGTGTTTGCATGACGAAACAATTGCTCAGCAGCAAGACGTTTGATCATTCCGGAGCTCCTGTTTGGTATTTTCACTCTATAGTGACCGCGTAAGACGCTAGGGACGGTCGAACTAGAGGCCCAGGTAGGTTCGCCTACTAGTGCTTGGCGTTGTCTTTGAAAATTTGAGTTGAAATAATTCCAGCAGTCTGAGAAACTTATATTTTTCAATTCGTCTATATTCGTCGCAGGGGTGTGAGGAGTAGTTTTATTAGGAAGCAGCCCTTTTCGTGATGAAAAAGTTATCGGATGGATCCGGCGCCCGACACAAACAGGTTGCCTATGGTCTACGCTCTCTAAATAAAACTGCCGTGAGGGAGATGGTCTGAACATTTAGACTGGAGGTAGGGAGTAATGAAAGTTCGAAAATATACCAGAAATAGCACTGCAACTTGAAAAATAAATGGTTTGTTGTACATCCTTCGAATTGTCATGTTATTATTATTCTCTGCGACGTTCGGGGGGGGGTCCACTGGCGTGGTACGAGAGCCGCGACACCGGCCGCTGACTCTCGTTGCCTATCGTACTGCCAGTACCCGGGAGCTCCCCCCCCCAGCCGACTGGTCGGGGCTCTAACAAACGCAGTCTCGGACGACCGAGACCCCCAATGGTAGAAAACCATTGACATACCCCACTCTCCTAGTAAGAGCCCCGAATCGCAACCAGTCAAATCACAAACAATAACAAAATATATAATACGGTGTGGCCAGCACTATGTGGCCGCTCCGTTGCACCCACCTTCGAAAGAAGAAAGGGCGGGTGGGCGGGAGAAACCACAACGGTAGGCCTAGCCTCTAGGCCTATCAACCGGCAGCGAGCAGTGCCGTGCTCTCCTCGTGCACCTATCGCGAGAAGCTAGAAGGGGGCACGAAACGAATGTGGCCGTCCTTCTCTTCTCTCTGCCTCTGAACAAATTAAGCCATTTAATTTCCGTCGGTAGAGACCATGACTACAAATAATTAATTCCGTCGGTTGTGAACAAAACAGGCATCTCGCGTGAACTTAGAGATACTACGCTTTGTTGTATATTCTTCGAATTGTCATGTTATTATTATTCTCTGCGACGTTCGGGGGGGGGTCCACTGGCGTTGTACGAGAGCCGCGACACCGGCCACTGACTCTCGTTGCCTATCGTACTGCCAGTACCCGGGAGTTCCCCCCCCCACCCGACTGGTCGGGGCTCTAACAAACGCAGTCTCGGACGACCGAGACCCCCAATGGTAGAAAACCATTGACATGCCCCAGTTCCGAGGTCGCGTTGTACTACGGTGTTCGGCCCCAAACAGTACCCTGGCCTGGCTGCCTGTGCCCTATCTTTCCCGTCTCTGCTAGTTTACGAGATACCATACCCGCGTCCTCTGGGTTATTGCGGGTGTATGTCTTGGAAAACTCTTAAAACTTCCATCTACCTTCTCTCTGGATCGCGCTCTGCGGCACTTCCCCCCCCAGCCGCCAGCGTAGTGGTTGCGGCGATACGCAATGAGTGGAGGCCAACTTCTCCGGAATCATCTCCAGCTTCCACTACCAATTCGCGAAGTGCCCCGAGGGCCTTCGTGTACCCCCGCACTCTGACCTTCTTACCGTACCGATACGACGACAGGGGGCGCTTTCTGGCCACGTCGGATATCCCGACAACAACTCCACCATGAGAGCGACGGCATCGCCGATTGCTCCTACCCCGGAACGCGCCCCGAAGGCGTCGACGCGTGTGCGCACGATAACCGACCCTTGCTGAGCCTGGTCGCCTTTATGGCCTCGAAAGGGGACCTCGGTGCCGGTAGCCTGATGCCCCTGCAACGAGGTCAACCCCCGCTCCCCCGCGACTAACGCTACGTCACCCCTCATCAAGCAATGTCGAGTGTGCGCACGATAACCTCCTTGCTGAGCCTGGTCGCCTTTATGGCCTCGAAAGAGGACCTCGGTGCCGGTACCCTGATGCCCCTGCAACGAGGTCAACCCCCGCTCCCCCGCGAATAACGCTACGTCACCCCTCGACAAGCAATGCACGGGGTGAACAATTCCGGACGAAGAGGCGAATATTTCGTTATTTCGTCAGACCTCTCAATGAAACCCGTAGCCCCATACCAACGACAGATAAAGGACTCGGCCACCCGGGCCCCACGACAAGGCCAGGCCCTGTTCTCGCAACAACGTGTCCCACCAAATAGGGCGACGAGATATTTATGGGGTACCGGCGGCATTGTGCGACCGTGCCCCCCTTTTAATCCGCGTTCAACGAGCGGCGACGACGTGGGCAACTCCGTTTGCAAGTTTGCGCGATGGAATCGTGACACGGCTGATAGTTTACTAGTAATAGTACCAGCTTGGTTGCCCTCCGACGCACACCAAGCTACGAACTCAAGCAACGCCTGGATCTTATCCGTATTCAATGGAGGCGCGTGTCAAAATACGGAGCTACCCTCAGTAAGCCCCGAAAAAAAAAAGAAAAGTCCAAGACCGGAAACCCTACGTATAAGCTTGGTGAGCCGACGGCGCAACCAACTGGCGGACAAGCTTGCAGCCAGCACTTCTAAGCATAGCGCGATGCCCGCTTGCCCCAGGACCTGGGCTCCCAACGGACGCTGACCCCGACGTGCAAGCTGTGCATCTCGCGCTGCTGCTTCCGTACACCCTACGATCGGCCTCGCCTCCGCCGAGGGGCGAGGCCCGTCCCCCTGTTCGTCAGCCTTGGCCGCCGCCGAGCGAGTGAAATTCCCCCCACTAGACGCCCCGCAGCCGCTGTAGCTGGTGCTGCCGCTACCGGGAACATTGCCGCTGCCGCCGCCGCTGCTCCCAACACTTGCACCGCCACCCCCAGCCCCCGCCTGCCCTTGCCCTCGGCCGTGTTGGCCATAATTTTCCGGATACGGCGCCGCTGGCTGCGACGCCGCTATCGGCCGCCCCCCCCCCCCCTCCGGTAGCCGACTTGCGCTTATTGTCGCTGGCCATCTTGCGAGCTAGACCGACGTGGGTGAACACGCAGGTGTTGTCGTAGCGGCGCCTGCCGGTTTTTCCCCACTGCCGGCATTCGCCACCCCCGGCCCCGGCCGCCAGGGTGGAGGTAAGGCAAGGTTGCTGGATTTCGGCGTTGACAAAGCCGCCGAGGGCGACGTGGCCGGAAAGGTGGGGCCAGTGCGGCCCCGGAAGAACGGGGAAGGAATCCACCGGCGGGGGGTAGTCCGACACGTGGCCGCAGGCGTCGGGGACCCCGCGCAGGCCGAGCGTGAAGGTCTCCGGTCTTTGGTGACCAGAGCCGCCGGCCTGGCCTAGTTCGTCGGGCGATCGGCGATCGCAAAACTCTCCATAATGTGGTTGTCGAGGGTCGTATCTGCCGCCCTGAGGACTCGTCCGAGCGCCTCCAAGCGAGCGCGCGCCACATGGAGGTCCGCGCCATCTTGTGGGAGCCCGCGGGACGCGATCGTAACGGTCGCGTACCCCAAATGCTCAGGTGTTGTGCCAGTGGAAGGTTGATGCCTACCCCGCCGCGCGGTGTGAAGGCCAGAAAGTCGATGTCGTCCAACGCTCCGACATGCCATGGACGCCGGTCGAAATATTGACCGTGGTTCCCACGAACCCTTGCACGGCCGCCCTCTGCATCGACGCCAGGCGGCCGCCGCAGATGATCCGCCATAGCCGAGTCTTGGGCTGTCCCACGATGCCGTTGCGCGGTTGGTCATAATCGTGTTGACCTGTCGGCCCAAGGCGGTAAACGGGTTGTCGGCGCTGCAGTTCCCGTGAATATCCGAGCCGACCTCAGGCCCACCCGACCGGTCGTGTGCCGCGTGGCCGAGTGCAACCGATGGCGCGCCGTTGGCTCCTGCCCCGCCCGGGACGTAGCCGAGTCGGCGGTTTGCCCGTCCGCCTGTCCGGAGAAGGCACCGGCGCCACCGGGGCTGCCTGCACAACCTCCGTAGCCAAGCCCCCCCTCGTAGCGCGGGCGGTTGCGGTACCGGCCAAAGCGCCACCAAAGCCAGCCCCTCCCGCTGGGCCCACGGTGGCCCCGGTACCGCCCGAAACTCCCGTAGCCCCGTCCTCCCGGGATTGCGGCAAGCGGACCTGGACCTGCCTGTCCGAGAGGGGCGCCGGCGGCTCCGGCGCCGCCCGGAGTACCGCTGTGGCAAAAACGCCCGCCCCGGACCTACGGCGAGCCTACCCTGCGCGGGGTTGGAGGGCCCGCGCAGACCCGCGCGGGCGCCCGTGGCCCCATCGACGGGTTGGCCAGCGATGCTGAGTTGGGGGGAGGACCCCGGCGCCGGGGCTCCCGAACGGCTGTCCGGCCGGCGGTCCGAGTAAGGCGGTGCTGGGAGAGTGGTCCAGAAGGGAGGCCCCGGCAGCAGAGCTGCGGGGATGCGTTTCAACCCTGCTGGCGCCACCTCCCTCCCCCGAGGGCGGGACGGTGGGAGGCTTCGGTGATGTCGTTCATCGAGCTCTCGAGTGCCGCCTGGAGCTGGGCGACTTCGTTCGCCATCTTTAGCTTGAAGGTTACAACGTCGACCAGCGACGCGAAAGCCTCTTCGACGCCGTCGCTACCCGTCATTGTCCCGAGTCCCCCCTCCGCCGTCGTTCTCGCCGGGCCTCTGCGAAATTTGGACGCGGCGAAACAGTGTGGACGCGACACAGAACGCGATGGCACCAACAACGGACGACGCGGACGCGAAACAGAACTCAACGACGGCAACAGCGGACGCGACGAGGCGGCGCGGAACGGGGCAACGCAACGGGAACGATATTAGGTAGAGGCGACCGTGAGCACTATCCATGTACCGGCCTGGACGAGGGTGGGGCGTGATTGTCCCCGTGCTGATGTGCGCCGGCACACCATTAGTACGCGCCGGCGCTGTTTATAGCCGCGGTGGTTGACATTCGCCGGCATCTTCCTATCAACACCACCCGCTATCTGGTGCGCCGCACCGCGTATCTCGTGCACCGGCCGAGAGCTCCGCTTGGGGTGACACGCGCCTGTGTCTTTGGTACGAATGTATCGCTAGTGGGAGGGGGTTGAGGCATGCGCCGGCATGCAGTCCGCTCAATCTCGGCTGCCAGCCGGTGCGCCGGTCACGAGACGTGGACCGGCGCATACTCCGCCACTATCGACTGCCTCACAGTGCACCGGCACGGCCTCGTTGTTTTGCGTCGCGACGCGTATGTAAGCATCGTGAGTGAGGGGCAGGGTCAAAGGTCGGCGCATCGGCGCCGCCCCCAAGCCGTGCACCGGCACATAGTCCCTGACCATCGACCGCCTTGTAGTGCGCCGGCACAGCGGTGTATTTACATACGTCGTTCATTGTGTACCGCGACGTTTATCATACGTATCGTTAGTGGGGGACGGGCCAAGGGCCGACGCATTGGCGCCGACCACGAGGCCTGCGCCGGCACATAGTACCTCACCATCGACCGGCTTTCAGTGCCCCGGCACAGCGTCGTTGGAACATACAGCAATACATTGTGTGCCGCAACGCGTATGATATGTATCGTAAGTGACGGGCCCCAGGCCGGCGCGTTGGCGCCGGCCATATATCCCCTCATCATCGACCGCCTTAGAGTGCACCGGCACAGCGTTGTTGGTACGTACAGCAGTGCGTTGTGTTTCGCGACGCGTATGATAAGTCTCATTAGTGAGGGGCAAAGCCAAGGATCGGCGCATCGGCGCCGGCCCCAAGCCGTGCACTGGCACATAGTCCCTCGCCATCGACCGCCTTCTAGTGCGCCGGCACAGCGGTGTTGTTATATACACCGTTCGTTGTGTACCGCGGCGTGTATGATCTGTATCGTTAGTGAGGGACGGGCCCCAGGCAAGCGCGTTGGCGCCGGCCACGAGACCTGCACCGGCATATATCCCCTCACCATCGACCGCCTTAGAGTGCACCGGCACAGCGTTGTTGGTACGCACAGCAGTACGTTGTGTTTCGCGACGTGTCTGATATATATTGCTATATTCATCGCGACGCGTATGATAAGCCTCACTAGTGAGGGGCAAAGCCAAGGGTCGGCGCATCGGCGCCGGCCCCAAAGCCGTGCACTGGCACATTGTCCCTCGCCATCGACCGCCTTTTGGTGCACCGGCACGAAGTCGTTGGAATATGCAGCAGTACATTGTGTCTCGCAACGTGTACAATATGCATCGTGCGCCGGCACAGCGGTGTTGTTATATACACCGTTCGTTGTGAACCGCGGCGTGTATGATCTGTATCGCTAGTGAGGGACGGGTCAAGGGCCGACGCGTTGGCGCCGGCCACGAGGCCTGCGCCGGCACGTAATCCCTCACCATCAACCGCCTTTTAGTGCACCGACACGAAGTCGTTGGAATATGCAGCAGTACATTGTGTTTCGCAACGTGTACAATATGCATCGTTTGTGAGGGGTGGGCCACGGGCCGACGCTTTCGCGCCGGCCACGAGTGCCTGCGCCGGCATATATTCCCTCACCATCGACCGCCTTTTAGTGCACCGGCACAGCGTTGTTGGTACGTACAGCAGTACCTTGTGTGTCACGACGTGTATGATATATATATTGCAATAGTCGTCGCGAAGTGAAAGTCAAGTATGGTAAAGTAGGGGCAGGGCCAAGGGTCGGCGCATCGGCGCCGGCCCCAAGCCGTGCACCGGCACACAGTCCCTCACCGTCGACCGCCTTCTAGTGCGACGGCCCGGCGGTTCCCTAGTAATGCCAAATACAGAGTACTCTGTTCGCGGGTTTGTATCTCCATTCCTGGGCACGGCTTTTTGCGGATATACGATCTGGTACAGAAATTTGCCCTCTGCTCCGGTGTGACGCTCGTCTCAATTAGATCTCTCTACTGATTTACGAGTCCTGTCTATGCTGCCGCGAATAACATAATTGTTCCCTCCTGTGAACGGCCGATTCGCGAATTCGCGGGTACGTGAAGTTTATACTACCCTTCATGCATGTACAAGCAACTCTTGCTTATCCACTGGAGCGCACCGACCAAGTGAAAAAACCTCGTGGTAAAAATCATGGCTGGCGGCCCCGAGCGATCGAGGTAACGATGCTTGCAGACGCATGAGGCAGGCTTATGAGTCATTGTGCATCAGAGTCGACAGCCCCACGCCCAATTGTGATCGAGTTCAAGGTCTAGAAACCCCGAACATTCCTGAACCCTCGCTTCGTTCGCACGCCTCTCGCACACGTACCGGGAAAGCGTGCGTCGCCCCTGCGTGCCCCTCTCCCTTTGCATGCTACAGCCTGCCAACCGCCGCTGTTGCTGCTGATGCTGCCGCGAAGAGGAACCATAACAAGGAAACCACAACGGTAGGCCTAGCCTCTAGACCTATCAATCGGCAGCGAGCAGTGCCGTGCTCTTCTCGTGCACCTATCACGATAAGCTAGAAGGGTGCACGAAACGAATGTGGCCGTCCTTCTCTTCTCTCTGCCTCTGAACAAATTAAGCCATTTAATTTCCGTCGGTAGAGACCATGACTACAAATAATTAATTCCGTGGGTTGTGAACAAAACAGGCATCTCGCGTGAACTTAGAGATACTACGCATTTTTTTTCCAAAAGACTGCAGTGCGCTTATACTTTTTGCCCGAAGGTGCCCCTTGACCCTTTTAGAACCGCAATCCCGTTTTGGGGACAAACCAGTCAAATTCTAAGTAGTTTGTCTCATAGAATGCACTACGACAGCACAGTAGGCATTAGTTTATTTGCTATTTTTTATTTTTAGTATTATTATCGTAGACTGCCTTGCTGCCACTGTTAGCTGTTCACCCTGCGTTTGACGTCTCTTTGATATTAATAGTCGATACCAGCTTTTTCAGTGTCCGGTGATCGTCGAGCGTAGATTTGTTTTTTTTTCCCAACCACAAGCAAACAAATTGACTGCAGCGGTCAACCAAATGTTCCAAAATGTTTGATATCGAACCCAAAACCGAACGCTCTCAGCATTTCAGCAGACCACGAGTGAGAGAATGGGAAATAATTGGGATGAAAAAGTAGCTGAGCAAGCTATTATACAACAAACATGAACGGCAGTAGCAGCAGCAGCAGACCGAAGGTGGCGATGCGGCACGACTGCTTGCCGTTGTTGCCGATGGACCACGATATGCTTGAGATTCAGCTTCTCGGAGCCGAGCTTCTCTCGGAGATGTATCCCGGGTTGATGCTCCGGCTGAGCTGCGAAGTAGAAAGGCGCTTCAAAACCCTAACAAACGACCGAGGCAAGCTGGGTCCTTTCCTCTTTAAGCCCATTCGCAACCAACGACAAGCGATGCATCTCCCCTTAACTCGCCAGCGCGCGCCTCCTCCGCCTGCCTCAGTCCCTCCTCAGCTTCTGGCACCTCTTGTGCTCCACACGTTTCTGCTTGAGCGCGCAGCCTCTGCTTGTGCTACTACAAATTTGCTGCTCTATCAAGCCTCGCGCGCTTTCCGGTTTCAGAAAGAGTTTGGGCGGATCGGCGACCTTTAGTCCCGTCAGCGTCTTGAGCACGGCCACGTCGCGTGCGCGAGCGGCGCCATCGTGCCGACCGAACAGTAAGGGGTGAAAATGAACATGTAGTCTTGCCGTTTCCAGCGATTGTCATGTCACCAAAACAAATTGAAATGGAAAATGAAACTTTTGACCTTCAGGAAATAAACCAGCCAGAAGCAGTATCCTCGTCTTGAACGACTCAAATCCCAGCTCTCTTGCTACTCATACATATGTTGGAACGACTTCGTTCGAGCTGTCTGTACCTCTGCTCGTGATGCTGCTTGCACCTAGAACAATAACCCCTGGGTAGGCTCTCACCCTCTACGACACAACCCACCGCCCACAATAAGCGAGGCATCCCAAGCCCGCTCGCCTCGCAGAATTCCAGCGGTAGGGATGACTGCGCCCACGCCACGGTAGCAGCAGCAGCAGCCATCACGGCTATTGCTCAATAGTCTACCTTTTGACATGCTCGAATAAAATTCAATCGTACGCTTGTAGACTATCACTCTGTCCGTAAATATAAGGACGGTTTGGATTTGATATAAAAATGAAAACGATCCTTACATTTAGTTACACCCTGTTGTAAGAAATAGTAGAAATGAAACGCTGGGGGGACCTGGGATAACGAAAACTTGCTTATACCAAGGTGACTAGTTTTGTATTAAGGTAGTGGGGGTTGTTTCTTGTTATGGAAGAAGCATACAACGTTGTCAGCCAAGGAGTCAGTTTTGGGGAACAGATTACTCCGTTGCAACAATGTGGATTTGAGTGCGCTTTGATGTGGCAGAGAGCCTACAACCCGGAGCATGTATTCCCATTATAGTGTCTTGAACTCAACGAGACAACTATGACTGCACGAGAAGACGTAAACAGTATATGGCCTTTTGGATAGTTACTCTTCCACTCTTCAATATTTTTCATATCTGATTGAGTAGTGCGCCCACGGTAAGAATACGTTCATGGCCACGAAGCATCAAGAGCAAACTTCAGCCACATCCCGAGGAATCGTTCATCAGAGTGTAATCTCTTATGCAGGGTTTAATCAAGAAATTCTGTTGTATGTGATTTCCGGGGATATGTCTTTTTACTTGTTTTGGTTGTCCTGGTTGTTACGAAAAAACTAAGACATGCTTTTGCGGCGGAGCATGAGTAATTTCACCCCTAACAGTGCATGGCAGTCACGGCACCCCGCACCTTCCTCGGAGCGTTTGTCCTCCCGACTTCACCAATTGTTGCTCCGTTCGAGCGAAAAACTCATCGTTTTTGTATTTTAGAGCCTGACGTCCTTCTTGGTTTCAGAATTTTACGTGCAGGTCCCAGAGTTTGGCGACTGACTGAGTTTCGGGGAACCAGTGCTCTTCAAAGACATGGACTACCGACGTGTGGTACGGTTCACGTGTTACACTGTCTTGCATTTATTGATAACGCTGCAGGGCACCCGAAAGGAGCCGAAAACCTTGAACATCAGTTCTCGTTTCGACATAATTAGTAGTTCGCACTATCCTTCGCTTGTCGTACCCCTTGATGGTTTAAAAAAAACGGGTTGTCCGGGTGTTCGGGTTACCCGTAGTACGCGGAATATCCGCTTCGGGTTGTCTGAAGACCCAGATTACCCACAACGAGTCCGGTTTACACTTTCATAACTTTTCGAGTACCCGTTCGTTGCGAGTACTTGCCGGGGTACACCCCTGTTCCATAGACTTTGAATAGTGTTACAACGTTGCGTTTCACTGTAGGTCAATTCGTAATGCCGGCGTCCCCGGTGGCTTGGTAGGTGGTCCGCGTGCCTATCAAGATCAATTTCGTGGGGTCAAGCCTCACCGAGTACATGCTCGTGGCTTTTTCTTGCGAAAAAAAGAAATTGATTAGCGGAAAGCGCGAGAGCGTGAGTTAGATGAAAATCGACGAGCAGGGGGAATGCTGAATCCTAATCGCGACAAAAACTAAAGGCACGTACCGGGGGGGAGAAGGGATGACACCTGTGACCACGGCTTGTCCAGAAGATCTTTGAGGGTAAAACCTCCCACGAGTAAGGCCGGAAAGTAAAAAGTGATGCTAAAAAAAAATAATCGTACCACAGAATTGTCAGGTAGGGATCAATGGGGCCTCCTGCTGCGACCAGCGGGAGACTCTCACCCAGGGTTGCTACTTCCGCGTTAATTGTCTGTCAATCAACGCGGCACCTCGTCGCAGAAAGTTGGTACCCCGGTGAAATAACACCAACAGAACTGATATCGTCGTCGACGGTACACCTCGCTACGAACGAAGGACGGGCGGGATGGTCTGTTTTTTCCTAGCCCTATTCTGCTTTGTCGTGCTGTGGTAGAGCTGCGATATCGCTCACGGAGTGATATCCCTGCCTCCCAGCACAACAAGGAGGCTTCCCCGAAAAGGGATCCACCCTGCGGGCGTGCCCTCTTTTCTGTTTCACGTTACAGTTGTAACATTGCGTCGTACTGTAGGTTAACTCGTACGGTATCTAGTTTGGGATCAATGTGGTATCTCTGCTGCGGCATGATATCACACCCGTACTTGTTGACCTGTCTCTTATCTCAGTGTCGTCGCTTGTTTCACTCGTGTTCCTCCCGTGGGTTCCCTCTCTTCCTTATTGCCCACAAATTTCTAGCCTTGCTGAGTAGGAGTTCTGCTACCATTGGTAGTCCCGTGAGAACGACGAGTACAAGTTTCCAAACCCCTCCGACAGTGATAAGGCGCTCAGGTATGCGATTGCGGTTTCAGGCACCGGGGAACGCGTCTACCTTGTAGTCGGTACGGAGCCTTTCGTGGCGTGTTTCCGGGCGGTTCTTCCGGAACTAACAGACGCTCACATCGTGCTTGAGGAGCGATAGCCACGGTTTATGTGGATGATCTCCCGACACTACCTTTCCCCAGATACCGCAGCCCGCAACCTACCGCAGTCACAATACGCTTTCGCCTAACGAATCACGCATACTTTCTGCCACAGTCGGCATGTTCTCTACGTTTCGCTTGGTCCTCGCCCCCCCCATCCAATCCGTTCCTTGACGTTCAGGATTGGGAAAGATGATAATTATTCCTATTTCTAGGTGTCTCTGTGTTGGAGTCACGTACCGTACGTTGGCGGATCCTATCGAGCTTGATACGGCACCGTGTACAAATGTGTTTGTTATAGCAAGCAGTTACAGGCACCTGAGTTACGGTGCATTGCTCACTACCGTGTGTTGCTATGTTCTTGCAGCTAACGTAGCTATGATGCGACTATGACCAGACGAACCCGCCGAGAGACATGGCGGACTTAAGGGCGACCAACTGCAAGGACCCTTTAGATGGACGGTCTATCAGTAGTATGTATTTATGTATATTCCGTACAGCTTCTACCACGTAGTACATACGTGAAGCAGTTGTCGATTATATGTGATATATCCTTGATTGGTGTAAACAAGTGTCGTGGATGCCAATGATACTGGTTCGTGTTGGCGAAACGTGCGCTTGCTGTTAGTCTGCGCTTGTGTCCACGTGTTCCCGTACGCGCTCGAGAACTCGCATGTATACGTCATATAGCAGTCGCCAGGTGCGTGGCACGTGTACGTTCTCCCCATGTATTAACGCCATCACCTTACGCTCCCGCTGTCCCCGTTACCGTCGACCATCGCCGCTTGTCGTGGCGCGAACGCTGGCACACTCCCGGTTCTTCGATTCGTTTGTGATCTCGCGCACAAGTCGCTATGCATTGCCCAGCCCTCTGTTACTTCTGCGCTACCGTTCGTCAAGTGTTGCATCCCGGCCCCTATTTCTATCGGCCGGCGGCGGCGACCTATTGCATAGCCCAGCCCTCTGTTACTCCTGCGCAACTGTTTGTCAAGTGTTGCATCCCCGTCCCTATTTCTGGCGGCCGATGGCGGCGATCCTGTCGTTCACCGTACGCCCCGCTTACATGTATGTTTCGTGCGATTGCAAGCCAGCCGTCGTCCTACCCCCCTTACGTCATGTGTGACCGCCCTCCGGTGTCATCGCACTCTATCCTCTCGTGCGCTGAAAGGTAGTCGTCCCCTAGTATTGTCGTTGTCACCACTCTCGTGGCTACCCTGGCCTCAAACACGCCTCCCTATCCTCGTTCTCCTGAACCGCCATACGATACTCCAACCCCCCGTCGTTTCTAGGCAGGCATTGTTTCCATCGATGTTACCATTCCTATTGTTCCACGCGGTTCTCGCGCCCTTTCTTAGTGAACACTCCGGTCCAATGGCCCCGATGGCCTCCGCCTTGCGGAGACCAACGAGCTTTGTCCCCATGCATATATGGCACCGTCATGCCCCGCGCGGGTGGAACTGGTCCGGTTCCGCGCGGAGACAGTGCCGGGTCTCGTCGTTACCCGTGGGGTCCCCGGGGTGTTGGGTTGCTACCGCTGTGTCGTGGCGTGCTGTGGTGCCCACCATTTCCCCGAACAGCAATACCTAAAAATGAACCGAAAACAATAAAAATACCAGATACGCATGAGCTTATATTTGGTTCGTCGTGTATGCTTGTCGCGGTTCTGTCCCTGCTTGACCCGTGGCTTGTGTCAGCACGGTTTGGTTCGTCTATTCCTCGTGCCATGGTTTGTAGCCGGGGTTGAGCCGTTTCCGCGTCGTATTTAAATAAACCGTCGTGTACACAAGAAGCTTCTCAAAACCACTAATCCATGCAATACGGTCTGGGAGTGCACCCTGTGCGGTCGCCTGTGCCAGTCGGGGATTAAACCCTGCTTGCATGTGGTGGCTGTAATGCCACACCGTGTGCTTGCGCGTTCTGGGGATTCGACCTAGTTTGCGTGATCGGGCGGCCATGCCCACCACCGTGACCGCACTGATCGAGGGTGTAACCCTGGAATGGTCGAGTGTAAGCGTCGGGGTGGCGTTCTTAATAGGCTGCCGTCTTGTCGCTAGCAAGTCGGGGATGTAACCCTATGTGCTCGCTTGTGCGCGTTGGGGGTTGAACCCTGCGTGTTTGCTATGGCCGTAGTGCCAGACAGCCGTTGACAAAACAATAAAGAGGGCCGGGGGTAAAACCTGTTTAAGTCCCTATGTCTTTTGAAGGGGCCAATTCCCATATCGTTTCGTTTTTTCGTGTTTTCGATGTTATCGAATCGGCGAAGGTAGGCACCTAAACTGTGCTACTCTGCCTACTACCTACATGCCGGTAGCGAGCGGGGTACCCAACCCGTTGCACTCCACCATGTTCGTTGGGGATTAGACCCTGTTTGCTTGCGGTGGCCGTGATGCCGAGCAGCCGTCGCTCGTTTGGGCCTTCGGGCGTTGAAACCTGCGGACGCGGTCAAGCCTTCACGCTCAACCGCCGTTATCGGTTTGGTCGGGGGTAACCCTTAGATCGTATATATACGCGCCGGGGCGGGAACCTTATGTATATTGCTGTAGGTCTGCCATTAGTAGTAATGTATACTTAGTATACTATCGAATAAACCATTAACGGTGGACGCTGGCCACAACCTTCTTAGCAGAGGAGCTTTTCGAAGTGGTACTGCTGTACTGCAATATATCATTAGTCGTATTTCGTTCCGATGCCTTCTGGCCCTCCGAGGCCCTTAGCGCGCTCTCTCAGCGCTTGCGGGGCCTTTTTTTAGTCACTTTCCGCCCTTTTCGTCTTCGTTTCAGCGTTGGCTCCCCGCGGGGGAAAGGGCGGGGTTCTGCGTTCGAATTTTCGATAGTTTTGTTCTGGCTGGTTCCGTCGGCCTTGTGGGGTTTCTGAAGTTTCGTTTGGCTCATTTCGATTTCGGTGCAATCGTGTGTGACGTTCCTTTGATGTGCGACTTCTGGAGTGGAACATTTGACGTAAATGCGAGTTGTTGTGCCTATTTTGGCGGTTGTGTGGGGAACGTCGCTGTGGCATCCCCGAGAGGTGATTTTCTCGTAGACCGATGACACACGCACGCTGACCGAAAACCATCTTACCTTTAATTAAAGTAGGTAAATACCTATTTTCGCAGTGGTTTCGGTGAATGTCGCGGTGGCATCCCGTGGATAGTTTTACGTGGGCCGATGACACGCGCACGCTGATCGATCTGAAATGCAATATTTTACGTAGACCGATCACACGCGCACCCTTTTCTTGTGGGTAATTTCGTTTGTGTTTGGAGTTCTGAGCTGCAGTCAGAGTTGTTAAAATCACAGCAAGTAGTGAAACAAATTAGGCGTCTTTTTGCCAAGAATAGTCATCACTGCAGCTGCTACAGCACGGCAAATGTATATATTTTATTCGTATTTGATGTTGACGTGGCATCTCCGAGCTGTGACGGAATGACTTTGAGCAGGCTCTTCTCCCCCCTTTCCACTGTTGTCAAGCATCGCCATTACTGCTGCAGCACTGCAGCAGTGACTGAAAAGGTACACTGACTGGTGTGTTATTTTTGGGGGGGAGGAGATTACTGCTTGATCCGTCCGAGGGGCCAAAGTATAAAACACATTTTTATCGGGACGTTTTTTATCAGGTACGTATCAATCTTTCATTTTGAGTGTTTTCGATTACAGTCGTCACACGTGATGTGAACATGTGTCATCTATTCTTATAGATGACGTAGTGGTGTGTTTTCGTTGTTCCGTTCTGGGTGGGTACCACACCACCAGATGGTTGGATTGCTACCGCATTTAAAACATATTTTCACAGCAGTATACTATGATAATTGGGTGGTAAACCGGGTAGAATAGCTACCACCAGCAAGTAGCGGTGGCATCCAAATGATGGTTTTGACGTAGACCGATGACACACGCACGCTGATCGAAAACCATCTTACCAGCGTCAGGGTATGCGACGGCAGACCTTCAATATCAACAGAGACCGCGCCCCCTGCGCCCTTCGCCCATACGTACCTCGAAGACGTTTTTTTTCACATCGGAGAGAGATCGATATTTTTCATCTCATATACTGCTTTCGACATGTCAGCTAACACAACATTTTTTCTTGGTAAAATCATTTGCGTACTGCCATCAGGCGGGTGCGTTCAGAAATTCTGAAATTGCTTAACGAGCTGACAACATATTCATCATTGCATGCCTGGCCAGTGCGGAAGTTGTTTTTACGTATGTGACGTACATTTTATATTACGAGTATATAGTTTTTGTTTCGGAGAATAGAATAACTACAGAGTATCTGTTGTGTTTATCGTGTAGTTTGTTTTCTTGATTTCGTCCCCCTGAATTCAGAAATAAATAACTCCTCTTAGGTACTACCAGGTATTAAATATTAATTTACACTAACATTACAATTCGTCTCCCCGAATTCAGACAATAATTCGCCTTACTATACATACTTCAAAATCAAAAACACAATAACCATCATCATCACTACTACATAACTACAGAATATAAACAGCAACGAGTCCTTCCACAGTTCGCCTTTTTGACGGCGAAAACAGTTCACCAGTATGAAATTTCATTTTTTAAAAAGGACAAAGGAGTCGGACCCCCCCCCCCCAAACCCAGTGGTTTCTTTGTTTTGCGTTGTCTCTCACATTCGTTTAGGGGGTAAGTGTTGCTTAGACAGTAAGCTCGCATCAGAGTGAATCAGCCGTCTGTTGTAACCCGCCCAACTACGGCCTCTTCTCATACCTGAAGCTTTTGTGGTCGGTCAATCCTCTTCGATGTTGTAAGAGCAGGTTGGGTCGTCCAATTTTGACTTTTTGTAGTGTCATGGCATCGTCGCTCGCCCACAAGGTGGGGTCTCACCCCAGAGTCTAATTGTGACGATCTTGCTTCGCCCTCTTATAGTACGGTCGACCTCACCTTCAAACCTGCGCGCGGTTGACATGGGCATTGCTAGCTGCCGTGAGTTCTTACCCGGATATCATTATATTATGTTGGTCGATTGGCCTGTTTTTCGTTTAGACTGGGGAGCGTGAGAGTTTGTTGAAGGTGGTGGAGGAGCATCAATTATACTTTGTATGTAACCATTGTTTCTGGAGGAAGTTGTCTGTCGTGTTTGGCATGGGACGAGAAAAGTCGTTTGGGTTAAATATCGTTTCTGATTTTGGCTGTTGAGGTATTCTAAGTAATTTGTTCACGTTGCCAAATACTGTGTCTGTTTGTCGATGTTGATCGAGGTTCCCTCTTTGTTGGCGTTGTTGCTGACGAGTGCTGTGGAGCGTGAGGGTTTGTCGAAGGTGGTGGAAGAGCACTAGTTATATTTTTTGTGTATTCCATAGTTTCTGGAGGAAGTTGTCTGTCGTGTGTTGCGCGGGACGATAGGAGGAGTTGTTTGGGTTAAATGTCGGTTCCTGATTTTGGAGCTTGAGGTATTTGAAGTGTTTCGTTGATGGTGTCGATTACTGTGTTTGTTCGTCGATGTTTGATTGAGGTTTTCTCTTTGATGGCGTCATTGCTGACGAACGCTGCGGGTTGGGTTTGAGAAGACAAGGGAATATCATACTTTCTCTGTTTTCTTTTGCTTTGCCACAGAGCGTAGATTATTTCTCCTTTACCTGTCGTGGGCTGTAGGGGACGAGAAGATATCATGCCTTCCCCACGAACAGTATGTTACTTCTTTATGGCTTTGGCTTTATTCGATTTTGTTTGTCGATGTTGGTCGAGGTTTTCTCTTTTTTATCGTTAGGAAACTAGGATTGAAAAGGCCGGTTTCCGATCGTTTTTTTTCCCGACTTCATTGTGAATAGCTACCCTTCTTCGCGTCCGTCGGATCGAATGCACAGTTTTTGTGTTTTTCCTGGAGACGTTTGATGTGAGGGAGTGACTTTCAATAGATCGACTTGCTCCAAGAAAAAAGGGTAGGGCTGGCGGAAGTCGGTTCGAAACTGCTTCGCCGTAATGCTCGTGGGGTCAGAGAGGTCTTCATCTTCCAGCAACTGCGCCCAACCACACATACATGCTGATGTGTTACTTCTTGCTCGAGGAGCGTGTAAGCTTCACCCGCGGGGCGTTCTCCTCCATGTCGTCCTCGAGGCCATCACGGCGCTGGATTTATCTTTTCTTCGAGAGTCGCCAAAGCCACAGCCAGCGCAGCAGTTGGCAAAAGGTCATCGATACCGCGCACTGCGGCCATCGGGTGCTGTCACGTGCTGCTGACGGGCGTAGATAAGGATGTATCTCGCTGACTCGCGGCGAGCAGCAGCTGAAGGGACAGCAGCCAAGCCAGCGTCGCCAATGTTGTGGTGTGGGGTCGTGTCGTATGTCGTGTTGTTGTGTAGGTGTGTGATACTCGTACGAGTATGCGGCGGGACTTTCTAACTTTTCCGATGCATACATCCGACTGGCGAGTTGGATCGAAAATCTCTGTTTTTTCGACTGTCTGGTCCAGTTGGAAATCACAGTCGAAAAACCTTAGATTGGAAAGGCGCTTTTTCAACTGCATAACAATGCCAATTTTTGTCTCTGATCGGAAACGGGCTTTTTTTATTCATGTTTCCGAGTGTATAAGAACTGGCCTTACTGCTGAAGAGCGCTGTGGGTGGAAATTAGGGGAGAAGGGAAAATCATATTTGTTTCTGTTTTCTTTTCATTATTGCCGCAGAGCGTAGATTAATTTCTCCTTTACCTGTCGTGGGCTGCACGGGACTAGAAAATATCATATAACTTCACCGCAAACGGTATGTTACACCTTCTTCGCTTTGACTTCCCTTGATTCACCGCAGGCGAACGTGTGTGGATCCTCGGATAGCGTAGATTACTTCTTGTCTGTTACCTGGCGTGGGCTTTACGGGACAAAATAAAGTATCATACTTTTCCCACGAAGGGTATACTATACATCCATGGCGTTGACTTTCTTCGATTCGTCGCAGCGACCGTAGATGGATTCTCGGACAGCATAGCTAATTTTCCCATTTTCTGTCGTGGGCTTTACGGGACAAGAGAAAATATCAAACTTCTCCCATGAACGGTATATTACACATCCATGGCGTTGGCTTTCTTCGATTCGTCGCAGGCGGCTGTAGATGGGTTCTCGGATAGCTTAGATTAGTTCTCCATTTTCGGTCGTGGGCTGTACGGGAAAATATCATACTTTTCCCAACAACGTTATACCTGGTATCTTGTTTATACATTCATGGCTTTGGCTTCTTTCGTCGCAGTCGAACGTATGGATTTTCGGTTGCCTGTCGTGCGTCGTGCGGGACAACTTGAGCCGCTTTGCTACACTGGTGTGTTTTTTTGGGGGATGGTTATCGGCTTGGTCCATGGGTGGTGTGCCGTAGAGTGTAGGAAAGAAACGTTGTTGTGTGATGCTTTAGTCATTCCGTCCGGAAACATCCATTATTGCGTCAGCGACCAATAATCGAACTTATTTTTCAGGACTTCGTTCGATCAGGTACGTGTCAATATTTTATCCTGAACGCGCCCTTGGCATCGTAAACTGCTGTTTGCAGGCTGCGGGCCTTAGCTTCGTTTGTTGCGTGCAGGCCTTGGCTTTGCCGGCGGCCCTCGCTAGGCCGCCGGCTAAGCCCCGTTGTTAATAAAATTACTTTGTACCAAATACCCGTTTTTTCCGGAATAAGTCGCTTTTCTCGTTTGGCCGCGGGTCTTTTCTCGTGCCTACTGCTGCGGGGCCCGCAGGCGGGGCTCGCAGGGGGGCGTCGTGGACAGTACGGTGCAAGCGCTGGCTCCGGCCGGGCTCGGTGACCGATGATCTAGGTGGTCAAAGTCACGTGACCCAGCAAACAACTCAGGGGATGGGGTCCCACTTCCGAAAAGCCATGCAGGGGCTTGAAAACCTCCCCGGATCTTTGTATTTTTGTCTGCGAATATTCAGTTCTTCTCGCTTCTTGCTGCAACTGCAACAGCACACAGTGCTGCTTGAGCTGGCTGCTCGAGCTGATGCTCGAGCAGTACGCAGCAGTAAAACAACAGCAACAACAGGCGTACGATTGCTGCCCGAATCGAGTATTGCTTGAGTGCCTCTGGGTGCTGCTGCTGCTGCTGAGTGCTCGTGTGCCCGTGACTGCTTGGCCACACCATGCTCGTGTTTGTCTCGTGCTCGTTGCGCCTGAACAACCGAGTGATGGTGGTCTCGTGTCCTTAATTTGCGGTGCAATATGCTTGGAAACCTACTCATGCTCGTGGGCTCGAGTGCTGCTCGAGCAGTACGCAGTAGTACATGAACAGCAACAACAGGCGTACGAGTGCTGCTCGAATCGAGTGTTGCTCGAGTGCTGCTGAGTGTTGCTGCTGCTGCTGCTGAGTGCTCGTGTGCTCGTGATTGCTTGGCCACAAGACATGAGAACACGCTGTATCCACCACGTACATACCTGGTAGATTTTGTTTAGTATCTCGGTGCAATTCATAATTTACCGGACCTTTGTACCATGTATTGCGTTGCGTGTAATAGTGTCGAGCTCATGCTCGAACAGTACGCAGCAGTATAACAGCAGCGACAACAGGAGTACGAGTGCTGCTCGAGTCGAGTGTTTGCTCGAGTGCCGCTGGCTGCTGCTGCTGCTGCTGCTGCTGCTGCTGCTGCTGCTGCTGCTGCTGCTGAGTGCGTGTGTGCCCGTGACTGCTTGGCCACGCCGTGCTCGTGTTTGTCTCGTGCTCGTTGCGCTTGAGCAATGGAGTGATCGTGGTCCCATGTCCTTTTTTTTGCGGTGCAACAGGCTTGGCAACCTGCTCATGCTCGTGCGCTCGAGTGCTGCTCGAGCAGTACGCAGCAGTACAACAACAGGTACAACAGGCGTACGAGTGCTGCTCGAATCGAGTGTTGCTCGAGTGCTGCTGAGTGTTGCTGCTGCTACTGCTGAGTGCTCGTGTGCTCGTGACTGCTTGGGCACAAGACGTGAGAACACGCTGTATCCACACGTATATACCTGGTAGATTGTTTTAGTATCTCGGTGCGATTAATTATTTATCGGATCTTTGTACCACGTATGGCGTTGCGTGTAATACTGTAGCGAGTGTTCACTGCCCTTTGTACAATGTGCCCGTGCCACGCGGTTTGCTTATTATTCTGCTACTCCTGTTGTTGCTGCCGCTACTGCTACTACGCACAATCGCGGTATAGCTGCTACTACTGCTGCCGCTGGCACAGGTTGCTTTTATTGCTACCCTTATTTTATGTTTGCCCGTGCCACGCGGTTGCTTTTCTTGCTGCTCCTGTTGTTGCTGCCGCTGCTGCACACTGCTGTGCACAATCACGGTATGGCTGCTCTACTACTACTGTTGCTCCTGGCGCCTTTTCTTGCTGCAACCCAAAGTATTTTTTGCCTGTGTCACACGGGGGCTGATCTTTGTGCTCCTGCTGATGACGCTGCGGCTTCACACTATCACGGTATATAACTACTGCTGTTGTTGCTGCAGGCGCAGATTGCTTCCCTTGCTGCTACCCTTAGTTATTTTTCTGTCCATGCAACTGATGATTTTATGACACCCTGGCTATTTCGTGTACCAGTATACTTTGCACCGGGTGTAAATTGGAGCAGGTATACAGTTGTGATATGATCTCGTTAATTGCCTTGTGCGTGTGTAGGGTTGTCCATCAACTCACTTTCGAGCTTGACTTGTTTTGATTGATTATTGGATCTTCCCGACGCAACACGCGCAGTTCAAGCAGATCATGCAGATCCCACCCGGTGAAGATGTACATATCACACAGACCAAGATCCCACTCAGGTAGACATAAATGCCTATATTACAGATCCTGCAGATTATACAGATCATACAGATCCTGCAGGTCATGCAAACCTACCGACGAAGATGGATCATGCAAACCCACCGATAAACGTGTGCAGATCATGCAGACCGTACAGACCCCATCCCGGTCAAGATAAACTGTTGGAATGGCCTCAAGCTCGGACAGGTATCCGGCGAGGACGATCAAGAGGAACTCACGTAGCTCACACGAAAACGCACAGATGCGTACCAGGTATTATTTAGTAAAAAATACTTCAATAAAGATAGATGCTTCCACGATCGTACCAGCACACAAAAGCGGCGAAACATAATTATCACCACTAATGCCGACTAACCCTCTTGGCCACATCATAAAAGCCATCATCCATATAAAACTCCTCAGTAGTCTACGATAGATCTATGTCGATCTCCGACCACAACCAATAGTCCTCCTGATCGAAATCGTCATGGCAAAGCGTCACATCTCTCAACGGAGTGACTCTAAAAATCCGAACTTCAACGGAACCCCTTCCCTGTTGGAGACATGTCAAATCATCCACCAGAAGCTCACCAGAAAATCCCACAAAATAAATGTACGTATCACAAACCCACAGGAAATACGGCCCTCCTACAGAAATCTCTAATCTCTCATCACAAAATTCCATATCCAGAAGAAATTCCAGCGTCCTTCGGAAAACTATACCGCAAAATCCACTAGAAAATCCAGTGCTGCTTCAGCAAAATGTACCCCAAAATCCACTAGAAAATCCAGTCATCTTTCAGGAAACTATATAACAAAATTCCCCAGAAAATTATCTCAAATTCCACCAGGAAAATCCAGTCCACCAGAAACCTTATATCCCAAAATTCACCAGAAATATCCAGTCCTCCAGAAAGCAATCATGACAAATTTCACCAGAAAGATCCAGTCCTCCAAACTTATATTTCATAATTCACCAGAAAAATCCAGTCCTCCAGAAAACTTACCCTCACTAAATTCACCAGAAAAATCCAGTCTTCCAGAAAACTTATATCACAAAATTCAGCAGAAAAAAATTACAAATTCCACCATGAAAAATCCAGACCTTCAGTTTGTCTGCCATCGCTACCTATCCTATCTCGGTGGTCGAAAGCGTGACACATTTCTGCGTCCTCGAGTACCAGCACACGCAGGCACCGGCGCATGTGATAACTCCACCAGAGACGGACCTCCTGTCCGTGGCTTACCTGGCATAGTTCGCGTTAGAAAACGCTGTCAGCTCAAAGCCACTGCCTCTCTGAAAAGTAATATCGAAATCACTACAGTAGTACACTATCCCCCCTTCTACCTCGGTGGTCGAAAGCGTGACACATATCTGCGTCCTCGAGGACCAGCACACGCAGTCACCTGCGCATGTGATAACTCCACCTGAGGCGGACTTCCTGTCCGTGGCTTGCCTGGCATGGTTCGCGTCAGCAACCGCTACCAGGTCAAAACCACTGCCTCTCTAAAAGGTAATACGGAAATCACTACAGAGTACTACAATATCCTCCCCAGTTTGAAGTACAATCTCATTCCTACGATGACTCCGCTATGAGGGGAGGGAGGCAGGAAGGGACAAACATACTCTGACACAGCAACCAATCGTCAATATCCCGATGTATTTTCCTATTCGATATCAGGTACCTATATTACCAGTAACCCTCGCTCCATCTACTCTCTGTTCGCACACACCATACGTGCCCACGTTTCACTCCACCATGACAGCTGTACGGCGGTAGTGGTGCTGTTTATGTGCCTGGTACCCTGCGAATGTATCTTCGTATGCATGAGGGTACGACCTACAGTAGAAGGAGAATACCCTCCGCACACAGCAACACTTCAAACAGTCAATTTCAAATACCGCCGATCATCAAGAAATTATGTGCGAAAACAACAGCATGTATCTACAACACTGCCGCCTCGAAACGATCTGTGCATCGATTGGGATAGCTATAATCACGAACGTCCTGTACCTACTCGCACGTATCCGACACAGCATAGTACGTATCCGACATCTAACCAGTGTCTGCTGCTGGTAGTGTAGCAACATGTCACGTGTGAGGTACCTGGTATACCATTGCAATAATCAAAGGACCCTCCGTACGGCGTACAGGGCAAAGTTCCACAATTCACATCAGCCGTATAGTATTGTCTGATCTGTCCAAGGCACCTCTCTTATCCCATCAGACACATCAGAGTATTTCAGTACACCCCACCCCTTTTTCTACTGTCTGTAAGCGTCCTGCTCAGACAAAGGGGTAACCTGCATCCCATGCCCATATTGGCCCAACTCAAGTCACTTCTATTAAATAGATGGGGAGAGGGAGGGGCGGGGGGAGCCGAGAGAGATACGCTTTTACGCCATATAGAATGAATGCCATGTATTTGCGTACGTACCTTCTCAATAATCAGGGGTACCTGGTACGAGGTACCGCGTATCAGCTTTCGATGGGCACTTCGGTCGCCGGCACACAGCAGTATGAATAACGAAAACTTCATTCTTCGTTCTTCAATAATTGCGTAAAATACAGATACTTGTACCAGGTACATCCGTGACATGATGGTGCTGCGCTGGCCAAGCAACACAATAGCAAAACATCCAGCATCAGCACATCTCGGCCGTCCGCGCCCAGTATGACCTCAACGCAACTCATTTCGACGGCCCGCTTCACGCACTTTGCTTCGATACTGCATCCTCACCCGAATCCCCATTCACTACTCGCATTATCCTGCGCTACGGCATGCTAAGTATACAATGCAAAACGGACCACTAATGCCGACGGACCCATTTGGCCATACCATAAAAGCCATCATCCATATATAACTCCTCAGTAGTCTACGAATAGATCCATGTCGATCTCCGATCACAACCAATATAAACATATCATATAGATTACATATATTCCACTCAGCTGACAGGTAGACCATACAGATCCTGTAGATCACTCATATGTACAGATCACACATATCAAGTTCCCACTCAAGTACACACGTGTGGAATATCTATACCTAGTACGGACCCCATCCCGGCTAAACATGGTATAAACAATTACGAAGTATCCAGGTTTACAAATCCTGCAGATCATACAGAAATCCTACAAGTTCCCACTCAGGTACACACGTGTGAAAGAAATATCTACCTCATCATACAGATACCACCCGGTAAAAATGTACAGATCACACACATCAACATCCCCTTCAGGTACACACCTGCTAGATATTACAGACCCTGCAGATCATACCATTCCTGCAGGTCATGCAAACCCACCGATAAACTTGTGCAGATCATGCAGATCATACAGACCCCATCCCGTTCAAGATAAACAGATAATACAGATCACACAGATGCCACTCAGTCAGGTAGATCATGCAGATCCTGCAGAGCCCACGTGTGTACAGAGCATACAGATCATGAAGATCACACATAGGTACAGATCACACTGATCAAGTTCCCACTCAGGTACAAACGTGTGAAATATCTACCACCTACAGACCCCGTCCCGGCTAAACATGATGTAAACAAGTGTGAAGTATCCGGACTTTACAGATCCTTCAGATCATAAAGAAATCCTGCAAATTTCCACTCAGGTACCCACGTGAGAAATTTCTACCTCACACAGACCTCATCCCGGCTAAACACGCTGAAACAAGTGTGAAGTATCCAGCTTTTACAGATCCTCCAGATCATACAGATCCTGCAAATCGTACAGACCGCATCCCGGTTAAGATGTATAGATCATTCAGATCACACAGATTCCACTCAGGGAGATCATACAGATCCTGCAGACCATACAGATCCTTCAGACCATACAGATCCAACCCAGTAAAGATGTACATATCACACAGATCCCACTCAGGTACACACCTGTGAAATATCTACCTCATGCAGACTCCATCCCGGCTAAACATGCTGTAAACAAGTGTGAAGTATTCAGATTTTACAGATCCTCCAGACCATACAAATATCCCGCACATCATACAGATCCTGCAGATCATGCAGACCCACAAATAAAAAATGTGCATATCATGCAGATCGTACATACCTCGTCCCGGTGTACAGATCATGCAGACCACACAGATTCCACTCAGGTAGGTTTTACAGATCCTGCAGATTATACAGATCCTGTACATTATACAGATCCTGCAGATCAATGACACCCACCGATAAACATTTGCAGATTATGCAGATCGTACAGACCCTATCTCGCTAAAGATGTACAGATCGGCAGATCGGACAGATCCCATCCCGGTCAAACTGTACTGATTGTACAGATCACAAAGATTCTACTCAGGTACACATCCATGAAAATTGTAACCAGACAGACCCCCTTCCGGCTAAACATTTGCATGTCATTGAGATCAACCAGATCCCACCTGGCACACAAGTGGAAATGATACGGAACATACCTGTCTCCCCAGGCAAACTAGTTGTAGTGTGTAGATAATCAACCCTTCGGATCATGCATGCAGATCTTCCGCATCATGCACACATGTCGGTCAAATCATTCCACCCGGCATGCAAGTGCAATCATAAAGACCAAGCAGATCTCACCGCCAAAAAAAGAGTGATACATCTACACTATAAAGATCCTGCAGATCGTACAGATCCTTCAGCTCATGCGGACCCACCCACGCAAAGCTATTCACCAGTTAATCGAGGTACGTGTATGTTCGATTAACATGTATGTGTGCAGATCGTGCAGACCCCACCCGGTAGAGGTGTTCAGATCATCAAGGATCACATGTATCGATGATACAGATCCCACACAGGCGATAAAAACCTGGATGATACTAACCCCGTCAATTTCCTTCTGAGTGCTACGCTTTCCTTTGAGCGATAAAGTAGTCCATGTCTCCTACCAGGTATACGCCAAGACATGCGAGAGCATCGAAGACTAGGCTACTACTCTTCGTTTTTAGCAATGACTCAGTTTACTCCTAGATCATTTTTACTCAAAACAGGGGTGCAACGGTTTTACCTGCGTCTCCCTTTTCAACTTGCGACACCCCCCGGATTTTATGCCACCCACATCCCGAAGGGGAACCTTGTACTTTGTACCAGATGACCGTTTTTTTCCGAAATAGTTCACTTTTCTCGTTTGGCCGCGGGTCTTTTCTCGTGCTTTTCCTGCATGGGGGCCCGCAGGGGGGTGGCGTGGACAGCTCCGTGCAAGCGTGGGCTCCGGTCGGGCTCCGTGGCACGTGCTCTAGATGGTCAAAGTCACGTGATCCAGCAAGCAACTCAGGCGGTGAACTGCTGTTTGCAGTTGTTCGTTGCGTGCGATCCTTGGCATTGCGTGCGGGCCTTCGCTTCGTTGGCGGCCCTCGCTAGGCCGCCGGCGGAGCCGCCGTGTAGATACATACCAGGTACAACATTGCTCGGATTTTTTCCGATACCTCTCGGGGCTCCTCGCCTTAACGCTGCGGTCTCCGCGCCTGCGGGGCTATGCTTTCGGATCACTTTTCGCCCTTATCGTCTTGGTTCCAGCGTTGGATCGCTGCGGGTGAAAGAGTGGCACTTTCGTTCGAAGCTTCTGTTGTTTCGTTATGGGTGGTCTTGTCTGTGTTGTGCCGCCGGGGTGGGTGTGTTTCGGAGTTCTCAAGTTTGACGTTTGACTGGTTTTGCTTTCGATGCGATTGTGTGTAACGTTAGTTTATATCGTGCGACTTCTGAAGTAGAGTATTTTACGTATCTGCGAGTTTAAATGCCTCTTTTCGCAGTGGTATGATGAGCGCCGCGGTGGCATCCCAGGGATAGTTTTTACGCAGACCGATGACACGCGCACGCTGATCGAAAACCATCACCAGGCGCGTGCGTTCTGATATTCTGAAATTGTTTAATAAACTGACAACTTTCTTTAAAGCACACCTGGCCAGTGGCCGAGATTTTTTCATGTATGCGACACACATTTTAGATTTCTGAAATACAAGGGTGGACATATCTACGAGTTGAACATATTTCCACAGAGAAGTAGACTATTATTGATATTGGTAGAGTGGGAAACCGGGTAGAATAGGTACCACCGGCACGTAGCGGTGGCATCCAAAGGATAAGTTTTAACGTAAACCGATGACACACGCACGCTTTTGTTCTGAATGATTGTGTGTGTTGCTCCCACCACAGGCGGGTGTGCCCTGGAATTTTGAGCAGCAGTGAAAGTTGTTTTTAAATTACAGCAGTCCAGCAATTCGTTTTTTTTCTGTGAAGCTTAGCATCACTGCAGCTGCTACAGCACGGCTAATGTGTACCAGGTATCTTTCATTTCAAATTGATGTTGATGTGACATCTTCGAGCTGGGACAATATGAATAATCTTCAAGCTGTGGCAAAATGAATTCTATCGCGAGGGTGTTCAGTTGCCCGCCACATATATTCGGGCGTCACATGATAGTAAAACCGCCTACATGAAGTTTATTTTTCGAGGTGTCTCATGGTCAGTGACGCGTGGTATGTGCATAGTAAAAGTAATTATATAGTTCGAAACTGATGTTCATTGGGCATCTATTGATATTGGTAGAGTGGGAAACCGGGTAGGATAGGAGCCACCGGCACGTAGCGGTAGCATCCAAAGGATGCGTTATTACTTAGACCGACAACACGCGCACGCTTTTGTTCTGAATAATTCCGTTTGTGTTACTCCCTCCACAGACGAGTGGCAACAGTGAAAGTTGTTACTAAATCACGGTCGTTCGATTAATTCGGTTTCTTTTTGTCAAGCTTAGTCATCACTGCAGCTGCTACAGTACGACAAATGTGTATCTTGCATTCCAAATTGATGTTGACGTGGCATCTTCGAGCTGTGAAAATATGAATAATCTTCGAGCTGTGACAGTATAAATTATCTTCGAGCTGTGACAAAACGAACTTTATCGTGACGAAATGATGTTTGTCCCAAGTGCGTTCAGTTGCCCGCCACATATATCCAGGCTTCACATGATAAAACCCACCTACATGAAGTTTGTTTTTGGGGTGTCTCTTGGCCAGTGACGAGTTGCATGTTCACAGTTAAATTAAATATTTAGTTCGAAACTGATGTTTATCGGGGGTCCTCTTCCGATGAGAGGTCGATACTTTTCATGCCCTTCTTTTCTACCAGGTACACATCAGCACGTCAGCTGACAAAATGTTTTTTCTTGGTGAAATCATTTTCATACCACCACCAGGCGGGTGTGCTTTTTAATTTCTGATTTTTTTAACGAGTTGATAACATATTTCCTTATCGCACGCCTGGCCAGTGCCCAGAGTTTTTCAACGTATGTGGCATAATACATGTAATGTAATTCTGAAATATAATGGTTGACATGTCTACGAGTTGAATGTTTTCTCGCAGAAGTAGACTATCAATAGTAGTGTTTTAAATCGGGTAGAATAGGTACTACGGGCATGTAGCGGTGGCATCCAAAGGATCGTTTTTACACAGACCGATGACACACGCACGCTTTTGTTCTGAATAATTTCGTTTGTGTTACTCCCACCGCAGGCGGGTGTGCTCTGGAGTTCTGAGCAGCAGTGAAAGTTGTTAAAATTAAAGTAGTAAAACAAATTCGTTTTATTTTTGTCAAGCATGGTTATCACTGCAGCTGGTACAGCACGACAAATGTGTACCTGGTATACTTTATCCCAAATTGATGTTGACGTGGCATCTTCGAGCTGTGACAAATGACCTTTTTCGCAAGCGTGGTCAGCGGTTGGTGGTCAATGCCCGCCACATATCTCCGGACTTCACATGATAGTAAACCCACCTATTTTTGCTGGGTCTTATGGCCAGTTACGCGTTGTATGTGTACAAAAAATGTACCAGGTAGTTATTATATTCGAAACTGATGCTTATTGGGCATCCTCTCTCGTCCTGTCATTCGTTTAGCGGGTAAGGTTTGCTTCGTTCAATCCTCAAACATTAATCTCGCATCAGAGTAAATGCGCCGACTATTGTAACCCGCCCGACTACGGCCGCTTCTTATATCTAGAGCTTTTGTTATCGGTCTTTCCTTTACGATGTTGTAAGAGCAGGGTGGGTCGGCCAATTCAGACATTTTGTACTGTCATGGCATCGTCGTTCGCCCATAAGATTGGGTCTCACGCCAGAGTCTAATTGAGACGATCTTGCTTCGCTCTCGTATAGTACGGCCGACCTCACATTAAAATTGCGCGCGGTTGACATGGGCATAGCTGCCGTGAGTTCTTGCCCCGAAATCATGATATTATGTTGGTCGATTGGCCTCTTTTTCATTTATACCGGGGAGCGTGAGAGTTTGTTGCAGGTGGTGAAGAAGCACTGTAGTTTGTGTGTCCGACATATTCAATGGTTTCTGAAAGTGGTCTGTCGTGTGTTGCGTGGGGTACGATAAGTCGTTTGGGTTAAATATCGGTTCCTGATTTTGGCGTTCGAGGTATTTTTTGGATTTTGTCCACGTTGTCAAATACTACTGTGTTTGTTTGTCGATGTTGATCGAGGTTTTCTTTTTGTTGACGTTTCTGCTGAAGAGCGCTGTGGGTTGGGTTTTAGAACACAAGGGAATATTGTACTTTCCCTGTTTTCTTTTGCTTTGTTGCCGCAGAGCGTAGATTATTTTTTTCTCCCTTACCTGTCGTGGACTGTACGGGACGAGAAAATATCATGCCTTCCCCACGAACGATACATTCTATCTGCATGGCTTTGGTTTCCTTCGATTTTGTTTGTCAATATTGATCGAGCTTTTCTGTTGTTTGTCGTTATCGCTGAAGAGCGCTGTGAGTTGGGTTTTGGGGGACACGGAAAAATCATGTTTTTTTCTGTTTTCTTTTGAGTTATCCCCCGCAGAGTGTAGATTATTCTCTAGGTCTGTACAGGACGAGAAGATATAATTCGTTCCCCACGAACGGTATATTACATTTTTTTGGCTTCAGCTTTTTTCGATTTTGTTTGTCAATGTTGATCGAGGTCTTCTCTTTTTTGACGATATTGCTGAAGAGGGCTGTGAGTTTGGTTTTAGATGACAGGGGAAAATCATAGTTTTTCTGTTTCCTGTTGCTTTGAGGGTAGATTAAATCTCCATACCTTGTCATGGGCTGTAGGGGACGAGAAAATATCATGCCTTCCCCGCGAACGGTGTAATACATCTTCTCCGCGTTGGCTTCTTCGATTCGTCGCAGGCGAACGTAGATGGATTATCGGATAGCGTAGACATTACCTGTCGTGGGCTGTTGGAAGAGAGAAAATATAATACTTTCCCCACCCACGGTATATTGTACATTCATGGCGTTGGCTTTCTTCAATCAGGCGAATGTCTCGATTTTAGGTTGCTTGTCGTGGGTCGTACGGGACAACTTGAGTAGCTTTGGTACACTGGTGTGTGTTTTGGGGGGAAAGGTTATTGGCTTGATCCGAGCGTGGTTGGCGGCAGAGGATAGGGAAGAAAACATTGTTATTCGATGCTTTACTCATGGCGTCCGGTAATTTCCATTACGAAGGGACCGATAATCGAACAAGTTTTCATCCGCACTTCATTTGATCAGGAATGTATTAATCTTCCACCCTGAACGGGTCTTTGGCATCGTAAACTGCCGTTTGCAGCCTGCGGGCCTTAGCTTCGACCCTTGGCATCGCGAACTGCCGTTTACAGTTGTTCATTGTGTGCGGGCCTTGGCCTCGTCGACGGCCCTCGCTAGGCCGCCGGCGGAGACCTTGTAGATATTTATATACACTTGGAGCGAAATACAAGATGGCCGAATTCGGCCACAGCGCTCAGGAATGTTTCGAACATGATTTCTCATCGAGCGCCCGTGCTGCTGTAGCTACGTTCACACTACAGTCAGACGAAGGGTACACGCCTATGTGTAGCCCGACATAACGATACGTGGACGCTGAACATTGGTGAGGGTAGCTTTTACGCTGCGGTATTGAGTAAAATGCTCTGCAACTGTGTCAGCTGTGAGTTTGACCGATTTCATGGTTCATACTCAACTTCGCCTGCTGCGTAGTATCGGCCGCGTTTATTTGTTAAACTTCCATAGAATATTAACCCCTCTCGCAAAATAAATAACCGAGTGCGGAGCGCAGCACCGACGATTGTTTCTTATACGATTTCATGTTGAGTGGCCCGTACTTCTTTTGAAATTGTGCTCTTTTCCCCCGCGAAACGAGGGTAAGTACAACCCTATCTGTACACCGTCGAACCGATTATGTGGTCGCTGCTGCGAGAGCCAGGTGTATTTTTATCAAACGTGCGGCGGTGAGTGCGACCAATTGATCATAGGGCAAAGGCCAAAATCAGGTGCACCTGTTCGATATGAGCCAAAAACAGTTGCGTACCGAAACCAAGTAAAAAACACACCCCACGAGCGGTGTTTTTGGCCATGAGAAATCACAAACATTTAATTTTTGTGCCTGAGCATTGAGCGTGTGACCTCTAAAATTGCAAGTGTTTTTTATCTTCAAAGGAAAGTAGATACCACGGGCTCCACTTGGACCTGCAGAGGGTCACCAGGCTTCGTTTGTTTCGCCACGGCGGGCGCGCCAAGAATATTTGGTTTGGCGCCCCCTCCACCGTTGCTAGCTTCTAAGCCTCTCATCCATCCTCGCGGAACCGCGTGCTCGGCACGAAATTATTTTGCCGTACCAACCCTGAGACCACCTCGACGCGGGGTGGGGTAGACGAACTGCCATCTGTGTCCACGGTGCTGTAATTTGTGACCCCTGTGACCATAGAAAACATCAGCAAAGTACACATCATAACAACTGAAATACACATTGTACGCCCGAAGGAAGAGAAAGTGAAATTAGCGTACGCGTGTACAGTATGCCGAAATTTGTACGTGGGTAGAGTTTACACGTAAGAATTGCAATCGAGGGACCGGAGACTGGATACGCCGAGAAATAACAGTGTATGTATGGCCTCTCTGATGAACTGAAAATCAGGCAAAAACAGTTGACAGCTAGCCAAAGTAGGCAACTTCAGGTGTAACTGGCCAAGATCAAACCAAAAGCAGGTACGATGTAAGGCTGGCTAATGGCAGGGGGCCCAAAGTGTAGTGCTTATTTGTTTATAGTGTACCTGGTTTTGATCCGTAATGGATAATGTATACCTGATCTTGGCGAAGGCACTTGATTCAAAGTACGCACACGGTGTGTGTGACCGATTGAATGATTGATACTCGATTTTTCCCGCTGCGTGGTACGCTGGGCGCACTTGTTATGAGCCCCCGTATACAGCAGTGGTACTCGGCACCCTCCGAGGGGACAGTCGACGATAGAGACGTGGCGATTTATGGCAACACTGTCGTTGCTGTTGCTGTAGTTGGTGTTGTTGTTGGTGTTGGTGTTCTCACATTATTTTTTGTCCAAGGTCTTGAGTCCGTGCTCACCAGACAGGCTCCCGACCCTGGGGCCAAAAATATTACCGCAGGAAATAACCATAAGAAATGCATAGAATCAGTTACAGTAGTCGTCACACAAAACAGTCGACTACACTTACATATCTGACCCACGTCGTACATCTTCTCGGACCACCTGTGAAGGTGTTCCCTACTGAGCTATGTGGGTAGGAAATCGACCAATTACCCAGCCCAGGGTACCCTTAACACTCCCCCCCCCTCTGAACGGCGGGATATTTGGGACGTCGGTACCGTATACGGCCGTACGTTGACTTACCCGTTTCGTTTCACTACCTGGGGAATCAGGGAGATATGTGATCAGGGACCCAAGCGCAAGCGTTCTATAAAAGAAACGTTCGAAGTGAGAGTCGAACCCGTGTCCTCTCGACGACGCCAAATGTAAAGGTGTTACCTACTCAGCTATAGGGGTAAAAGATCGATCAATTGTCCAGCCCAGGGCAACCTTATAATACATCACTGTGACTTTCCGACTCTGTGGACAAGCCGTGGTCACAGGTGGCTTCCCTTCTTCCCTCCGGTTCTTGCCTTCATTCTTTTTTCGGGCGTAGGGTGCCACATTTACACTGCTCGTCGATTTTGATCAGTTCTTCAAACTCATGCTCTTGCGCTTTCCGCGATCAGACATGAACGTGAAGGGGTTTTATCCCCGGAACTGTAACGAGTACTCTTCTGTTCATCGAGGTTGAGCAACCAATAACCCGAGGGGACCGCATACAAAGAAAGCGAAATGAAGACAGAATGAAGCACATCAAATCAAATCAAATCAACTCCAAATCATAGACGAGAAAATGAGAAAGGCAGAGAAGCATTCCCACCGCCACGCGCGATTGGGGAGTGATAAAATGTGGTGCTCGAGGAAGGGCGGTCCTGGTTGGGAAAGGCCTCCGAAGATGCGGTGAACCTATCCCTTCCCGCGGATCCGCCCCATTCCCGAGGAGAGAGCGAGCCGTCCCGGGGAGGGCGCCTTCTCCCGCCCCCCGCCCGCCGAGTTTGGTGTTGGCGGAATAGCTTTCGGTGGGATCACCCAGGGCTGATGTGGGGCGGCCGCGGCGCGGTCGCGGTGTCGCGGGGGGTCCGGTGGCGTACGGTAGAACTGATGCCCGACGGGGGATACTGAAACCGGCATGGTCGTAAAGGGTCAATTCGACGCCATCACCACCAACATCACTCCGAGCAGCTTTCGACAATAAGGATGTACCCGGTACAGCAGCGGTATATACTCCAGGACTTACTACTGAAGTGCCGGTGTTTGTACACATTTGTATTTCGAAACCTATCGCTCGCAGGATCGGTCATACCTATAAATAGGGATTCACGGTTGCGACTTTAGAGTCCACGAAGCGCAACACCTGGCCGTCGTGCGAACGAGGAGATGTTTGGTAGGCTACTGCTCTTGTTGCTGCTTCCATTATTGCTGCTATGGTGCTGCTACCGCTGGTGTTGGATTTGCTGCTGCTGCCTGGGTTGCTACAGAAATAGCACAGCCAGCGTGCGAGGCGGGGGGGGGGGGTGTACTCGATACGAGAGATGTACTCGATCTCATGCATGGCCGTAGTCGTGTGACCATAGACCCTCGCATCCCTACAATGCCGGGACGGAGCATGTCGGGTTTTCACCGACCAGGCAGACATTGCTTGCACCAAGCGCGAAGCGCCGTGAGGTGTCTGGCGAGTCGCATGAAGGGTGAGCTGCATCCTACTAAGAACCGCTTGTGAGGCGGACTTGCATATGGACGACAGCTTCAATGAGTTGATTTAATTTCCGGTGTAGGCATTTCCAGAGACAGCAATGGGAGTACCATGTAACTGCCTCTTGGGTGCCTTACCTTGGACACTACGTGATACGATATTTCCCACTTGTGCGGAGTAAAGGTTATTTACCACGCACAAGTGATCTAACTCGACAACCAGCTGTGGGCGACCGCCAAAAACAAACAAACAAACAAACAAACAAACAAACGGTACCCTGGTTGTCTAGCTCACGTAGTGAGCGGCATGTTTTACAGTGTCGTTGCCAACCGACGCCGTGCGAGGCGGGGGGGGGGGGGGGGGCATGTCGGTGCACTCGTGGGGGGTGGGGGTGCTGTCCACTCTTGTTTCACATGTTAATGTGCGTACCATATGGGCGCGCTCTGTCGTGATATACAAGAAGAGTGCCCCAGGCGTACCTTTATCCGTAGATGATACCAGGTATATACCTGGCACTCAGCACGCGTGCCCCGCGCCTTCCTGCAGAACGAATACGTATCAATATCATCTGTGCGTCCACGGCTGAGGTCGACCAACGATTTAGTCTAGGTGGCGCTGTGATCCGTGCTACTATGCTCGTACATATAGGCGTACCGTAGTATCTACATATGATATACAAGGCGCTTCGCTCCGCGGGCGGCCTACGCCGCCCGCTACGCTCGCTCAGGAAGGAAAAAAGTACATCAAATTATGCGAAGCGAACAGAGGCCCACGATTGAGTTTAGTTTTTGCAAGGATCGTAATTGCGAACCGGCGACTTGATAATGCCAAGAGTCCCGCCGCCATGCTTCAGGAAAAAAGAGCTCCGAAGTCAGCTTGGATGGCACATATACGCTTCGCGTCGCGGATGTCGTACGTACGTACATACCCCAGGTAGGGTACTACTGTCTGCACTTATTTTCTTTTTTCGATATGCTCTATGTCTGTACTACGGGATGTACGGAGAAAGCGAAAGCACAGCACGGCACAGCAGCGAAAACAATGAAAATGAAACCGAAAACTCGGAAAGGAAAAAAAATCCCCGTCCCCTCTCGTGTAATATTTTTCTGCCTGAGTGGAACACCTGACACCCAGTCGAAAAGAAGAAAAGAAAAAAATCGCACATTAGCTTCTCTCTCAGCCTCGTACACCGCCCGCCCCTCTCGCGACCACCTCGCTACCGATTCGGTCCGGGTAAAGCTTTTATCACTCTCTGCCACAATCAGCCCCGTCGCCCACCTCGCGTGAAGCCCGGTGCTCACCGTGGCCGTCGTTCGCCAGCTCGATAACGTTGGTGTTCAAACTGCACACCTCCCTCTTTCAACTTCAGCGTGGTCGCAAAAATAAGCACCGCTTGAATATTATCTTGCCCTCCCGAACGACCTTCATAACTCGTACATACTCTATCAACAATCATCAATCGAAGCCAGACAAAGCCCGTTCATGCATCCCTCGTGTCTCGAGGCACACGCGACGCCTAGGCACGAAAGAAGCGACCGCGCTCCTTGCAACCCCCCCTCTACCCGCCAGCACCCGCTGACACCCGCGACGGTGCCGGGCCCTCCCGCGATGCCGTGCTCGGAGAACACGCACGCACACGAAACGAAAGAAGAAAAAAGGAAGAAAGGACCGAGAAAACAAAGAACTGCTGGAAAGGTCCGGCAAGTAATGAAAGGAGGTGGTTTGAAAGTAGGAGCTCTGAGAGGCCAGGGATGCACCAACCGAGCACGCTCAGGGGTTGTGATCTAAGTATGTAGTTCTATATATAGTACTTCGCACATTTACCAGCGCATTCCTCGGGACGCCTTTTTGACTCCGGGGCCATATCCCACGGATATAAGATAATTCGGGCTTCCACGGAAGTAGTCGTATGGGCGTTAGGCCTGGCCACCGCGGGACTCCCCGAGGCGGGATTCAACAACGACGGCATTCGACGGGATACTGTGTTCGCGACCTACAGTAGTAGCCACACGACGGAATTCGAGGGGGTTGTTAGTGTGGGATCCAGAACTACCCGGGATGAGATCCAGCCACGGCGCGGCTAAACCCGCAGGAGTAAGGGCCGACAAAGGCCCTATAAATACCTCTTACGTAAGCGGGCATAGCAACATAAAGTAGGGAACACACAGAAAACAGAGCCACATCAGAGATGGACTCGGAACCTGACTGTACGTACATACCCTGTCAAACTACCAGTATCGGCGGGGGGGGGGTTGAATAGCATTTGCGGGGTTTACGTCACTCTATTCACGGGACTCCGCATATCCTGAATTTTTCGGAACGTGTTTGTGCGGGAATGGGATAAGTGTATTTTACGGGACTCGTTCGTGCGGGAACGGGATTGATATTTTCGTGGGCGCAGAAACGGGATGGAATGATTCGCGCGGGACTCATTTGTGCGAGGTGTGGGGGCGGTATTTAACGTGTATCATGGAACCACGAGATAATCCCCGCTTGAAAAAACGCCGAGAAATGCCCTTTTGTATTTTGCTTTCGAAGTTGTCTTGAATTAATGCGCACCCCCCCGCTCGGAGCAAGGGGGGTGAAGAGAGGGGCAGACCCCCGGGGCTGCTCCAGTAGCAACCCCCTGCTAACATCCGTAAACCTGAGTCAAACTCCATCCCTAACTGGCGACATCGGTCTCTCGACGCCAGCCTCCAGCTGACTCGAATGGCAATACATACAGAGGCGAATACCAGGTAAAAACCCCCCTACCAACATACAGTATGCACACAACATACCTACGAACCACCAGACGTACACGTCGTATACTACAACGATGCATACATACTAAAGGTATACTATATACGTGACGTGTACATACCAGCATCCACCAGACCAACCAACGTAAACACTACGCCATATACTCCGCGCCTCACGCCATCCATCCTACGGATAAACCTCTCTCCTACGATTCAAATTGCGCGCGTAATCCGAGCTGATGACGCAACACTATGACGTGCCCGCGAAAAGGCGTCAATCACTCCAGCACGAGTGAAAGAAACAGCAACGTCCCCGCGTCATACCAACAGCTGATGCACCCCCACAACACGCCTCATACAAACAGCGTATCGTGCACCAGAACACACACCTCACAGCGGCTAGTCCCCCCGCACCCTGCGCAATCTACGACACTCGGACGCCATCAAAGGCGCCCACAAAAGTACGTATAACGAACAGCAGCCAACGCGTCAAACCGCTGCTGCGACTAGGTAACTTCCCCTCCACTGACTCCCTCAAAAGCACGGGCGGTGGGGTGGGAAGCTAGACCAGTCTTTACCGCACCTTGGACCTGTCTTGACGACCCTGCTTCGCTGCGTCCTCTCGATCGCGATTCAACTGCTACAGCAGAACTGGTCCCAGGTACACTTCTGGACTAAACGAGTACAATAACCTGTGTTGATCTTTTTGGTCAACTTCTCCCGTACATACAAAACACATATTTTCTCGTACCTCGATAATACTCCGCTTTGTATTTTGCTTCCGAAGTTGTCTTATATTTATGCGCAACCCCCCGCTCGGAGCAAGGGGGGTGGAGAGAGGGGATGACCCCCGGGGCTGCTCCAGTAGCAACCCCCTGCTAACATCCGTAAACCTGAGTCAAACTCCATCCCCAACTGGCGACGTCGATCTCTCGATGCCAGCCTCCAACATGGAGTTGGCTCGCGTTGCGGATGCCTACGCTACCCCTCCCCCCCCCCCCCCCCCCCCCAGCGTACTTGCGACGCTCTACAACTTCTCCCTGCATCCACCTGGCTCGCATAGTCAGTCACCCTACGCACCCCCCATTTGTTACCGCTTCTTACCCAGCCCGGGGCGTTCGACCACCTGCCCCCATTTCGTACCCTGCCCCGGCTGGATTCCGCCACCCATGCCCTCTTGGGCCATCACGTTGCCACCCAACCGGCGTCCTCCCCATGATAGCGTACGCACGCCTTGCACGCGTCGGATGCCCACCGCCCCTCACGCTGCAAGACCTCCAATGTAGCCCCCCCGGCCGACAGGTGAGTTGCGCCTCCAATCCTCTGGGAGTGCAGGGCGTAATCCTCCGCCCGCACGCCCGCCAACGCAACCACCGCTCGCAGGGCAGCCGTCGCTTGCTGCTTGGTCCACATGGCCCATCTGCCGTTACCGGTACCGAACGCAACCAGAGGGGCCGACGAGGAAAGGAGCAAGTAACAAGACATCAACTCGATTATAAGATCGACGGCGCCCCCCCCGGCGCCCACGGGTCTCGGAGGACCCTTCCGCACGCGAGGCAGCACAGCCCCCTTTCGCAACTGATCTCCCTTTGAACCGCGGAGGCGGATCTCAACGCGGTCAGCAGTCGACCACAGTGCTTCCGCCAGCTGGGAATCGCCGCGGAAGAACGCGACGTCGGCCCGCCGCAAACAATACGACTCGTGAATACGCGACCTCGTTTCCGCAAACATTTCCGACGCGCAGGTCAAGAAACAAAACGAAGCACACAGAGTAAGCCACAGAACCCGACCCCCAGCGCAAGAATAGAACCCGCATAAGCACATCGCGAAGCACGCTGCCGAGCTCGCAAGTCGGAACCTACGAAAAATGTGTTTCGTTATTAACGCTGGTCCCTTCGCCCGCGCGCGCAAAGGTGAGATTATGAACGATACGAAATTTGGGTTCCAGAACGACAGCCAAGGGTGAAATACGCAGCCCACGAATTTCTGCAGCGGAACCCAGATCAAACACCAGGGCACGCCCAAAAGACACGTCCGCACTCACCCTCTCAAGAATAGCACCCGCATGCGGGAGCGCGCTCGGGTGATTACCGTAGTCCAAGTGCAGTAGTTAAATCCCCGCCCCGGTCAACGCAAACCCGCGAGCCCGGAGACAACACGCGGAGAAGTTGGCAAATTGCCGGGAACCGCTTGATGGTCCCGAACCAGTGACGCACGGTATCTGGGTATATGTGCGGAGCAAGGCAAGACGGCCCGATGGTGGCCACAAAAGATGCAATGCTACCCTGACACCGCCGCAAAAGGACCGTACCCACGGCAGCGACCCGATCTAGACTCGCTGAGCCAGCCTGCGACATGGGCCGTGCTACACAAGCCTTCGCGGAAAGCCACGACTCGACCACCACACGCCGATGCCCCGTACACGATGGATCACTAGGTAACACCGGCGCGAAAAAACCCAATTTACCTCTGCCCCCGGAGACACGGAGACGCGCTCCCGCCCAACACCGCTGTCGCCAGCCAGAGCATCCAACGCACGCCCCCGCAGCCCCCCCCCGGCACCGCGCTTAGCCGCCGGTTCCGGCGCCTCTCCGCGTGCCTTGTGCGCCGCTACCGCCCCGCCGGCGGTCTGGAGGGCGGAACTCCCCCCAGGTGATGTTGGCCCATCCGAAAGGAAGGGCCCGTGTCCTCATCCGGAGCTGGAACCACCGCCCCCAGCAGCCCCGCCGCCACCCATAGCCCTAGAAGCGTTGGCCGCGCGCAGAGTCAAAGCACGTGACCCGGCCCCGGCCGACGCCGAGCTGCCGCTACCCCCACCGCTGAGAGCGGCGGGAGACGACGAATCCGCGGGGGGAGCGTCATGCACAAAGATGCAATCGCGCCACTTGCACCTCCCCGTGTTGGCAAACATATGGCAGAGCTGAGAACTTTTCTTCCTGGCGTTCCCAGCGCCGGGAGAGGACTGCACAGCAGAGGCCTTATGTTTAGAATGCCCTTCCCCCGCGATGCGGCCCCGAGATGTTTCTTCGACGATCTTCAGGGTCCCCCCCCGCCCTGGCAAAACGCGGACGTCCGGCCGAAGGCCGGTAGCGGGGGCACGGCGAAAGCCGTGTTCGGGGGAGGCGGCATCACAGGCGGTTGGCTCGTCAGAGCGAAACGCATGAGGTCGGTAGCCCATAACCGCAGGTCGTGATTGACCATTTCGCACATAACGGTCCTCGCCTTGGCGCTCGACAGGCTTGCGTAATTACATAGAGTGTGAGTACGCAAGTCTGCGGACGCCGATGAGAAGGCTGCGCTGAGAGGAGCCAGCCGCTCCAAGCACGGCCGATCCGCGTCTACGGACGGCAACAGCCCTACGGACAGCACCCCGATGAGCGCCAAACGCACGAGCTCGAGGCGGTCGGCGACCATGAGATAACCCTTGCGGGCCCCGTCCGTACGGGGGCCGAACTGGGTCACGTAGAAGTCGCTAATCGAGCGTAGCTGGGCGGTCACCCGAGCCGTTACGTTGACCGACTCCCCCACGAAGGCTTGAATGTCGGCCGGAGAATCGCCGAGAACATGGGGGATCCGGCCCCGGGGAATCCAATGCCGTTGAGGGCCCGACTTTCTCCAGAGGGCAGCCTCGTCTACGAGCTGCGACTTCTGCTGCAGCCACTCCCGCGCGTCGCAGCCGACGCTGGAAGCGTCCCCTTGGGCGGCCTGGTTTGCCACGACCTGCTGGAGCACGATGTCCAGGTGGGCGCCCTGCGCCGCGCAAGTTGACACCGAGCCTTGAACCGGCGATTGAAGCGTCGATTCTCGCCGAGGCTGCCAGCATTTCGTCGCGAACGAGGACAAATTGGCGTTCTACTTGCCCCATCCACTGGGCCATGTCGGTGGCACGTACGAAGTCCTATCCAGCGCCAGCGAGGCGAGCATCGGCTGCCGAGCCCCCAGAGCTAGACGCCGAGCTCCGGGGAACGGCCGCTGGGGCCGCAGCAGCGGCCACTGTGGCCTCGCCCGGTTTCGATATCGGGGCATCACTCATCGCAGTACACACGGCCAACAGCAGTACGAATGAAACCCGAAAGAAAAAGCCGAAAATGCCAGCACCGCGCCGATCAGCGACGAATCCAGCAGCACCCACCAGTCCACAGCGATACACGGAAACCAGAAGCTAGACCAGTCTTTACCGCACCTTGGACCTGTCTTGACGACCCTGCTTCGCTGCGTCCTCTCGATCGCGATTCAACTGCTACAGCAGAACTGGTCCCAGGTGCACTTCTGGACTATACGGGTACAACAACCCGTGTTGATCTAGTTGGCCAACTTCTCCCGTACATACAAAACACATATTTTCTCGTACCTCGATAATACTCCGCGTTGTACAATACCCATCGGTACCACGCACCTCAATTAAACCGGAACCATTCCGTCACGCGAACACGGGCGTTGTAAGTCCTGCGAGGGGATACCTCCGGTTGAAGTTGATCCTTGACCCTGCAAGCTCCAAGCCACAGCAGTTGTTTTCGTTGCCCCCGACTCCCCACTCTCCCCACTCCCCACACAGCAACACGTCCCCTCCTCCGCGCACTCCACAACACGCCCGCACTCCGTCGGGAACGAACATCGGAGATATCTATCTGAGCCACAGCAGCACGGACCGCCCTACCGACTGCTGCGATCTTCCTCGTTCGTGCCTGTCGCCACACGCCACACTCATACATACATACATACATGGTCTGTCCGGGCCCGTGTTTCGCCCTGACATTTCGTGTTTTTCCTTCTCTCTCGTCACGTCCTCCATGATGACGAGCACAGCTGGCAGCGCGGTTAGTGAAGCGCGCGTCTTCACTCCTCTAGCCGCGGACAACCGACCTATTGCGACAGGCTGCCGCTCGGTGCGGCTGAGGGACCGCTAGGCACTGTCCTTCTCAAGGTTTGCGTGCGCACATGGCACTTCACATCGCATGTCGGGCGTGGCCCTCGTCCGCAACCAATGCCGGCTGTCTACTTTTTTTGCGGGAGACGGAGCAACCCGTTCTACGAAAAAGACGTAGATTCAGCTCTCAGTGTACTGGCTTTTTTTGCAAATAATTTTCTCGGAAAAATCGCTGAATTTTCAGGTAAACTTCGGGCAAAAACTTTCGTGGAAAATTCCTGATCCATATTTTCTCGGATTTTTTTCACTTTTGTATTTTCTCAATAATAGGGGTTTCCACAAATAGCAAAAGCTTTCTCCCCAACCAACTTCGAAGGCGTTATCCATTCTCAATTTACTCTACAACAATCATCATATCTCGTGAACGTGATGAACATGAGTACGGCATGTATCTACAGGTTCCGTATAAATAAACTAACTTTTCAGGATCCAGGGTCGGTGTCACTTGTTAGCTCTTCGTTTCGTACCAGGCGGTCGGTACGACAAGCCCAAGCAGGCTGGTTTTTAGAGTCAACAGCTGACAGCAGGCTACGATGCACAGCACGACTAGCCTGTAGCAAGCTGTTGTTTAGCGTCAGCACCTGGGGTGACTTACGCACGGCACGAGTAGCCCGTATGCCCGCATGAAACTTCCGAGTCAGCAATGTCACGATTTGCCCGCATTCCGTCACCACGGACAGCTGCTGTGTCTTGACAGCTGTGACAGCAGACAAACGTACCAGTGCGTATTACAACTGCTTCTGTATGTATCTTCCCTAATAAATAGAGCGAACTCAGGTTTTTATTTTTTAAACACAACATGAGGACAAAGCAAAACACCATATTACTGCTGTACGTTTCAGAAAAGCAAGAGTACGGGAGTAAGGGGAATCAATAGTTAAGGGTCCTGCTCTGATCTGCCTGCGGCTGCTGCTGTTCTGCTGCTGCTGTACTGGTGTGTCTGTAACTCTGCTTGCTGTTTTCCAGTTTCTTCCTGTATTTTTTTTCGTTCGATAGTTATGCCCGCATTCCGTCACCACTGCAACTTGTGACTTGATAGCTACCTGGTATACAGCAAACGTACCGAGCAAACTCTCATCGTTATTTTCGAAACTCGACATTGGGACAACGCAAGACATATCATCACAGGAACCTGACAGGTCCTGTTCTGCTCTGTGTGGTGCTACTGCGGCTGCTGCTGCTGCTAAGTGCTGCTGCTGGGGGCTGCACTGTGAAGGCCCAGACAATCTCTCCGGAAACCTCTCCATACTCGAATCTGTAGATTGTTTACTTGGATAATATGTGTCACTGATGTTTCGCCGTGCGAAATTCGCCAGAATAATATTGTTTTATTTTGTTTTTAGGGTTCGGTTTATTCTTGGCTCTCATCATCACGCACTGATTGATGTTTCAGCTCTCCGCAGCGAAGATGTCAGGAGGCGGCACTCTCATCCGTTGAAAGACAGCAACTTTGTCTTGACATGCCTTGACTGACTGGCACCAAATTACGAAGTGCTAGTGTGGGACGAAGGAACGGGCGGCGATGATGAACTCGGCAAGCGGGGGGCGCGGAGAGGCACTCCCCCGGGAACGGCTCGCTCTCTCCCGGGGGAGAGGGGGTGGAACCCCTCGACACTAGATTGTCATAAACAATCCATGCTAATTTCAAGACAATATTTCAACACTGTTTTCAAGTAAATAATTCCACACTAATTCCAAGATTGTTTTTTTCACACTAAAATAATTTTATTCAAAAGTCGAACAAATGTGAAAACCTGGATCTCCAAAACTCTAGTCAGAATGGAAAAAGCGCTCAAACCTGATCGAGATGGCCGCTCCCACGTTGAATCCAAGATAAAGTAGTTCCCAAAACCAAAATCGCAAAAGGGTAAACCTGAAATAAACGACGAAAAAAATTGTTGACGGTTCGATTTCGAGCTTCAGATTTGTATTTTTCGATCTCGAAAATGAAGGCGCCTGCTTATTATACAGTTCGAATATGCAAAATCTGACCGTTTTTTTTTCGCTTTGAGAATCCGATGGCCCAAGTCGTCAGATATTGACCCTAAACCCGTCGATTTGGGTCATCAGGTTTTCAAATCGGGAAATGGGATGGTCTTAAATTCAAAGATGTTATCCACGACAGCAAGCAGCAGAACGATCGATGAGTTGAATGGTGGCATAGATTTATAGCGACATTGCTTCGCGCTCGACGTGCGGTCGGCGGGCGGCGCGTCTCCGTCTCGCCGTGGCCAGACTACAGTCGGCTGGCGCGGGCTCGGGCCTAGAGACCAAGAGAAGCGCACTCGGCGCCCACCTCTCCGTGGATATGTACTAGTAGACTACAGCAGTAGCAGCAGCAGTCAGTCACATTGTGAACTACTGGTACAAAATACCAAGATAGGTTGACGCTAGCGCACTTGGCACGTCTCCTCGCCTCCAAACCAAAGGCAGCCAGATTGCGCGCGGACGCTTCGGTCCTACGCGCAGTGCAGCGCCCCCAGTGTGTCTCTTCGCGGCGCCAAGCCACAATAACAGCAGTTGGTCTCGGTGTTTGCTCGAATCTGTGCACACACAATACATCCGTTTTTGTCGCATAGGAAGTCTTTTTCTATTTGCGAACTGTACATCCGAAAATGCGATCGAGTCAAAATCTGGAGCTAAAAAATCGAACCGCATAGGAAACAGCCTATTCAGGCACTCGACTGGCGCGCGCAGGCACGTGAGTTCGAATCCCACCTTCATTAATGACGTTTTTCGGCGGGGTGGGTAATTTTTACCTTTGTATACCAGGTATGTGTTTTAGTGCTACTTTTTTATTTGTTTGGTTACAGCAATTGTATGGGTTTGATTATTACGTATTTTATCGTGCAGCAGTAGTTGGGCAGAGCGCTGTGGGTGGGTGGGTCTGTTGGTGGGTTTGTAGATGATTCGTGGGCGGGTGTGTAGGTGGGAGGGTCGGCCGGTCGGTTGGTACGTAGGGAAATTAATGTTTTCTTCGTGCATGTGGGTGGTGGCCCTGTTATTTTTCATTAGTCGCTTGTTTATTGTCCGCTATTTTACCGGCCCCGCCCTGGCATACTTGTTTTTGTTTTTGTTTTTTGCTTCGCTTCATTTATTTTTTTTAGGTTTTTGTCTGCTATTAATAGCCTCCTTTTTGCTTCCCTGGTGTCCGCAGTGGTGGAGCGCGTATGCTTGTTTTTTGTTTTTGCCTCTGTTTTACTACCGAGGTATTTCTTCCACTCCAGAGTTATTGGAGCCTGTCCTGCGACCACGGACTGCATTGTATTGTGAGTTAATGTGAGAACAACAACTTCAGCGTTCCACTGTTGTTCATAGTAAAAGTTAATGTAAACCGTGTCTTTACACGAACGAAGTACAAATATATATATGTAGATGGATACACAAACAAGTATTCAGTCATATTGATTTGGGCCTTTATTTCTGGCGTCACCGTCGTTGTTGTAACACGACGATTCCGAAGGGAACTCTTAGACTACAATAGGTAGCAACTATCAAAATCGCGGCCGCCCAACAACTGTACGACATTTCCATAACCGTTGTTGTTGCCGGCGCTGCTACCTTCCCCCCCATAGCGAACCCTCCTCTAATCAATATCATCACCGCCATGCCACTGCTCCACCCTGTCCCGGACCAAATAGTACCTGGTATTACCCTGCTGTTGTGCGCCGCGTTTAAACCTTACTCTTACGTCACCCGCTCACCAGTCGCATTATTATAATAGCTGCCAAGATAATATTTTCGTTTCTTACACAGTTACAACCTCGTTTGGTTGGGTTTCTTCAGGCCATTACCTCAATTGTAGCATATGTAACCTATAGTTGGCGGAATAGCCCAAAACCAGCGAAACGAAGTTGTATTGGTAAAATAAACGATTCCATCTTACTCCCACAGCCAAGGAAAGCCTTGTACGTATATACAATACTTGTTTCGAGTGGACCTCTGTTCTTTTGAAATAAAACGCGTGCTTGAAAATATATAGACAAATATATCCATTTGATGTTGTCGGAGATTCCGTGTGGCTGGTACCTACATAGAACTTGTATTCATTCCAAGGCGTCATATATATGTACTACCAAAACGTTCCTGTATACCACAGCAGTATATGTTTGACGGCGGCCCGTTTCAATTCAAACTGCGGTCGTGTCGAGAGCCCCGAAATAGCACACGTACTGTATGACTTTGGGTTCTATCGAGGATTGGCGTATTGTCTTAAAAACGAAAGACGCACAAACAGCGTACTGTGTTCCAAAACTTCGAATAACGCACAAACGTATTCGTTACCTGTATAAACTTCGTGCCCGCAGAATATACTACTACCATCGTGTTGCGTCCGGTGATTCAAACGGTCACGGTATTCCGATGGCAAGCCTACCCGGGAAAATCGCGAGTCTTTTTGTATCTTCGTACGTTCGTGCGCCTATACCTGATTGCTTATTCCTGGGGTACATGCTATCGATACCGTTTTGTTCTCTCATTAGCTCATGGCCAAAACCACACAACACATTTATTAATACTCTGTGGTCATAGGACAAGCTCCCAAACACTACCGTTTTTTGTTTTTTTGTTTTTTCAACATTTTTACCTTCCAGCCTAACTCGTTGGAGGTTTTATCCTCGGCGACCTTCTGGACAAGCTGTGGTCACAGGTGTCATCCCTTCTCCCCCCCGGTACGTGCCTTCATTTTTTGTCCCGCATAGGGTTCATCATTCCCACTGCTCGTCGATTTTCATCGAATGTAGCTAACTCACGCTCTCGCGCGTTCCGCTAATCATTTTTTTTATGAAAGAAAAAGTCCCTACGAGCATCCACTCGGTGAGACTTGAACCCACGAAATTGCTTCGTGCGAGACCTGCGCTGGGGTTCCTGATACTTTCTCTCGTACCGTCCGGTATCCACTCTCTTACTTTGGGAGAAGCCTAACCTCGGTCGGGAGGACGTGATATCTTCTCCGAAAGGGTTTCTGTCGCTCGCCATCTCTAAGCCAGCACGTGGAAACTGACTACGTACTCGTAAGCAAACGCAAAAGGCCCTTTTCGTACGTGCGGCAGTAGAAAGATTTATCGTCGTAGTAATATCGTTCGTGGTCACAATACACACTCAGAAAGCACTAAACGAACATCGGCTCCACCAGGGTCTCGCGAGTTGCTGTGTTCTTCGTGTTCCCTTCTGGCTCCGACGTCCGACGCCGGCGCCAGGCTCCTTCTGGCGCAAGCCGATCGATGTTCTTGCCGCACTCCACAGCGTTACATTTCGTAGGTCCGGATTTTTACGGCCCTGGTCCTCCTTTTTTTTTGCTTTTCAGCCAGTTGTGCACCCGATGGAAAGGGAGCGGGGTGGCCGCCGCAGCTTTCGCTGCGTTCAGCATAAGCTCTGTTGTTATTAGGCTCTCTACTTTGTCGTTCTGTTGCAGAGCTGCAATTTCGCTCACGGAGTGATATTTGATCCCCGTCTCCCAGTACAACAACGAGGTTTTCCCGAAAAGGGATCCACCCTGCGGGCGTGCCCTCTTCTGTGTTTCAGGTTGCCATAGGTGCTTGGAGATGAAAGGAATGCCTTATGCACGTGCGTCAGCATCGTGGTTTGAGAACGTTGTGGTGCCGATGACTTCTTGTTTGGCACCGGGGCCGAAAATTCAACGGCGGCGTTAGGGTTGCGATTCCCAAGGCGTATTGCAAAGATTCGTGTGCCCGCAGCTTTGTGCATCGATGATGTGGGGGGTTTGCGTCCTGGCCGTACCTGCTGCTACCGGTATACCTCACGCGTTTATCTTCTGCGAGCCATCAGTACATAATTAATATTTTCTCTGTTATTTGCAATGCCCGTCACAAGTCAAAGGCGAGTCCACAGGTCTCGCGTGACGGTGGATTGTCCAATAAAACTATCGCCCCATGAGGCCGAATCCTGTGCGGGCCACGTTTTATTCGGTACGACAATAGTTCTATAGCCAATCGCAGATGTTTACGCCCGCAAATCGACGGAATCGGTCGTGCGTTTGTTGGAATGAGTCCACCTACTCTCTGACAGGTACCCGGCTCAAATTTTCGCTTCTCCGCCGATGCAGTTCGAGTTTGCTGACTGTCCGAAATCTGACCCAAAAAAACTGAAGATTTTCCAGATCGAAAGTAGGTCTACTTTCTGGCAAAGCACGGCTTCATGATATTTTCCGTCGGATTATGCACCGTGGGCAAAAACAGGAATTACGTCCCTCGAGTTGCGGGTTTTAAAACTGGGTACTCTGGACTCATTCCGAACAGCTAACTCCCTTGGTGTATCGGCCAAAAACCTACTTAAACGTCACAAAAGCCAAATTTCAACCCAACTGAATATGACCCGGACAAGGTTCGGCCTGAAAACCCGTAGCTACCGCAGGCTACGACAGTGATATAAAACTTGGGTACCGAGAAGAGTATGTTGTGTTATGTCTGTTCTCACATGTTCTTAGATATGCCTTGCTTCAATCCCTCGTTGCTTATGTCCACTGTGCAGGTGCACATTTGCCGAAGACGAGCTGAGCGATGACACGGATGGGCAACAACTGGACGTCGGTAGAGAAAGAAAGAAAGTGCTGAGTGATGCACGCACGCTTCATGGTCTGGACGCAATATCTAGCGGCGTAGGCGCTCTCCAAAACCCGCGTTTTCCCAGAGGAATCTCCTCAACACAGCGCCCGGAGTTGTACGAGGAAGATGAACTGAGCGACCGCGATCCAAAATCGCCCTAACGCAGCATTACAGGGCGTGGAATGCCGGTATAATGCAGATATTTGTTGTTATCTATGTGTAGCATCCAGCAAGGACGGATCCAAGTGCCGCGATAGAACAGGCGTCTGCGTATGTGGGGAGGATACCTCCGCTGCAGTGCAACAGAGGGAACCAAAAGCTTGTTCAAGCACAATGTCTTGATGTCAATCACTAACTTCACTTCGCAATGCAATGACTTGATGATACCTTTCACAACGCTCGCCCGGTGTCAATGCAGTAGGACAGCTGGGTAGCCCGGTGTCAATGCAGTAGGACAGCTGGGTAGAGCTAGACGTTCCAACCAAGGAAAGGCAGACGAAGCACGTCGCAATCTCAACGTGTACGGAACAGGGATTGAAGTCGATAACCAAACAAGAGCTTTACTCATACGTATTCTCAATTTGTAAAACTGACTCTCGTTTTTGGAAATTGCAAATCTGTCTGTCTGTCTGTCCGCATGCCTTGGATTTTCGAACTTATATTAGGTCGTTTCATTGATCGATATATTGTTTCGCTACAGATGATGTTCATACGATGCATCGACTCTAACATGCCTTATATGCTGAATCATACCATACCACCAGACAATATTTAGCCATATAATATATTCACCACACCGTACCACCAACATACCATACAACATACCGCGTTTTCCCCATATAGTATATCCACTAAACCGTATCATCATTGTGATACCATACCAACATACGAGATCGCATACCGTGCCACACCACACACCATGCTATACGTAACGTACCACGTACCATACCATACTCATACTGTACCAACACCACCCTAGGGGCTCAACCTATGATACCTCGCGGGCGATTGCCATCTTCAGTGTGCCTTAGTCTGGCAGTCCGCACAGTTAGGGCTTCGTCTGAAGTCCATTTTTGGGCTATTTTTGTGTCCCTGGCCGTTGTGAGTACAAATGGAGTTTCATAGTTTTATCCAGTCGCAATCAAGCGGAAATACAGCAGAAATCCGAAACTTTTATCGTTTCAAGAACCAAAAACGAAGAGCCCAGCAGCCATCAGCCGGCAGCAAGTGGCAAGGAATTGACAAAAAGCGAATACATATGTAGTAAATAGAGTACGAGTACTATTTCAATAATAATATAATGCATATAGGATACAATACGAGTATATTACACCTGGTATATTATCCGTTTACTATGTAGGTATGTATGTAGGTAGCTGGTCTAAGAGACACGGCACATAAGCAACAGCAGAAGCGAGAGATGGGCGGGGCGCCGTCCCGATGGTGCCTCCTCCGGGCGGCGTCATACATGTCCATGCTGCATCTTTTGGAAGTCAGGCCGTTCTTGGAGAAGCATGCCGGGCTGCTTTGCCTGCTTTGCCAATATGAGTTCCTCCTCGTCACCCTCAAACATGACCGAGACGAGGCTGTCCCAACGACAAGCGAGCAATCTCGTCCCCCAGGCTTGCCACTCGTGCATCTTGCGCCCGCCTCTGCTCCGCCTCAACCCTCAGCGCCGCTTGGGCTGCACGCGTTTCCGCTTCCGCGTGAGCCCTGCGCTCTTGCTCGCCCGCCAACTTTGCCATAGCTTCGTGTCTCAACAACTCCTCCTTCTCCTTTGAAAGTTTTTTTTGTTCCATATTTTCCCGCTGACCTTCGACCTCACTGCATTGAGCAATGACAGCATCGCGTGCCCGAGGTATGTTTCGGCAGACCCGCTCCAGTGTTACAGCTTGGCCTCCTCTCATGCCGCTATCGGCTCGGTCCCACCTCGACAGCCAGCTGTTGTCTTTCGTTGAGAGAGTGCTTATGGGGATTTCCTCCGTACCTCGCTCCTAAATCCTCTCTGGCCACGAGGTGGCCAGGTGACCAGACGTCACGGAGTCGGGTGTTGGAATTGCTCCGCAAATGCGACGTGTGATTAACAGACAGGCACGTGATGGGCAATACTCATGCACTGCGTGTGAACGGTATGTGGTTTGACTTGTTTATTTCTTTACTTTGGTGGGATTGACTAAACCCCAGGTAGCGCCACAGAGCACCCGTATCGACCACTACAGCCGATACGGGGTTTCCATGACCCAGACAATGGCCTCCCTCGCCGGGGACACTCCATTGTATCCCTACATCGATATGACAGCGAGCCATCCTACGGCCTTATCGCTGTCTTACACGATGCACCCTCCTTACTCACTGGTCAGGTCATTCGACGTACATCACAGAATACCCTGTCGCCCTCCTGGGCGACTTCTGGAGCCCGTAGCGCTGCAACACCCCCCCTGCCCGACGCATAACTATCGTCGGCGCACAGCGGGTATCCCAGCAACTACCCGGTGACAGCGTGGGCAACTCCTCCTCCACTTCCCCGACGAACCGGCTGCCGCGGCCTTCCTATCGGTTCGACGCTCAACGAGCTTCGGCCATGAACGGGCATCCCCTATTCTCGTGACGGGCTCCTACGTCTTCAGCTTCTCCTTTCTGCCGGGCGTTGCTGCTGTTTCGGCTACTGCTGTTGCTTCCGTTGCTGCTGTTGCTGCTGATGATGATGACACAGTTGCTACGCCTGATGCAGTTCCACCTCCTCCTTCTCCTGCTGGGCCGGCTGTTTGCGCTCCCTCCGCGGCGGCGGCGGCGGTGGCCCTGATTGCCCCCCGTCCTGCGGGTTCCCGTTGCCGTGCTTGGTTGCTGCTACTACGGTTGCGCTCCCGCGTGGCGCTCCTGCTACGGCGGTCGTAGCTGCTACGGCGGTCACGACTGCGACTGCGGCTCTGTGCATCTAACTTGAAAATGGTACGATGCTAAAGCATCCATTGCCGCTTATGTAACGGGGTAAACACAAACCTACCAGACCCCTGGAAACACCACAGCATCCAAACCTCCGGGAGGGGCCCACCTTCACCTCCCCTCTCCGCGATAACACAATGACAAGTGCTTGCCTCCACTTGCAAGGTGCTATGCCCTCAGTGCTTACCTTCACTGAACTTAATCCACGGAGGCGCTCACCTCGCCACAAACCCGGACCCGAGGACACTCAACAGCATACAAACCTATCAGATTCCTGGAGCTCGTAGCGCTGCAACACCCCCCTATCGGGTGCACGCTGCCGAAGTGGAAGGCACTCCCTTGTATGAGTTGGCTTGTTGTTCCAGAGCCCCGGTGTTTGGCGGCACTGCCACCGTCGAGATGCCTCCCAGTCCCAAGTCTGCCCCCCAGGCCCGGTGCGCGAATTCGTCCTCGAAGTCGTGCCTCATGTGCTTCGGCCGCTCATGGAAGATCTTGAGTTTGGTTGCCAATACCCCCCTATCCTTGATCCGGCGTCCTCTCATAGTCGCTTGATAGCTCAGACCGGGCTGCTCGATGGAAGTGATTCGCTACGCCCCGGTCCAATGCTCGTGCGCCCGCTTCGCGTGGATGCCTTCCCTTCCGCGTTTGCTGGCCGCCGCATTGATCAACACCCTGTTACCCACCCGCGCCTGCTCACCCGAGGAATTCCTCTGAGTTGCCGCGTTGTGCCGCGCCCTTCTGCGGCTCTTTTCCCCCTGCCGCCTCTTGAGTATCCCGCTCAGCCCCCAGAACATCTGCTGCCTCTCCGCCACGAAATTGGGCGAATTCACGCCTCGTGTGCTTCGGCCGCTCATGGAAGATCTTGAGTTTGGCATGCCAATACACCCCTTCGAATTCGCGCTTCATGCGCTCTGGCCGCTCAAGGAAGATCTTGAGTTTGGCTGCCAATACCCCAACACCAGCTGTGCAATGGAGGATTTCGTCGAAACTCATCTTTCCAAGCTCTGTGTGAAACTTCGCTCAGGAACGTTTGGTGCACCCCTACTGTGGTAATATGAGGGTACTGACGTTTGACTTCGAGCAAGTAAGTCGTTTGAAGGTACTGATATGACTTCGAGTAAGTAAGTCGTTTGAAGGTTCAGACATTCGTGACACCACTCCAAGTACTGACGTGACTCCGAGTCAGTAAGTCGTTTGAAGGCACTGACGTTCACGCCACGTTTGAAGGTACTGACGTGACTCCGAGTAAATAAGTCGTTTGAAGGTACTGACGTTTGACTCCGAGTAAGTAAGTCGTTTGAAGGTACTGACGTGACTCCGCGTAACTAAGTCGTATGAAGGTTCAGACGTTCACGCCACCCCGCCAATAATTGACGTGACTCCGAGTAAGTAAGTCGTTTGAAGGCACTGACGCTCACGCCACCTTCACGCCACCCCCCCAAGTATTGACGTGGCTCCGCGGAAGCAAGTCGTTTGAACGCGCACGCCACGTTTGAAGGTACTGACGTGACTCCGAGTAACTAAGTCGTTTGAAGGTACTGACGTTTGACTCCGAGTAAGCAAGTCGTTTGAAGGTACTGACGTGACTCCGAGTAAATAAGTCGTTTGAAGGTTCATACGTTCACGCCACCCCCCCAAGTCGTTTGAAGGTACTGACGTTTGACTCCGAGTAAGTAAGTCGTTTGAAGGTACTGACGTTTGACTCCGAGTAAGTAAGTCGTTTGAAGGTACTGACGTGACTTCGCGTAAGTAAGTCGTTTGAAGGTTCAGACGTTCACGCCACCCCCCCAAGTACTGACGAGACTCCGCGTAAGTAAGTCGTTTGAAGGCGCTGACGTTGACGACAACAAATCATGAGTCCTCAAACGTCATTCATCCACCACCACTTCCAGATCGTACCCCTTGCAAAACGGTTTTCGTGAAAGTAGTTGTAGAAAGGTGGTGACAAACACCCCCCCAGAACGGAAACTACCTACCAGGTACTGCCTATTGGCCTTCCAATCCCACGTTTCGATTCGTTTCAACACTGGGCCACTAATCTTGGAGCGTCAAAAAGCAAGGTATCCTGTTCGGTTACACTATGACTACAGCATGTTTTCCAGCATTTGTCATGCAATTTAGCATTCCTACAACCGTTCCTCTCCGATCAGACGGATCACCCGATGCTCGGAGACAGACGACAAAACAGGGATGCGTGGTACGCTCAACAACTACACGCGCGCGTTCGAAAATTAAGGGAACCTTTAGTTTGGGCATTGGGCATATGTGGCCTTTTAGAACCTCCCTCCCATTGCGGGGGCGAAACACTTGGAATTAGGGTAAAATTTACGTACATGTACGGCAGTGCAGCACTCAAACGGTGAATATGCCCAGTCGTCATTGGGAACCGTGTCAGATACTTGAACAAAGTCAAGCTTAGTTGACTCTCCGTTCACCGCGTCAGCGACTAAGACGGCGCATGAGTATGCGTGCTGGGGAGGGGCTTTGTTTTCCTATCGGAAACTACCAGGTAGCAGGTTTTCTCTCCTCAGTTTGATTTGCATTGTGTATCTCGTGTCCACCGCTTAGGATGAATGTATTTGTTCTGGAAGAGCAGTCACACTTGCTACAGGCAAAGCGCTCCGGATAGAAGCCAACGCTCCGGGGTCCTTTCGGCACGAGGTAAAAAGCGCCTCTTTTCACGCCACGGTTTGGTTTACTTTCCGGAGTTCTACAGTAGCCCGCTCTATGCTCTATGCTGGGCATATATGCCACGTTCACACTCTGCCCCAGTTCATGCCCCGACTGACCAATTTACCACGCAGTCTGCGGTCCTTGTCGGTGGACCCTTGTAAGCGCTGTCCTGAATACAGCTTGGATTACGTTCAAGGTGTCATTTTGTTGTCATTGATACGGGATGGTATCCCATATCGGGTAACTCGGTAGTACCGTTTCTCCCAAGTACTGGTACTGTACCATTTAGTTAGTGCCTGGTACTCGTTTGTTTTCTTCAATCGAGACGCATTTTAATTACAGACTATTTAGTGGCCGGAGTTCGGAATGTGTTCTATCAATATTAATAGTGCGAGGACATCACACGAACTATGTGTCTACCCCACTCTCGTTGTCTTACAGCTTTGACCTGCTGGCCAGATTCGTTCTAGCACAACCCAGGCTTCACCTAATGCTTGGGTACCGTATGGGGCCTACATGACACGAGTTAGTTACCGCAGTGTCTTCTTCAAAACCAAACCGATATAGAAACCGCTCGACGCCCACCAACCCTGCAGTGTTTCTTCGCACGAGTTTGCCGAATGTTTAAAGCTTGTATTATCACTTCGTAGTTATGTAATTCATCATTAGATCCTACATAGTCCGCCCAGGACAACCTTTCAACTCCTACTCGTAGGTTTACCAGATACCAGTAGGTTTTAGTGTGGCGCTTGTTTCGTTGTGTCGCAGTCATGCTTAGAGACATAACTATATGTACGACGATTGGTCTCATCACTACTGATGTTGTGGTCCAAGCATCGCGGCAAGATTGCTAGTCACCAAAATATACGTGGTTTTCTTGAAAAATCCATGTTTGCCAGCCGACAGTGCACGGTGTTGTCGAGGGGTTCATCGTTCTATGTGGGTGGTTATGTACGCCCAACCGGCGTAAGGCTCAACATTGTTAGTTTCCGTTATCACCTAACCGAGCAAACGGTACACGAGAGCATGCGTGTATTAGTACGTACGACACCTTTGGCTTGTATCGACACCTGTCGGTTGCGTTTGGTTTTGAAGACATTTTGTGGTCAATAGCATGCAGTCATTTATTAACGAACATGCATGTGTGTGCGATCATGAAAAACGAGCGAACATACCGGCACGAGCAACAGGCAAACGGAGCACGAGCAACGAGTATGCCTGCATGCATTGACGAGACAAGTATCTTCAAAGCCTTACGAAACAAACAGGCAGACCGCCATCGGCAGCGTGAATACATAACAGCATATCACACGAATCACCCTCATACAAGGCAGGCAACACCGAAAACATGTGGATGTATGCATATAACGAGTACCAGGTATCCCATAACATATTATGCAAGACAGAACGTGGGATTATACAAAGAACACGATCACATCATATCACAGTTTTGCAAACATTCGCATCGCCTGTGTTGTCCGTTCTTATTCCTTATAATTGGCGGACTAATTATGTGCGCGGAAGCTAATGAGTATGGCTGTTTCCTATTGCAACGTACCGGGTCAAAATACCAGGGAAAGCCAGTGAAAGGCCAACGTACCGGGTGAGAAGACCCTAACGGGCGAAAGAAGTGGAATTCCAACGTATCAGGTACGAGGAGACCATAACAACCCGCCATGACTCTCGTTGTGTGTGCTCTCAGTTGTTTCAACGTAGCTTTCATTCACCCCCGAATAATAACCTGCTGTACACTGCTCAGTTGAACGGCTTCCCAACAACATTGTTACAGTACTTCATGCCGGGCCGATATTTTGCTCCCATAGTAGGGGACACTCATCCCGTACCTGTGTAGGGGCGTGTGGGGCCAAAGTTAGACGTCTCCACGCTTGTGAAAGCAAGAGGAACGGTAGACCCAAGGATCTAGAGAGCTTTTGCCGTGCGACCTTCAGTCCCGTGAACGGTTATATTGATAGTAGTATAAATACCGTATATACCGTGGATACATCCTCCACGTATGATATGTGGCCTTCTACTATAAATCGTCATTTCTACCCGGCTTCATCACCGTAGTATGCCCCGTATGAATGCCAGATACTCGTATACATACGGTGTGTGTGGTACATCCTGATATGTCGCTTTTCAACGCGTTAAAAGCGAAGAGTAGTAGTCTAGTCTTCGATGCTCTTGCATGTCTTGGCGCATACCTGGTAGGAGACATGGACTACTGTATTGCTTAAAGGAAAGCATAGCCCCGAAATTGCAGGGGTGTGCATCATCCAGGTATTTATCGCCTGGGTGGGATCTGTATCATCGATAAAGGATAGGTGATCCTTATTGATGATCTGAACACCTCTACTGGGTGGGGTCAGCACGATCTGCATGAACCTAACCCTAACCCTAATCGAACATACATGTGCCGTGATTAAATAACTGATGAATTGCTTTGCGTGGGTGGGTCCGCATGACCCGAAGGATCTGTACGATCTGCAGGGTCTGCATAATGTAGATGTATCACTCTTTTCTTTGGCGGTGAGATCTGCTTGGTCTTTATGATTGCACTTGCGTGTAGGGTGGGATAATCTGAACGCCATGTGTGCATGATGCGGAGGATCTGCATGATCGATTATCTACACACTCCAATTTGTAGTTTGCCAGGAGAGACAGGTATGTTCCGTATCATTTCCACTTGTATGCCAGGTGGGATCTGGTTGATCTTAATGACATGCTAATGTTTAACCGGAAGGGTATCTGTCTGATTACAGTTTTCATAGATGTGTACCTGAGTAGAATATGTGTGAGCTGTACAATCATTACAACTTGACCGGGATGGGATCTGCCCGATCTGCCGATATGTACATCTTTAGCGAGATAGGGTTTGCACGATCCGCATGATCTGCACATAGCATGTTTATCGGTGGATGTCATTGATATGCAGAATCTGTATAATCTGCAGGATTTGTATGATCTACCTGGGTGAAATCTGTGTAATCTGAATGATCTGTACATATTAACCGGGATACGGTCTGTACGATTTGGAGGATCAGCATGATCTGCAGGATGTCTGTGTAATCCGGAGGACCTGTAAAAGCTGGATACTTCACACTTGTTTCAGCATGATTATTAGTAGCAACAACAGGAGCAGCAAGATAAGCAACCGCGTGACACGGGCAAAAATAAAAGTAAGGGTAGCAGCAGGAACAGCAACCTGTGCCAGCAACAGCAGTAGTAATAGCAGCTATACCGCGATTTTGTGTCGTAGTAGTAGTAGTAGTAGTAGTAGTAGTAGTAGCGGCAGCAACAACAGAAGTGTTAGCAGAATATTAAGCAAACCGCGTGGCACGCGCACATTGTACAAAGGGCAGTAAACACTCGGCTACAATATAACACACAACGCTATACGAGGTTAGAAGATCCGACAAAAGATTATTCGCACCGAGATACCTAGAAAAACACTACCATACGTCGTTCATTGTGTACTGCGGCATTGATGGTATGTATCATTAGTGAGGGACGGGCCAAGGGCCGACGCGTTGGCGCCGGCCTCGAGGCCTGCGCCGGCACATAGTTTCTCACCGTCGACCACCATTTTAGTGCACGACCACAGCGTCTTTAGGGCATACAGCAGTACATGGTGTCTCGCAACGTGTATGGTATGTGTCGGTAGTGAGGGGCGGGCCACCGGCCGACGCGTTGGCGACGTGGTGGATACAGCTTGTTCTCGCGTCTTGTGGCCAAGCAGAGCACTCAGCAGCAGCAGCAGCAACAACAACAACAACAACAACATTCAGCAGCACTCGAGAGCAACACTTGATTCGAGCAGCACGCGCACGCCTGTTGTTGCTGTTCTTGTACTGCTGCGTACTGCTCGAGCAGGACTCGAGCACACGAGCATGAGTAGGTGTCAAGCATATTGCACCGCAAAAAAAAAGACACGCCACCACGATTACTCGATTGCTCAAGCGCAACGAGCACGAGACAAACACGAGCACGGCGTGGCCAAGCAGTCACGGGCACACGAGCACTCAGCACCACCACCACCACCCAGCGGCCCTGGAGCAACACTCGACTAGAGCAGCACTCGTACGCCTGTTGTTGCTGTTGTTTTGCTGCTGCGTACTGCTCGAGCATGAGCTCGACATTATTACACGAAACGCAATACGTGGTATTAATGCAAAGATCCGATAAATATATGATGAATCGCACCTAGATACTAAAAAAACAATCCCATGTACGTTGTGGATACAGCGTGTTGTCATGTCATTGTGGCCAAGCATTCGCACTCAGCAGCAGCAGCAGCAGAAGCAGCAGCAGCAGCACTCAGCAGCAGCAGCAGCACTCGAGCAACACTCGATTCGAGCAGCACTCGTACGTCTGTTGTTGCTGTTCTTGTACTGCTGCGTCCTGCTCGAGCAGGACTTGAGCGCACGAGCATGAGTAGGTGTCAAGCATATTGCACCGCAAAAAAAAGGACCTGGGACCACGATCACTCGATTGCTCAAGCGCAACGAGCACGAGACAAACACGAGCACGGCGTGGTCAAGCAATCACGGGCACACGAGCACTCAGCACCACCACCACCACCACCACCACCCAGCGGCCCTGGAGCTACACTCGACTAGAGCAGCACTCGTACGCCTGTTGTTGCTGTTGTTTTGCTGCTGCGCACTGCTCGAGCATGATTGAGCTCGATATTGTTACACGCAACGCAATACCTGGTACGTGGTATTAATACAAAGATCCGATAAATGATGAATCGCACCGATATACTAAAAAAACAATCCCATGAACGTGGTGGATACAGCGTGTTGTCATGTCATTGTGGCCAAGCAGTCACTGGCACATGAGCACTCAGCAGCAGCAGACGCAGCAGCAGCAGCACTCTGCAGCACTCTGCAGCACTCAGCAGCACTCGAGCAACACTCGATTCGAGCAGCACTCGTACGCCTGTTGTTGCTGTTCTTGTACTGTTGCGTACTGCTCGAGCAGGACTCGAGCGCACGAGCATGAGTAGGTGTCAAGCCAATTGCACCGCAAAAAAAAGGACCCGGGACCACGACCATTCGACTGCTCAAGCGCAACGAGCACGAGACAAACACGAGCACGGCGTGGCAAAGCAATCCCGGGCACACGGGCACTCAGCAGCAGCAGCAGCAGCAGCAGCAGCAGCAGCAGCAGCAGCAGCACCCAGCGGCCCTGGAGCAACACTCGACTAGAGCAGCACTCGTGCGCCTGTTGTTGTTGCTGTTGTTCTGCTGCTGCGTACTGCTCGAGCATGATTGAGCTCGACATTATTACACGCAACGCAATACCTGGTACCTGGTACGTGGTATTAATACAAAGATCCGATAAAAGATTAATCGCACCGAGATACTAAAAAAACAATCCCACGCACGTGGTGGATACAGCGTGTTGTCATGTCTTGTGGCCAAGCAGTCACGGGCACACGAACACTCAGCAGCAGCAGCAGCAGCACCCAGCGGCACTGGAGCAACACTCGACTCGAGCAGCACTCGTACGCCTGTTGTTGCTGTTGCGAACTCGAGCAGCGCTGCTGTGTGCTGTAGTTGCAGTTGCAGCAAAAAGTGAGAAAAACGAAATCTTTGCAGCTGAACATACGAAGATCCGGGTAGGAGTTCAAGCCTCTGGATGGCTTTTCGGAAGCGGGACCCCATCCCCTGAGTTGCTTGCTGGGTCACGTGACTTTGACCATGTGGAGCATGGGCCACGGAGCCCGGCCGGAGCCAACGCTTGTACCGTACTGTCCACGCCGCCCCCCTGCGGGCCCCGCAGCAGGAAGCACGAGAAAAGACCCGCGGCCAAACGAGAAAAGTGAACTATTCCGGAAAAAAGTCTATTTGGTACTAAGTAATATCAAGCCTCGCAGTACCATCATACCATGTACCAACATATCATGATAACACAACAGGTAGGTACACAAGAAGAGCAAGCTCTCTGAATCCAAGACATTTTCCACGACAACATGCAGCAGCAGAACGATCGATGAGTTGGATGGTGACACAACTACTGTATAGCGTCGTTGCTTCGCGACCGACGCGCGGTCAGCGGGGGGCGCATCTCTCCGTGGCCACTGCAACAACAGTCGGCTGGCGCGGGTTTGGGTACCGAGAGAAGCGCACGCGGCGCGCACGTCACGGTAGATACGTACTCGTAGACTACAGCAGCAGCGGCACAGCAGCAACACCCGACGCGCGGTCAGCGGGGGGCGCATTTCTCCGTGGCTACTACAACAGTCGGCTGGCGCGGGTATGGGTACCAAGAGAAGCGCACGCGGCGCGCGCCTCTCGGTGGATACGTACTCGTAGACTACAGCAGCAGCGGCACAGCACCAGCACCAGCAGAAGCAGCACCAGCAGCAGTCAGTCATATTGTGAAGTACAAAATACCAAAACGAGTTAACTCGGCACGTCTCTCCACAGTAGTAGTTAGTAGCAGTAGTTAGTTGCAGTAGTAATGCAGTACGAGAGCTTATTTAAATGAAATTGTACTGGAAATAGAGGTAATAATTCGGGGAGATGGCTGAAAAAAAATCTCGATCCGTCTCGAATGGTGAAGAATAGGCTTTTTTTCAGGTGTGGGATGACCGTGGGACGCCGCCGGCAAGCTCTTGCCCCCTAGAGCATCGATCCCCCTGATTTCTTCGAGCCCGTCATCTATACTACAGTAGTTGCCCTTGTCCGCCACGAAGCGGGTTGGCCGTGGGCTGAGTCTATGTCGAGATCAAGCGTCTATTATTGTCGCATGAGATGATCTTTACCAGCAGCGTGTTGACACTTTGCGACGAGAAAAAACAAATTGCGCCGCCGGCAGCCGAAAAGAGCGGCGGTACTCTATAGTAACCCCGCTTTTGGCTTCTTGCAGCAGCACAAAGGTAGAGATATCTTGTCAATCTTACTTTTTGCTTTTTACTTCGCTTTCATACTGCGATCCTCGTGACACATATATATTTCGCAGTATAAGAGTCTACCACTATTACTACTGCTGCTACTACTACTACTACTACTACTACTACTACTACTACTACTACTACTACTATTATATATAAACAAAACTATAAATTCGTTTTCTCTGGTCGGTCGCCGTGGGGGCGTTTCGGTGCCCTTTCGCAAGATCGTCAGCCTTGATTCGCGAGAGCTTTGTGCTATTCGCGAGTGGAGGGACTTTTCGGGAACAGATTCAACAGGACTGCCGTTGATCTCAGCTGCTTTGGCCCGAAGAGACCGGCTATGAGACGGCATACATGCGATAGTAGACCGATTATTTTTCTATTTTGTTCCCGAATAGTTGAAACACAGGACTACGACGCGGGTCATTGGATTATTTGCGTGCGTGGACACATGTAGACAGCACACGACGGGCGTCACGCTGGTGCTGCCTCTTCGCATACCGCTTGGCCAGTTGGCCTCCTACAGGCGTTGCTCCTGCTCGTGCCGCTCCTGCTCGTGCCGCTCCTGCTCGTGCCGCTCCTGCTCGTGCCGCTCCTGCTCGTGCCGCTCCTTCTGGTGCCGCTCCTGCTGGTGCTGCTTTTGCTCTGGCTGCTTCTGTTGGTACCGGGTGCTCCTCCCGCTAGTGCTGCTCCTGCCTGGTAGATGGCATCGCCTGCTCCTGGTGGTGCTGCTTCCACAGAGTGGACTGCCCTTTTTCCTGCTGCCGATATTAAAGGTTCTACCTTCAATACACCTCTGCCTCGCCCTCTTCTGGCGGATCTTGGAAGCCCATGTCGAACAGAACCCCCCTGTCCAAGTCAGTGCTCAATCCCACTGTAAAGTGCAACCGCTGCATCTCCCAGCTATATGATGGAGACAGAACTTTGGAGGCAAGGTCGATTTTGCGACCGGCGACCACGACACCTGCCCCGGCAGCGGGATAATCTTGAAGTGGCCCAAAGACTGTGAATTATGCGCCAGGCCTATCGACGTCCGCACCGTGTCCTTCACGCTCGAGACAGGAGGTGGCGGTGAGTTGTGTTCTGTGCTTCTCTGTTGCTGTTGATGTTCGTGGTGTTGTTGTGTGCTACCGATTTATACCGCCGCGGCTGCTGTTGTTGTTGTTGTTGTTGTTGTTGTTGTTGTTGTTGTTGTTTGTCGACCTTTACACTAAATCCAAGACAAAAAACGTACCTGACACTAGTAATGCCATTTGTTTATGCGCTACTGCGCCTACTGCCATTTGCTCTTGTGCTGCTGCTGCTGCTGCTGCTACTGCCGTTGTTGTTTACAGCTTGCGTTCGTTTCCCCAACAGTGTCTACGGCCGCTGCTGCTGTTGTTGTTTTTGCTGCTGCTTCTTTTCCTGCTGCTGTAACCCCGCGCGCCTATCGTCCCTGATGCTGATTTTACTGTGTACGCAGGCGTCGTTCGCGTTGTTGCTGTTGTACGCAGCTTTGAGTCGATGTCTGCCGCCGCTGCTGCTGCAGCTGTTGTCTGGGTTGTTGCTGTTCCCACATGTTGTCGACCTTCAGCACTAAATACAAGACACAAATACATACCAGGTACTACAGTAATTTCGAGTTTTGTCTTGCACACCACCTGGTACAGCAGTGCGTATAACCAAAAAAAAATGGCCATTTTTTTTTTCTTGATACGAGCTCATGTTGCAGCGCTACGGGCTTCAGGAGTCGCCCAGGTGGGCGACAGGGTATTCTGTGATGTACGTTGACTGACCTGACCAGTGACGCACGGAGGGTGCATCGTGTAAGGCAGCGATAAGGCCGTAGGATGGCTCGCTGTCATATCGATGTAGGTATACAATGGAGTGTCCCTGGCGGGGGAGGCCATTGTCTGGGTCATGGAAACCCCGTATCGGCTGTAATGGTCGATACGGGTGCTCTGTGGCCCTACCTGGGGTTAGTCAATCCCACCAAAGAACGAAAGAAACAAGTCAAACCATATCCTGTTCACACACCGTGCATGAGTCTAGCCCACCACGTTCATGTCAGTTGCCCATAACGTGCATGTCAGTTAATCCCACGTCGCATTCGCTGAGCAATACCAACACTCAACTCTCGTGGCGTCTGGCCACCCCGTGGCCTGAGAGGATTTAGGAGCGAGGAAAGGAGGAAATCCCCATGAGGACTCTCTCAACGAACGACAACAGCTGGCTATCGAGGTGAGACCGAGCCGATAGCGGCACACAAGAGGAGGCAGCTGTAACATGATGAACCCAGGACGATGACAGAGAGAGGGGGAGATTGGAGCGCAAGGTCATGAGCTCTGGCGGGGACACGAGAGATCGGTACCCAGGGAATTTGTTTGGCCCCGAGCACCTGGGCCCGAGTTTTCTCCCGGGCGGAACGAGGGCCCGAATAACTGGGCCCGAGAGTCCTCCTGGGCGGAATGAGGCCCAAACATCGGGGCCCAAGTTTTCCCTGGGTGGGATCAGTGTCTCTGCCCGAGCTTTTCCGGGATGGAATCTGATTGGTGGCCAAGTATCGAGCCCCGAGTTCTGTCCGGGATGATGGAGTCTGATGGGTACCAGCGGCGAGGGATACACGTAGAAACTACGATAGAGTACATATATTCGGGTAGCACTACTGCTGTTTATAGGAGTGACCATGCATAACGTATCAGGAAACAGTAGTCACGGCAGGTAGCCACCATCGCATACTCGCGATAAGGCAGCACCAAAAAAAAGGAAGGCCACAAATCTCTCCGTCCTGACCCTCGATTTGTTTTTTGTTCCCGCGCACGCCTTGACGATTGTTTGCGGCCGGCCTTCGCCTCAGGTGTAACTCTCGTTTTTTTGCGGCCGTTCTCCGCCTCAGGCGTCACTCTCGATTTTTTTTGTTTTCGGCCCCGCACATCTCGTCTGTGTTTTTTGGTGCGGCCGTTTTTTTTCTTGCTGTGCGGTACTCCTCGAGGAAAAAAATGGGGGGGGTCGGCTGTATTCATTTAGACTACCATGGCAATACGTATGCGTACGACTCTAATAATCAGCCCAACCTGAGCGACAGCAGTATTTTCGTGGTCACATGTCACATGTAACTGCTGTTTGTTGAAGTATACCTCGCTGCTGGTATCGAAACAGGGAGTACTTTTGAATATCGTTGCGGGAGGAGCGCTTTCCGTAGATGGTTCAAAGTTTGAAGTTGTACGCAGGAACCGATAACCTACCATGCCCCGAGCACTGAGTAATAGCTGCCTGGAGCAAAGGCGCCTCAACTTGAAAATTACACAGAAAAGCCGTATCCCCGTCTACAATACCATCAGTAGTCTATACACTACCTGGTACGCAGTTTCACACGATGCTCAAAAAGATGAGAAGATGGTATACCAGGGTAAATTATACGACGAGTTGCATTACCGTGCGTACACGACTAAGAATATGAATATTAACGATAGTACATGTAATGTGGAAAAAATATAGGAAACCATACTCCTATTAATACTACTACTGCTCTACTCTGTACCTGCAGTCTTTTTTTTTTTTTTTTTTTCTACCCCAAACAGGGTAACCTCTCGATACACGGTTAAGCATACAGGGGGGGTGGCTCGCAGTATGTATGCTTTTGACAACATCAATAAAGGGCGTTTAGGGGCTATATATAATACTACACACTCCCGTAAAACTGTACCAGGTACCTGGTAGGCCGTATGGCAAAATCCTTAGGGACCATTTCGTACCTCTCTCTTCCCATCTTTTCGAGTCATGATAACGCGTTGAAAAGCGACATATCAGGATGTACCACACACACCGTATGCACACGAGGACCAGGTATCTGGGATTCATACGGGGCATACTACGGTGATGAAGCTGGGTAGAAATGACGAGTTTTAGTCGAAGGCCACATATCATACGTGGAGGATGTATCCACAGTATATACAGTATTCATACCACTATCAATATAACCGTTCATGGGACTGAAGGTCGCACGGCAAAAGCTCTCTAGATCCTTGGGTCCATCGCTCCTCTTGCTTTCACAAGCGTGGAGACGTTTAACTTTGGCCCCACACATCCCTACACACGTACGGGATGAGTGTCCCCTACTACCGGAGCAAAGTAATGTTGTTGGGAAGCCGTTCAGCTGTGCAGTGTACGGCATGTTACTATTCGGGGGTAGATGAAAGCTATGTTGAAACAACTGAGGGCACACAACGAGAGTCATAGCGGGTTGTTATGGTCTCCAAGTACCCGATACGCTGGAATTCCACTTGTTTCACCCGTTCGGGTCTTCTCACCCGGTACGTTGGCATTTCACTGGCTTTCCCTGGTCTTTTGACCCGGTACGTGGCCATAGGAAACAACCATTCTCATTAGCTTTCGCGCCCATAATTAGTCCGTCAATTATAAGAAAGAAGAACGGACAACCCAGGCGATGGGAATGTTTGCAAAACTGTGATATGAGGTGATCGTGCTCTTTGTATAATCCCAAGTTCTATTTTGCATACTATGTTCTAGCTTCCGCGCACATAATTAGTCCGTCAATTATAAGAAATAAGAACGGACAACCCAGGCGATGGGAATGTTTGCAAAACTGTGATATGAGGTGATCGTGTTCTTTCTATAATCCCACGTATGTTATGGGATACTCGTTATATGCATATATCCACATGTTTTCGGTGTTGCCTGCCTTGTAGGACGGTGATTCGTGTGATACGCTGTTATGTATTCACGCTGCCGATGGTGCTCTGCCTGTTGTTTCGTAAGGCTTTGAAGATACTCGTCTGGTCAATGCATGCAGGCATACTCGTTGCTCGTGCTCGTGCTCGTATGTTCGCTCGTTTTTCATGATCGCACACACATGCATGTTCGTTAATAAATGTCTGCATGCGATTGACCACATAATGTCTTCAAGACGAAATGCAACCGACAGGTGTCGATACAAGCCATAGGTGCCGTACGTACTAATACACGCATGCTCTCGTGGACCGTTTGCTCGGTTAAGTGATAACGGAAACTAACAATGTCGAGCCTTACGCTGTTTGGGCGTACATAACCACCCTTTAGAACGATGAACCCCTGGACAACAACGTGCATTGTCGGCTGGCAAACATGGAACTTTCGAGAAATCCACGTATATTGTGATGACTGTGGTGTAGTTTGTGACCACAGGAAAAATCTCTCTCTAGGATCAAATAAAGGGCACGGACACTGGTTGTGCTGGATGTCGACGGGTAGAAAGAATGGTTTAAGGCGAAGAACACATACACAATACGTGCAGAGTACGAGTCGAACACATACGGCCGCATTACCTTATTCATCCCGACTGCTGTAAAGTATGTATATTATCTTCATTCAGCATACCGAGCTGGTATCACATCACACTGGATACGGCAGGCACGACGCACGCATTCCGTCCAAGAGCAGAGAGAGATAGCAGTGCGACACCAACGAATAAATAAAACCTATCAACCTAGTGGCACCGGGCATATTAGTACTGGTAGTTACAAACCACCCGGCACTAGATTATCGACTACCAGGATGTCGACACAGCAGTTTGTGTCACAGAATCGGGGATCACACACATAAATAGTTGCAATCCCGTGATCACAGCGCCCGAATACTGGGGGATGCGTGAACAGTTACTCGATAGTATCATGCACGAATATTTGGAAACCGTGAAAACGGGCGTTTGTTTTACATTCGTGCTGAAAGGACCTCGGAGCGCTGGCCTCTATCCGGAGCGCTTTGCCTGTAGCAAGGGTGTCTGCTCTTCCAGAGCAAATACATGCATCCTAAGCAGTGGATACGAGATACACAATGCAAATCAAACTGAGGAGAGAAAACCTGGTAGTTTCCGATAGGAAAACAAAGCCCCTCCCCAGCGCGCATACTCACGCGCCGTCTTAGTCGCTGACGCAGTGAACGGAGAATCAAACGAGCTTGACTTTGTTCAAGTATCTGACATGGTTCCCAATGACGATTGGGCATCTTCACCGTTTGAGTACTGCACTGCTGTACATGTACATAAGGTTGACCCTAATTTTCAAGTGCTTCGCCCCCGCATGGGGAGGGCAGTTCTATATAGGCGAGGCCACATATGCCCACTGCCCAAACTAAAGGTTCCCTTCATTTGCGAACGCGATCGTGAAGTGGTTGGGCGTACCACGCACCTGTTGTGTCGTCCGTCTCCAAGCATCGAGCGATCCGCCTGATCGGAGAAGAACGGTTGTAGGAATTCTAGATTGCATGACTAATGCTGGAAAACATGATGTAGGCATGGTGTAACCGAGCAGGATACCTTCCTATTTGACTCTCCAAGATTAGTGGCCCAGTGTTGGAAACACGAAGCGAAAGGTGGGATTGGGATGCCAATAAGCAGTAGGTAGTTTCCGTGCTGGGGGGGTGTTTGTCACCACCTTTCTACAACTACTTTCACGAAAACCGTTATACAAGGGGTACGATCTTGAAGTGGTGGTGGATGAATGACGTTTGAGGACTCATGAATTAGTTTTAGAACGAAAGGGTCTCACCAGTGGACACTGTTCGGGCTGGGGGGGTGGCGTGAAGGTGGCGTGAACGTCAGTGCCTTCAAACGGCTTACTTACGCGGAGTCACGTCAGTACTGGGGGGGGGGTGGCGTGAAGGTGGCGTGAACGTCAGTGCCTTCAAACGACTTACTTACTCGGAGTCATGTCAGTACCTTCAAACGTGGCGTGAACGTCAGTGCCTTCAAACGACTTACTTACTCGGAGGCGCGTCAGTGCCTTCAAACGACTTACTTACTCGGAGGCACGTCAGTGAAGGTGGCGTGAACGTCAGTGCCCTCAAACGACTTACTTACTCGGAGTCATGTCAGTACCTTCAAACGTGGCGTGAACGTCAGTGCCTTCAAACGACTTACTTACTCGGAGGCGCGTCAGTGCCTTCAAACGACTTACTTACTCGGAGTCACGTCAGTACCTTCTAACGTGGCGTGAATGTCAGGGCCCTCAACCGATCTGCTTACTCGGAGTCACGTCAGTACTTGAGGGGGTGGCGTGAACTTCTGAACCTTCAAACGACTTACTTTCTTGGAGTCAAACGTCAGTATCTTCAAAAGACCACACTAGGGGCGCACCAAACGTTCCCGAGCGAAGTTTCACACAGAGCTTGCAAAGATGAGTTTCGACGAAATCCTCGATTGCACAGCTGGTGTTGGGGTATTGGCAGCCAAACTCAAGATCTTCCATGAGCGGCCGAACCACATGAGGCTCGAATGTGAATTCGTCCAATTTCGTGGCGGAGAGGCAGCAGATGTTCTGGAGGCTGAGAGGGATACTCAAGAGACGGCAGGGGAAAAAGAGCCCCAGAAGAGCGCGGGACGACGCGGCAACTCAGAGGAGTTCCTCGGGTGAGCAGACGCTGGGGGTTAACAGGGTCTTGATCAAGGAGGCGGCCAGCAAACGCGGAAGGGAAGGCATCCACGCGAATCGGGCGCACGAGCATTGGACCGGGGGGTAGCGAATCACTTCCGTCGAGCAGCCCGGTCTGAGCTATCAAGCGTCTATGAGAGGACGCCGGATCAGGGGTCGGGTAGGTTTGTGTGTACCCCGTTACATAAGCGGCAAAGGATGCTAAAGCATTGTACCATTTTCAAGTTAGATGCACGGAGCCGCAGTCGCAGTCGTGACCGCCGTAGCTGCCACCACCGCCGTAGCAGGAGTGCCACGCAGGAGCGCAACCGCAGTAGCAGCAACCGAGCACGGCAACGGGAACCGGCAGGACGGGGGGGCAATCAGGTCCACCACCTCCGCCGCCGCGGAGGGAACGCAAACAGCCGGCCCAGCAGGAGAAGGAGGAAGAGGTGGAACAGCGTCAGGCGCAGCAACTGTGTCATCAGCAGCAGCAGCAGCAACTGCAGCCGCCGCAGAAGCCGAAACAGCAGCAGCGACCGTCAGAAGGAAAAGCGGAAGGCGTAGGAGCCTCGTCACGAGCATCGGGGATGTCCGTACGTGGCCGAAGCTCGTTAATCGTCGAATGGATAAGGAAGGACGCGGCAGCCGGTTCGTCGGGGATATGGAGGAGGAGTTGCCCACGCTGTTACCGGGTAGTGGCCGGGATACCCGCTGTGCACCGACGATAGTTATGCGTCGGGCAGGGGGGGTGTTGCAGCGCTACGGGCTTCAGGAGTCGCCCAGGTGGGCGACAGGGTATTCTGTGATGTACGTTGACTGACCTGACCAGTGACGCACGGAGGGTGCATCGTGTAAGGCAGCGATAAAGCCGTAGGATGGCTCGCTGTCATATCGATGTAGGTATACAATGGAGTGTCCCCGGCGGGGGAGGCCATTGTCTGGGTCATGGAAACCCCGTATCGGCTGTAATGGTCGATACGGGTGCTCTCTGGCCCTACCTGGGGTTAGTCAATCCCACCAAAGAACGAAAGAAACAAGTCAAACCATATCCTGTTCACACACCGTGCATGAGTCTTGCCCACCACGTTCATGTCAGTTGCCCATAACGTGCATGTCAGTTAATCCCACGTCGCATTCGCTGAGCAATACCAACACTCAACTCTCGTGGAGTCTGGCCACCCCGTGGCCTGAGAGGATTTAGGAGCGAGGAAAGGAGGAAATCCCCATGAGGACTCTCTCAACGAACGACAACAGCTGGCTATCGAGGTGAGACCGAGCCGATAGCGGCACACAAGAGGAGGCTGCTGTAACACTCACACCGAGACAGGGGTATAGTACGCGTACTGCCATTTATTTGTATATGCGCTGCTGCTGCCGTTGTTTGTGTTTTGCACACTATAACCAACTTTCTTTCCCGAACAGTTGCCGTTGTTGTTTGCAGCCTGTGTTTCTTTCCACTCCGAGACAGTTGTCTACCGCCGCTGCTGCTGTTGTTGACACGATAACAGACAGGCATTGAGTACACTAACACGTGTCCATGTTTTATGCTGCTGCCTACTCTGCCGTCGCCGTCTCTGCCGCGAAAAAGACGTAAGGGTTTGCCAACATCATTCATCGCATCTCATTCATATTTACCTTTAGTGATTTCTGCCTGCACAGCGCACGCCAACGCGTATTTTCGAAACTGTTTTTCAAGGTGTTTTTGCCAAAATAAGGTATATCTGGCCGCTTTTCGGCCAAAATCAGTTACATTCTAAAAACAAGTACAAAACACACCCCAGGAGCCCTGCTATTGTCCAGGCTGACATCGTAACTGATTTTGGCTAGAAAAGGCCAACTTATACCAGTTTTTTTTCTACTCTCTCTAGCTTTCAACTGATTTTGGCCAACTTTGAGCCAATCAGAGGGGCCACATATGTACATTGTTGTTTCTCTCCGTATGCGTCTGCCCTCCCTCGGTTGAAATTCTTCTGCATTACGCAACGTATAAACTCTGTACTCGCACATACACGTTGTACGTCAAAGTACGTATCTACATAAATATGCATACATGAGTATGCTGGTTTCGCTTTTTTTCTTCTTTGGGATGTGCGACGTGCTTCAGTTATTGAATAGTTGTTGTGTCCTACTGCCGCTGCTTTGTTGTTTTCTATGGTCACAGCGGTCCATACATCACCATGGTCTTTATCTGCACCACCCCGCGTCGAGTTTGTCTCAGGTGTGGTACGGCAAGATAATTTCGTGCCGAGCTGGCGGTTCCGCGAGGGCGGTCAAGAAGATTTAAGCTGTCAACGGTGGGGGTGCGCCAGATTAAATACTCTTCTTGGCGCCCCCGCCGTCGCAGAACAAACGAAGCCTATTAAGAGTGACTCTCTGCAGGTCCAAGTGAAGCCCGTGGTATCTACAGCCTCAAGAAAACTGAACGACTTAGATTTTGGAGGCCATATATGGAACGCTTCTTTTTTTACCCGACTTTCATGGACAAAACACCGCTCGTGGCGCGCGTTTTTTACTTGGTTTTAGTATACACCTGATTTTGGCTCAAACGGATCAGGTATAACTGATAGAGGCATTTGCCCTTTTTAAAGTATTTGTCAACTAAACTCATACCAAGTAAAATATTTGTATTCAACACGTCTTACATGTCTCCTTTGTGCGGTCGGTTTGTTGTCTGTAATCTATGTTTGCAGGTTCGTAAGGATTGTGTCTACTGCAAAGGAACTATCGAGGACAACGGCATCTTGGTCGGCCTGTGCAAGCCCCCCCTGCACTGCTCGGGCTCCAAGCACTCCAGGAAGCTCTTCATCGCCCACGACGAGCAAGTTCAGGGCGAACGCCACGCGAAGTTCGGCGAAAGGGCTCGGGTGGAACTGAAGAAAAGCACCGCCAAGCGGGAAGGCTGTGTCGGTCGATCTCCTCGGTTCGGGCTCGGAATAGATGTTCGCACTTTAAGAGTCTGTTCTCGTGTCTATCATGATCTTCCGGTACAGCACCATACACAGTTGATCTGCCTTTGGTCTGCACCTGGGGTCTGAATATAGAGGTGTTCGCGGGCGTTTCGTTGCAGCGTACGCCTGCGTCTATATTATTTCAATACTTTCAGCAAACATCCGTTGTGCGTGTACTTGCAAGTCTGTCAGCGGGTACTTTGAGTTCAAGCGTGGGGAGCGGACTGGTTCATTTTTTTTCGGTGGGTGTTTCTTCACCTAAGAAGAATGTCAGGTTTTGCATCGCCTCCATCACGCTAGTGCCTTGGCGAGTGCCAAGGTCTAACTGACTTTTTTGCATCCTCTTTGGGTGCCGTGGACAACGAAAGATCCTGTTTTTTTCAATCTACCTTGGGTGTTTGCCAGGGTGCTGATTCCGTTGATATTAGCGACATTCGCGTTTGCGAGGGAATTTTTGCTACTACTTACTCCCGTCGCTTCGACTTCTTTGCGTTTCACGCCGGCCCCGGGCCCACTGCTACGCTTCGTTGAAGACGTTTTTTCTTGAGGAATTCCTGTCGTAGTTGGTTTGGGCGTCCGCCTAAGGTTTCGTTCGTTGTCGAACCGTTAGGTGTCGCAGGACATGTGTCGACTGGCGCTGCGATTCGTTGAGCAAGGGCTTACTGTCTGTCGATTGTGCATATCACGCTCATGTCGCCTTCATATCCCATAACAGCTGTAATACATAATTACTACCTGGTACCTGTTTTTTCGGTCATTAGAACTGCTCTCTTGCGTCACCCTCATCTGCATGTTCCACTAGTATTTTCCTTATACTCATACATACTTGGTTGTTAACAGGTGTACATTTGAGCTATTGCCCCAACTGCAGCACATACAACTGCAATTGGTGGAATAGTTCAAACCAACCCACCAAATACGTATTTCGGCAAGAGTCTTCTTACACGCTACGCTCATGCCACTCCGAAGGGAAAACTTGTATAATTATATATATACCAGGTAGGCTGAATTGTCCCGACATCAAAATAGACAGGATGATTAATTACCTTTATTATTTTTTTAGAGATCTGTATATTTTCTGAATTCGGGGAGACGAAATATACGACGGTAGCAAAGTGATCGACAGACGATTGGAGACAGAACATACTGTGTCATGTCTGTACCACACAGAGGATTGGAAAGTAAAAGCGAATTATACTTTTTCGTGCTGTCAGCATTACGGGGGACCATCGTAAATAGGACCAAATATTGTTAGAAAAAATAGTGAAATAAAAAAGGTTTTGTATGGACCGTAGGTTCTATTTAAACTTGGTCCCCCGTAAGAAGAGTTAGTGATTATGCACCACACTCTTTCACAGCATAATATTGTTTTACTAGAAGAGTGGGAATCACGAAAGTGACAGATATACGGTGGTGGCATACAGCAGCAGTGGTCTGCGGGGTTTCTTGAATGTATTGCGCTTGTACGTACGACGGTTACAAAGTAATCAGCCCTATACTACTCGTGATCGTACTATGTATAATAATAAACATATTTAAGATTACGAATTAAATATGTAGTAGTAATATAATAGTAGTATAGTAGTAGTATATTATATAGATTATATACAAGTATACATATATATAAAAGTTTTTCCTTCGGAGTGGCATGAGCGTAGCGTGTAAGAAGACTCTTGCCGAAATACCTATTTGATGGGTTCGTTTGAACTATTCCACCAATTGCAGTTGTATGTGCTGCAGTTGGGGCAATAGCTTAAATGTACCTGTTAACAACCAAATATGTATTAGTAAAAGGAAAATAGTAGTGGTACATGAAGATGAGGGTGACGCAAGAGAGCAGTTCTGATGACCGAAAAAGCACGTACGTAGTAATTATGTATTACAGCTGTTATGATATATGAAGGCGACATGAGCGTGCTATGCAACTTCGACAGTAAGCACTTGCTCGACGAATCGCAGCGCCATCAGTAGACACATGTCCTGCGACACCTAACGATTCGACAACGAACGAAACCTTTGGCGGACGTCCGAACTAACTACGACAGAAATTCCTCAAGGAAAAACGTCTTCAACGAAGCGTAGCAGAGGGCCCGGGGCCGGCGTGAAACGCAAAGAAGTCGAAGCGACGGGAGTAAGTAGTAGCAAAAATTCCCTCGCAAACGCGAATGTCGCTAATATCAACGGAATCAGCACCCTGGCAAACACCCAAGGTAGATTGAAAAAAACAGGATCTTTCGTTGTCCACGGCACCCAAAGAGGATGCAAAAAGGCCAGTTATAGACCTTGGTACTCGCCAAGGCACTAGCGTGATGGAGGCGATGCAAAACCTGACACTCTTCTTAGGTGAAGAAACCCCCACCGAAAAAAAATGAACCAGCCCGCTCCCCACGCTTGAACTCAAAGTACCCGCTGGCAGACTTGCAAGTACACGCACAACGGATGTTTGCTGAAAGTATTGAAATAATATAGACGCATGCGCACGCTGCAACGAAACGCCAGCGAACACCTCTATATTCAGACCCCAGGCGCAGACCAAGGGCATATCAAGTGTGTATGAGGCTCGACCGGCAGATCATGATAGACACGAGAACAGACTCTTAAAGTGCGAACATCTATTCCGAGCCCGAACCGAGGAGATCGACCGACACAGCCTTCCCGCTTGGCGGTGCTTTTCTCCAGTTCCACCCGAGCCCTTTCGCCGAACTTCGCGTGGCGTTCGCCCTGAACTTGCTCATCGTGGGCGATGAAGAGCTTTCTGGAGCGCTTTGAGCACAAGAAGTGCAGGGGGGGCTTGCACAGGCCGATCACGATGCCGTTGTCCTTGATAATTCCTTTGCTGTAGACACAATCCTTACGGACCTGCAAACATAGATTATAGACAACAAACCGACCGCACAAAGGAGACATATAAGACGTGTTGAATACAAATATTTTACTTGGTATGAGTTTAGTTGACAAATACTTTGAAAAGGGCAAATGCCTCTATCAGTTATACCTGATCCGTTTGAGCCAAAATCAGGTGTATACTAAAACCAAGTAAAAAACGCGCGCCACGAGCGGTGTTCTGTCCATGAAAGTCGGGTAAAAAAAGAAGTGTGCCATATATGGCCTCCAAAATCTAAGTCGTTTAGTTTTCTTTAGGGTGTAGATACCACGGGCTTCACTTGGACCTGCAGAGAGTCACTCTTAATAGGCTTCGTTTGTTCTGCGACGGCGGGGGCGCCAAGAAGAGTATTTACTCTGGCGCCCCCCCACCGTTGACAGCTTAAATCTTCTTGACCGTCCTCGCAGAACCGCCAGCTCGGCACGAAATTATCTTGCCGTACCACACCTGAGATAAACTCGACGCGGGGTGGTGCAGATAAAGACCATGGTATGGGCTGCTATGACCATAGAAAACAACAAAGCAGCGGCAGTAGGACACAACAACTATTCAATAACTGAAGCACGTCGCACACCCCCAAAAGGGAAAAAAGTGAAACCAGCGTACTCATGTATGCATATTTATGTGAATACGTACTTTGACGTACAACGTGCACGCGCGAGCACAGAGTTTCTACGTTGCGTAATGCAGAAGAATTTCAACCGAGGGAAGGCAGACGCATACGGAGAGAAACAACAGTGTACGTATGTGGCCCCTCTGATTGGTTCAAAGTTGGCCACAATCAGTTGAAAGCTAGAGAGAGTAGAAAAAAACAGGTATAACTTGGCCTTTTCGAGTCAAAATCAGTTGCGATGTCAGCCTGGACAATAGCAGGGCTCCTGGGGTGTGTTTTGTACTTGTTTTTAGAATGTAACTGATTTTGGCCGAAAAGTGGCCGGGTATACCTTATTTTGGCAAAAACACCTTGAAAAACAGTTTCGAAAATACGCGTTGGCGTGCGCTGTAGAGGCAGGAAGCACGAAAGGTTAAAAGGAATGGGATGCGATGAATGCGCGCGGGGTTACAGCAGCAGGAAAAGGGGCAGCAGCAGTAGCAGCAGCAACAATGGGCTGCGCCACCAAGTCGTGTTCTCGCGTGCGGGAACACAGCAACGACGACGACAACAACAACCACAACAACAACAACAGCATAAACAACAACAGCAGCAGCAGCGGCGGTAGACACAGGCTGGTTGGGGAAACGAACGCAGGCTGTAAACAACAACGGCAGTAACAGCGACAGCAGCAGCACAAAAGCAAACGGCAGTAGGCGCAGGAGTGCATAAACAAATGGCTTTATTTTTTTAGTACCTGGTACGTTTTTTGTCTTGGATTTAGTCCTAAAGGTCGACTACGTGCGGGAGCAGCAACAGCAAGACCACCAACAGCATACCAGGTAAACAACAGCAGCAACAGCGAAGGTTGACACCTCCCTCGGTGTGGAAAGGAACGCAGGCAGTACAAAACAACGGCAGCAGCAGCAGCGGCAACAGCAGCGCATACGCGTACTATAAAAAACACAAAGGCAAAAACATCTTGGTTGTAGATTCAGTCCTGGAGGTCGACCACATGCGGAAACAGCAACGTCAACAACAATAACAGCAGCAGCAGCAGCAGCAGCAGCAGCAGCAGCAGCAGTAGATACTGACTCAAAGGTCCCTAAAACAGCAACAACGCGAACGACGACTACATAAACCAATCTGAAACGAGAAAAGCAGCATCAGGGGCGGTAGGCGCGCAGGGTAACCAAGTCCTGTTCTCGTATATTAATAATACCAAAAATTGCAAGCTGTGTGGAAAAAACTAAACAACAGCAGCCGCGGCGGTAGACGTAGGCGACAAACAACAACAACAACAACAACAACAACAGCAACAGCAACAGAGAAGCACAGAACCCAACTCACCGCCACCTCTTGTCTCGAGCGTGAAGGACACGGTGCGGACGTCGATAGGCCTGGCGCATAATTCACAGTCTTTGGGCCACTTCAAGATTATCCCGCTGCCGGGGCAGGTGTCGTGGTCGCCGGTCGCAAAATCGACCTTGCCTCCAAAGTTATGTCTCCATCATATAGCTGGGAGATGCAGAGGTTGCACTTTACAGTGGGATTGAGCACTGACTTGGACAGGGGGGTTCCGTTCGACATGGGCTTCCAAGATCCGCCAGAAGAGGGCGAGGCAGAGGTGTATTGAAGGCAGCACCTTTTAATATCGGCAGCAGGAAAAAGGGCAGTCCACTCTGTAGAAGCAGCACCAGCAGCAGGAGATGCCATCTACCAGGCAGGAGCAGCAATAGCGGGAGGAGCACCCGGTACCAACAGAAGCAGCCAGAGCAAAAGCAGCACCAGCAGGAGCGGCACCAGAAGGAGCGGCACGAGCAGGAGCGGCACGAGCAGGAGCGGCACGAGCAGGAGCAACGCCAGCAGGAGGCCAACTGGCCAAGCGGTATACGAAGAGGCAGCACCAGCGTGACGCCCGTTGTATGCTGTCTACATGTGCCCACGCACGCAAATAATCCAATGACCCGCGTCGTAGTCCTGCTGTGTTTAAACTATTCGGGAACAAAATAGAAAAATAATCGGTCTACTATCGTATGTATGCCGTCTCATAGCCGGTCTCTTCGGGCCAAAGCAGCTGAGATCAACGGTAGTCCTGTTGAATCTGTTCCCGAAAAGTCCCTCCACTCGCGAATAGTACAAAGCTCTCGCGAATCAGGGCTGACGATCTTGCGAAAGGGCACCGAAACGCCCCCACGGCGACCGACCAGAGAAAACGAATTTATAGCTTTGTTTATATGTACAAGGTTCCCCTTCGGGATGTGGGTGGCATGAAATCCGGGGGGTGTCGCAAGTTGAAAAGGGAGACGCATGTAAAACCCTTGCACCTCTTTTTTTAGTAAACATGAACTCGGAGTGAACTGAGTCATGGGTTACTGATTTATTGCTAAAAGCGAAGGGTAGTAGTCTAGTTTTCGATGCTTTCGCATGTTTTGGTGGATACCTGGTAGGAGACATGGACTACTGTATTGCTCAAAGGAAAGCGTAGCACACAGAAGGAATTTGACGGAGTTTGTATCATCCAGGTATGTATCGCCTGGGTGGGATCTGTATCATCGATAGATGTGATCCTTGATGATCTCAACACCTTTACTGGGTGGGGTCTGCACGATCTGCATGAACTACACACATGTGTTAATCGAATATAGATGTGCCGTGATTAGCTGATGAATAGCTTTGCGTGGGTGGGTCCGCATGATCTGAAGAATCTGCACGATCTACAGGGTCTGCATACTGTAGATGTATCACTTTTTTTCGGCGGTGAGATCTGCTTGGTCTTGAGTTTTGCACGTAGTTGCGTGCGGGGTGGGGTGATCTGAACGCCCTTTGTGCATGATGTGAGGATCCACGAGGCCAGGGTCAGCGTCGCAGTACGCTCGGCTTGTGCCCTTTGTACACCGTACTCGATGTTGTGTGTGCGGTTCCTGATTCCACCCTCATAATTTGAAGACGAAATATCCACAACCTCTGATACGACATACATGTATCCAACAGAGGTTCTCGTAGAAGGTGCCACCACTACTACTGACTGCTGTACAACTACAGCAGATCTTCTCCTGTTTCTCCGTCCCCTCGTCAGTAGGAGGGTAGCCCTGACAATATCACTTGCAGCACATGGCCCGAACGTTGCTGTGGACAGACAGGCGAAGTCTGCCTATCTATGACTACTCGTAGTTGGGTTTCGTTAGTTATTACCAGGTACCAGGTACGTACGTAGGTAGAAGAAGGAGCTAAAAAAACAAAGCCGTCTGCCTGCTGCGGACAGGCTCAATCTTCCTGCTGTGGATAGGCCAAGTCTGCCTGCTGTGGACAGGCCCAGTCTGCCTGCTGTGGACAGGCCCAGTCTGCCTGCTGTGGAGAAGCATAGTCTGCCTGCTGTGGGCAGGCACAGTGTGCATGCTGTGGGCAGGCGCAGTCTACCTGCTGTTGGCACAGGCACAAAAACCGTTATGATTTTGTATTTTGAACACGGCCCAGCACAGACGTGCCTACACATACACGTTGCCGCACCTAGCTCGACGAACTGTGAACGATTTTCCACTCCACCAGGACGAGAAAGTGTCTTGCGTGTGTGTGCGTGCACAGAGCCCGCCGGGACTGGATTTGGTGGCGTGTGCGTCGAGCGCGGTGGTGAAAGGTGGACCAAACAAATGTTGAATCCACACACCAACTGACACACACACACATACAGAAAAAATCAAAACAGGCACCCTACCCCCGTACCCGAGCCGTTATGAAGAGCCTTTTTTTTCCTTGGTTAAAAACCAAGTAAAAAAGGGCTCGCTTCGCTCGCTCGCCTCATTACTAGTAATTGGTGGTAATGAGGCGCGACCTCGGTAATACCTGCAGTAGTCATATCTGCGATGCATCATACTGGGCGCATACGGATTATTTTGTATTGTGCTGAACAAACGCACACGAAGGAATATCTACCACGTACGACTACTGTACTACTGTACGCCGTCGTAAGTGCATCTCAATGATTTTCGTAAATAATGTTCTTGGCCTCTCCTGGCTCTTGATATGAAGAAGTACTGGATTTGGTCGTGTGTATCCTGGTTTCCATCTCGAAATCCGGCATAATAATTTGAAGACGAAATCTCCACTGCTGTACCACAGAACTTGTATCTCTCATCAGGGATTGAGAAATCGGCACGGACACTGCTGTGGTGCTGGATGTCGACAGGTAGAAAGAGTCAAGAACACACAACACTCGACATGTTTCGTCCAGCAGAGTGTTTTCTGGTTGAAATTCAGCACAATAAAAATCTGCATCTCACATGTTTTGTCCAACAGAAAGAGCTTATTTTTCGCAACAGGTGTCACCACAACTTTACTTGGACTGATGCACGACATCTACAGCAGCAGTGCGCCTCCCGCACCATAACAGCAGCAGCAGCACCAGTAGCAGTAGGTCACACGAGGCCAGGGTCAGCGTCGCCGTACGCTCGGCTTGTCGGTCTAACCCTTGCACCCTTTGTACGCGTACATATACACACACGTACTGTAGTACGTACCCTGCACTCGTTTTTTTTTATGTTTCCTGCTTCCCACCTCGAAAGTCGGCATACCTGGTAATATTTTCGAGACGACAACACGAACATGGCATGCCCAAAAGAGCTTCTCGTAGCAGGTGCCACAACTACTGCTGCTGTGCAACATCTACATCAGAGCTTCTCCAGCAGCAAAACAGCAGCAGCAGTAGCAGTAGGATCCACGAGGCCAGGGTCAGCGTCGCAGTACGCTCGGCTTCTGCCCTTTGTACACCGTACTCGATGTTGTGTGTGCGGTTCCTGATTCCACCCTCATAATTTGAAGACGAAATATCCACAACCTCTGATACGACATACATGTATCCAACAGAGGTTCTCGTAGCTGGTGCCACCACTACTACTGACTGCTGTACAACTACAGCAGATCTTCTCCTGTTTCTCCGTCCCCTCGTCAGTAGGAGGGTAGCCCTGACAATATCACTTGCAGCACATGGCCCGAACGTTGCTGTGGACAGACAGGCGAAGTCTGCCTATGACTACTCGTAGTTGGTTTTCGTTTGTTATTACCAGGTACCAGGTACGTACGTAGGTAGAAGAAGGAGCTAAAAAAACAAAGCCGTCTGCCTGCTGTGGACATGCCCAGTCTGCCTGCTGTTGAGTGCTGCGGACAGGCTCAATCTTCCTGCTGTGGATAGGCCCAGTCTGCCTGCTGTGGGCAGGCCCAGTCTGCCTGCTGTGGACAGGCCCAGTCTGCCTGCTGTGGACAAGCATAGTCTGCCTGCTGTGGGCAGGCACAGTGTGCAGGCTGTGGACAGGCGCAGTCTGCCTGCTGTTGGCACAGGCGCAAAAACCGTTATGATTTTGTATTTTGAACACGGCCCAGCACAGACGTGCCTACACACGTTGCCGCACCTAGCTCGACGAACTGTGAACGATTTTCCACCCCACCAGGATGAGAAAGTGTCTTGCGTGTGTGTGCGTGCACAGAGCCCGCCGGGACTGGATTTGGTGGCGTGTGCGTCGAGCGCGGTGGTGAAAGGTGGACCAAAAAAATGTTGAATCCACACACCAACTGACACACACACATACAGAAAAAATCAAAACAGGCACCCTACCCTCGTACCCGAGCCGTTATGAAGAGCCTTTTTTTTCCTTGGTTAAAAACCAAGTAAAAAAGGGCTCGCTTCGCTCGCTCGCCTCAATACTAGTAATAGGTGGTAATGAGGCGCGACCTCGGTAATACCTGCAGTAGTCATATCTGCGATGCATCATGCTGGGCGCATACGGATTATTTTGTACCAGGTATTGTGCTGAACGAACGAACACGAAGGAATATCTACCACGTACGGACTACTGTACTTACTACTGTTGTTGTTTGTTGTTGTTGTTGTTGTTCTCACATTAACTCTCTGACGAAGGAGTCCGTGGTCACACAAAGGTGCTGGAGCCCTAGGAAGATCCGAAAAACAAAAAAAAAAAAACGAAAATTCGTCTGCCTCAAAATACACGAGACGGAAAAAGCGCACACAAGATAAAACCAATGTGCAAAACTGAACTAACATGGCCGCGGGTATATCCTCTCAACTATAATATAGAAGAGTACCCCCGTTCCCACCACTAACCAACTCGTGGCTGCTGACTACAGCGGATGCTGTCTGAAGTGCTGCCTGCACCGTACGAAACGCACGGTAGTCGTGAAAACGAAAGAGGAACACACCTGCCTGCTATCTGGAGTGCTGTCAGAGTGAAGACTCGCGGATATGCAGTGAAAAAAGGAGCAATCGAACCTTACTACCACACGAATATCAACGATCGCCATCTCTTCCTGGACTGTCTGACACAAAAAGGTGCAGCACAGTTATGATACCACGTCCCTGATAATTGCGTAGGTTATTCCCCATGAAGGGTATACAACTCGTTAAACTACGAAGACCAGTGACGAGTACCGGTAGATACTATTCTGCCTCGTGAAAAACAATACCAGGAAAAAACAAACTATGACTGCTTCTCTCGTGATGATAGTGTGCGCGCAAATCATGGGTCTCCATGCACCGTCTTCCTGCCGCTCTTCATGGCCGCATCACCGCCTTGGCCCAATCCACCCGCTCCTTTCCGCGTGCACTCGTTGCCATTCCCTTCCAGTCGTTTCCCTTTCTCCGTCATCCTGAAAAACAAAATGCTCCTCGCACTTGCGGTTCTGATCTGGGAAATAAAAATTCTCGCGCAGGGGGAGGTCAATCCGTCTCTTCCCCGCACGTCGACGCTCAGTCTCCCTCCTCCCTCGTCGTCGAATCCAGCCTCCTACCGGCGCAATAGACTGTGCCGTAGTGTGGCCTGTGGTGGCGCCTGCCTCCGCGCACGGACCCCCCGATTGAGCATTGCTGCTCTGCCGCAGCTGCCTAAAAAGACGCGCGAATCGTAGGTCTCCGTGCCTGACGCACCACGTACGACCCAACTCTACTGCCGCCTGAGCGTCGCGGCCACACAGGCAGCAGCAAGAAGGTATCACTCCTTGAGGGTGAGTCCGGCCTTACACCCGCCAGAAAGACCTACCCCACTCGCTATTAGCCTGATAGGGCATGCCTCGCAGCATTCCTTGCCGAGGCAGCGAGGGGAACGGAAGTACTGTACGCCGTCGTGGGTGCATCTCAATAATTTTCGTAAATGTTCTTGGCCTCTCCTGGCTCTTGATATGAAGAAGTACTGGATTTGGTCCTGTGTATCCTGGTTTCCACCTCGAAATCCGGCGTAATAATTTGAAGACGAAATCTGCACTGCTGTACCACAGAACTTGTATCTATCTGAGGAATCGGCATGGACACTGCTGTGGTGCTGGATGTCGACAGGTAGAAAGAGTCAAGAACACACAACACGCGACATATTTTGTCCAGCAGAGTGTTTTCTGGTTGAAATTCAGCACAATAAAAATCTGCATCTCACATGTTTTGTCCAACGGAAAGAGCTTTTTCGCAACAGGTGTCACCACAACTTTACTTGGACTGATGTACGACATCTACAGCAGCAGTGCGCCTCCCGCACCATAACAGCAGCAGCAGCAGCAGCAGTAGCAGTAGGACACACGAGGCCAGGGTCAGCGTCGCCGTACGCTCGGCTTGTCGGTCTAACCCTTGCACCCTTTGTGCGCGTGCATATACACATACGTACTGTAGTACGTACCCTGCACTCGGTATTATTTTATATGTTTCTTTGCTTCCCACCTCGAGAGTCGGCATAATATTTTCGAGACGACAACACGAACACGGCTTGCCCAAAAGAGCTTCTCGTAGCAGGTGCCACAACTACTGCAGCTGTGCAACATCTACATCAGAGCTTCTCCAGCAGCAAAGCAGCAGCAGAGGTAGCAGTAGGATCCACGAGGCCAGGGTCAGCGTCGCAGTACGCTCGGCTTGTGCCCTTTGTACACCATACTCGATGTTGTGTGTGTGGTTCCTGATTCCACCCTCATAATTTGAAGACGAAATATCTAAAACCTCTGATACGACATACATGTATCCAACAGAGGTTCTCGTAGCAGGTGCCACCACTACTACTGACTGCTGTACAACTACAGCAGATCTTCTCCTGTTTCTCCGTCCCCTCGTCAGTAGGAGGGTAGCCCTGACAATATCACCTGCAGCACATGGCCCGAACGTTGCTGTGGACAGACAGGCGAAGTCTGCCTATCTATGACTACTCGTAGTTGGGTTTCGGTAGCTATTACCTGGTACGTAGGTAGAAGAAGGAGCTAAAAAAGCAAAGCCGTCTGTCTGCCTGCTGTGGACAGGCCCAGTCTGCCTGCTGTTGAGTGCTGCGGACAGGCTCAATCTTCCTGCTGTGGACAGGCCCAGTCTGCCTGCTGTGGACAGGCCCAGTCTGCCTGCTGTGGACAGGCCCAGTCTGCCTGCTGTGGACAGGCATAGTCTGTCTGCTGTGGGCAGGCACAGTGTGCACGCTGTGGGCAGGCACAGTCTGCCTGCTGTCTGCTGCTGTTGGCACAGGCACAAAAACCGTTACCAGGTATGATTTTGTATTTTGAACACGGCCCAGCACAGACGTGCCTACACACGTTGCCACACCTAGCTCGACGAACTGTGAACGCTTTTCCACCCCACCAGGACGAGAAAGTGTCTTGCGTGTGTGTGCGTGCACAGAGCCCGCCGGGACTGGATTTGGTGGCGTGTGCGTCGAGCGCGGTGGTGAAAGGTGGATCAAAAAAATGTTGAATCCACACACCAACTGACACACACATACAGACCACGGACTGCATTGAATTGTGAGTTAATGTGAGAACAACAACAAAAAAACAACAGAAAAAATCAAAACAGGCACCCTACCCTCGTACCCGAGCCGTTATGAAGAGCCTTTTTTTTCCTTGGTTAAAAACCAAGTAAAAAAAGGCTCGCTTCGCTCGCTCGCCTCATTATAATAGCTTTGGCTCGCTGGGACGCTCACCGGAGTTGGAATTTGTGGGCACGAGAGGTGGGGGAGCTGCTGCTGTGGTTGGAGGTTCGAGCGGGTGGAGGAGGCAGATGAAAAGGACGAGGATGATGCGCAGAGGGGGGAAATAACGCAGGCGGCGGTACCGCAGCAGGTTGTTGTGCTTGAGGTTGTTTGTAGCGGGTCATTCGGAGCATATATATGGCGTTCGTACGAGTATGATGTACGAAGAAGCAGGACGGAGGATTGCTCCATATACCTGCTATGATTTTGCTTTTTTGAAGCTTGCTGTCCAGATACGAGTGTTTTATATCACTACAGTAGTAGTAATTATTATACCAGGTATGACACCTACCTGGTGTGTTTGCTGTACGACACGAGTATGTATACTCGTACGTCCGGCAACTGCTGCTGTACGAGCTTCAGGCATACATACAGTAATCAACACACACGTGATTGGACCCTCGAATGGAAGGGGTATACAACGGCAGTAGCGCCAGTTGATAACCGGAGGTTTTAGTTCTTGCAGGTTCATGCTTTGTATCTGGTAGGTGATGAGACAAAGAGTATGAGGAATGCGCAATCCTCACAGGAAATAATATAACACCAGGTACCTGGTAGATGAAAAAGCAGGCCGAACGTCGAGATCTACATCATTTCCGCAGGCTACTCGCCAAACTGTGGTTCAAACGTCACGGCGAACTTCGCGACGATTTATTTTGCCGGAAAATAATTGAGAGACGACCTTCTTTCATGACGTTTTTTAAAATTTTACGGGGGCGTAAAATTTAAAAAAACGTCATGAAAGAAGGTCGTCTCTCAATTATTTTCCGGCAAAATAAATCGTCGCGAAGTTCGCCGTGACGTTTGAACCACAGTTTGGCGAGTAGCCTGCGGAAATGATGTAGATCTCGACGTTCGGCCTGCTTTTTCATCTACCAGGTACCTGGTGTTATATTTCCTGTGAGGATTGCGCACTCCTCATACTCTTTGTCTCATCACCTACCAGATACAAAGCATCAACCCGCAAGAACTAAAACCTCCGGTTATCAACTGGCGCTACTACCGTTGTACACCCCTTCCATTCGTGGGTCCAATCACGTGTGTATTGATTACTGTATGTATGCCTGAAGCTCGTACTACAGCAGCAGTTGCCGGACGTACGAGTACATACAGCAAACCCACCATCAGGTGTCATACCTGGTTTACTACTACTGCTGTAGTGGTATAAAACACTCGTAGCTGGACAGCAAGCTTCAAAAACGCAAAATTATATGGAGCGATCCTCCGTCCTGCTTCTTCGTGCATCATGCTCGTACGAACGCCATATACATGCTCCGATGACCCGCTACATACAACCTCAAGCACAACCTGCTGCGGTACCGCCGCCTGCGTTATTCCCCCCTCTGCTCATCATCCTCGTCCTTTTCATCTGCCTCCTCCACCCCGCTCGAACCTCCAACCACAGCAGCAGCTCCCCCACCTCTCGTGCCCACAAATTCCAACTCCGGTGAGCGTCCCAGCGAGCCAAAGCTATCATACAGACGCACTTGAAGAGTTGTTGCTCCCGGTCACCCTCACAGGCCCAACGCCACTCCCCTCGACCCCCAGTCCGGCATGCTGCGGCTCTCCACAGCCTTGGCGATGGTCTCGGCTCGGCGGGGTGCCAGTGCAAAGGGAATGTATTTTGCGCTCGCTGTTGGTGTGGTTGCATGCCCCTTGCTGCGCGCACCCGAGGACATGTTTCCTCTCGTCGACAAGAAACTCAACATGCGATCAGCGCAGAGCTGTAGATGGGTTTCACACAAACAGAAAGCAGTATCTATCTCCCGCGGTGCCGGCCGGCCACACGTTGAAGCGGTATATGTCGTCGTCGTGCACTGCTGCTGCTGCTGTGGATTGCTTACAGCGCACGAGATGAGGGATGCCAAGGCTGGGAGATGGGGATGGCCTGGCTGCGGTCTGTTCGCAGCTGTTCATCCTCACGACGAAAAAAAATATGCCGTAGAAGTACCTCTCGTCAGATTTTTTCGTCGTGGTAAAATTTCTAGGTTTTTGACTTTTTACGTATAATTTAGCGGCGTAACCTCGAGACGACTTTCTTTTGGCGAGACGACGATCTTCACGACTTTTTGTTTTTACGGGGAATCCCTATAATCTGGAGGATCTGTAAAAGCTGGATACTTCTCACTTGTTTTAGCGTGTTTAGTAACAACAGAAGCAGCAAGATAAGCAACCGCGTGGCACGGGCAAAAATAAGATAAGGGTAGCCACAAGAAAAGCAACCTGTGCCAGCAACAGCAATACTACTAGCAGCTATACCGCGATTGTGTGTAGTAGCAGTAGCAGCAGCAGGAGCAGCAGAATGACAAGTAAACTGCGTGACATGGGCACATTGTACAAAGGGCAGTGAACACTCCGCTACTACTTTTAAACACAACGCTATACGTGGTACGAAGATCAGACAAATAAATGATGAATCGCACCGAGTTACTAAAAAAAAACTGCCAGGTGTGTACGTGGTGGATACAGCGTGTTATCATGTCTTGTGGCCATGCTGTCACGAGCACACGAACACTCAGCAGCAGCAACAGCAGCAACACTCTGCAGCACTCGAGCAACAACACCCGAATCGAGCAGCACTCGTACGCCTGTTGTTGCTGTTGTTGTACTGCTGCGTATTGCTCGAGCAGCACTCAAGCGCACGAGCATTATGAGTAGGTTTCCAAGCATGGCCTGTTGCACTGCAAAAAGCAGCCAGCAGACCACGATCACTCGATTGCTCAAGCGCATCGAGAACGAGAGACAAACACGAGCACGGCGTGGCCAAGCATTCACGGGCACACGAGCACCCGGCAACAGCAGCAGCAGCAGCAGCACCGAGCGGCATTCGAGCAACACTCGCCTCGGGCAGCACTCGTACGCCTGTTGTCGCGGTTGTTGTACCGCTGCGTACTGCTCGAGCATGAGCTAAAGTATTTATCGCAGGCAACGCAATACGTGATAGGGAGACCAGACAAATAAACGATGAATCGCACCGAGATACATACCACAGTACAAAAAAACTACCAGGTATGCACGTCGTAGATACAGCGTGTTCTCATTGTTTTGTGGCCAAGCAGGCACAAACACACGAACACTCAGCAGCAGCAGCAGCAGCGGGAGCGGCAGCAGCAGCAATACTCAGCAGCACTCGAGCAACACTCGATTCGAGCAGCACTCCTACGCCTGTTGCTGCAGTTGTTGTACTGCTGCGTACTGCTCGAGCAGCACTCGAGCGCACGAGCATGGGTAGGTTTCCAAGCATGGCCGAAGACACCGCGAGAAAAAAGGACACGGGACCACGATCACTCGATTGCTCAAGCGCAACCAGCACGAGACACACACAAGTACGGCGTGGACAAGCAATCACGAGCACTCAGCAGCAGCAATAACAGCAGCAGCAGTAGCACCCACGGCACTCGAGCAACACTCGACTCCAGCAGCACTCGTACGCCTGCTGCTTGCTGCTGTTGCGCTGCTGCGTACTGCTCGAGCATGAGCTCGAGCAGCACGAATTCGAGCAGCACTTGTGATACGAGTGGAGTACTTATGGGCTATAGATATATATAATATAGTCTGCAGTTTCGTAGCCTGAGGAATACGAGAATAATCCAAAGAATGGATTAACCTGGCGGATATTCCGGTAGTTGAGAGTAACCGTCTTTTAGGAATGTTCTCTAAGGCGGATAGGCTGTTAGACAAGAGTAATGTTCCTTAACGCAGATAGGATCGTAAAGTGAGAAGTTCTTATATTAGCAGAAGAACGTTCGGTAGCCATAGGAAAGTTATTTAGGAGTACGTTAGATAAGAGGAATTTAGGAGAGCTCGTAGCGTGGGGCGGGACGAGTATATTTGAGCGTCGAGTCCCACCCCCCTACCTCTCACTTCTCTACCACAGAGCACCTCCTCAGCTCTATTAATAGTCGTCAATAAAGATCTATATCAGAAGAAGCGAAGCACTGCTTCCCAGCTGCCAGATACACCTGCGTCCCTTACCCTTACCCTTACCTCGGCCATATCTTCACATCTGGCGTCGTCGGCAGGACCCGAACCTGCGCGGGAAATCACAATGGGTTTATCTTCACATCTGACGTCTTCGAATTCGACGAACCTTCTGGCCAAGCTGAGGACTGCAGCGCTTCTTCTAGATCTTCTCACGATCATGTGAGCTATCCCTACCCGGGAGGCAACTGGTTTTGAAGTCAACTTTTTCTTTTTGTTTCTTTTTGTTCCTTGTTTTGTGTTCTCTTTCGTTTTCCTCGCTGCCTATTTTCTTTCTTTTTTTTCTTTTCGAACCTGCGTTCCCGAGTGCGTTTTTAGTGCCGACGACTGTGACAAGCGGCCTAGTGGCGACAGTAGACGTTTGTCCCCTCTTAGTATAGGTGAGTAGACGCATTTTTCCCCCCTTATCAGGCACACGTACAAGTACGTACTCGTCCTCTCTGTTGTTTCTTAGTAGGTACTTGTCATATAAGTACTGCTGCTCTCGGCAGTGTGATGAGGTTTGTTTTTCCGCGCCCTGTACCCCGTCTCCGCCTTGGAATGACGAGATCGATCGCCTCCACGATACGTGACACCATGTGGTTGAATGCACCTGGAGACCCCCCCCAAATGACATCGTGCTCATCGCGCACAGCAACGAGAGCGTTTTTTATAGCGATGATCCCCTCCGCCTCGATGTATGCCCGCCCTTTCATAGGGAAGGCACGTAAAAAAAATAGGTGGAACTGCTCACATTCTTCCCCCCCGCCATTTTATCTGCACCTTCCTGTATAGACAAGCATTGTATGGGATTCGACCCTTACCACGACTACAAAGAAGCTGCTGTCGTACTGGTAGGACACGCGCAGCAGTATACTGATAGGTGGTATTTTCTTTTTAGGAACAGCGGTTGTGTGACTAAATACGCCATCCTATTATATGCATATGTGAGCAGCCTGCGAACGGCTTGGCGAGAATTGCGAATTGTATCCATTGGTACCCATCGCGTGGGATTTCGCCTGCGAGTTATTGAACGACCATACCTGGTACCTGGTACCTGATACGAGCAAGAGCATACGTATGAATTAACCTTACTGGCGACCCACCCACCACAGCGAGAAGAGCCATAAATGTACCTGGTATTTTATTTGAATGCCTTGGTTACAGGATTTCAACACATACATACTAGCCTACAAAGTCTGGTATACGAGCGAGGTACCAATAGGGGTGCGTAATACTATTTTAGTGACGAAATCTCCCGTGAACCCCCCCTTCCTTTCTCGCGATAAATTTAGGTAGACAAACGATGCACGGTCGGTGCCCCTTTCTTGATGTGATGGTGTAGCACATCCACCGTATAGGAATGCATACATTTATACTCGTACGTAGGCGAACCTTACCTGGTTGCACGTATATACAATGCGAAGAACACACACGTGCGGGTAGCGCTCTGGGAATACCAGGTATACCTGTCGACAATTCTTCTATGGTTGCACGTAGCTCTTTAGGAATATATCTGCAGGCGAATTTTAAATGTTGCTCATTCGGACCAGCCCATATCTCTGCACCCCTCTTCAGATTGCCCGTCCACACGCTGCTTCTACCCTGCAGAACAGGCTCCATGATGCACTACTTTCCTCCTGCTTTATCAATACTATAAACACAGGGTGCATGACGTCGAAATTGATCAAATTTCTGCTATTTATGCCCAACCCCAACAGCCTACAGGATACAAACGACGTCTATTATTTTTAGATTTTTTTTTCTACTGCTCTTTACGTGCACGTTTTCCAGCATTAACGATTTAAAGCGGCTTTATGTTGCCGAACCTTGTCCGTCTGCTGCCTAGGCGCATTTAAATTTGCCAGTTTTAAGCCAGAAATAAGGTATACAAGGCGCTTCGCTCCGCGGGCGGCCTACGCCGCCCGCTACGCTCGCTCAGGAAGGAAAAAAGTACATCAAACTATGCGAAGCGAACAGAGGTCCACGATTGAGTTTAGTTTTTTCAAGGATCGTAATTGCAAACCGGCGACTTGATAATGCCAAGAGTCCCGCCGCCATGCTTCAGGAAAAAACAGCTCCGACGTCAGCTTGGATGCCACATATACGCTTCGCGATGTCGTACGTACGTGCATACCCCAGGTAGGGTACTACTGTCTGTACTTATTTCCTTCTTTCGATATGCTCTATGTCTGTACTGTATGTACGAAGAAAACGAAAGCACAGCACGGCACAGCAGCAAAAACAATGAAAATGAAACCGAAAACTCGGAAAGGAAAAAAAATCCCCGTCCCCTCTCGTGTAATAATTTTCCGCCTGATTGGAATACCTTATACCCTGTCGAAAAAAAGAAAAGAAACAAATCGCACAGAAGAGCTTCTCTCTCAGCCTCGTACGCCGCCCGCCCCTCTCGCGACCACCTCGCTACCGATTCGGTCCGGGTAAAGCTTTTATCACTCTCTGCCACAATCAGCCCCGTCGCCCGCCTCGCGTGAAGCCCGGTGCTCACCGTGGCCGCCGTTCGCCAGCTCGATAACGTTGGTGTTCAAACTGCACAGCTCCCTCTTTCAACTTTAGCGTGGTCACAAAAATAAGCACCGCTTGGATATTATCTTGCCCTCCCGAACGACCTTCATAACTCGTACATACTCTATCAACAATCATAAATCTAAGCCATACAAAGCCCGTTCATGCATCCCTCGTGTCTCGAGGGACACGCGACGCCTAGGCACGAAAGCGGCGACCGCGCTCCTTGCAACCCCCCCTCTACCCGCCAGCACCCGCTGACACCCGCGACGGTGCCGGGTCCTCCCGCGATGCCGTGCTCGGAGAACACGCACGCACACGAAACGAAAGAAGAAAAAAGAAACAAAGGACCGAGAAAACAAAGAACTGCTGGAAAGGTCCGTCAAGTAATGAAAGGAGGCGGTTTGGAAGTGGGAGCTCTGAGAGGCCAGGGATGCACCAACCGAGCACGCTCAGGGGTTGTGATCTAAGTATGTAGTTCTATATATGCTGCACAAATATGTCCGGCTACAGCTTCTTACGTGCACGTTCCGCAGCGTTACCGACGAAACGAGGCTTTGTGGCGCGCAACCTTGTCTACTGCTGTATACGTCTACCCCCCCCAGCTGTAGCACATCAAAACAGGATGTATGCTACCTGATCTGGTCCGAATATTTGTTTGATCGTGTTTGTTTTCCCTTTCTTTTTTTTGTTTTCGACGTGTGCCTTCCTTTTTTTTTCTTCTCTTTTATTTTTTGCTCCCACCTTTAGTCAAAGCAGGGTAGACACTGTTCAAGTTTGTAACAAGTGTTATTTTCCAACGCACCCCACCCCCACCAGCTTTTACAAATAAAGCAGGGTCTGCCTAGAACCGTAACACCACAAAGGCTACACAAACTAGTAAACAACTGTTTCTCCCATGTTTGTCCAGCTCATCACAAAAACAGCAGCTGCAAGCTGCTCGAATATGGAGCATAGTAACTGTGGCCCGGGCAGTGACTATTTCCGAAAGTGATGAACTAAATGCTGGTCAAACTAACACAATAAATACACAACATCCTTCGCGGCGGATTAGCGTCTTCGACTCCCCCAACGGAGCCGATTGATACTCTTTTCCATGTTTTTACGTACCGGGGTCTATTTCTTATTGTTTTTTTTTATCTATTTTTTCCCCACTTGTGCCACCTCTACGGTACCCTACGTATCTCACAACGTATCGGACCTTGCGACCACCCGAAACGTATCGGTTGCTGCCTGTTTCTACCACGAAACGAAAAGCTGCCCACCGTTCAAGTAGGGAATCGCCCGATATTCTGTGCAGCTACCAAATAGTGCCGGCATGCTGCAATTTCCCCCCCGACTCGACCTGCACGTTTTCTTTACGGGTACCTAAATTGTATCCCAACGAAAGGTCTTGCACTGCCCACGCCCAGTAATCGTCACGCCCTGTTATCATCTCGAACATTCGGCATTTCAGACGGAGTTCTGTTCAATTCAGTTCAACTGGTATCACTTGAGTGACTCGGGCGCGACTACCGTCAATCACACGCGAGGCGCCTGAAACTAGCTAGACGTCCTCAACTATAAAAATATCCTTCGACGGGCACTAAACATCGTGGCACACCCCCCCCCCTTCCCACCCCCTATCGTACGTCCTTACCGTCACTCCTTTCTCTCCTCTAGATCGGTTTGTTGGTATTGTAGCCGCCTACCCTGATCCAAGCCTGGATCCACCCGCCCTCTCCATCTTCCACCAAACCTTTTCCCGCCCCAGTACAAGCGTTCTACCCGCCTAAACATAGCCGAGAAAGCTTCCTCCACCGACATGCCCGGCGCCCCTTCCCCCGACACCACCAACCCCCGCGAGGCGAGGTATGCCGCAAGGTCCTCTCGCGCCACGGACGACGACACCCCCGGCTTCGAAACCATTCTGAGTGACCTCGCTCTACACCCCACCACACCGGGATCTTCTCCACTGGGAGCAGGCACGACCAGTGCCGGGCCTACCATCAAACCGGAGGTCTCCGCACAGGAAACTTCCACCCCTGCTCTCAATCCGGGGCACTACCAAGGCGATCCCACGGCTCTCCGTGAGCGCCGCGCGGCCGTCAAAGCCCACCACGAGCAGCTCCTCCTTCTTGCGAAAGAGAGCGCTGACCTCCTACTCGTGTTACCGCCCTCTCCTACCCCTTCCTCGAACCCCTTCGACCCCACCTATAAGACAACAGCTGCGACCACGGCAACCACGGCCCAATCGCAGCCGTCGGCTCCGCACCCTGGGCTACCCTTTACGTCCGCCGCGATGTCTAGGATCACCACCTCCTAGCGCCCCCAGAACCAAGCTGGGACCACAATGTCCCAGGCACCACTACCGGCCCAATCCTTGCCAGCCCCCAAACCCACTGGGCACCGGCAACCGCAGACGTTCGGCTTTGAGTCAACTGACTGGGTCTTCCTGGACGCCAAGCTCCGCTGGATGCAGAGTACACGCGACCCGATAGCCTCAGATGTCTCTATAGCGGCACACCGCGTCTGGCGACTGTTCACACCCGACTGCGACCCGTCGATCACCTTCGTTCTGGCCCGCGCCGCCACCGAGGGTGCCTCGTCCGAGTTCATCGGGGCCGCCCGCACCCTTTTACTCGAGCTAAGGTATTTCCACTCCAACGCCGGCCGCGGCTACGTGTGGAACCCGACCGAGTCTCGACCCACCCCTCCGACACCCCCAACCACCCGCCCCACGACGAACACACCGTCATCGACGACACCGCCCCACGCCCCTTCGACACCGGCCACCACAACGACAGCGCTCCCCTCTACACGAGCGCTCGGCCTGACGACAGGAGCCACTACGGAGCCCATGACGGAAGCGGAACGACGCAGTGTTCGGCGCCTCTACGCCGGGGTCGATATGCGCAAGTTTACTGCGCTCGTGCGACTCCCATGCCCGGACAACATCGAACCTGCCGTTTACCTAGGCATGTTCCTGGCCAGCGTTAAGCTGGTCCTTGGCGAGATCCTGATCGGGTGCGACGATTCAGAGAAACAATCGTTCGACACACCCCCGTGGGTAGCGGGATGGGATGCCCCACTCCAACGGAGTTTTCGCAAGGCGCTCTCGTCCCCCCAGGTCATGGCATCGCCACTGCCCCGCCTCATCGATGATTTCTTCGTACAAGTGCGCCAAGAACTCACCGTCGACGACAGCGGACCATCGGCGTTCAAGACTCTCCTACGTCTACTCACGAACCACTTCGACGACGGCGACCAGGGCCGCCTTCGAGCAGCTCCACCCCTTCGGCGTCCCCAATCTCACGGACTTTGCAACCTTTGTCCGGGCTTTCAAAGAACGCGTGTCAATCGCACAGGGCACTGAGCGGGTCTTCAAGCCGAGCGACGCCATGGTCGTCGAAATTGTGCGCGGCGCCACGGGAAGCCAGTACCCTTCCCTGATGCCCACGCTTTATCCGGGGCGCCTCACGACCACCCCGGAGCCCTTCTCCTCGGTTACCGACATGTGGGCAGCGTTCGAAGTTTTGGCGACCAACAAGACGCCGGCAATCAACGGGCACCGCTTCCACGCGACTTCTTCCGGCGGGTTCGTTACGTACTCCTCCTCCCCATCGATCACGGCGCGACAGCAAATTCCACGTGGCTCAGGGACCAACGCAAGAGGGTCTTCCTCCAACCCGTTCGTCATGAACGTCGCCGAACAGGGGCGCGACCCGTTCTGCGAGGATGAGGCGGACTGGCCGCTGCGACACTACGAGGAGGTTTACATGGTGACGACGACGTTTAATCCTCAGACCCCACCGTTCCTGACACCGCTCCTGACGAGCTCGGCCCGCGCCCAAGCCCTCCGTGCCCACGGTGGCCATTGCCTCAACTGCAATGGCACGGACCACAGCATGAAGACCTGCTCCGAGGGCTTCCTCAACACGTCCGGCATATTGAACCCGGCACTAGGACAGCTGAACGACGGCGGAAACGCCTACCGCCAGTGGCAAGAGAGGATGCTATCTTACCGCCGGCGGCAATACGAGCGCAACCTGGAGCGGAGTTCCAACCGCTACGACAACAACCGTCGAGGCAACAACAACACCAACCGTAGCGGAAACTCCAACAACAACCGCTCCAACTATAACCACTCCCGCAACTACCGCGGCAACAACGGGCGCTCCGACAACTGGCGCCATAGCAACGGCCGGAACTACGACAACGGCAACCGACACTCGCCAGGGCAACAGTTCCGACAACAACGCATCGAGCCTGCCCCCTCGTCTTCCGCGTTGACGGTTCATACCCCTGCGACCAACACGTCCGCATCAGCCGCCCCCGCGAACATGCGGATGGGCAGCAACAACTCGACCACCCTCCCGAACTAACGGCAGCCGGGAACCTTCCGCACCAACTGACAAGCCGATGATGGAGCACCTGCCGCATCTCCATCAACAGCATCTACTGCGAGCACCCGAGGCTCTCAGGACGCACGCGTAAACCACGTGCACCACGCCCCCCCGACCCCTGCCCCCGCATGCCCCCCCCCTTCCCCAGCCCATTTCCCAGCCACTTGCTCAAGCACTGATCCTCTTGCTCAAGTGATTGCCTTGAGGTGTGGGCGGGAGGAGGCCAAGACGCCGAGCCTCACCAGGATGCTCCACTCGACGTCTTCCGGCGGTGAGCTACTTGCCGACCATTGCCGAGACCCCAGATATTGCTACCCTGGGAAACGTCTCGACGATTACGGCTACCAGCGGTTCCGGTTCACACGAAACTACCGTTTCGTCGACCGGGCCATCGCCCCCTGAACCTGCCTCTAATTGGCCGCTCCATACGCGCTTGTTCCAGCATGCGCGCCTTTCTTGTGACAGCGTTGGACCCGCGAACGACGGGCTTCCCCCCGCTGCCACGGTGTTGACACCACCGCTGCCCCTGAGCTCGAGGGACAGTTCCGTATTCAAAACGGAAGACTCGCGACCAACGTCGACCAGGACATGCCCTGAGCCCCCTGCCCGGTCCTCCTCGCCTGCTTCGTGCGACGCGTGGACACGGGCCTCAGGTGTGATATGCCCTAGCGAGTATCCCCCTGTCCTCCACAAGTTGGACGACAGGGCCCTTCAGGGTCGTCTCGCCCGGCGTATAAGCCCCGGCGTGGACCCCCCCGGTACCTCGGCTTTGCCGAGCAATTCCCCCGCGAACACGAGGGTTCCGGTCAGCATCGCGAGATCGTGGCTGACTCTACCCCCGTCGACGCCAGGTGGCGATAGGAATAACTATCGTCGCCCCCCACCCCCAACAACCAACACGCCATCAACAGCTCACATCACCGCAGAGGCCCCCTCATCCTTTCACTTCTTGTGGGATCCCTCTTCCGTCTTTTCGCAGTGGTACCTGTGCGACATCGAACACGATGGCGTCACATACAACTGCGCCGAGCAGATGATGATGGCGCAGAAGGCTGCGCTCTTCGGGGACACCACAACTGAGCGCCGCATCAAAGCGACCCGCGACCCGGCCGATCAAAAAGCACTTGGGCGCACCGTTTCCGGCTTCGACGAACTGGTTTGGGAGCGACACCGCTACAACATCGTCCTCAACATCAACTTCTCCAAGTTCCGTCAACACTCGGAGCTACGGCGAGAGCTGGCGGCAACGGACGACAAGCACATTGCCGAGGCCAGCCCACACGACCTCATCTGGGGCATAGGCCTCAAGGTCAACCATCCGGACGCCTGCGATACGACGCGTTGGCGTGGTCGGAATCTGCTGGGCCGGGTACTGATGGACGTCCGAGAAAGCCTCGACGCCGATCGCCTCCCCCAACTTCCTACTCCTACCAGTCCCAACGACCCAGAGCAAACACCCGCCTCCACCGACTCAACCCGGGTCCTCCCCACCGCCGACGGCCTCCACGAGACAAGCCCGACCCCTCCACGGCAACCGCCTAACTCCCCACTTGGGCTGCTTCTACCGCCGTCTACACCCGACGCCTACCCCAGCAGCCACTTCGCCCAAGTGTCCACCATCAACACCGCAGCCCACAGCCACCTTCCTACCCGTCGGCCGCCGATACCAGAACACGGACCATGCCTTGCAGGTCGACGACGCGTCGTTCACGACGAAGGTACTCGTGCACAGCGGCCCCGCCGCCACTACACGCCGCGAACTCGTGGCACTGCTCGATACCGGCTCGCCCCAGTCGTTTATCACCGCAACCGCGATGGAACAACTGAAGGCCTCCCAGTCAGCCACCGACGCCTGCGAACGGCACAGTTCCCCCCGTTCGTGGGGAGGCTTCGGCACCTCAGCCCCACTCTCCACCTCCGTCTCTATCCGCTTAAGCATCCAGTTTATGCGCCTCCAGACCCCCACCGCTGCCCTAGCAGTATGGGCCTGCGTAGTTCCTACTGGAACCATGCAGCACCCCATCCTCCTGGGACGAGACAGCTGGATGCGCTTCGAGCAACGCTCGTATACCACGCTCCGGCAACAGCCCACCCTCCCCCACCAACCTTCCCGGCGAACCCGTGGTGAGCTCTCTTTAAGTCACCACGACCCCAACGGAGCCTCAGCATTCATTCCCGACGATCGTTTCACTGACGACGTCTACCACCTCCGATTCGCCGGCAACAAAGCTATTTCGCTTTCCTCTGCCTCACAGCTCGTCAAGGTCAACCTGGTGCGCCAGTCAGGTGCTCCAGCATTGGCCGGGAATTACATGGTGAACATGCTCCCCCGCGAGAACCCCCTTTCCGACACGGCGATTTTCGTCTCCGACGGGTGCCAAACGGTCCCCCTATCTGGATCTACCGAACTCGAGCCGGGTGACCTCCTCGGAACCTCCTGCTCCCCACTGGTACAGGTACCGCTCGCCGCCCTTGGGCAGCCCTCCTTGGACCCGCCGCTCCCCCCTCCATTTCCGGACGTACATGCCCTCCACGAGAACATCCCGGTGGCCGACCAGAGTCCATCAACAGCCGACCCCTCTACCGCACCAAAAGCCCCGTAGCTCCTTGCACGCCTCGACGCCGACCAGCGCAAAATCTTCCTCGACCTCTGGGAACGTCTGCCGTTGCACCTACGCGACGTCAACTTCGACCTTCACGGTTCTGGATGGACCCCATCGGTGATCAACAACTTGGGCGACGTCCTCTGCGAATTCCAGGACGTCTTCTCCACCTCGAAGACCGACTTCGGCTCGTGCTCGCTAATGCCGTTCAAGATCACGGTACCTCCGGACAGCGCACCGGTCACTTCCCGCCCCTACAGGATCAACTCCATCCTCGCCAAGAAGGTCGACGCCGTATTGGACCAGTACCTGGCTGCCGGCCTGATCCAGCATTCCACATCGCCATGCTCCAGCCCTATGGTCGCCATCCCCAAGAAAGACGGAGGTGTTCGCATCACAATCAACTACAAGAAGCTCAACGCCACCAGCTCCCTCGGACAACTCCCCATCCCCCGCGTCGACGAAGTCCTCGACTCCTTGGGTAAAGGTCGCATATTTTCCCTCTTCGACCTGGTCTCCTCGTTCCACCAAATCACCATCGACGAGGACAACATCCCCTTGACAGCGTTCTGCACACCGAACCGGTTATTTGAGTGGCTTGATATGCCACAAGGCAGCAGCGCCTCCCCCGGCTGGTTCGTTAAGGTCATCAACGAGGTCATCAAAGACCTGGAACGCGTCGCCGCGTATCTCGACGACATCATCGTCTTCGACCCCAACCCCAACGACCACGTTGCCAACATCAGAGCTCTCTTCGGACGCCTCCGGAAGCACCCCCTCAAACTTTCCCAGGCCAAGGCCAAACTTGGCGCCACCACCGCCGATTTCCTGGGACACAACATCTCCGCCGGCGGTTACAGCCCCAACTCCGACAAGGTCGCCGCACTCACAAGAATGCCCATGCCGACCGACAAGAAGCAAGTGCGCTCGCTCCTTGGGGGCATCAACTACTACGGCAAGTTTCTGCCGAATCTCTCCCGACGTCTGCGCCCCATCAACGCTTTACTCAAGCAAGGCGCCACGTTCGACTTCACCCCCGCCATGGAAACCACCGTCCGCGCCATCCTCCAAGAACTTGCCGAACCGCCTATCCTCGTCTACCCCGACTGGGACGCCGTCGCCGACAACTCCCGCCCCTTCCGCCTATACTGCGACGCTAGCATCGACGGCTTCGGCGCGACCCTTGAGCAAGAACAACCCGACGGCTCAGTCCGACCCATCCATTTCATCAGCCGTGCCACCCTGGACTTCGAACGTTCGTGGACACCCCTCGACCTCGAGGCCGGGAGCATCGTGTGGGCGATCAAACGCCTCCGTGGACATTTATGATCCACCCGCTTCCAGATCTACTCGGACCACAAGGCGCTCGAGAACATCGCCAAGGTCGGAGAACACAACGCCCGCGTCCGGCGCTGGCTCGAGTTCCTTTCGGCGTACACCTACACGCTGGAATACCGGAAGGGCACGGCCAACGGCAACGCCGACTTCCTCTCCCGGCTTCCCCAACCAGCCACCGACGCCGACCGCACCGGACGCAACCGCCTTACCGGCCCGGACACCGTCGGCATCTACCTCATTCGCCCCTGCGGCTTCGCGCCGAACGACCCTCCCGCCACGGGTATCGGCTTGGGTGGGCTCGTATCCCCCCCTTCAAGGCCCATCCCAACCATCCAGCCGCTTTCCTTCACCACCGACGATTTCCGCGACTTCCGCCTACTGGGACCACGTATGGAGCACCCCACCCTTTCCCCCGCACCCGACACCTTCGTCGGGCCTATTGCGACCCCTGACTCCACCGCCGGACTTCTTGTTGGCCCCGAGAACGCCGCCGTGAACAGCGGAGCTCCTCCAGGCTCGGCTTCCAGACCGTCCGTAATCTCTCCGCCGTCCACCACTGGCGGCACGGAACCAGCCGTCCCAGGCCTGATATCTTCTCGGACCCGCCATCGCATCGCCGCTGCCGCGGGAACCCCTCGACCCACAGCCCGACTGTCGCTTCGGCCGTCGACCACAACCCGTCGTACGCAGACGATCTACACCCACCCACAGTGCGCCCACGCCCCCGGCCGGGGTCCAGCCAAGACCCCCTCCTCCTACGGCGCCTTCAGCCACAGCTCCCGCGCCGCCCGACCCGTTTGCGCCCGCAAACCCAACCCCGACCCCCCCAACAACGACTTCTCCGCCGGCACCAACACCACCGTCGCTGCCCCTCCCGGAGCCCATCGTCGAACCCGATGACGACCCTTACCTCCTCGCCCGCGTCGAGCACTACACCTTCAAAGACTGGGCGCGAGAACAACGAGCAGAGCCCCTGTGCTGCGCCACCATCCGCTTCCTGTCGTTGGACTCCCCTGCCCCCCCGCCGAACGACCTCCTGGATTTCATCCCCTCGGCCCGGCGCCCACAACTTCCGGGCGTCCTCACCCTTGCCTCCAAAAGCAAGCTGCACCGTACGGACGACGAAACCACCCTCCTGGTCCAACGACCACCCCCACCCCCACCCGGGAACAGCCTACCACCACCCGCCCCCCTTACCCCACGCATTTACGTGCCAATGTTAATGCGCCCCTGGGTGCTGAACACCTGCCACGCCACCACCTATCTACACCTAGGAGTCACCCGAACGGTCCGCATGCTGGCACGTTTCTTTTGGTGGATTGGCATGGACGCTTCCGCCCGCTGGTGGATCCGCCGCTTCCTTCAATGCCAGGCGCGGAAAACCTCCCGGCACACCATTCGCTGGCCCATCCTTTCTCTTCCTTTGCCCAACGGGCCTGGCATCACCGTCAGCGTCGACTACTTCGGGCCCCTGCCGCTCACGCCGCGCGGCAACGTCCACATCCTTCTCTTCGCCGACCGCTTCAGCCGGCGCGCCGATATGTTTGCCGTTTCAGCGGCGCAGTTCACGGCCGCCGGCACCGCCGACATCTTCCTGAACGAGTACATCCCTCTCTGGGGGTGCCCGGTTACGCTTCTCTCCGACAACGGACTACACTTTACCTCCAAGCTTGCAAACATCGTCTACGAGCGCCTTGGTATCCGCAAGGTCAACACCAGCTCCTACCACCCCTGCACCAACGGCAGCGTCGAGCGCGTCAACCATGTGTTGGCCCAAATTCTCTCTATGGTCGGCAACGAACAGCAGACCGACTGGGACGTGCTGCTGCCACACGTGTCGTCGGCCTACAACAACTCCGTGAACGCCGCTACAGGGCTTGCGCCTAACGAAATCCACATGGGTCGCCTTCCTCGCCTCCCGCTCTCTGTCTTCGAACCCGACAACATCGGCGGCCACCATAGCTTGGACCGCGATTATCTGGTCTACATCAACCTCGCCACCGACCGACAACGACGCGCGTACTCCCTCGTCCGCGAAATTCACCGACTCACCGTCTCGCGTCTCCAGCGCCGAAACGCGCCCATCATGGCCGCCCTCCGATCATCCCCCCCTTCACCGTCGGCGGCTGGGTTTGGGTCTATAACTCCGCCTCAACCATTCGCCAAGGTGTCAAAAAGGGCACCGACGCAACTGTACTCAAGACGAAGCTTTCCCTGAACTGGAATGGGCCCTTCAAGGTCCTCGCCGTTGGACCGACGCCCGTCTCGAACACCCCCGACAACCGCCCTCTCCACGACAAGCTACTTTTCCTCGACCTTCCATCCGACCTTCCGGGACGGGACTCCAAGCCACGCGTCTCCGTTCAACGATGCAAACCTTGCCGGAACCCCGACGACACCAGCGATATCCCCAAGCATCTGCCCGCGGACCTCACTACATACGTACTCACAGCTTCTGCCGCCAAGTCCCCACCTTACGACGTCACCGTCGACGACGTCACTCCCCCACCGGAACGCCTCGAGGTCGAGCAGATCACCGGCCATTAACTCGTACGCGGCCGCGGCGGGGTCATCGCCGTTCTGTACGAGACCCACTGGGCTGGACTTCTCAGCCCCTCTTGGGAACGCGAGCCGGACCTTCAACACTTCCGGCGCAACATCCTACTCTATTGGTCAGGAGCGCCGACACAACACCGCCAGACGAACCGCCTCTACCGCCAGATGCGCATCGGCGCTGCCCACCGCGTTCCCAAGGACGAATCTTTCTCGCCCCCGGCTACGCCTTGGTCTCTCGCAGCCTCTGGTTCCACAACTTCAGCACCACTATCCTCCCCTCCGGAGCGCACATATGGTACAAAGCGCGCGACGGTCTCTGGTGGCTGGGCAAAATCGCTCACCGCTCACCCCCGGACGTCTCTTCGGGAACTCCACCGGAACCTTACCCGGGCGGCTCCTACATCATCCGGTTCCTGGATGACCCCGGACCGATCAAGATCGACCTTCAACCCGCCCGCTACACTACAGTGCGGAACGCCGTGTATGGATCGTGGTGTCTTCAACGCCATGGGAACGGGAGCCTAGCACGTGGGCTGCTGCGGAACTCTGATGTGTCCCGCGGAGCCCCCACGGTTTCCACTCCCCCCTCTGGTTAGCCTTGGTTTCGCATTTGTTTTTTAGTCCTGGGTTCTTGGTTTTGGTTAGTCTACAATATAGTAGAGTAGTTCTTCAGGGTTAGTCTTCAATAGTCATCAGCAGCCAGCTTCTTGTGTGTGTTTGGTTCCGTCTGCCTTTATTTGTCTTCCTATCGCCTACACCTCCGTGTTGCCTCTTTACGTTCAGGCTGCCGAAATGTCGCGATACCGTAATTTTCATATGTGTTTGTACTTCACTAGCCTACCGCCAATTATTGGCAATACTTCGCCGAGGTAAAATCGTGTCGTAGCCTGGGCTGTACCCTGACCTCCGTCGGTTTCCACCGACCCCTGTTTCAGACGGTCATCGAGCTAAGATTTTATCGAACTTCCAGCTCACCCGTGTTTCTTCTATGTTTGCCAAGTAGGGTCCGGATAGCATTGCCGCCCCGGAAGGCCGCAGAGTTATCAACCATGGCGGTCCTGCCAAGATCGATTTCCCTGACATGTGTTCTGCTTTCAGTTAGTTTCCTGGTCCCGATCGTGCTTTGTTTTCTTTTTCTGAGGTTTCTTCATCTTTTGTTCGGTATTCCGCGCGCCCCTCTGTTCTGTGGCAAACGACACCATCTTTGATGTCGCCCCAGTAGGTCGAGTTGCACACGCTAGTGTTTTAGCCATGCGCTATCTACCACCTTGAACTGCACGCATTAGGCCAATCTCCTTGCGGATCTTCAGTTTTTTCTTGTTGAGTTAAATACCTTGCTACGTTTGCTGGTATAGTTCATACCACGAAGAAGTCTCCCAGACGCAGCGTTGTTCGCTCCGTCTCCCAGTTTTAATAGCCCCTAGTGTACGCAGCCCTCTTTGCACTTTAGCAGTGCCCCGTTTCTCTTGAGTGATGTCTACCACGTTAGGACCTCCCACCAGATATTTATGTGTTTTTTTTTATTGCGATGCCAGCTCCTTTCGCGAGTTTCCTAGTTTGCCAACCCGGTTCGGCGACCAACCCCCGTTCGCACCTTTTTGTGCCCCAGACAATGGCCCCAGTAATACGTCTGTGCGCCCTTCTTTCGCCTGCACTTCGGCCTTAGTTTTCTTCTTCTGCCTTCGCTTCGGCTTTTTATTCTTTTTCCTGTTTTCTTTCTTCGGTTTTCGCTTCGCCTTTTTCTGCTTTCGCTTCCACTTTATGTAATTTCTTTCTCCCCTTTGGTCTATACCTTTTAGTGGTTGTTCTCAGTAAACACCCCTTCGCAATGTTTGGGTCTTATAACGAGGTGTGGGGGAATCTATAGCCTCATTTCTTTTGTTCCGAATAGCCGCATCTTCGACCACCTTTTCCTGGTCTTTTGGGATGAACTTTGTCCTCATCCTTCGACCATCTTGTGGTCTGCATATACGACTATTCAGGGTGGGCTAATGTGATACGAGTGGAGTACTTATGGGCTATAGATATAGATAATATAATCTGCAGTTTCGTAGCCTGAGGAATACGAGAATAATCCAAAGAATGGATTAACCTGGCGGATATTCCGGTAGTTGAGAGTAACCGTCTTTTAGGAATGTTCTCTAAGGCGGATAGGCCGCTAGACAAGAGTAATGTTCCTTAACGCAGATAGGGTCGTAAAGTGAGAAGTTCTTATATTAGCAGAAGAACGTTCGGTAGCCATAGGAAAGTTATTTAGGAGTACGTTAGATAAGAGGAATTTAGGAGAGCTCGTAGCGTGGGGCGGGACGAGTATATTCGAGCGTCGAGTCCCACCCCCCTACCTCTCACTTCTCTACCAGAGCACCTCCTCAGCTCTAGTCATCAATAAAGATCTATATCAGAAGAAGCGAAGCACTGCTTCCCAGCTGCCAGATACACCTGCGTCCCTTACCCTTACCCTTACCTCGGCCATATCTTCACACACTGCTGTGTGTTGTTGCAGTTGCAGCAACAAGTGGGAAAAACGAAACTTTGCAGATAAAACATAAGAAGATCCGTGTAGGTTTTCAAGCCCCTGGATGGGTTTCCGGAGGTGGGACCCCATCCCCTGAGTTGCTTGCCGGGTCACTTGGTCTTGACCATGTAGGGCGTGGGCCACGGAGCTCGGTCGGAGGTAACGCTTGCACCGTACTGTCCACGTCGCCCCCCTGCGGGCCCTGCAGCAGGAAGCACGAGAAAAGACCCGCGGCCAAACGAGAAAAGTCAACTATTCCGGAAAAAACGGCCAGCTGGGGCAAAGTAATATATGGGTATATATTATATATTATATATATGGGTTGTTGCTCCACTCTCGTCTTGATGACTTCTCCTCGGGATACAGCAGGAACTGAAGCAACGACGCGTCCCCACAATATTATATAGCTTACAAGTTCTCCCTTCGGAGTGGCATGAGCGTAGCGTGTAAGAAGACTCTTGCCGAAATACGTATTTGGTGGGTTGGTTTGGACTATTCCACCAATTGCAGTTGTATGTGCTGCAGTTGGGGCAATAGCTCAAATGTACCTGTTAACAACCAAATATGAATTAGTAGAAGAAAAATAGTAGTGGAACATGCAGATGAGGGTGACGCAAGAGGGCAGGTTTAATGACCGAAAAAGCAGGTAGTAATTATGTATTACAGCTGTCATGAGATATGAAGGCGACATGAGCGTGCTATGCAACTTCGACAGTAAGCACTTGCTCGACGAATCGCAGCGCCAGTAGACACATGTCCTGCGACACCTAACAGTTCGACAACGAACAAAACCTTCGGCGGACGCCCAAACCAACTATTAATACGACAGGAATTCCTCAAGGAAAAACGTCTTCAGCGTAGCAGTGGGCCCGGGGCCGGCGTGAAACGCAAAGAAGTCGAAGCGACGGGAGTAAGTAGTAGCAAAAATTCCCTCGCAAACGCGAATGTCGCTGATATCAACGGAATCAGCACCCTGGCAAACACCCAAGGTAGATTGAAAAAAACAGGATCTTTCGTTGTCCACAGCACCCAAAGAGGATGCACAAAAGTCCGTTAGACCTTGGCACTCGCCAAGGCACTAGCGTGATGAAGGCGGTGCAAAACCTGACACTCTTCTTAGGTGAAGAAACCCTCACCGAAAAAAAATGAACCAGTCCGCTCCCCACGTTTGAACTCAAAGTAGCCGCTGGCAGACTTGCAAGTACACGCACAACGGATGTTTGCTGAAAGTATTGAAATGTTATAGACGCAGGCGCACGCTGCAACCAAACGCAGGCGAACACCTCTATATTCAGACCCCAGGCGCAGACCAAAGGCAGATCAACTGTATATGATGCTCTACCGGCAGATCATGATAAGACACGAGAACAGACTCTTAAAGTGCGAACATCTATTCCGAGCCCGAACCGAGGAGATCGACCGACACAGCCTTCCCGCTTGGCGGCGCTTTTCTCCAGTTCCACCCGAGCCCTTTCGCCGAACTTCGCGTGGCGTTCGCCCTGAACTTGCTCGTCGTGGGCGATGAAGAGCTTCCTGGAGTGCTTGGAGCCCGAGAAGTGCAGGGGGGGCTTGCACAGGCCGATCAAGATGCCGTTGTCCTTGATAGTTCCTTTGCAGTAGACGCAATCCTTACGGACCTGCAAACATAGATTATAGACAACAAACCGACAGCACAAAGGAGACATGTAAGACGTGTTGAATACAAATATTTTACTTGGTATGAGTTTAGTTGGCGAAGACTTTGAAAAGGGCAAATGCCTAAATCAGTTATACCTGATCCGTTTGAGCCAAAATCGGGTGTATACTAAAACCAAGTAAAAAACGCGCGCCGCGAGCGGTGTTCTGTCCATGGAAGTCGGGTAAAAAAAGAAGCGTGCCATATATGGCCTCCAAAATCTAAGTCGTTTAGTTTTCTTTAGGGTGTAGATACCACGGGCTTCACTTGGACCTGCAGAGAGTCACTCTTAATAGGCTTCGTTTGTTCTGCGACGGCGGGGGCGCCAAGAAGAGTATTTACGCTGGCACACCCCCACCGTTGACAGCTTGAATCTTCTCGACGGTCCTCGCGGAACTGCCAGCTCGGCACGAAATTATCTTGCCGTACCAAACCTGAGACAAACTCGACGCGGGGTGGTGCAGATAAAGACCATGGTGATGTATGGACCACTGTGGCCATAGAAAACAACAAAGCAGCGGCAGTAGGACACAACAACTATTCAATAACTGAAGCAACCCTAACAACTATTAATACCAAGTAAAAAAAGACTCGCTTCGCTCGCGCGCCTCATTATAAAGAATCTCATCAGACCACGTGGGGGTCAGGGCATCCAGGTTTGGACTCTACGAACACACTATATAGTGACATTGAACGTTTGAGGTCTGGTACCAGAAGCCAAGATGCCTTCGGAGAGGTCGGCTCGCGTGGAGCACGATTCTCCGGGTGAGCAAGATCTGAGATCATCTGAGGCGCGAGGTAAATTGCTGGCGATTGAGCACAGTCAGGCGTCGATGATGAACGCCATGAGGGATATGATGGCCGAGTTCACGAGGAACAACGGCCGATCGGAGTCCGACAGCGCTGAGGGAAGCGCTGCTGTTGGGCAGATCCCGCGTGGGATAGTGCCCGCTGCTGTAAGAGAAACTCCTGCTGCTCCTGTAGGCATGGCACGGGATATTGCAGCAGAACACGAGACAAATTTGCGTGAGGGCGCCTCGCCAGACTTGGGAGTAACTGGACGCGGAGGAACTGCGTTGCCTGTCGAGGTTGGCCCACCGAGGGGTCAGCCAGAGGGAGCATTGTTCGATGAGTACCATGTTTGAGTGATGCGAGGAATAATTTGTCAGGTCGCCAACCCTGCGCTACTTTGAGGGGCATGGGGGAGTAGGGCACAGCTTGACATTTTTTTTCCTGGCCATGGCCATCGTTTGGAATTCGGCCGTTGTTCAATTGCAATGGTTTGGAGTATATGTGTTATACAGGGGGTTTTGACCCGGTGGCCGGGTTTCCTCCTGCGGAAGTGTCGTTGGCTGTTCTCAGGTCCTATTAATAGCAAGTCTTGAATGTCCCTTCGGTCTCGTCACTGCTGTGAAGAGCCAGGGAGGGTCTTCGTTTGGATCGTTCCAGCAGCGACGGTTACAAGTTGTAGAGGGTTGCGTATATCTTCGCAGGCGTTATTGTGAATTTTGCCGTGTGTTCATGAGGAGAGTTCGAGCACTCCGTTCTCCGCTCCGAGCTACGAGCTAGGCTCCGCTCTCTCTCTCCTCCTCTGTCCTCTAATACAACGACTATAAAGAATCTCATCAGACCACGTGGTGGTCAGGGCATCCAGGTTTGGACTCTACGAACACCGAGAAGGTCCCAGCCTTCTGTACCCTTACATTTGTTAGTCTATCAGCAGCCGTCCGTGCTCTTACGTACTCGTACGTCAACTTCTCTTACCGCATTGGCCCAATTTGGTCTCTTTGTGAATCTCAGCCTGCTACTGGGACTGAACCATCCCCTAGTCCCGAACTAGGAACTGCCTCGCAACTATACTGAAACCCAATCTCACCACAATAGCCCATCCTGGTCCACCGTCACCCTAGAGGGTGCGCGGTGGAGAAACAACCCGTCGTGAGATTGTCGGGAAAAAGAACTAGCACCGCTCCCCTGTTATCTCTGCGACTTAAACCCGTGGGGGAAAAAAATGTACCAGGTATATCTAATTTTCTGCTCCCCCCTTCCCATAGAACTCACATAAGTATCCAACTCAATCCAGTCGCCCCCCCCCTCTGTATTGATTTTGACCTCATCATTACTGCTGAAACCCCAATATCACCTCCCTAGCCCCTTCATGTCCACTGCCGCCGTTTTAAAGGGCGTGCAGTGGAACAACATCGTACGTGATATTGCTCGCTGCAATTTGTCATTACCGTCTTAACTGTGGGGAGGAAAAAAAAAATCCGCCGAAAAAAAAATAATGTTAACGTCTACAATATGCTCTTCCCAATCTGCTTTTCCTAGAGTTTTACCCTACTGCACCCTCCTGGCTTTGTAGGTTCGGTCGTACAGTAGTGAGCCTTCCCCGTTTCCCCATCTTACCACCTAGCCTGTCACGCGATGTGGCTCATTCGTAACGGCCATTCTCCTCGCCCACTACGTTTACCGCCTAATATTGCATACATACCCGGTACATGCGTAGACTTGTCGTATGTAGTAGTATTCAAGAACGAGTCTTCCTGAATTTACGTCCTGTCGACGAGGTGTGTGTCCATGTGCCTTCGTAAACAACGCGGTTCGCATCGCGGGTGGAATGTACGGGCTTATGCCATACTGGTACTTCGTGTTTCGAAATAGTACTTCGTACCAGGTACCTGGTACATATTATTTAGTTTCGCATAATACGCATGTCGATACGGACGTACCAGGCATGAATAGTTCTTAAAGTACGAGGTATACCAGTACGTCGTACTCGTACGTACCTGGTATTACACGAAACAGACGAGAGATTTTTTTAAACGTACGTACGTCACTACGTCTTCTTTTTTCACCCCATTCTACCGATCGTACGTATATACGTCCACCCTCTTGCTCTGTTCTCTCTCTGCTGTAAACGTGTACTTACGTCGTACCTGGTAGACAAGGGGCGCCCTCATATTTTGAAGTCAGACTGAAACCGAACCAACAGGACGATTTGAGCATACATATATGGTGTCGTCAATTTTTTCGAGTGTTGGGCTACTTCGTTTTAGAGACCCTCCCCCACGCCCTTCCCCCCCCCGCTACCGTCCCCGTCTAGATTACGGGGGGGTCTCTAAACACGACAGGCGAAAGGTGCGGAAGATGACAAACATACTTTGTTGTCTCCAATCGTAGTGTGCCGACAGCAGTGCTCTCGTTAATACTCTTGCCTGGTATCTTCTTATGTGGGATGTCGAACAAATACTGTTCGGGTAGCCCTGCTGCACGCAAAATAAAAAACTTTAGAAATAAATGTGGACAGGGGTTTCCTCTCGCTGTCCGGGGCAGAAAAAAAATAAACAAATAAAAGCTCCGACACACTCCCTGCTATTAAAAAAAACGTGTGTGCGGTGTATTCAGAAACGGCATTCCAGGTATTCATAATCAAACTATAAGGAATTCGGAATAACGTGCAAATACATACTCGACCATGCTGTCTGGTGTCGTTGAGAACTTACGAACACGCTGTCCCGTCCCGTGGAATTCCGCACAGCTTACCACGAGGTTATCAATTCCTCACGTATCATCCTCAAACAAACGCCGTCCCGCCAACGACGTCAAAAAACACCTGCCCCAATCTATTACTTGTCCTTCACGGTGTTGCTGTTCGTTGATTCTCCCCTGTATGCTGCATCGAGCTATTACCGAATAACTGCTATGGCCATGCCTGCAATATAATACTGCCTCGAACCCCTTGCCGTGTTGTGTCTATCTCATGATCAGGGAATGTGCAACGCCAACTATGAGATCATCGCCTACACCATGAACTGCCCCGGGAGTCGGAACGATCGCACCGCGTTCAAGGCCTCGGGTTTCGGGGCAGTCCTCAGTGACCTCCCGCCGGGTTACTTCATCCTCGGGGACGCCGCATACCCGCCGTCCGATCGCGTGCTCGTGCCATACCCGGGGACGAAGCTCAGCGCCAGCCAAGACGCCTTCAACTTCTACCAATCTCAAAGCAGGATGTCCATCGAACAAATGTTCGGGATAATGGTGAGGGGACTGCAGCGTAGTCCACCCTCGGGGCTTGAACGAAATAGTGCGTATCACAGAAGAGGGTATCGGTCCATGCATCCTTTTTAGCTAGAGCGCCCCCTTCCTTGCGTGGTCGTTGCGTCCTTTTGAACAATGGCGCCGTGTTTTATCTGACTCGGGTCCTTGAGATTGTTCCACATATTTCTTTCGGTAACGATCGCCGTTCTTTTAGTCCTCCTGCCTCGCACCGAATACAAAAACGCACGTCTGTTCGTTGAATTATTTTCGTTTTTGGTCGATAACGTAGTGCATTGATCAGGCGGTGTTCGTGCCGCAACAAAACATGACGAATCGATATTTTTGCAGAAGCTCTCCGCCTGAAGTTGGCGTCATGAACGGGCCTAACACCACCGCCCCAATGATATGTGAGCCGGTGAAGGGTCATAAACCTGACCTGAGGTGAAATCGGTTATCTGCAACAAGTGGGTACGCGTCGTTCGAAATACGCGAAGGGGTAGTTAAGGCCAGCCCACCACAATAACACATATGCTGTAAATCCACACGCATTAAACGAGTCATTCACGTGATTTCCCCATGTCCCTTTCCAAACCACACTTTGTTACCGCCGGCAAAAAAATGTGGACAGGTTAGGACGTGGGGAATCTTGTGGCGACCGATGGAGATTGGCCTAGACCGAGTGAAAGACGTCATGAGCTCAATCGTCCGGCTTCATAACTTATGCAGGCGGAGCCGAGCGGAAGTACATCCTGCCATGGGTGTCTCGCTGCCGCAGGAGGTTCGGTTCAATTCCAAGGGCAGGATCGAAGGAGACCTGTTCGAAACCATTGCTTCACTTGGGAGGCCGGTACCTGACACGGGCGGGCCGCGCGAGGCTATTTGATCGCGAATTCAAGCCGAGACTCTCATGCGACCACGCTGGAACTTAGAGAGGAATAACGACAAGTGGCCGGTCGTGTGATTAGTTTCCTTATTGGAGAGGAGCACCGTTCACTATTTGTTTCGTCTCAAAGAAGGGAAGTGGCATGGTACTTTGGTACAGTGTAAGCCAAACGATAGGATCGTGGTATGCTGTGGAGTGTGTTTCTTATGTTGTACTTATGTGGAAGCGGCTGGGTGGGTAGGTGAGGGTGGGTGGGTTTTCGGGTTGGTGTGTCGAGGTACGTGGCGGTATCACGCAACGTTTGATACTTTTTATCCCCCACTAGTTTTGCAGCGTACACAGACCCCCGTCCTCCCGACGACGGCCATGCGTACTAAATACCCCCCCCAGCACCCCCACCCCATCCTCTCTCATAGGGGTTTTAGAGGTGGAACATATCGTTGGGCTGTCTGCCTTCAGGCGCGTGCTTCGGTCTCCACCTTTCGTCTTCATTTAGTTATAGTGCATGGGATGTAGTACGATTTTTACGTTCGTGTTCATAGTATGCTCAGTTTGCGCACGAAAAAAACATGCTTGGTACATTTCTTGAGAGAGTACCCTTTTCGGGCACAATGTTACTCTCTCAATAAATGTGCCACAAAAAGGGTGCTCTCTAACGTTCTACGCACACCGCTACACAGCTGTACACCGTGGGTTCGTTCGGGGGGGCAGTTGGTGAATGCTGTCGGTATGTGTGGCATTATCAGGGGCGATCCGCGTCCTCGCGGGGCTCGCGTGTGTGTACGTAGTCACTTCGCACGTCTGTAACTATTTTTTATCACAGTAAGTGGTAGCGTTGTTCGGTTAATGTTATAAGATAATATATATATATATATATATATATATATATATATATATATATATATCTGCACCGCAGGGGTACGTGGTCGACGTCATGAAGCCATGGATAAGCCCAACGACGCCGCCCCTGTTCGATTCCACATTAATTTCGCGGCGTGAAGCGCCTCTTCATTCCATGTCAGCTCTCGAACATAACATGTGCACTCCGCAGCCACTTCGCGATACTTCTGCATGAAGCGCCCCAACACGTTATGCCAAACATTTCTTGTTGGAGGGTTCCCTCCATCCTATTGCACGCAACCGATTATCCCTCGCATTCCTATGTCTCATGGCCCGGGTTGGCACGGTCAGTCCTGATGTGCGCCCGTACTAGACACGCTCTATACAGGACAAAACATCACTGCCAAATAAATCATGGCTCTAGATCCATCCCAAGGGAGCAGATCGAGGAAACACACCGAAAGTATTCCAACACAAAATAAATCGTCACCTGATCAAGCCTGGAACACGTGGTAAGCACAATCAAAGCATGCACGCCCTTCCTGAGGTCAGATATATTGCCACGCGTGGGAAGCACAATCAGGACATGCAACAAAAGAAGACACACACACATCCTTCCTGACATCAGATTATTCAAACGCACCGTGCGCACAATGAAAGCATGCGTGGAAAATAAAACACGCGCATACACTCATCCTTCCTGCCCTCATGTATATATATATATTGAAACGCGCCAGGCGCACAGTCTAAACGCCCAAGCAAAAAAACACATACACGCACCCTTCCCGAGACCAGGTGTGCTGACACGCGTAGGAAGCACAATCCAAACATTCCGAACAAAAAAACAAACAAACACACACACATTCTCCCTGACATGACATGTACAAGATGCAAGAAACAAACAAAATACACCCACACACCCTTCCTGAGGTGATGTGTGCTGACACGCGTGGAAAGCCCAATCCAAAGATTCCCAAAAAAAATGAAACACGCATACACGCATCCTTGCTGACATCAGATTATTGAAAGATGCCCAATCAAAGTACCCAAGAAAAAAAAAATACAAATACGCACCCTTCCCGAAATCAGGTGTGCTGACACAAGCGGGAAGTGCAATCCCAACATTCCCGGGGGAAAAAAAAAACACGCCCACACATCCTTCCTGACATGACATATACTGAAACGCGTCGGACGCACAATCGAAACACGCCAAAGAAGAAACAAACACACGCCCTTTCTGAGGTTATCATTTCTGAGACGCGTCGGACGCACGATGGGAACATGCAAGAAAGAAAAAGACACACTCTTCCTGACCTCCGATATGCTGTGCTCCCTACACGCCCTCCTCTTCGATTTCAGCCCCGACCGCCTCTTTCGTTGCCTCCCGACACAGCTTTTCCCGAGCACGAAGCACAGACTGCAAGGCCTGCCGCGCGAATTGGGGAGCAGCATCATCGAGATCCGCAAGCATTTTCCTAGTTTCTTCCATCATCTTAACCGCACTTTCCACCTTCGCCAGTGGGCCCGCACCTCGAGTGGAACTTTCGGAGCGCGACGCTCCTTTCTCTTCCTGGTCGTTCATGTTAGAAAGCAACGTTTGCACAGTTGACATAACCTGCGATCCCTCCTTTCGCGCTTCGCTGCGTTCCTCAGCTTGCTGACGCTTACTGGACCCATGGCGTGTGCCCCGCACGTCGCCGGACGACTTGCCGTCAGTCGATGTTACGCCCGTTCCTCGTGCTAAAGATGTACCGCCCAACCGTGAATCATTGCCGAAGATTCGTGCCGTCGTGGCGCCCCCGCTGACGCGCATAACTCGGCTGAGGTCGTCCCAGAGGAGCACGGACAAATTCCCCTGGCAGAATTCCCACGTGTGCGTGGCGTCCTTTCGCCTCTGAGGCCCCTTCCTCTTTTGAGGTGCGGCTTCGCTATCGCCACCACCGGTGTCCTCGGCGCTGCCGTCGTCGCCATCCCCATCGCCATCGTTGTCCCCTCCTTCAACTACGTCGGCGCCTACTCCTCCACTCTTGTCGACGCGAGTTCGCAGGTCCTGTGTGAGGTTGGGCATTGGAAGTTTTACATACCGCGCTGAATCAGTGTCTACGCAGAAAGCCACGTACATGTCAAGCGTACACACTCAAAGCTATGTCATATGCCAACGTGGACTTTTGTAGCGGCTCTTGCAGTATACCCAACGATTTTCAGTAATAATGTTGCTCACCGTGTGTGATGCCCTGAGTGCCTTCACCCACTTGAACAATGCGTTTTGCAACGGAAGCAAGTCAAGTTTGCCGTCGTCACTCCTGAAAAGGCCCGACTTTACCACTTCTGCTGGCGCGACGAGGTCAATTGAGCCGAGAGCGTCATGAAGGCTGGGAGGGGCTTCTGGATTGTCAGAACTGTGAGACACCGGTATCGATATGGGATTGCCGTCACTAGTTGTATAATCCTCGTTTATAAATTCAAAGCCAACTCCTTATAAAACCGGTGCTGCGCTCCAATCTCTCTCGCATCTTGCTCATCGCGGTTTGGTTCCTGGTTTGCCTTGTCATAAAGATGGAGCATTTTCGGTTCCGCCATCAAGCACACCATGCGACAAACGGAGGCTGCGTCCTTACGGACGCCCGTGTGCTTGCTCGGCCGTGCTCTCGCCTTTGCCGCCTTCTTAGGTGTTATGGGACCCCAATACTGATAATCCTGAGGTTTCCCCGTGGACTCGCGCCAGCGTGCTCTCTTCAGCAACGCTTGGACGAGGGCCGTCTTCGTCGCCGACGACAACGACGCTAGGCAGTCTTCCTCGGGGTCCGGCCCAAACACTAGCGCTTTTGCTCCGTCAATCTTTTGTTATTCCGAGGGCTTTTACCCTCAGATCAGTCACCTTCCACGTGTTGTAGTGCGGATCTTCGTGCCGCAACACCTCCTCCCCATCGACGCCACCTCCTTGGGACATGCCGTCTGGTTGTTCCTGCAGTTCGAAGAGGGATGTGTGGGTTGAGATTTCATCGGACAGGAGGGTATTAGAACGGAATGAGCCCAGATTGTTTTGGACGTGACCGTTCGCTTACACTAACTCACGACGACGCTCGTCCCATAGACGCAGGATCGACATCTGTTTTTTTCCGACATGCACACAACCAATCAATGGTAATAGTACGTGCTCCGACAACGACGCTGTTAGGATGTAGGGAAACTCTTGCTTGGCTGATGGAAGGCCGATGGTATCAGGCCAGCGGAGGAACATGAGGAAATCGCAGGGGGAACCAAGCAACGGAAATATGCGAAAGCGAAGTATAAAAAATAAATAAAAAATCAAAGATCACCTCCAAAAAAAATAGAACACGCTTCCTATGGAGATGTTTTGGAAAAAAAATCCTAACTTTTGGAAAAGGCCGCAAAAAAGACAAATCTGGGGCCGATGTTGGGCCAACATCGGCTTGAGAAAAAGTGACGCCGAACTCTGTTTCGAAGCGGCGAGATTCCGAGTCCTCGACAGACATCGATCAACAAAACCAACGATTGCGTCATGAATTGTGAACAGAGTGCGCTCGTTAGGGGCTCCGACCCACCGCAGAGTCACCGTCTTGACATCATGGCCGGTGTCATGTGGCGGTAGGTGACCAGGCGTATGATAAAAAAACATTTCCCCGCTGGTTTGCACTAAACAGAAGACAAAAATTCTCCATCCCTCTCGAATGGCAAAACATAGGCTTTGTTTCAGGTTGGGGAGGATATCGTAGGACGCCGCCGGCAAGCTCTCGCCCCCTAGACCTTGGATCCACCTGATATATTCGAGGCCGTCATCTATATTCGTTGGCCTTGCCAGATACGGAGCGGGTTGGCCGTGGGCTGAGTCCATGTCGAGATCGAGCGTCGATCAGCGCACGAGCTGGTTTCTGTCATCGTGTTGACAATTTGCAACCAGAAGAAACAAATTGCGCCGCCTGCAGCCGTTGGGGCGAAAAAAAAAACAAACTTTTTTTTTGTTTCCCCACAGCGGCGTTTCGTGGAAATTTTCGGTTGTTCTTTGTAAAGCAATATATTTTTTAAAAAAACTTTTGAACTTCGCGTTTCCATTGGCATACGTTTTTTTTTTTTTTTTCTCATCCCATTCATTATCTTCGCACATCTTCTTCTCTCTCTCCTTCCAACTCGTAACTCAGATCCGGGGTCACATAGCAGGCTCTTCTCCCCCCTTCCCGCTACGGTACGTGCCTTACCCTTGAACGGCTGCAGTGTGAGTTGGGGGTGCCTTTGGTCGTTGAGGGCGTCGCCGTGCTGGATTCTTCGTCGGAAGCCAAGTCAGTCGTACCCACATTTCGCCCGCCTTCCGGAGATGTTGCCCCCCCCTGTGTTAGGGGCGTGTCGAAATATAACTCGTGGTTAATAGGTTCGTCTATCATCATCCATGACCAGTTTTTTTCAAGACAGAAAGTGAAAAGTGGCACGGTCGGTTTTTCGATTTGTCCCCAAAGAGTACGTCGGGTTCGGCAGGTGTTGAACCGAACGAAACCGATTCCGAAACCGCACATTTGGCGGTCGGTTTCTCGGCCGGTTTCTCGCCGAACACGATGAAATGCTCAGTGTGTCGAAGGGTTCCGTGTGCATGTGTTGGCATACTGTGACATATGATCGTGTGGTGTCAAATGGCCCTCCTGCAGTACCTGCGTCTGCCGCGCCACACGGTACAGACCGAAATTAGCTATCCTTCTGGTACGTCAAACGTGCTTATACTCTCCAGCAGACAATAACTACCGACAGAGCGGTGTGTTGCTGGAATGAAAACGATATGATTCAAAAAATGAAATACGTCAGTTTGTGAAGACACAACTTACTTCCAGCATACTGCTAACGCCATGGGGAAATATACGTTGGTGAAGGGGGGCTGTGAGCACGAACAAGCATTATTCTTGTAGGTCGAGGGTGTAGTGCGACTGCTCAGCAAACAAACGTTCAAGCCAGCTTTGCCGTCTGCACTCGACATGATTTATCCCTCGCAGTCTCGCGGCGCACTGCTCTGCTCTGTGCCCTGTGCGACTGCTGCTGCCTGCGACCACTGCTACGCCTGTGTGCCGTTACGATATACTGCTAAGCTGTTGCGAGTCGTTATGTTTGGTCGTTCGTCGAAATACGCCTCGTCAAGGTAGAAGGAGCGGTAGGGCCGCGCATTGGTGCAGACTGGCGTACCCAGTAGATTCGGCGGTTCTTCCCATGTCACCGCCGAAGAACCACGCCATGTTCTAGTACGGGAACCCGCGAAATGCGTGTGTGGAGGAGATGTAAGAGAGGGAGGAGGAACTCTCCGCCATGTCCGGGTTGTTGGGTCTTCAGACGCGTACCTTCCCTTATCTTTGAGTTAGGGTTATTCGTGTCTTCCTCTGCGTGGAGTACCTGACACCGGATACCGATGATAATGAGCATTCGTTCGTCTTTTAGTAATTGTTCCTCATTTTGGTTATCTGTTTGACTGCCTGCCCTGTGTTGTCGTATGTTCGCTGGTGAGACAGCGATGGATGACATGTTCGTTTGAACTTTGTTCCGTTCCTGCGTGAGAACCAAGGGCACGGAAATTGACCCGTCATCACCATACGGTGCATACATTTCTTCTTTAGTATTGTTCGTTCGAGTTTCACGTGCCGATGACCGCTACCACCCCCGACCAGCCAAAGCAATTTCGAATCCCGGTTGAGGTGGGGAAAAGCGAATACGCGTACGTGTTTCTTTTCTGTTTCGGGCGGAACCTCCATCAGCGCCCCGTAACAAGTCCAGGGGGAAGGATTGGCCGAGCTACGTCCGGCTGTTGCACTTCGCTTGGTGTGAGTACACTGCATTTTTACCATTACATACATACATGGACAGATCACAGACGCGGCTGAGTTCTGGGGAACGCTCACATTTGACCCTGACGACTCCACGCTTATTCTGAACACGGGGGGTAGTCGTACTCGTAACTCCATCTTGCGACAACTTCGCCATGCTCGTCTTTCGGCCGCCTTCAGGATCGTCTGAACCCTGTGTGAAATGAATCCGCGACGCCCACAGCATACGTCTTTGGTTTACTTTCTGTTCTGAGTATATACAGTACGTACCGTATACTAGTTACACGTATCACGTTCAATTTGTGCCGTATTCGAGTGGTATGCGAAAGGGGGCAGCAGAACTGTACAGCAGCAGCAGGTCATTGGTCAGATCGTACGCTGTTTTTTAGTGCCGCATACGGCAGGATCGGTATGTCAGATAGCGGAATACGTCAACCACGATGGTACCGCTGCGTCATACTGGTACATTACACGTGCGTGTTCAATACGTAGAATCGTGTTGCAGCAGTACTTATTATCTGTGCTGCTGCAGAAGACGCCAGTAATACACGTACCAGTACGACTTACAAGTCCTATGGATTATTTATACAACACGTACGTCCCAAGCCGTACCTATTAATAGTACTGCTGTATCCTACCCTGGTACATGTTGTGTACCACTTCGCAAGTTTGTAAGGCCGCAAGCTCGCGCACTGCTCGTTGTTATTGATACCATGACAAAGTTACAACACATGTTGGCACGAAGTACCCCCCCCCCCCCCCCCCCCCATGACACCACACGGGCAAGAAAGCCTGCCAGTTTGCCAAGTGGGGTCATACAACCCCTACAGAAGCGCAGGGTATAGGCGTTTGGTTCAGGTGCGTACGTACATGGCCGCACAAACTATACCAGTTGCAGTACGTTAAAAACACACGTATCGTACAGCAGTTACGTCAATCTCGGGCATATATACCGTTGTTCGGGTATACAACATGAGGTTCCAAAAGCACACCTTCGTCTCCGAACGATTCCCATCGTTGCTGTCGACATCGAAGGTGTTGCCGACATCAATATCGCTGCCCTGGTCGTCGTCCTCTTCGAGTGGTGTCTTCGTCATGACGGCGACCCGCGCGGTGATTGCCTCGCCTTCTCGTATCAGCTGGTCGACTTCCTGCTCTTGCGTCTTCTGCTGGGTTCTGCTACCAACAATAGGAGTACTCAACCGTATGGTATTCTGCTCCGCCTGGGCAGGCAGGATACATGTCGCAGCGATGGCGGCTTGGGCTGCCGCCGCCATGCTAGGCGCACCGTACCACCCCTGCTGCCCTGGACGCCCAGCAAGCGCCCGACGTGCATCAGGAAACGTGAGCGCTACCGGGTTGTTCCAGACTTGCGTCCCCCAAGCAGCACTACGTTGGATCGCCGGCCGAGCTGAACCGACACGCGGACTGGTGTCATGATGAAATGCTTGCGCCGTGGCACCCGACAATCCGCCGCCGTGCCAGGGGGTCGATCTTGGGTGCTGGTGTTGGCCAGGGGTGATCACTCCCTCGTGATGGCCATGATGCGGCGGCGGTGGCGAGGGTGCCACTGAAGCCTGCGTCGTTCGCCGTAGAGAAGGCTGCTGCTGCTCCCCCGGCTGCAGTGATGCCTGGAACGCCACAGGCGACCCAGCTCGCCCGGCAGTGTCGGCTGCTCTCGGAGCCTCGCCCTGAACATGGTGCGTCCTGTTGGAGTCCATCGCCTGCTCCCTCACGCCTTGACGTCTTATTGTGCGCCTCGATGGAGAGTAGGTTTGCCACCGCTTTGGGCAGCACAGAGCGACAAGAGGAACGCAGCAGTCTCGTGGCGTGCCTGGGCCTGTTTTATGTTCCTCTTCGCCCTGGGTATCCCATATTTCGTTTATTTGGCACCCATTTCGTTTTTTTTTAAGTCCTCTGGGCCGGTCTTATCGAGGGCAAAATAAACGAAAAAAAAACGGAATGAAAAAACGAAAAACAGAACTAAAGAGTACGTGAGTTTTATTGGTCAAACTGTAAAAAATAGAAGTAGAGATCCCGATACCTCCGTTTTCGCATTTCGTTTTTTTTAAGTCCCAGAGGACTTGAAAAAAAACGAAATGGGTGCCAAATAAACGAAATATGGGATACCCAGGGTCGAAGAGGAACATAGGAGGAGCTCGACGCGTTGGGATGACGTTCCGATAAAGTTTCTACGACCGGCTGGCAAGCGCACGATGGCCGAGGTAGTGCATGTGGCTGCCACGCGGCTTGTCTGCTGACGGCGCGAGCACATATGGGTAGGGAATCACCATGGGGTGCCCTCGTAAGAAACCGGGGGATCAGGAAGTGGCTGTGGCGGTATATTTTTGGACATGAGTCCCACACAACATTCAAACGTCTGCCATCGAACTGCGATGGCCGATACACAAGTTCTAGAGCACTCCGTGGGGAGCGGGTTGGACCACGAGAACCGCCTGCTGTGGAGGGTGCCTTACGTGTGCGAGTTGTGTCTATCCACCGTCGCTGTCGAGCGCCATCGCCGGGAACCACGTGCTGTGGCGGTTGAGTCATTCCGAAAAATTGCACCGCGTAAAAATTCGACTCGGCTTCTTATTTTTGTTTCGTTTTTTTTTTCGTTTTTTTTGCCCTCGTTAGGACTCAACCTGCTGTTTTTTGCGAAAAACGAAAGTCTGTTCGTTTTATTTCGTTTTTTTTCCGTGTATTTTGCCCTCGATAAGACCGGCCCTCTGGGACTTAAAAAAAACGAAATGAGATAACGGAGGTATCGGGATCTCTACTTCTAATTTTTGTACTTTGACCAATAAAACTCACGTACCAGGTACTCTTTAGTTCTGTATGTCGTTTTTTCATTTCGTTTTTTTTTTCGTTTATTTTGCCCTCGATAAGACCGGCCCTAATCACCTCGAAAAAATTGCGTAAGATCCGGCCTAAGGACGGCACAGGGTACTCCTGTTCCCTCGGGCCGCTCCGAGTGAGCGCGGGGCTACCAAAACCGACCCCCTGGCCTCTGCTATTCAGAGCCCGGTTGACCCCCGCCACTGAGTGTGTGGGGGAGCCTTCCACAGTAGAGAGTGTCTTGGCCGCACTAGCACCGTCTTCGTGTGTCACCCTGGCTTTCGCCTGGCTAACGCGCGTAGACCTCCTAGTGGGGCCAGACTGCGAGCTCGCGCCCGCAGCACCTTCCCGCTTCACCCCCTTTTGTTCACCTGATTTAGACTTCGAAGCCATCTTCTTCTGGTTTCTTGAGCTCCTCCGCGTTGACGCTAGCTAGTCTAGTCCTGCCGTCGACGCCACTCTAATGGAAAGAGACCTTGGTAGTCTGGATCGCACTGGAGACTGAAGGGGACGGCCTTCAGAGTCTAGCTGGTTCAGGAAGACGTAGACAGTGGTCAGGTTCAAGGAGGAGAAAGATGTAGAAAATGGTACCATGGTATTTACTAGTAATTGGTGGTAATGAGGCGCGACCTCGGTAATACCTGCAGTAGTCATATCTGCGATGCATCATGATGGGCGCATACGGATTATTTTGTATTGTGCTGAACGAACGAACACGAAGGAATATCTACCACGTACGACTGCTGTACTACTGTACGCCGTCGTGGGTGCATCTCAATAATTTTCGTAAATGTTCTTGGCCTCTCCTGGCTCTTGATATGAAGAAGTACTGGATTTGGTCGTGTGTATCCTGGTTTCCATCTCGAAATCCGGAAATATAATTTGAAGACGAAATCTGCACTGCTGTACCACAGAACTTGTATCTCTCATCAGAGATTGAGGAATCGGCACGGACACTGCTGTGGTGCTGGATGTCGACGGGTAGAAAGAGTCAAGAACACACAACACTCGACATGTTTTGTCCAGCAGAGTGTTTTCTGGTTGAAATTCAGCACAATAAAAATCTGCATCTCACATGTTTTGTCCAACAGAAAGAGCTTATTTTTCGCAACAGGTGTCACCACAACTTTACTTGGACTGATGTACGACATCTACAGCAGCAGTGCGCCTCCCGCACCATAACAGCAGCAGCAGCACCAGTAGCAGTAGGTCACACGAGGCCAGGGTCAGCGTCGCCGTACCCTCGGCTTGTCGGTCTAACCCTTGCACCCTTTGTACGCGTACATATACACACACGTACTGTAGTACGTACCCTGCACTCGTTTTTTTTTTATGATTCCTGCTTCCCACCTCCAGAGTCGGCATAATATTTTCGAGACAACAACACGAACATGGCATGCCCAAAAGAGCTTCTCGTAGCAGGTGCCACAAGTACTGCTGCTGTGCAACATCTACATCAGAGCTTCTCCAGCAGCAAAACAGCAGCAGCAGTAGCAGTAGGATCCACGAGGCCAGGGTCAGCGTCGCAGTACGCTCGGCTTCTGCCCTTTGTACACCGTACTCGATGTTGTGTGTGTGGTTCCTGATTCCACCCTCATAATTTGAAGACGAAATATCCACAACCTCTGATACGACATACATGTATCCAACAGAGGTTCTCGTAGCAGGTGCCACCACTACTACTGACTGCTGTACAACTACAGCAGATCTTCTCCTGTTTCTCCGTCCCCTCGTCAGTAGGAGGGTAGCCCTGACAATAGCACTTGCAGCACATGGCCCGAACGTTGCTGTGGACAGACAGGCGAAGTCTGCCTATGACTACTCGTAGTTGGGTTTCGTTGGTTATTACCAGGTACGTACGTAGGTAGAAGAAAGAGCTACTCGTAAAAAAACAAAGCCGTCTGCCTGCTGTGGACAGGCCTAGTCTGCCTGCTGTTGAGTGCTGCGGGCAGGCTCAATCTTCCTGCTGTGGATAGGCCCAGTCTGCCTGCTGTGGACAGGCCCAGTCTGCCTGCTGTGGACAGGCCCAGTCTGCCTGCTGTGGACAGGCCCAGTCTGCCTGCTGTGGACAAGCATAGTCTGCCTGCTGTGGACAAGCATAGTCTGCCTGCTGTGGGCAGGCACAGTGTGTATGCTGTGAACAGGCGCAGTCTGCCTGCTGTTGGCACAGGCACAAAAAACGTTATGATTTTGTATTTTGAACACGGCCCAGCACAGACGTGCCTACACACGTTGCCGCACCTAGCTCGACGAACTGTGAACGATTTTCCACCCCACCAGGACGAGAAAGTGTCTTGCGTGTGTGTGCGTGCACAGAGCCCGCCGGGACTGGATTTGGTGGCGTGTGCGTCGAGCGCGGTGGTGAAAGGTGGACCAAAAAAATGTTGAATCCACACACCAACTGACACACACACACACACACACACACACACACACACACACACACACACACACACACACACACACACACACAGAAAAAATCAAAACAGGCACCCTACCCTCGTACCCGAGCCGTTATGAAGAGGCTTTTTTTTCCTTGGTTAAAAACCAAGTAAAAAAAGGCTCGCTTCGCTCGCTCGCCTCATTATCATTACTAGCTTCAGCCAGGCCAGGTGGAAAGCAAGGCAGATCGAAACACTGAAAGTGTGGGGCTGGTGTCGCGAACCTACTTTACCTAAGTTACTGTTCAATAACCCACTCGCACGGACTCCCTACGTCCAATTGTCGGCCCCTATCTACTCATCAATTGCTGTTCGCCTAAATATCGGTCTACCCGGGCTCCTAGTCATCTCTCTCCTATACCTGCTATTAATATTAATAGGACTCTCTGCGAAGCCTGGCCCTACTGGGTTCCTGCGATCAGTCCCTAATTGTCGATTCTCAGTCCGCTCGCACCAGTCTATGCTGCCACGAGAAGGTCCCAGCCTTCTGTACCCTTACATTTGTTAGTCTATCAGCAGCCGTCCGTGCTCTTACGTACTCGTACGTCAACTTCTCTTACCGCATTGGCCCATGTTCGTTTCTTTCTGCAGTTCAGAATCTCAGCCTGCTACTGGGACTAAATCATCTCCTAGTCCCGAACTTGAAACTGCCTCGCAATTATATCGAAACCCAATCTCACCACATGATGACGACGCGATTTATTTCTCGTGTCAGATTTCTGCCTTTGACAAGGCCCAGCTTCGAGGAGAACATCGAGCACTTTTCTGTCCAGGCTATCCCGAGCGAGTCTAGTCGGCAGAGTGGGAGCACACGTTAGCTTGCGTTGGGTGGGGCTCAAAATACCTATCTAGTCTGAAAATAGAGGTGTTTTTTCCTCGTCCCAACAAAATAGCTAGTACGAAAGTCGACAACCTCGTCCATACCATACATAGTCATGGACGAAGAGCACCCCACTAGTGGCAGCAGCCCACCGTCCGACTTCACGGGATGCGCTGCTGCGGCCGCTGGGTTAAAGTGCCCAAGGCCTGAAGCTCGGATGGACGAACCTTGCGAAGGTTCTCGTCAAGGGCAGCGAACGCACGGCTGCCGTCAGGGCCCGCAACAACCCACCACCACATCACCAGCGGCACCAGCACCAGCAGGACTCGTGGCCGTGAATACCAGCTGCTCTCACCCCGACGACCACCACCCTCTAGATCCCGACGCCCGAATGCGTAGCCAACTGCCGACCCTGTCCGGAGACACGCCCCCTGCTCTTCCTGTTACATACATGGCCGCGATAGCGGCAGCGGCCGTAGCCGGAGCAGCATCGGCATCAGAGCAACCAGAGGCGAGAGAACATGCGTCGCAATTGTTATCCCGGGAAAGTGAGGAGATCGGGGGGGGGGTGGGTTGTTCTGCTGTGGAGGGGGTGTCGGTGGTGGCGGCTGCGACTGTGGCGGTGTTGGAGGGAGGAAGAACAGGCGTGGTACAAAAATGTCAGGTGAGGCTTCAAATTTGACGCAAGTTGTATGATATACAAGGCGCTTCGCTCCGCGGGCGGCCTACGCCGCCCGCTACGCGTGCTCAGGAAGGAAAAAAGTACATCAAATTATGCGAAGCGAACAGAGGTCCACGATTGAGTTTAGTTTTTTCAAGGATCGTAATTGCAAACCGGCGACTTGATTATGCCAAGAGTCCCGCCGCCATGCTTCAGGAACAAACAGCTCCGACGCCAGCTCGAATGCCACATATGCGCTTCGCGTCGCGGATGTCGTACGTACGTACATACCCCAGGTAGGATACTGCTGTCTGTACTTATTTTCTTCTTTCGATATACTCCTATGTCTGTACTCGTATGGAGGAAGAAGGCGAAAGCACAGCACGGCACAGCAGCAAAACAAATGAAAATGAAACCGAAAACTCGGAAAGGGAAAACCCCCCCCGTCCCCTCTCGTGTAATAATTTTCTGCCTGATTGGAACACCTTGCACCCGGTCAAAAAGAAGAAAAGAAAAAAACCGCACAGAAGAGCTTCTCTCTCAGCCTCGTACGCCGTCTGCCTCTCTCGCGACCACCTCGCTACCGATTCGGTCCGGGTAAAGCTTTTATCACTCTCTGCCACAATCAGCCCCGTCGCCCGCCACGCGTGAAGCCCGGTGCTCACCGTGGCCGTCGTTCGCCAGCTCGATAACGTTGGTGTTCAAACTGCACACCTCCTTCTTTCAACTTCAGCGTGGTCGCAAAAATAAGCACCGCTTGAATAGTATCTTGCCCTTCTGAACGACCTTTATAAACTCGTACATACTCTATCAACAATCATAAATCGAAGCCAGACAAAGCCCGTTCATGCATCCCTCGTGTCTCGAGGCACACGCGACGCCTAGGCACGAAAGCGGCGACCGCGCTCCTTGCAACCCCCCCTCTACCCGCCAGCACCCGCTGACACCCGCGACGGCGCCGGGCTCTCCCGCGATGCCGTACTCGGAGTACACGCACGCACATGAAACGAAAGACGAAAAAAGGAAGAAAGGACGTGCCCAGAGAAATGGAGAAAACCAAGAACTGCTGGAAAGGTCCGGCAAGTAGTAATGAAAAGCTGCCTGATTGGAGCACCTTGCACCCGGTCGAAAAGAAGAAAACAAAAACATCGCACAGAAGAGCTTCTCTCTCAGCCTCGTACGCCGCCCGCCCCTCTCGCAACCACCTCGCTACCGATTCGGTCCGGGTAAAGCTTTTATCACTCTCTGCCACAATCAGCCCCGTCGCCCGCCCCGCGTGAAGCCCGGTGCTCACCGTGGCCGTCGTTCGCCAGCTCGATAACGTTGGTGTTCAAACTGCACACCTCCCTCTTTCAACTTCAGCGTGGTCGCAAAAATAAGCACCGCTTGAATAGTATCTTGCCCTTCTGAACGACATTTATAAACTCGTACATACTCTATCAACAATCATAAATCGAAGCCAGACAAAGCCCGTTCATGCATCCCTCGTGTCTCGAGGCACACGCGACGCCTAGGCACGAAAGCGGCGACCGCGCTCCTTGCAACCCCCCCTCTACCCGCCAGCACCCGCTGGCACCCGCGACGGTGCCGGGTCCTCCCGCGATGCCGTGCGCGGAGAACACGCACGCACACGAAACGAAAGAAGAAAAAAGGAAGAAATGGCCGAGAAAACAAAGAACTGCTGGAAAGGTCCGGCAAGTAATGAAAGGAGGCGGTTTGGAAGTGGGAGCTCTGAGAGGCCAGGGATGCACCAACCGAGCACGCTCAGGGGTTGTGATCTAAGTATGTAGTTCTATATACCGTACTCCAAATAGGTCCACAATCATCCAACACATAAATCCTCCTGTCGTAACACTACAAGTAGTACTGCTGTGGTGCTATATTACTCCAAACTCAGAAATAAAATAAAAAAACTATAGAAACAAACAGCTGCCTCCCTGCTGTGAAATCCGAAAAATACTAAATCAATGTCGAAAAACCCAAACTTGAATCCGAAAAATAAAAATCAGTGTCGAAAAACCCAAACTCAAATCCGAAAAATAGAATTAGTGTCGGAAACCCAAACTTAAACCCAAAAAATAAAAACCAGTGTCGAAAAACACAAACTCAAATCCGAAAATTAAAAATCAGTGTCGAAAAACCCAAACTAAAATCCGAAAAATTAAAATCAGTGTCGAAAAACCCAAACTCATTTCCGAAAAATAAAAATCAGTGTCGAAAAACCCAAACTCAAATCCAAACAATAAAATTAGTGTCGGAAACCCAAACTTGAATCGAAAATAAAATAAAAATCAGTGTCGAAAAACCCAAACTCAAATCCGATAATTTAAAATCAGTGTCGAAAAACCCAAACTCAAATCCGAAAATTAAGAATCAGTGTCGAAAAACCCAAATTCAAAACCGGGAAATAAAAATCAGTATATCCAGCATAAAATTGAGGACCTTTAACAATCTGGGAGAAGGGATCTTTAGGTTGGTAACCTGTTCGGATGTTTTGGTTCCTGTTGGGATTAAGGTACGGGGGAAGACCCAACCCAACTCCTGGCTCTAACCCTAACCCTGACCCCAAACCGCAGCCGAAACGGGCCAAAACTCGCCAAAAACGCGGCTACGCCGAGTTTGCATCGAACCAGGAAATTTCTCAGATGCGGACGACGACTCCGAAGTGCAGACCACGCTACACATTTTCAAGTAAAAAACATCCCTAAAGATCCCTTCTCCCAGACTGCTAAACCTACTCATAAAATCACCACATGTTCATTGCCAGACTACGGTGAAACTCAAAAGAGTCCCGCGGTATCGCTTTGGTTAAGAAATGCGCGTGCTGGTAAGGGGATTGTACGTGGATGATCGATATCTCTTTCCTTCGTACCAGTTCCCTGAGGAAATGGTGCCGTACGTCAATGTGCTTAGAGTTGGAGTTGGTGATAGGATTCTGCGCCAGCTGCACGGCACCCTGGTTATCCTCGAACACCGGTATGCAGGTCACGCCGACATCAGGCAACATGAAACGCCATACCTGCCTCAAAAGCAACACTTCCTTAACGACGTCTGCAAGCGCCACGTACTCTGCCTCCGTCGTGGAGAGTTTGACGCATTTCTGTGTCCTTGAAAACCAAGACATACAAGCACCCCCACACATCACTAACCCCCCTGAAACTGACCTCCTGTCAGCCGCCACACTTGCGTAGTCTGCGTCAGCAAACACCTGCAAGCTCAGGCCCCCTACCGTACCTTTCTGAAAGGTAATCCCAAAGGAACTAGTCCGTCTCACATACCCTAAAATACCAAGTGCTGCCCTCCAGTGGACTAACTTAGGCGCAGCGCAGTACCTAGCCACCGCTCTTACTGCGTTTGAGATATCTGGTCGAGTCTGGGTTGAAAGCCACACCAGTGAGCCTACCAACTCACGAAACGGCCAGTTCCCTGGTGCTTCGTTCTTGTCAAATTCCGCAAGCCTCGTGCCTACAGAAAGCGGAACACTCTTCCCAAACTTTTTCCCGTACTCGTCCGCCAACTCTTCAGCGAATGTTTGCTGGGAAATCTTCAAAACTCCCTTGTCCCAATCCCTCTCCTAGAAACACCCCGAATACCACCGCAACTCTCCCAGGTTCTTGACCGGAACCATCTGGTTCAATTCCTTTCCAAACTGGTCACACCTGGCTTTCTCCCCTACCGCAAATATGTCATCCACGTGTACCACTATAGTCATCACAACACTCCCCTCCTCCATCAAACGAAACCCGCACGCATCAGCCAGGCACTGAAGAAAACCCAACGACAGCAACACCTAGTAAGATGCGCATGCCATTGTCTCGATGCCTGCTTCAAGCCGTACAAGCTCTTGTTCAGCCTTACTATCTTCCCCGACAACCCACCGCAACCCTGAGGCAAACGCATGTACACGTTTTCCTCGAGATCAGATTGCACGAACGCCTGTTCAATATTAAAATGGCACAAGTCGAGATCCAGCTCACACGCCATCGCTGTCAACAAACGGACACTAGAAACAGCAACAGTAGGCGCAAACATTTCTCCGAAATCAATATTGGCTCTCTGCTCATCCCCCCGCGCTACAAGCCTCGCCTTAGTTTTCGTGGGCCAACCGTACTCATCAGCTTTCCAATCAAAAACCCACATTGCATTAAGGCTGTTTCCTATGCGGTTCGATTTCGAGCTTCAGATTTGTATTTTTTGATCTCAAAAACGAATGACCCTGCTTATGCAGTCGAAATATGCAAAATCTGACCGGAAAATTTTCGATTTGAGAATCCGATGACCCAAGTCGTCGGATTTTGGCCCAAAATCCGACGAACTGGGTCATCAGATTTTCAAATCGAAAAATGGGATGCTCTCTAAATTCAAGATGTTGTCCATGACAGCAAACAGCAGCAGAACGATCGATGAGTTGGGAGGTTACATGGCTGTATAGCGGCGTCGCTTCGCGCCCGACGCTCGGGCGGCGGGCGGCGCGACCCTCCGTGGCCATACGTCAGTCGCCTGGCGCGGGCTCGGGCCTAGAGACCAAGAGAAGCGCACTCGGCACGCACCTCTCCGTGGATACGTACGAGTACTTGTACGTACACTGCTGTACAGCAGCAGCAGTCAGTCTAAACATGGAACCCAAAATACCAAGACAGGTGGCTCTAGCGCACTCGCCACGTCTCTTCGCCGCCAGACCAGAGATGGTCAGCCTTGGCTCGGACGCTTGGGTACTACGCACAGTGCAGCGCACCCAGCGCGTCTCTTCGCGGCGCCAAACCACAAAAACAGCAGTTGGTCTCGGCGTTTGCTCAAATCTCTACATACACAATAAATCTGATTTTTCCGCATAGGAAGGCTGTTTCGATTTGCGAACTTCACATCTGAAAAGGCGATCGGGCCAAAATCTGAAGCTCAAAAATCGAACCGCAGGAAACGGCCTAATGTAGTTGTCCACTGATTGTTATCCCGGCACAAAAGTCCCCGCATCCAGCAATCCGTAAAACTCCCTCCCCATCGAATCCTCCCAAAGATGGGCGTGCTCCGACCGCATGGCTTCCCTGTGGCTCCGTGGGACCTTGAGGTCAGAGGCGTAGCAGTGTAGCAAATCCGGGGGCTTGTAGGGCGGCCGCTGGTCGCCCAGGGCGGCGTCGATGTCCTCCCGAGTGGCAAGCGGTGCCGCCAAGGCACACGGTATCTTTCCGGGCCCCCCGGCAGACGATGTTCGCCCTCGGTCCCCAACAGTGCGTGACGGCTGCCCGCGACCCCCAACACTCGGCGACTCCTTGCGGCGCCCGGCGTCGACGGCTCCACGCGTAGTCAACAATGACAGCAGCTCCGTCTTGCCCATCATCGATAAGAGTCCGACGCTATGGTTAAATCCCTGGTCGCTTTTCGGAGGCTCCTCCGGCGTGGCTGAGAGCTGAACCGTCTTCGAACGGGTACGCCCTGATATCCGTTGCGGCTCCGTGTGCGGCCGTGGCAAAGCGTCGGTGAGGGGCGATGGTGAGTTCTCGGGCGGTGGTGCCGGCGGTGACGGGGGCTGAAGCGGCGGTGGCGATGGCTGAATCGGCAGTGGCGACGGCGGTGACTGGATCGGCAGTGGCGGCGGCGGTGACTGGAGCGTCGGTGGTGACTGCACGTAGCTGATGCTGAAGCCCTGCGTTGCCGGCGCGGTGGCGTCCACTAATCCCCCGCGCCCGCCGGTGCCGGCAATGGCAGCACGGGGGTACGGTGGACCGTCCACACCACGTCACTGGTGTAGCATACGCCCCCCGTCGAGGCCCTGATCACCTTTACGGCGGACGAGGGGTGGTTATAGCCGTTAGTCAGATAGTAGCACGGCACCGATTGGACGTCGGATTTCGTGCTGCGGTCCACCCGCATCATGCCTTCCTGGAAGAACGGTACCACCTGCAGGTCCGGAAGCCGCGAGAAGAACACCTCGTACGGTGATCGCCAACCGATGTTGGCCTTGGTCGCGGAACGGTTAAAACAGTCAGCAGTCCAAAGCACAGCCTCCAGCCACAGGCGGTTACCACTGACGCCGATGTTGGGGATTCGGCCAAAGTCGACGCTCGGGAAAAGTCGCCGAATCTCGCGACGAGCCGCATGGCCCCCCTTCATAGCGCGCCAAATTGCACTCTCGACAACCGCGTTCTGTTTTGGCTTACCCGGGGCTGTGTGTTCGCGGCGGATCCCAGCGGTGTCGCAGAATTCGATGTAGCTGCGGCCGGTGAACTCCCCACCGTTGTCCATGCGGAAGCAGAGCGGCGGCCCCACGTGGTTCATGTCGGCGATGAACTTCTTCACATACGCGGTGGTCTCCGATTTCTTCTTCATCCCGTACGGCCGCATCCACCTTGAGGCGCTGTCGACGAACATGATCAGATAGACAGACCCGCCCATTGACGCCTCGTAGGGGCCGGCCAGGTCGATATGCACGGTCTCCATGGGCCTCCCCGCGCGCGATGTCGTCCTCCGCGGCACCCCAGCTCGCACACCCTTGGCCTCCAAACATCCACCACATGGCTGCAGTACTCCCGTCAAGGTGATACCGTGCTGCCAAGCCGTTTCCCTCAACAAACGCTCGTTCAGGTGACCGGAGGAGAAATGAAAGTGGTTAATATCAATATTCTCGGCAGGTTTCCCAACGGGAAACGGACGCCTTTAACCCTAACCCAAACCCTAACCCTAATGTATACAACATGTCCTATAAACTATGGTCCCCCGTAATACGAGTATTATTATAATGTACTGACTGGTGGAAATTTGAAGAAAAAAAAAGAGCAAGGATCGCCCAAAAGTCGAACCTCGGTACAGAAGTAACGAAAAAAATATAGTTATCAAGCGCAGTTTGCAATCGATCATACGCTACATACAGCAGTACTCACACAATGACACGTTGTATGTTTTCGCGCAATCTAAAACACATCGCAGGATATAACTGCATGTATGTACGGCAGTACTGCTTTAACATGCCATGTGATGTGATACGACAACATAAGATACGTGTACTGCGACAAAGGCACGTGTACTGGTGCTCTTTCGGCTGGCTCTAGGATCGGTCAGCAGTATAGGGCACACAGCAGTCCGCAGCTTAGAGTATTTTTGTACGAATGCTGCTGTACGCGATGCTTGTACAGCAGTAGTAGGAATGATTTGCTGCGATCCGCGGATGATCGGTACGGAGTAAAAAATGCCGGTCTAACACTGCATACAGCAGGTACGTGCATAGGCCAAATGCCGAAAATAACAACAACGAACACTACTGCTTGCTGTAGTACTGAGAGTACAGCGCGGATCTGCCACACGTGCATAGTACGCTACCTGCTGCTGTTGGCGCACTGTGTCGAACACGGCTGGAGTAGTGACAGTGTTGGATCACACACAGCAATACGTAGAAGAAGCAGAGAGAGAGGTGTGATGTTGTTGCGGGATGATCGATCTCTGGTCAGAAAAAAACAGATAGCCACAGCAATACAGCAGCATGTAGACCTGCCACACGTGCCCGTGACTGATCACTGTGCTGATGCTGCTGGAAGGCAGGGTTGCAGTGCTCTATGAAGCTGGGGTTAACCGCGCTCTCTGCGCTGCTGCTGTATTGGGTTGTCTGTTGTCTATGTTGTGTGTTGTGTTCAGACACAAAAAAACGTACCGGTACGATGAGTACATGAAGGACCAAAAAAACGACGACATTTCAGAGGTTCGTACGTACAAAAAAAAGGCCTCTCGTATCGAAACCAGGGAAATCGTCTTATCCACTCCCGCCGAAAAAAAACTTTGAGCGCCTGCCACGCGCTCCAGAGTGCACGGGTCGCGCTGAGACCTTGACCAATGTATTCGGCCGGGCTTCATGTGCCCGAGCATTTGGTGTTTTGCCGAAAAGTGCTTTGTACGAAGAGAAGAGTTGGCAAACGTACGAAAATTTGACAAACATACGTATACATATGACACAGACAGTGCATACTGCACTGGCTAGAGCTTCCAGGGCCCAGCCCTAGAAGTCCCCTAGGTTTCTAGGAGCAAAATTAGAAACCTGTTCCACTGAACAAAATAACAAACAACTGTACAGTACACCATTGATTTTTTGGCAGTTTACGGTATAAAAAAATCAAACCAGGTAATCAGTGTGAACCAAAGGCAATTTAGATGACGTTTCCTGTCACAGTATACCGTTTTTTGGTCATTTTTCAATGTATGTCCGAGTGACAAAAATAAACTAAGGATGGTCCACCAGTGTATTTTTGCCAGTTTAAGGTACACAAAAATTAAAAGAGGTAGTCAGAGAACACCAAACCCAACGTTTTCTGGCATGGTATACCTTTTTATGGTAAAAGGTCTATGTCTGGTGTACCATATAATTGCGAACAAACACCGCGTTCATGCATATGAGAGCTTTCTCGTATTCATACGAAGAGTCAAGCGTAGCTTATATTTCTGATCAAGTCCCTCACGAGGGAGAAAAATACCAAAATCGGACGAAACCGACAAAAACCGTAAATAAATCGGCAAATAAACGAACACAAAAAAAAAGGAAAAAATTGAACGACCCAAAATTCCCAACAAAAACCGATGAATCATCAAAACTGATATTAGCACCACGACCCACGCTGTCAGACTCTGCTTGGTATAGAAGAGAGTGCAGATCGGGTCCTTTAGCAGCCGCGTGTCTCAATCTCACCCACCGTCGGCCAAGCCTGGTCCGCGATATTTCGACTTCATAAACCGTCTGCCCGCCCTGGCCTGTGTGGTTCTCAGATCATTTTCGCTGTTTCTTCGAGCTGTGGCTCCTCCCCAAAATCTCGAGACCACAACATGCTCGTTAGCCCGCGCGCAGCGGTGTCTTTGGGCAACCGCCCGTTGTCCACACAAGTCGCGTACGAATCAGAGACTGTCATGCCCCTATACTGGCCTTCGGATACCGTTGGCGCGCGTGGGTTGCGTAGTGCCTCGATCAGGTGCATTTCGAGCCACGACAAAATTCACGAATCGTGATTGTGTGTGTTTTAGGGAAGAGCTAAAAAAAAATGACGTCTTCATTCGTAATTTTTTTCGATATGATTCACGACCAAAAAAATACTATCCACGAGAAAAACCTCACGTATCGTGATTTTTGTTGTTTGTTAGAAGTGGACCCTCTGCAAGATTTGTTTTACAGGACGTCCAAAACTGGAACAGTTTTTTTAAGGAGAGGCCCAGGAAAGAGGAAAAACAAATATAATAAATCCATGTCTTTCGGAGGCATTTTGGATACGGGTGGCTGAATGCTTTCGAGATCGCTACATTTTTTCCGTGAAAAGTGCCTTCTGTACCTCTACAATGAGCGCTACAGTTGGAACCTCGCTGTGTCAATAGAAATCAGTCGAACGATAATGTCAAGAACTATCGAAGGCGTCAAACTCAACTCAATTCGTTGGAGCACGTGAGATCACCCCGGGCGTAAACGTGAGGACCGTTCAATCGTTATACTGTAGTTATACCCCTACACTCCATGCAATTCCGCACAGAGCAAGTGGTACGTTGATGTGAAATTCCACTACTGCTGCCTTCTTCGTAAATTGTTCGCTCTGCCCGGCTTGACGCGACGCTCATCCCTTCCGATATAGCCCCTGCCCCCTAGAGCGACACGTTGCAGCAGCGGCAGCGGCAGCAACAACAACGAGAGATCGCCGCTGTATTCGCCGTACAAGTTCAACCAATTTGTGTGCCGCTTGGCGTACGTTTGGGTTATTCGTATACTCCTAACCCCAACCTTAACCTTCCTCTGTCCCATAAGTCCGGGGAGTTATGGGCGTGTAGTTGTTTGCGCATTCATACTTTTCCGATAGGGTTAGGGTTAGGTTCGTTGGAAAGATGAAGTCCCAACGAAGCTGATGCAAAAACACACACACCGTTGTCTATACTAAAATGAAGTCAAAATTTGCCCATTTTTGATTTTTTTATGAGATTGTTTTTTTAGATTTGTTTTGATAATTCGTGTTTACCACCCCTAGACCTAGCCCACAGACCACACAATACCATGGACTTGCCCCCAAGTACCCCCCACCCCCCGTTGTAAGGGCGGCGAGCTATCCGTGGGCCGCCGCACTACAATCGCGGTGGAGGTTGCGCTAGCTATTCCGCCGGGCAAGGTGCGGGTGCCCAACGGCTCGATGGCCCCGATCTGCCAAAAGTACGGCGTCGGTCCGCGGTACCCGACGAAGTTGTGGCAAAACGTTAAGAGCCAGATCGACGCTAACCAGTCGGTCGACCTTTCTAGCAAGGAAAGGACAGGGCGACCGTCGCTGCTTACTCTGTCAAAGGTTGGGGCGCTGAAGAAGGTCAACCAGCAGAATCGGTCGTTTACCCTCCGGCAGGTGTCCGATCAGCTTAACGATCTGGGGCTGGAATACGGGAAGGAAACCGTTCATCGGTGGTTTGAAGAGCTAGGGGCGGCGAAGGTCGCTCGTCGTATCAAACCGTCCCTTTCCGACGCCTAGAAGAAGACCCAGATCGACTTCATCTGCGATCAGGCGGCCGAGACCACCGGGGAATACCTTAACCAGTTCAACGTCGTGCATCTGGACGAAAGTTGGTTTTACCTCATGAGGGAGAGAGAGAGGGTTCGAGTGTTCCCAGGCGAGGAAATCCCCGGGGCCCCTCGCGTTCAACACAAGAGCCACCTTCCAAATATCATGGTCATTATGGCAAACGCTCGGCCGGACCCTCGCCACGACTTCGACGGCAAGATCGGCATTTGGCTGATTTGTGTCATCAAAACCGCTCAGCAGTCGTCCAAGAGGAGGTAGAGGGGGGAAGAGTATGATATCGACTGCACCGTCGACGCGGAGTGGTACAAGGATTGGTACGTCGACGTACTTCTACCCGCGATCAAGATAAATATGCCTTGGCAACGTTCAAAGCGCGTAGTAGTGTAGCAGGACGGCGCGAGCCCCCGCACGGGCAAAGGGGATCCCGAGATTCTTAACTCGGCAGGGATGGGGCGGGGGTGATTGGTAGAGCTTGTGACTCAGCCTGCCCAGTCGCCTGATTTGAACGTGAATGACCTGGGCTCCTTTGAATCTCTCAAGTCAAGGGTGTGGGGGATGAACGCGTGTTCGATAGACGAGTTGGTGGAGACTATCTTCGAGCAGTACGAGGCGTACGACGCTGAAACGTTAGAGCGGGTGTGGCAGAGCCTTTTCAAGGTTTACATTCAGACACTTCGCAAGATGGGCGATACTGACTTTAGTGTGGAAAATTCCGGGGTGAGGAAGCGGCAGAGGGCGGGAACGTTGGACAGGGTGGTAAAATACGATAAGGAGGCTTTCGACAAGGCTTGGGCCTGGATGGCATCGAGTCCCAGTGATAGCGAGGACGACTAATCGATTTTTAGTTTATTTTTCGACACTTTCTTTCCCCTGGGGACCCCCAAGTGTCTTGGTTTTAGTGTGGGACCCCCAAGTGTCTTAGTTTTAGTGTGGGACCCCCAATTGTCTTGGTTTCAGTGTGGGACCCCAAGTGTCTTGGTTTTAGTGTAGGGTCGCTATTATACTGGTTCTAGTATGGGGGGACGCGACATGGATCGTTGAGTAGAGGGGGGGCCCTACTGTTGTTTGATTTGCCCCCCAAGTGTATTGGTTTTAGTGTGGAACCACCAAGTGTATTGGTTTTAGTGTGGGACCCCCAAGTGTCTTGTTTTTGGTGTGGGGTCACCATTATACTGGTTTTAGGATGGGGGGACGCGACATGGATCGTTGAGTAGAGGGGGGTTAGGTTTAGGGTTAGGGGGTTTTTAGTTTAGTTTTTTAGAGTGCCCCCACCCCAACCCCCTCTGGAAAGGGGTCAAATACGGCCATTTTTGGCCTGACTACTTTTTTGTTAGCCGCTAGCCCATGCAGGGTAGTGCGCAGACAAAAAAAAAATGTAGTTCAACCCGAAAAACGCTCAAGATTTCATAACAGTTAGCGCCGAAGACATCCGACACGGTTAGCGGTCTCTCCCAACATAACTCCCCAGACTTGTGGCTTCAAGGAACTCTGGAGAGGAAGAATACCCCTGGAAAAATAAAAATAGAATAACAAGAAAATTAACACAAAGCAGTGCGGTACACATCACAACTGAAGCACATCGTACAACTCGAGCAAGGAAAACGTAAAAAAGTGACACCAATCCAAAAGGACAATTAAAAAGAAAAATAAGAAGGGCAGGGAAGCATGACGATACGTGCGAAAAAATATTCAAGAGAATAGGCAAGCGAAAAAACTCGAGCGAATGCACAAACTTACACGCTCGCAGGCAAGTAGACAAGTAGACGGGGGGGGCGGCGGCCCAAAAATGAAAAGAACACAAAAATACAGTCCATCAATAGGGAGAGTTACAAAAACTATGAATACGCACGCTCAATATGCTCGCATACGAGTAGAGGACACAACGAGTACATGCCCGCACATACAGCCTATTCGCATAGATTGTTGTAAATGTCATATTTCGCGATACCATGAAAGACACAGATGAAGCCATGAAGCACGCCCATTTTTATATATATTCCAAGTAGAGGACGACGCCACTAGACGCCACACATCGTAGGATACCATATCAATCACATCCACTATATTGCTTTGTACAAAATGACCGTTTTTCCAGCATAGTTCACTTTTCTCGTTTGGCCGAGGGTATTTTCTCGTGCTTCCTGCTGCGGGGCCCGCGGGGGGGCGGCGTGGACAGCACGGTGCAAACGTTGGCCTCGGCCGGGCTCCATGGCACATGCTCTAGGTGGTCAAAGTCGCGTGATCCATCAATCAACTCAGGGGATGGGCTCCCACTTCCGAAAAGCCACCCAGGGGCTTGGAAACCTACCCGGATCTACGTATTTTAGTATTTTTTAGCTGCAAAGATTTTGTTCTTCTCGCTGCAACTGCAGCAGCACAAAGTGCTGCTCGAGCAGTACGCAGCAGTACAACAACCGCAACAGCGGGCGAACGAATGCTGCTCGAGTCGAGTGTTGCTCGAGTGCTGCTGAGTGCTGCTGCTGAGTGCTCGTGTGCTCGTGACTGCTTGGCCACGTTGTGCTCGAGCGATCGAGTGATCGTGGTCTCGTGTTTTTTTTTCGATGCAGCAGGCTTGGAAATCTACTCATGGTCGTGCGCTCGAGTGCTGCTCCTGCTCGAGCAGTACGCAGTAGTACAACAACAGCAACAACAGGCGCACGAGTGCTGCTCGAGTCGCGTGTTGCTCGAGTGCTGCTGCTGCTGAGTGCTCGTGACTGCTTGGCCACGTCGTGCTCGAGCAATCGAGTGATCGTGGCCTCGTTTTCTTTTTTTTCGGTGCAATGGGCTTGGAAACCTACCCGGGTCTTCGTGTTTTTAGCTGCAAGTGGCTGGCGAAGAAAACGTGAGAAAACGCTGTATCTACCACGTAGCATTTTTTTATTGTCTCGGGTGCGATTAAGCAGTTATCGGATATTTGTACCACTTATTGCGTTGCGTGTAATAGCCGAGTGTTCAATGCCCGTTGTACAATGTACCCGTGCCACGCGGTGTGCTTATTATTTTGCTACTCCTGTTGCTGCCGCTGCTGCTACACACAATCATGGTATAGCTGCTACTGTTGCTGGCGCAGGTTGCTTTTCTTGCTGCTACCCTGTTTCGTTTTCGCCCGTGGCACGCGTTTGCTTATCTTGCTGCTCCTGCCGCTGCCGCTGCTGTTGCACACTGCTGCGCACAATCACGGTATAGCTGCTACTACTGTTGCTGCTGGCGCAAGGTTGCTTTTCCTGCTGCTACTCAAGAGTTTTTTTTTGCCCGTGTCACACGGTTGCTTTTCTTGTTGCTCCTGCTGATGACAAGCTGCTGCTGCACACTATCACGCCGCAGGTTGCTTTCCTTGCTGCCACCGTTAGCTTTGTTTGTGTCCGTCCGTCTGATAATTTTATCACACCCTGGCTTGTATTTTGTGTACCAGCATACTGTGTACCCGATGTTAAGGCGACGGTGGTTCGCCTATGTGGAAGATCTGGTTGGGAATAGGACGACCCCGGTTTTTTAAAGGAACGACGTCCTTTTCCGACCGGTCTATTCACCCAAAAAGATCGATGCGTATCCCGAATCTGCTCACGCTAGAAATTACCTCAAAAATTAATATCGACTATTCGTACGTAATGGATGGCGCGATTATGCACGAAATACAGCAGTACGATGTACCAGGTATGAGCAAGAAAAACATCAAGGGAAACACAGCGTTTGGAATCCACCAAGCCGTAGCCACCCAAAATCGATACGTATCCCGAATCTGCTCACGCTAGAAATTACCTCAAAAATTAATATCGACTATTCGTACGAAATAGATGGCGCGATTATGCACGAAATACAGCAGTACAGGCAGGATGTACCAGGTATGAGCAAGAAAAACATCAAGGGAAACACAGCGTTTGGAATCCACCAAGCCGTAGCCACCCTCTAGCCCGCTTTCCTGATGGGCAGCCGCGAGCGTTGAAGCGCACGAAGGTCTAAGATGGTCTCTCGGCTACTCTTTTCGGGCAACTTGCCTCTCCTGTAGCTTCAGATGCGAGTAATGAGGATATACTCCCGAAGCAAAGAAATCAAGGGCAAGCAGAAATACAAGAGCATCCTAGACAGAACGTGGAGTGGCTTTTCGGGAGACGAGAGACCTGGCGGTTGTAGCACTGGCGAACACTCGCGACTCTCAAGGAGGAGCTTGGGAGTAAACTGGGTCCTGCTGCTGTCCCTCCTGAAGAAGGACTAACTGCAGGACTTTCCGAAGGGTCTGCTCCCAGAACGAAGGCTGCGAAAGGCAACTTTGGGACGAAATGATTGCGGACTCTTCTTCGTCATAAGCAGAGGACGGCAGGGGGGCAGAGGGCTGCTTCAGCGCAGAGGACGGCAGGGGCAGGGGGTATGGCGTTGTCGACTGTCAGCAGCCCGAGACCATGTCCGAAGTACGCTATCAGGTATGTGGTGTTTGCCTTGTCGTACGTAGCTGTCGCCGTGGAATGCGACGGTAGAAAGGTAGTACTGGTACTCCGCCCATTGCGTGTTTGTGTGGTGTTGGTTCTGATTATACCAGAAACAGTACATGTCCAGCTACGGTACGAGTACGTACGTACCACTGTTTTGGTCTAAAACACAACGACCATGTTGATAATTATTTATAAACGAACACGTCCTAGTATGATCGTCCAGAGCGGTATGTACTCGTGTATTAAAGTGCTGTGTACGATAGATCATCTACGGTATATAATCAACTGTTGATAAATGTTAACCTGCCGTTGTGAGATGCTGCGCGAGAGCTGTGAATACCAGGTACAATTTTATATAGTTGATGCAGATCAAACTACTACTAGATTTCGTGCTAGATCATGCAAATTGTGCGGCTCGAGCCCCAGGAATCACGAGCCACTTCGAACGTCAGATACATATGATACAAGCTCAGGAATAGATATGTCCTCGTATATCTCGATCTTGAAGTAGGAATCGATGGTCTGCTCTGTTATACTACGGTACGTACATGGGCAATCGTTTATGGACCAATATTATACTACGGGGGAGCGTGGATAGTAAGCAGGACCTAATTATAGCAGTAAACACACGAAAAAAAACTATTTTAGTCGCCCTTGAAGGGTTCTAAATGCTACGAATACATGGTCGAAGTTTACTTTTCACTGGCGAGCTCAAGCCTGGTTTTCTTACTGACGTCTGGGGGTGACCGTGTTTGTTTTTCGGCTGTATTTGCTACCATGGTATGCGGTACTGCTGTTTTTTACGCGTTTTGCCATGACTAGGAGAGTGCGTCGTTTTTTGCCCCTTATATATGGCAGTCGACAGATCACCGCACCAAGTACGCTCACAGATCACCGCACCAAGAACCCCGCCGTTTTATTACTGTACATAAAGTATATACGAGTAAATATCTACGTTGTAGTACTGTAGATTAAACAACTACTGCTGCTGGTAGACGTATCGTGTAGTATACTGCTGGCTTCTTAGTAGTCTAGATAGATACCCAGCTGTGTAACAGCACAGCGGTTAAGTCCAACATGAACATGTTACCGCATTTTCAGGTACCTGGTGTTCACCACGGGTCAGATGATAGTATGATAACGTCGACGGTGTACTCCCAGATGCAAAATACGAGTAATTACCTCGTAGTTGGTATGCACAGGGGTATGTGTACGCCCCCCCCCCCCCCCCCCTATTATATATAGGTTGGGTTCGCGTCGGTTGGCAACGACACTGTGAAACATGCCGCTCACTACGTGAGCTAGACAACCAGGGTGTACCGTTTTTTTTGTTTTGTTTTTTGGCGGTCGCCCACAGCTGGTCGTCGAGTTAGATCATTTGTGCGAGGTAAAGAACCTTTACTCCGCACAAGGGAATTGATCGTATCACGTAGCGTTCAAGGTGAGGCACCCAATAGGCAGTTGCATAGTACTCCCATTGCTGTCTCTGGAAGTGGCTGCACCGGAAATTAAAATAACTCAATTGAAGCTGTCATCCATATGCAAGTCCTCCTCGCAAGCGGTTCTTCGTAGGATGCAGCTCACCCTTCATGCGACTCGCCAGGCACCTCACGGCGCTTCGCGCTTGGTGCAAGCAATGTCTGCTTGGTCGGTGAAAACCCAACATGCTCCGTCCCGGCATTGTAGGGATGCGAGGGTCTATGGTCATACGACTACGACCATGCATGAGATCGAGTACATCTCTCCTATCGAGTGCACCCCCCCTCTCACTGCAGCTGTATCGAACACCCATTCCCCGCTCACCCACATGTACGCGAAATACCAAATAACGAGGATTTCGACCCACACTTCCCCGACACCCCCCCCCCCCCCACTGGCCCGCGTACAGGCAGTTCTCGAGCGCCAGAAGGAGCGTGGAGGCAATGGCGAAGTCCCCCACGCCCCCGCAGGCACGATTTGGAGTTGCCTGCAGTACAATGCGGCTGCTGGGATTGGGTGTAAGGGGACAGGCAACCAGAGCAAACGTGGGCCGTGCTTCAAGCGCGCGATGGGGATGTTGTATGACCACTACATGGACGTTGTTCTCAAGGAGGTTGTCCTGTCGTTGCTCAGGCATTTTAGTGATGCAGAATCCCAATGGGCGAGTATGTGTCGGGTCTACCATCGTCGCCCCCCCTCCCCCCATCCCCGGCCCCCAACCGCGTCAGCGTCCTGGCATTTTTTAAGCGCCAGAAGCCGAGATGCGGCGCAGGCGAAAACGTGTTGTACTTCCTTACGAGAACGATTTCGGACTTGGCTGCCGTACAATGTGGCTTAGTTCGTTGTATTTTGGGAGCCAAATAACCAGCGTGTGCCTTGGGTAGTCTCGGAATGACGCAATGGATGTGTTCGCTTGGAAAATGGAAGTTGCTCCTACCAAGGCGGTGCAGCGTTGGTGCGGGTTATTTGTTGGTGTCAATCAGCAGATGTTTTAGATGTTTGGGGGGCGGAGTAACGAGCAGAGGCCAGTTTGGACGTCAGGGCTAAACCCTTGATGTACTTTTCGGTTGGACTGACAAATGTGTTGGGTTTGGGCTTGTCCACCCACGTGTTTTTTTGGCTTCGTAGCCAAACTTGAAAACATTTCGTGATTGGCAACGACAACCGAGAATACCAATAAAAACACCTGGTATGAAATAAAAACGTACAATTCTTTGCGGCATGTTTGCGGTTCGAGCAAAGCAAGGCGTCCATGCTTTAGCCAATCAACACCGTGCACCTCCTCAAGACGAAACACAAAAACGTGTTTCACGAAATGTGTTTATAGTGTTTGCCGTGCAAGCAGAACAGGGCGATTGAGCATTGGGAACACAACACCACGACCCCCCTATCTCTGCCCCCTGCCGGAAGAATATGTCATGCTTCCTGATCAACCCCCCGTACCCCCCTCCTCTGTCTCTGTAGCTGGCCCCTCTTGCCACCGACGACTCGGTCATCTCCAGCTGGTGCTAGCTCGGTCACGGCCTTCTAAAATATCTTCTTGACGTGCGTGCCTTTACCCAGGTTCATAACATAGGTACTGATAGCCTGCCCCTCGAGCCCCAGCTCACGCTCGACGTCTTTTTGCTTGCACCAATGACTTCCACGTGGCTGAGCGCTCAACATGGCAGGCATATCCATCGCCGAAACTTCAATTCGCCCGGGGCAGGCGATGTGTGCAAGCCTGCGCATTAACAGCACAGCTTAAATGACGTTTTTTTAAGTCAATACTAGGCCGATGTTTTTTGTTGTCTGCCAGGTTTACGGTATTGATGTTTTCTTTGCAACATAATTACGCAAATATACTTTAGGGATGTTGATAGATTCGTCTGGATGTCACCTGTCTTTCATTCATGGGACGTTTTGCGTGATATATCGAAACCAGGATGAACAGCAGCGAAAAAACGGGTGGACCTCGCTTTTGTTACAGGGGGGGCGGGCCTGCACATACTAACAACGTTACAAGAAAAACATTTTCTTGGTCAAAAATGACGTTTTTTGGAGTTAGGTTTGCGGTACTGGTGATTTCTTTTTTGCAGAACTATGCAATGACACAGGGATGAGGTTCGTACATCCGTCTAGATGTTATGCCATTTTTTGTCTAAGAGGCATTTAGGCTAAAATGCCAAAACCGGAAAGAATAGCAGCCCCCATTACGGATGGGTCTGACACGCTTTTATCCAGGTGGGCGAGCCTGCGCATACTAAACATTGCTCGAAAAGAACGTCTTTTTGTGAATTTTTGTTTTTTGTAGGATGCTAGGTTTACCGTATTGGTGTTTTAATGTCCGCAACACTGAGAACAGCAGTCCCCATTATGGGTGGATCTGACACGCTTTCTTACCGATGGGCGATCCTGCACATACTGAAATTGGTATACAAACATCGTTTTTTAGGGAAAATAACCCTTCTTTTGTAGGATGCTAAGAGTACGGTTGTTGTTGTTCTCACATTAGAGTGTATGCGCATGATATTTTTGTGTATCGGGGATTTCCGTCGGAAAGATAATCATAATGAAAGCCTTCCGGCATGCGCATAGTCGGGGACGAATAAAAACATAGCTATAAATATTGGATTATCATGTTTGAAAAAATAACCTTCCAGCAGCGGCAGCACTTTTGCAGGACCCAACGAGCAGAACATAAGTCGTGCAAGGAGCAGTGCCTACCTATAGCAGCTGCAGCAGCAGCAGCAACAAGCTGCAGAATCAGTAAGCAGCACAGCAAGCACCAACAGGCAGCAGTGCGATCAAACTTGCGCTCGTCAACATTCGCTGTGCAAGCAACGCCGCCACAACGAGAAGATCGCGCTCCTTCTTCTTCGTTGTCCTCTCTGCCCGAAAAGGGGTGGTATTGCGTGGCGGCGTTGCTTGCACAGCGAATGTTGACGAGCGTGGCGGCAAGGGTGCGCGCTTGCAGCAGCAGCAGCAGCAGCCGTCGCAAGCAGCAGCAGCAAGCAGCGCCTGCAACAGCGCTTGCAGCAGCGCTTGCTTGAGGCGGCTCTCTTGTTTGCAGCAGCGCTTGCTTGCAGCAGCGCTTGCTCGCAGCAGAGCTTGCTTGTGCAGCAGCGCTCGCTTACAGCAACCCTTGTGTGCAGCAACGCTTGCTTACCGCAGTGCTTGCTTGCCGCAGCGCTTGCAGCAACAGCACCGCACAGCCAGCTGCACACTACTAGCAGCAAACTACATGCCGTAGTAGCAGTAGTCCGTGACGTGCATCAGCAGCTGCAGCAGCACCTATCTGCTGCAGCAGCAGGCAGCAGAGTAGGCATGCAGCAGCAGCGGCAGCAATTCTCGCAAAACCCCGCCGGTATCAGACATGGCCCCAGGTCACTCTCGGGGCAAGCTTGGTCAATCCGAAGCGTCCGGAGAGCTTTCGGCCAACAGAATGCAGCGGCCTAATATAATATCTTACAAATATGACTCTAGTAAAATATACTATCCAAAAATGCGTAACTTCGTCATTTGTACGATATTTGATTAGTCGTCGGTACGGGAGAATAGATAAGCAAAATTCGTACCAGGTAATACTTTTTATTTTGCGCAGACACCCTATTAACTCTCAGATGAAGGAGTCCGTGGTCACACATTAGTGCTGGAGCCCTAGGAAGATCCGAAAAACCATTAAGAAAACGAAATTCGGCTGCCTAAAAATACACGAGACGGAGAAAGCGCACACAAGATAAAATAATGTGCAAACTGAGCTAACGTGGCCATGGGTTGTTGTTGTTGTTGTTGTTGTTCTCACATTAACTCACAATTCAATGCAGTCCGTGGTCGCAGGACAGGCTCCAATAACTCTGGAGTGGAATAAATACCTCAAGTAAAAACAGAGGCACAAAACAAAAAACAAGCATACGCACTCCACCACTGCGGACACCAGGGAAGCAAAAAGGAGACTATTAATAGCAGACAAAAACCTAAAAAAAGAAGATGAAGCGAAGCAAAAGAAAAACAAAAACAAAACTAAAACAGACGCAGATAGCAAAACGCAAAAAAAAGGCAAAACGGACCATACTAACAAAGACACAAAGAGGTACAAACGGGAATGGAAAAAAATGAAAAAAAAAGAAGGGACAAAAAAGCGATAATCACGGGCGGGGGGGAAAGAAAATACGAAAGGCAGGCACTGGAGCATACAGACACGCAAAGTTGCCCAGATGGCACCATGCTAGTTACTTGGGTCCCAAAGAAAGGAGTGCATCATGACGATGATGGCCATAACCAGGCTTCAGTCTGTTGGGCAGACCGCCTCCCCTCCCCCCCCCCGCCATTCCCCCTCGTCCCCCTTTCGCCCCCCCCCTCTTCCCTGCCATTCTGCACACTCGCGTTGGCGTCAACGGCTGTGGTCGTGGTTGCAGCTATTCTATGCCGTTCTGCCGATGCCTCCTTCTCATCTGTATGCCATTTCCGCATGAAGGCCTCCGCCCCTTCCTCGACCCGTCGGAACCATCTGCCGGCTTTCTGTGCTGCCTCGCGCCACCCTTCGAGCTTGATGCCGAACTCCTTGAGGTCCTCCTCAAGGTACCTCATCCAGTCCCACTCCTGTCCTCCGGAGTAACCCTTACCCCCAACCATCTCCCCAAACATCACCCTCTTCGGCAGACGCTCCTCTCCCATTCGTGTCACAAAGCCCGCAAACAAGAGCCTACGTCTGCGTACCGTCGTCTCAACGTATATCCTCTCAACTACTACATAGATTAGAGTTCCCCCGTTCCCACCACTAACGAAGTTGTGGCTGCTGACTAGAGCGGCTGTTGTCTGGAGTGCTATCTGCACTGTACGAAACGCACGGTAGTCGTGAACACAAGAGAGGAACACACCTGCCTGCTATCTGGAGTGCTGTCAGAGTGAAGACTCGCGGATAAGCAGTGAAAAAGGAGCAATCGAACCTTACTACCACACGAATATCAACGATCGCCATCTCTTCCTGGGCTGTCCGACACAAAAAAGGTGCAGCACAGCTATGATACCACGTCCCTGATAACTGCGGGGGGTTATTCCCCATGAAGGGTATACAACAAAGACCAGTGACGTTAATAACAGGTAAATACTATTCTGCCTCGTGAAAAACAAAACCAGGAAAAAACAAACAAACTATGACTGCTTCTCTCGTGATGATGGTGTGTGCGCCGGTCATGGGTTTCCGTGCACCGTCTTGCTGCCGCTCGTCATGGCCGCCTCATCACCTTCGCCCAATCCGCCCGCTCCTTTGCGCGTGCACTCGTTGCCGGTTCCCTTTCTCCGCCATCGCGAAAAAACAAAATGCTCCTCGTACTTGCGGTTCTGATCTGAAAAATAAAGTTTCTCGAGCAGGGGGAGTTCAATCCGTCTCTTCCCCGCACGTCGACGCTCAGTCTCCCTCCTTCCTCGTCGTCGAATCCAGCCTCCTACCGGCGCAATAGACTGTGCCGCAGTGTGGCCTGTGATAGCGCCTGCCTCCGTACACGGACACCCCGATTGAGCATTGCTGCTCTGCCGCAGCTGCCTAAAAAAAGACGCGCGAATCGTAGGTCTCCGTGCCTGACGCACCAGGTACGACCCAACTCTACTGCCGCCTGAGACTCGCGGCCACAGGCAGCAGCAAGAAGGTATCACTCCTTGAGGGTGAGTCCGGCCTTACACCCGCCAGAGAGACCTACCCCACTCGCTAGCAGCCTGATAAGGCATGCCTCGCAGCATTCCTTGCCGAGGCAGCGAGGTATTGGTGTTCAACTGTCCGCAACATTGGGCTGTATAAGACTCGAGAGAGGTCTATAGATTCGTCTAGATGTCAGCTATCTCTGGCCGTGAGACATGTGGCCGAATATGCGAAAGCCAAAGAGAACGGCAGACCTCAAAACGGGTAGATCCGGCACTGGCTTGGCGTGGGTGGGTCCCAAGCACAATCTTACGTTACCAACCCTGCACAACTACAACCTCCATTTCTACTGCTGTACGGCACCTCGTGCGCCAGTCCCACCGCAGGTAATAGACCATACATCAGGGCAGCGACAGTGGTTACCCTCCGGGGTGGCGTGCATTTGTGATGTCGTTGGAGCGTGAATACTTGTACAAGTACACCTTCCTAACCCTACGTAAACTTACCCTCTTTTCAAGTTATGGACCCAAAATCAGACATTTCTGGCTCAGAGTCAACTTACACATACCAGGTAATCGTTTGCGAAATTACAGAGCGAGAGTCTGCTTCAAACAACTCGGCGGTGAGGATGAAACCCTCTTCGCATAGGACCCGCTGTCTGGGAGACTGGGAGACGAGCACTGGGCTAGGACGCCTGAGTCACAGGGTCAAGATGCGGCCTAACCAAGCTAGTCGGTGGCCAAACCACGCCCAAACCAGCTCTCGACAAACAGCAGTCCACCGGATACCACCAAGTTTTCGCAGGCGACTTGTCTGAGGACCCTGGTCACCCCCTTACCTTGTGGGGCTGCCAGTGTTCCGCAGGCACAAGCCGCGCTGACGACGGCGATGAGCCAGATAGCGATTCGCATACTTTCACGAGTGATCTGTGATATTCCTCAAGCTGGCCTGAGCCTGTCATTGGTCCGAAAACTTGATCCCGTTTTGCAAGTGTAGTTTTTATTTTTAATGCTGTCGATTTTAAACACATGTAGGGGATGAGAAGACCTGAGCGTCCCACCGTGGCCTTGATTGCGTTGCGCGTGTATAGGGTTATCCTTCAACTAATTTTCGAGCTTGATTTGATTGATTACTTGATCTTCCCGACGAAACATGTGCAGCCCATTCAGATCATAATGATTCCACCCGGTGAATATTGCACAGATCACAGGGATTAAGATCCCACTCAGGTACACACATGTCAAATTCCCTAGGTTTACCTAGGGTTTCTGCTGCGGATATGCCAAACCTGTCTGTCTGTCTGACCGCCCTCAAAAGGGAACTCCAACCCTCGCAAAATCTGATCCCAAAATACCCCCGACGTTGACGTGCATACCGCACGAATCCATAGCGGACACACATACCAGCAGTCTGGGCCATCTTTGGGATTCAACGGAACCCTGTGTCTTGAGCTACGCGTCCCAGCCCTATGCTCGATATCAAGTACGATGATAGGATACCAGGTAACTATCAACTACGATTTAGTACGAGTATAAGGATACGAGGTATTTTGGGGGAATGCTTACTTGTTTGTATGCAGTGATACAATTTTGTTTTATTGTATTATTCTAAAAGTGCGATCTACGTTCGAAAAGTAGAATGTGTCCGGCATGAAGATACCTACGAGCAGTATTATATTCGCACTGCTATATATCCACCGTGGATCCTCAAGCCACAAGCTAGTACTGCCAGGGTCAAAAGCAGCTTCAGCAGAAGTAGTATGGCTCAAGCATCTGCTTGCGCGCACGCACACGCACACAACCAATACATCCACCGCGTTTCCTCAAGCCACAACCTAGTACTGCCAGGGTCGAAGTAGCGTCAGCAGTAGTAGTGTGGCTCAAGCATCTGCTTGCGCGTACGCAAACGCACACAAACATTTCGTCGCAATATAATACCACAGGTATAATATATCAACCACGAGTACGAGTACGAATAGGATACCATTTTTTCTGGTTTTGCTTTATTTTGTTTATTCTTTCCTACGTCGGCAAGATCCAATTTTGTTTTATTCTATTCTTCCAAAATTACGATTTACGTTCAAAAAGTAGAATGTATCCGGAATGAAGATTCGTACGAGCAGTATTATATTCGTATTTTTGGCACTTATCCACCGCCCATCCTCAAGCCAAAACCTAGGTAGTGCCAGGGTCAACAGCACTTTCAGCAGTAGTGTGGCTCAAGTATCTGCCTGCGCGCACGCACGCACACACAAACGTGTTTTTTCTCGCAATAGGGTACCAGGTACATATCAACCAAGGGTACATAGGATACCATTTTTTCTGGAGAATACGGTGTCTGCGCATGATATGTTTGTGTATCAAGGATTTTCGTCGGAAAGATGATCACAATTAAAAACATTCCGGCATGCGCATAATCGGAGACGAAAGAACGCCAAATACTGGAATATGATGTTGGGGGGAAAAAACACTTGGAGGAGCGGCAGACCGAGCAGGGTCGTGTAAGCACTAGTACCTACCTACAGCGGCCAGCAGCGGCAGCAGTAGCAGCATGCAGCAGCAAGCTGCGGAAGCAGTAATCAGCAAGCACCAAGAGGCAGAAGTGCGGTCTGTATCGCTCTCCACACTCGCTGTGCAAGCAACGCCTCCACAACGAGAAGGTCGCTCTCCTTCTTATTCCTCGCCCTTCTGCCCGAGAAGGGGTGTTAGCGGCGAAGATCAGGAGGGTGGTGGACAGGGTGCACGCGCTTGTAGCAGCAGCAGCCGCAAGCAGCAGCAGCGCTTGCAATAGCGCTCGCAGCAGCGCTTGCTTGAAACGGCTCTCTTGCTTGCAGGGCGTCTTCAATTGAGTTTACGCGGGGGAGGAGATTTGTTTGAATGAAATCGGTGGTGTTCGACGAATGGTGTAGTCTTTTTCGTTCTGAATGAGTTTTGCCCTGCACGACAATACCTGGTGTGCAATAATACGTACGTATGTTACCACGGCTCTATTTCATAATTGTGTCACACGATATATAAAACAATAACGCATTTCCCAAATTGAGTACCGTGTAACACGGAAGAAAGCACCCCCCCGTCAGATAACACACACCCCCACATAAGCACACCCGGTGGTGTATATTTTACTCCGTTTTTTTACCCGTCACTTTATCACCGGGGGTACGTTAGATAACACCCCCCCTACGTATGTACGCGTGAAAACAGGGTCAAACCCCACAATGATCATAACACCTGGTGGATGGATACCATTCACAATTCACATTCAACCCGGTATGGACACCAGCATGAAGGCAACTGCTGCGCCCCCTTACAGCGGGCTGAACGAGCCTGCGGCTTCGACCCCACCTGTAGCTGCTGCTGCCGCGCCTCGGGTATCATGTTGTTTTTCTCTGGGACCAGCACGCTTCCCGGTACTGGCACTAACGTTATCACGTCTCCTACGTCCGCCGTGACCCAAGTCCCGACTACTGGTACCGGTACCGGTACCGGCGAAGCACCCGCAGCTCGTGCAGCAACGCCCAATGCGCCAACCAGAGGGCCTGAGGCCCCGTCGGCAGCAGCCGACTCGCCAACCACAACGATTGCGACAAGCGGCGAGACCATGCTGCTCGGTGAGAGCCACGAGTGGCAGGACAACGGCGGAAGAGCCCTCTTTTCAGAGCCCCCGAAGGAAAAGAGCAAGAGGGCATATTGAAAGCTGGAGTTGAAACCGCCCGACCTCCCACTTGCGGAGTTGCTGGCGGCCCGCACCGTAAGAGATACCCCATAGAGTCCAAACTGAAGGCGGTCGGTTACGCGCAATCTGTAGTCGAGGGTGGAGGGGGGCCCGGAGACACTGTTGGCCTGACTTCTGCCACCAGGGCGCTGGGAATTTTGGATAAGGCAACGCTGGCATCGTGGGTCAAGAACCGGCCTACGTATGAGAAGGAGGTGCAAGCGGCCGCGACGGCGTACGGGACAAGAACCTCTGATGCGTTAGCACATCGCTTGCTAACACACCCCCTTGTTATCATGCTCCCTTGTTATCACACTCCCGGCATTCTGGCTGGGGTCTGTTCACACTCACTCCATAGCAATCGTTGACATTCCGTTATCACACCCTCCCATTACCACACCCCGTGAATCTGTCCGGCGTCTGTTAACTCTCCTTATCAACCAATAATGCCGTTAGCACACCCCCTCGTTGTCACACCCCCTCGTTACCACACCCTAGCTGCGGGGCTCTTGTCCATGGTGTTTATCACCAGGGATGCGTTAGATACCACACTCCCCCACAGCAGCACACCCGGTGATGATATTTTCAAATGCCAAAATGTTATCACCGGGGTGTGCTTTCTTACGTGTTCCACGGTATGCCCGTATACCAAGCATCATACTACGGATCCGCCCGTATCATCGTGGTCTACATTAATTGGGGACTCCGGGGGCTAAACCCGGATACGTACCGGACTTCCGGTATTGTGACGAAGGTATACCCGTACCCCGGGTATTGTGCAACAGCGTTACAGAACTCAAAGAAGTTTCGGGTACGCGTATGAATGTCGTACATAACTCACAGAAGTTCCGGGTATATATTGTGGCACGGGGATACACAACTAGAAGTTCCGGGCAGGTATACCAATGTTTTACCTGTAACCCGGGAATTGTGGCATGGGCACACAGAACTTATAGAAATTCCGGGTACGGGTATGAGTGTCGTACAGAACTTTAAGAAGTTCCGGGTACGGCTACAAATGTCGTATAGAACCCACAGAAGTTCTGTGTAGGGTAATACCCGGGAAAACACCCCGGGTATGGCTCTGTACGTACCCTACAGAACACTACCTTGCAAAAATTTGGCTTGGTCCATCACATTTTCGAGTCGAAAACATGCAGGGTCTCTTAGTTCAAGATGTTATCCACGCAAGCGAGCAGCAGCAGAACGATCGATAAGTTGGATGGTGACACAGCGACGCTGCTTCCCGCCCGCCGCGCAGTCGGCGGTCGGCGCGTCTCTCTCGTGGCTAGACTGCAGTCGTCTGGCGCGGATTAGGGCCTCGAGACCAAGAGAAGCGCACTCGGCGCTCACCCCTCTGTGGATACGTACTCATAGACTACAGCAGCAGTCAGTCAGTCACGTGCTAGTCTCGGATGCTTTTCTGTGTCATAATACAAAATACCCCGACAGTTTTTTTCGAGCGCACTCCGCACGTCTCTTCGCCGCCAGACCAGACGCGTTGAGCGTGGTCTCGGACGCTTGGGGCCTACGCCCAGTCCAGCGCACTCGGCGCGTCTTTCGCGGCGCCAGACCACAACAACAACGACAGTCGGCGTTTGCTCGAAACCTACTTTGCACGCACATGAATCCGTTTTTTTCGTATAGGGAGACGGTTTGGATTTGCGAACTTCACAGCTGGGGATGCGATGTGGTCAAAAACTGAAGCTCAAAATCCGTCTACCGTATAGGAAACCGTCTAAGGGCCAAATCGGGAGTGTACCCACTTAAAACTAGTAGAGACACGGTAAAGTTGAAATGGCATTATAAAGTAAAGTATATGCGAAAAGAAGGTTGCCAGCCACAGCTGATAGAGTTTTATGGGGGAGAGTAACCAAAGGGCGAGCTGGAATAAGGTTGGGATAGCGTTGTCGCTAAAGTATGGAAGAATACTCGTAAATAGTAGGAAACCGAGAAGAAGTACGGCCATAGACAATTTTTGGGGTTACGAAACGGAAGTAAAAGAAAGGATAGAAAGAAAGGAGAGGCTAACGCTAGGAAGTAAGGTGAACGAGGAGAACCACTTGGCGATATACGGGGATTTAGAGAAGAACTAGGAGCGAAAGCTTATTTGCATGGCCCAATGGACTTCGCGCAAACGCTAAAACCGCGATGTCGTACAGCGGACCTGGACCTGGCAGAAAGAAAAAAGAGGTATCGTATTCCAATAGCCGGACGGAAGATGAAGTAAAGGTATAGATGTGCCCGTGTGGCAGAGCACTAGAGAGTGGTGGGAGAATGTGAAAAGTAGAACGAGGTTACGGGATGTGTTAGAGATGAGGAAATATGCGCCCAGTACACTACCGGTATAATTTACGGATGGTGGTAATAGGTAAAATGATGCGGCATCGACTCGCCCAATTTTATTCATTAGACCCTGTTGGATGTCTTAAATGAAAGGTATCAACAAACAAATGCCACCACAGCATTTTGCTCGAGATAGTGGATGCTCCTTTGGCGAGGTCTCAAGCAAACCAGGTGAAAATGAGACAGTTACCCTGATTCTTTGAAAGTAACGAAAATGCGCGTAAAACTTGGTAAAATAAAGGATTTTCGACTGTCTGCAATACACGGCCCAGGTAGCACCCAATTCGAACAAACAGGACGGCGCATGAATAGCGTGGCTCACGCGGTTCAGGCGATGTGCAACGCGCCAGTATAATCGCTACGAGTAGCGCCGAGATGGTGGGTAAACGGCAGCCAAACGAAGTGGCTGTCTTCAAACAGGCGTAGCTCATGCAGTACAGCGTCGATCGCAGAAAGGCCTCTAGTTCCAGTCCTCCCCGATAGTAGGATGCACCATGTTATTTTCGTTTTTCCAACAGGGTTGAATTCAGGTAGCTGCACTGTTTACCGTGTATTTTCTTATATTGTACTACGCCGTTTTTGCGAGTACACCCCGGACGCAATATTTGACCGTTCGCCGTGAAACCTCGCTTGTTCGACAGTTCATGACCTCAGATTTGTGTACAGTAGTGCTACTGTTAGGGCGAGGAATGTATTACGTACAGACAAAAAACAAATGTTGCATGGTCAAGGTCTGGGAAAAAAGATCTTAAGGAAATCAACCAATCCCCGATAGGGAAGAAAAACCTTTGCCAAAAGAACTGTTCACACCTCGGATAACATAACACTTGACGTTTTATGTTAATGTTGGGCGTCAGCGAAAAAAATAGTAACATTACGTGACTACGTTAACCATTTTTTGGATTTCGTGATAACGTAGTGTTAGTGTGTTATGATATTGGCGGGCGATCGTGTAACATAATGTTAGAGTGTTACCTCGATCCCGTATTGACCGCAGTATATGTGTTACAGTGTTAGGGTAGGCAGCCCATAGCGAGTAATACTATGTTAGTGTGTTAGCGGAAATCCTGGTGGCCATCGTAACACACGTTATAGGGATAACGTAAATCGTCAATTAAACGTAACATTATGTTACCGTGTTTGCGACATCACCTCGTCGCGAGTAACGTTATGTTAGTGTGTCAGAGGAATTCTTACTTGCTACAGTCACACACTTTTGACGAATAACGTTCACGGTCAATTCAACGCTTACATAACACTATGTTAGAGTGTTAGCGGAATTCCTAGTGGCCATCGTAACACACGTTAGAGGGATAACGTAAAGCGTCAATTAAACGTTAACATTATGTTACCGTGTTAGCGACATCACCTCGTAGCGAGTAACGCTATGTTAGTGTGTCAGCGAAATTCTCGCTTGCTACAGTAACACATTTAGACGGATAACGTGCATGTCCAATTAAACGCTTAGGCTGTTCCCTATGCGGTTCGATTTCGAGCTTCAGATTTGTATTTTTCGATCTCAATCACGAATGACCCTGCTTATGCAGTCCAAATATGCAGAATCCGACCGGAATTTTTTCGATTTGAGAATCCGATGATCCAAGTCGTCGGATTCTGGCCCAAAATCCGACGACCTGGGTCATCATATTTTCAAATCGAAAAATGGCATGCTCTCTAAATTCAAGATGTTATCCACGACAGCAAACAGCAGCAGAACGATCGATGAGTTGGATAGTGACACAGCTGTATAGCGACGTTGCTTCGCGCCCGACGCTCGGGCGGCGGGCGGCCCGTCCCTCCGTGGCCAGACTACAGTCGCCTGGCGCGGGCTCGGGCCTAGAGACCAAGAGAAGCGCACTCGGCACGCACCTCTCCGTGGATACGTACGAGTACTCGTAGACTTACACTGCTGTACAGCAGCAGCAGTCAGTCACAAAATGGAACACAAAATACCAAGACAGGTTGGCTCTAGCGCACTCGCCACGTCTCTTTGCCGCCAGACCAGAGGCAGTCAGCCTTGGCTCGCACGCTTGGGTCCTACGCGCAGGGCAGCGCACCCAGCGCTTCTCCTCGCGGTGCCAAACCACAAAAACAGCAGTTGGTCTTGGCGTTTGCTCGAATCTCTACACACACAATAAATCTGATTTTTCCGCATAGGAAGGCTGCTTCGATTTGCCAAGTTCACATCTGAAAAAGCGAACGGGTCAAAATCTGAAGCTCAAAAATCGAACCGCATAGGAAACGGCTTTGCATATCGCTGTGCAGTGTGTTAGCGGAATTCCTAGTGGCTAACCCAACACACATCAGTCATTGACGATCTCGCAATCCCCGTCGTTGTTGCTGGCGGCGCCAGCCTCGGTGGCGGGCGGTAGCGTCGACATGACGTCTACGCCAGTGACGTCCACTCCACCGCGCGAATTGCACGGGTATGAGCTGTGTGCAGTATCGTCCGTGTTGGCGATGGGTGATAGTGGGTGTTGTGGCCGGTCGGGCGTTGTTGTACGCGTGATCGTGGTGGGGGACTGACGTCCTTTCCAACGGATTCCTCCCTCCAAGCTCTTTTTTACTGTTCCGTTTATACGTCACCAGTGCAATTTTAAGTTCTTGCCTACCATGCACCTAGTAACTGTGTTATAATGCACCAGGGATGCCGGCGAAATTGGATAACACGACAACGTTATGTTACTCCGCCATGCCGCTTTACCACCAACACACGTAACACATGTTAGATCTTGGGAAGATACTAAGGGTAACGTAGTAACCTTACGTTTGAACGACCTTGGCCCCAACGGTAACACAGTAAATAATGTTAGACCTGGATTGGTTTTTATGGTAACACGGTAACGGAATGTTGCAATCAGATCTTTACTGACGGTAACACAGTAACATACTGTTACAGAGACCTCCGCATTTAGCCTAACATCCTAACATAATGTTACGTATGGGCAGGTTAAGACTGTAACGTATCTAACGTGTGTTATATGTTACGTAATCCGAGCCTAAGGCAATCAGATGGGGGGTCCAGATAACGTAGTGTTAGTAGTGCTGGGCACTGCGTTATGTTATGTTAGTGTGTTATTTGTAACACAATGTTATGTGTGTTCGTGCTGGCGAACATGGTAACGTTATGTTAGGGTGTTATTTATAACACTCCTCCTAGGGGTAACACTATGTTAGTGTGTTATGTCTAACGCTGCGTCGACAGTAGCGTTATGTTATCGTGTTAGTAAATATGCGGATATCGATCTGGGCATGTTAGAGTGATAACGTACGTGTTTGGTCTAAGCCTAACACTGTGTATCAGTGTTAGTTCAAGGACGGATCACGGCATAACATAATGTTGCTGTATCAGAGCTGGATGAGATCGAGCAGAAACATAACGTTAAGGCGTGTGCACGTTCGTGGGTTTCCAGCTTACACTGTGTTACGGCGTTACCGTGATTGCTCCTCCAGTGCTAACACTATGTTAGTACGTTACTACGCCCCTGTGTTAGGCCCCATGACGTAGATAAGTGTTATCGGAGTTCACTGTTAGATAATGCTGCATCTTGAAAATAAAATAGAATCCAAGGCTGTGCGGGGGTCGACGTTGCGGCGTTGATCCACGAGCTAATGAAAAGTCAGTCTTGTTTCTTGCTCAATACGTGCTGCTGGACAGCGCACCGCCAAGCACAGAGCGTAAAGCAGCAGCGTAGTCAGGGACGCGCGAGCTTGAGCGAATCGCACGCTTCTGGTGGCCCCTTGAGATCGGCGACCGGCTGCACGAGAATTCTGCCCCCCCTGTGAAACATATCTTGTACAGATCAAGTCGCAGGCTATGTGGTTCTGGTGTACTGCTGTTGGGCACATGAAACAACGAAGAAAATACCCACGCACAGCCATGAACAATCAGCCGCGCGTTGCTGTACTGCACTTCACTGAAACCGGGACTTCGACAGCGCTGCCCGCACCTTCTTGAAAGCGCCCCCCACCTCTAGCTCACGCGTAAGTCGTTGCTGTGAGTGCCGCTGGGCTTGAGCCTTGCGGCCAAGGCTGCTTTCATAACGCCCCTGAAGTTCTGCATGGTGCTGATGCGTGCACTCGTACGTACCTTCCACTCTGTCCGGAAATGTAACGAACGGTTCAAGTTCATATTTATACTTGAACCGTCACTATACTTCCGGACAGAGTGGTACGGTAGAGTATTTTTATTCGATCGTTTTCTCACGTGAGACAGCAGTGATGCGTTCGCATCTGAACGCTAGAGGTGACTCGCTTCCCGCTGCTTCCAGGCCCGATCACAGATGGTCTTCGCTGCGGCGATGGCACCGGGTGTGATAGCAATCTCTTGGCGTGCGGCGGCGTTATACCTGGCACTGTTTGCCCGACACAATGAAGACAAGTTCTTCGGTTGGACTGGACTGGACGTCCTTGTTTTGTCCTTTTTCATCTCGGCATGTTTTTTATGGGATTTCCCATCAAGAATAGACCCAAGAGGGTCACTTGTAGCGAATTTCTTGTCGGCTTTTGTCGGATTCAAGCGCGGGTTGTAGATGCCTCGCACGACAACCGTAGCACTCGTTCCGCTTCCGCCTGCTTCCTGCGCCTGCCCCACGCCTCCCCTCCCTCCTCGACCCGCTCTGACCCCCTAGAATGAAAATTAGATAACTGCAGAAGATGCCGGACGAACTACCGTCTGGGCCGGATTGCGGATGCGTGATGTAACTTCCCTGCTAACACGAACTTCTTTCACCGTGGACGTTTTCTGTCCCCCTGGCCACTTCGCCACTCACGCGCGTAACTTGTATACTTTCCGTACTGGAAGGGCAATTGTCGTTATTAACGTATCTCACCGGAACACTTCCTATTGCGTCGCCCAGCCTGTCACCCCTTTGTGCGATAGTAAGGGCTTCTCCCCCCCGTGCTGCTCACCCATCGCCTGTAAATGGATTCTCACGCTAACGATCGCTACAAGTCTAAAAGCCGCAACCCTCCCTTATCCCACTGTTCCTTCATCGAGATGGCATAATCCATGGAAAACACCTCAAACGCTGGGTCGTTCGCCCCTCCTCCTTCCGCTGGTAGCACTATTAATACCTATGCAGCCGGCCAACTGACCACCGGACGCCCTTGGCCCTATCTTACGTGCGCTACCGCTCAGTCCCCCGCCTGCGAGAATGGCGCTGATGCTTTACCTATGTTACGTTGAGCGTGCTGCATCGCCGCCTATGTCACTCCCGATCACCCCGGACTCCCCCGCCCGCCGAAGTGCATCGCAAGTCAACATAGAGGTGCCGACCAGGGCATTAATCAGGACTTGAGCGTCTGTTGCGCGCGCAACAGGCACCCCAAGCCGTGTTGACCCCCCCCAAACACGCGTCGAAGGCGTGTTGCCCGCCCCCCGCAGCACCCCCCGGAGGCCCCCCGGAGGGCCTTCGGAGAGCTCCAGGAGGGCCGGCGGAGTTTTTTTTCAACACATGTGTGAATATTCCTGAAATTCACTTTGCATTGATGTTATCTCACTCGTTTCTTGATATTAGTATTCCGAGCCTCGAAACAGAGCGTCAGGGTGTGTGTAGTGTTTTGTTCTCCCGTGGGTAGATTGTAAATTGCACATACCTCGGATAACGCCATACTTCAACGTTTTATGTTGATGTTAGGCGTCAGCGAAAACCCCCCGTAAAATTACGTTACTACGTTAACTACTTTCTGGATTTTGTGATAGGATAGTGTTGGTGAGTTACGATATTGGTTTGCGATCGCGGAACAATATGTTAGAGTGTTACCTTGATCCCGTACTGACCGCAGTATGTGTGCTACGGTCTTGGGGTATGCAGCCCATAGCGAGGAACACTATTTTAGCGTGTTAGCGGAATTCCTTGTGGTTATCGAACACACATTGAAGGGACAACGTACACAGCCAATTAAACGTTAACATTATGTTACCGTGTTAGCGACATCGGCCCGTAGCGAGTAACGTTATGTTAGTGTTGTTAGCGGGATTCTTACTTGCTACCGCAATACCCTTTAGACGGATAGAACGTACACGGCCAAATAAACGCGTACATAACACTATCTATGTTAGTGTGTTAGTGAAATTCCCAGTGTCTATCGTAGCACACGTTAGAGGGATGACGTAGTATCAGTCAATACAACGTTAGCATTATGTTACAGTATCAGCCGCAGCAGCAGTCGTTGTCGAGCGACGTTATGTGAGGGTGTTAACGGAAGTCTTGCTACCATAAATACATCAAACGAATAACGTATACCAGGTATGGTCGATAACACACTAGCATTATGTGAATATGTAGCTCGTGTGCGATGAATGTAGTGACACGAGTTAGCAGATAACGTACACCCGCAATCTAACAGCAACACTATGTTACTGCCGTGTTAGCTCGTACGTGCGAGTGTACAGATTACGTTATAGATGTATAACGTAGATTACGTTATAAATGGATAACGTACTGTGTTAAAGATGGATAACGGCAGATTTTTTAACGTCCCGGGACGGCTCACGCGGACTTTAATTGCGCGTCGCGCAATATTTATTAAACCCCTGTTCTGGCAGGCGCTTGGAGCAATGTCTAGTCATTCCCACTGTCTAAAGCCGACTTTTATGAGAATCCTCGGCAGATATCGATCGATAACACCAACGAAACCGCCATGAAATCTGAACGTAATGCGCTGGTTAAGGTCTCCGACCACCCTAGTGTCACAGTGTTCACAACTCGGTCGGTGATATGTGGCGTAGGCTGACCAGGCGTTTGATAAATAAAACATTTTGGCGCTGGTCTGTAGAAGACAGACGACAAAAAATCTCGACCCTTCTCCGATGCCAAGAAATCGACCACTTTTCAGGTTTGACATCGATCGACAAACCCAAGGATTACGCCACGATTTCTGAATGAAGCGCGCCGATTAGAGGCTCCGACCCACACTAGTATCACAGTTCTCCCACTTTCGGTCGGTGATATGTGGCGTGGGTGGGCCAGGCGTCTACTAAAAACATATTTGGCAGCTGGTGTGTAGAAGACAGACGACAAAAACTCTCGATTCCTCTCCGTTGGCACAAAACAAAAGTTTTTGGAAGTTTTGACGAAGAGTATAAGACGACGCGGCCAACCTCTCGCCCTCTAGACCACGGATGCCAATGATACCTCCGAGGCCATGTTTTTCACTCGTTGGCCTTGCCCGGTACGAAGCTCGTTGACCGTGGGTGGATTACATGTCGAGATCGTAGGTCAATCGTCGCGTGACTGTGGGTGTGCGAGCTGCGAGCTGTGTCTTTCTTCACCTTGTTCGTGTGCGACGTGATTTCGCGTGGTTCCCGTGGTTCCCGTTATTACAGCGACTTCATTGTGTGTAAGATGGCTCCCGGCGTTCGCGTTATTTCAGCCATTTGATTGGAAGATAGCTAGCGTCAACTGCCCTGTGTTATTTCACACTTGCCATGGACAACGTACTGGCAGGGTTTCCAGGAAAAAAATGAGGCGTTTTTTTGCAGGGGTCCCTCCTAAATATCCCCTGTCTAGGGGTTTTAAAATATGGAGGCGTTTTTTACCGGGGATGTCATGCTATCCTCCCCCCCCCGGATATTTTTGTAGGTTTCCCCCACGGGGATATCGGCGAAATTGGATAGAACGGCTACGTTATGATACTCCCACACGCCGCTCTACCACTATTTTACGGGGGGGCCATAGTTAACAGGACCAAATAGTGTTAGTAAAAATGGTTAAACATATGGGTTTTATGTATACCATAGGTCCTGTTAACTCTGGTCCCCCGTAATAACACGGGTAACACATGTTTGATCTCGGGAAGGTCCAAAGGGTAACTCAGTAACATAATGTTATACCCGGATTGATTTTTATGGTAACACGGTAACGGAATGTTACCATCAGATCTTTACTGTCGATAATACCGTAACATATTGATAGAGAGACCTCCGCATTTAGGCTAGCATTCTAACATAATGTTACGTATGGGCCGGCGAAGACTGTAACGTATCTAACGTATGTTAAGTTTTACATTATCCGAGCCTAAGGCAATCAGATGGGGGGCCCAGATATCGTAGTGTTAATAGTGCTGGCGAACATGGTAACGTTATGTTAGGGTGTTATGTATAACACTCCTCCTAAGGGTAACACTATGTTAGTGTGTTACGTCTAACGCTGCGTCGACAGTAACATAATGTCGTGTTGGTAAATATGCGGATATCGATCTGGGCATGTTGGAGTGATAACAGACGTGTTTGGTCAAAGCCTAACGCTGTGTTACGGTGTTGGTTCAAGGACTGATCACGGCACAACATAATGTTACTGTACCAGAGCTGGACGAGATCGAGCAGCAACATAACGTTAAGGCGTGTGTTACCGTGTTTGCTCCCCCAGTGCTAACACTATGTTAGTACGTTACCACGTTCCTGTCTTGGACCTATGCCAATGGGCCCGCGAAGTTTCAATAAAAAGTTCGAATTTCAAAGATACCCGCCAAAAACTTTCAGACCACGCTTCCTAGGGGCCACGTAAAAAAAAAAAAGTTCCTAACTTTTGGAAAAGCCCGAAAAAAGTAAATCTGGGGCCGATGTTGGGCCAACATCGGCCTGAGAAAAACTCAGGCCGATCTTTGGTTCGAAGCGGCGAGATTCCGAGTCCTCGACAGACATCGATCAACAAAGCCAACGATTGCGTCATGAATTCTGGACGGAGTGCGCTCGTTAGGGGCTCCGACCCACCCTAGGGTCACCGTCTTCACACCATGGCCGGTGTCATGTGGCGGGAGCTGACCAGGCGAATGCTACAAAAACATTTGGCCGCTGGTTTTTGCACAAAACAGAAGACAAAACTTCTCCATCCGGCTCGAACGGCAAAAAATAGACTTTTTTTCAGGTTTGGGAGGATACCGTAGGACGCCGCCGGCAAGCTCTCGCCCCCTAGACCATGGATCCACCTGATATCTTCGAGGCCGTCATCTATATTCGTTGGCCTTGCCAGATGCCGAGCGGGTTGGCCGTGGGCTGAGTCTACGTCGAGATCGAGCGTCGATCGTCGCACGAGCTGGTTTCGATCACCGTGTTGACAATTTGCAAGCAGAAAAACAAATTGCGCCGCCTGCAGCCGTTGGGGGAAAAAAAATCAAAAATCAAAAAAAAATCTCTTTTTTCCCACAGCGGCGGTACGAGAAAATTTACGGCTGTTTTTTAAAGCAATATATTTGAAAAAAAACTTTTGAACTTCGCGTTTCCATTGGCATAGGTCTTGGGCCCCATAACGTAGATAAGTGTTATCCGAGTGTTTATCCGAGGTGTGAACTTGCAAACGATTTTACCGAAATCTACAAAGTACCACAGAGCACCTACCAGGGTATCAATCATATTTAAAAAGTGAAAAAAATAACTGCGCCCTTCGGCGAACGAAAAACAGGGCCTAAAACTTTTTTCTTCGCCGACGTCGAAGGCAAGATAGAACACAAAATGTAATTTTTCGCCTTCGGCGAATTAAACGCCGCAACCATGTCGCCCCCTGTGTCGGCCGAAGGTTGCGGCGCCAAAAGCCGTGTTGGGGCAAGCCGCACACCGCCTTGCCCAAGGGCTGCGGGAAACAGCCATCTCAGCCAAAATGTTGCGCAAGCGCAAGAGCTCATCAACACGTGCCCGAAGGCCGCTGCGTCGTCGGGGTCTACTGGAATCTTCCTGAACGTGTTTGCGACGTCCATTTTTTGGATGAGCATCCGCGTTCGGTTCCCGAATTTTGCCCTTAACGATAATCCTCTGTAAAACCTCGCGTATCACGCCAGTCAGTGTACACGCTGGAATTTTGTCCCAGTCTGTCTCTGCATTCACCGACCCCTCCCCCTGCCCGTCCCGGTGCTCGAGAGTCTTATCGTCCATGATTAATGTATTTTCGCGCTCCTCTACGACCTCTAGTGGTGATACCCGGAGTCCCGATACCTGCCCCGCGTGCTGTTTGGAGGAAACAACCACTCTACCACATGCCGCGTCTTATCACCGCCTTTTCCCACACTGCCTCGTCAAATTTGCGGGCGCTCGAAATGTTCCGCTTGCGAACTACTGCAAGTCTCTGCGTGGCAGCACGTCAACTGGAACCCCAACGCTCGCGTGATTCAAGAGACGGATTCTCGGAAAGTGGTGCTGGTTTCCGAAGATCGCTCCTACGCGTTCATATGGGTGCTGCCAACGACCCGCCCAACCATGTCGCACCGCTTGCCCGTCGCCCCCACGACCCCCTCCCCCCCAGGATATTCGTGACGAAACATTCCCGGTGGTTGTGGCTAGAGCTTCCAATAACCGTGCGGCTGTGTCCGCCTTCCCTTCTACCTTCAGTAACAAATCCTGTGCTACCCGTCAACGCTATTGCTCCTTTACTCGCTGGTTGGTCGCCGCACGTTTTTTCTGGCAAAGCCGCCAACCCTGGAGTCGGTCTCCCCTCATGGCTCAGCGCCCAACCGAAACTCCCCGCCATGGCTCTCGTCGTACATACCTCCGTCCTGCTGTCGGTTGCTCGTATGGTTGGCTCCGCCGTGCTGCGGAACCCGTTCCTTGCTTTACTCGTTTGTCTGTCGTCGCCCGCTCCCCCCTCTTCGCTTCCATTCCGATTCCCTCACTCCACCCCCTCCCTCCCTCTTGCGTTTCGCGACCTCCCTTCATTGGCGCAGCCACTCGATAGCTTGCAACTTTTATCGTGCTTGTACCTGCACGGCTTCGCCGTCTGTGGCTCGTGGAGATACGCGACATACTTGGTGAACCCGAAGCACCCCCTCCCCTCTCTGCGCTCTTTGTCTGACCCTCGTCCCATTCCCCACCCCCATCCCCCGAATTCGCCCCCCCGCCCCCCTTCCCCCCCCTATTATATATGGGTTGGGTTGGCGTCGGTTGGCAACGACACTGTAAAACATGCCGCTCACTACTTGAGCTGGTAGGCAGTCTTCTGAATCAATAGCCCGTACCCTTCAATTTTGAGTGCATCCGGATTATTTTGTCTGGTGAAACGTTTTTTTTATTGTTTACATCTAAACACATGGGCTAGGCGGTATCAAAATGTCGTAAGTATGAACATATAGAACTACATACTTAGATCACAACCCCTGAGCGTGCTCGGTTGGTGCATCCCTGGCCTCTCAGAGCTCCCACTTCCAAACCGCCTCCTTTCATTACTTGCCGGACCTTTCCAGCAGTTCTTTGTTTTCTCGGCCATTTCTTCTTTTTTTCTTCTTTCGTTTCGTGTGCGTGCGTGTTCTCCGAGCACGGCATCGCGGGAGGACCCGGCACCGTCGCGGATGCCAGCGGGTGCTGGCGGGTAGAGGGGGGGTTGCAAGGAGCGCGGTCGCCGCTTTCGTTCCTAGGCGTCGCGTGTGCCTCGAGACACGAGGGATGCATGAACGGGCTTTGTCTGGCTTCGATTTATGATTGTTGATAGAGTATGTACGAGTTTATAAAGGTCGTTCGGGAGGGCAAGATAATATTCAAGCGGTGCTTATTTTTGCGACCACGCTGAAGTTGAGAGAGGGAGGTGTGCAGTTTGAACACCAACGTTATCGAGCTGGCGAACGACGGCCACGGTGAGCACCGGGCTTCACGCGGGGCGGGCGACGGGGCTGATTGTGGCAGAGTGTGATAAAAGCTTTACCCGGACCGAATCGGTAGCGAGGTGGCCGCGAGAGGGGCGGGCGGCGTACGAGGCTGAGAGAGAAGCTCTTCTGTGCGATTTGTTTATTTTTTTCTTTTCGACCAATTGTAAGGTGTTTCAATCAGGCAGAAAAATATTACACGAGAGGGGACGGGGGGGGGGGTTTTCCTTTCCGAGTTTTCGGTTTCATTTTCTTGTAAGGTTTTTCAATCAGGCAGAAAAATATTACACGAGAGGGGACGGGGATTTTTTTTCCTTTCCGAGTTTTCGGTTTCATTTTCATTGTTTCGCTGCTGTGCCGTGCTGTGCTTGCGCTTTCTTCGTACATACAGTACAGACCTAGAGCATATCGAAAGAAGAAAATAAGTACAGACAGTAGTACCCGACCTGGGGTGTATGTACGTACGTACGACATCCGCGACGGGAAGCGTATACGTATGTGGCATCCAAGCTGACGTCGGAGCTGTTTTTTCCTGAAGCATGGCGGCGGGACTTTTGGCATTATCAAGTCGCCGGTTTGCAATTACGGTCCTTGAAAACACTAAACTCAATTGTGGACCTCTGTTCGCTTCGCATAATTTGATGTACTTTTTTCCTTCCTGAGCGAGCGTAACGGGCGGCGTAGGCCGCCCGCGGAGCGAAGCGCCTTGTAAGTGCATACCTAAAGTTGATGTGCCCCGCGCTTTTCTGCTAAGGCCTTGGACAATAGACCTATTAATACACCATTGCCCTACACAGCAGTCTAGTTATTGGAACTGTCCGGGCAAGTGAAGTCGAAGACTGTCTGGCAATTGAAATTGTTTAGACAATTTGTCTTGGACACTGTTTATTAACTAGATCTGTTCGGACCAAGGACTTCGGAGATTAATTAGAATGGCGTGAACGAATGATATCTCGTGCTTTCCAATAGTTGGAATTGTCCGGACGAATGATGTAGGAGACTCTATCAATTGAAATTGTCCTGACAATTGGTTTCAGAGACTGTCTATTCGAACAATTGATGTTTGGTGCTTTTAAACATGTGGAATTGTCCGAACGAATGATTTCGGAGACTCTCCATTGATTGGAATTGTCCGAACAATTGATGCCTCGTTTCTAAAAATTGGAATTGTCCAGACAAATGATCTTGCAGACCGCCTATTTATTGGAATCTTCCCGACACATGATTGCACAGGCCGTCTATTGACTGGAATTGCTTGAACAATTTATTTGGGGTGATGTACACGTATTGGACCTGTCGGGGCAACTGTTTTGGTTCATTTTTTTTCAAATCGTCCGAAAAATTGGTCTCGGAAGCGATCTACTAATTGGAATTCTTCGGGCAAATGAATTTTAGAGAGCTCTGTTATTTGAGAGCTAGCAGCTACTTGTAGAGCTACAGTTCATTTGGTCAGTACACATGACCACGCTAGTATTGCCCCTACCACAGGATCGGGAAGTTCCCTGTATACCCAATAATTTGCAAGGTACTTTATTCTGCTATATAATGGCGAGTAGTATCAGTTCAATGGGGAGTGTCTATCAGAATACAATAAAAACGTACAAAGCCGTGACTTTTCTCGAGCAAATGATTTCTTGAGGGGCGTCTGAAATGAATTATTCGGACAACCCCAAATACTTTCCAATCGCCGAAGTCCGTCTGGATGTTCGCCATTTATTGGCAGCGCTCGCAATCAATTGTTTGGGCAATTCCAACCCAACAGGCAGCACCCTGGATCAATTGTGTAGACAAATCCAATTAATGACAGCACCCGAAACCTATTGTCTGGATAACTTCAACTCGTGAACAGCACCCGAAATCGATTATCTGGACGATTCCAACTAATGGACCAGCATCCGAAAGCAATTGGCTGGATAATTCCAATTAATTGGCATTCCCGAAATCAATTGTTTAGACGATTCGAATTCAAGGCAACACTCGAAAACTATTGCTCACACAATTTTACTTGATACCGTATTCGGAATCAATCTGACTTTTCCAATTCATAGACAATCGCTGAAATATTTTGTCTGGACAATTCCAATTAGTGGACAATCGCCGAGATCAATTGTCTAGACAGTTCCAAATAATACGCAGTCGCCAAAACCAATTGGATGGATAATTCCAATTAACACACAGCCTCCTAAATCAATTGTAGACACAATGGACTAGGAATTATCCGGGGTGTGGTTTATAGATGAGCTGTCAGGCAGAGCTCGTCGACAACTCCTGACGATGGCTGACACCCACGGCATCATCCCTTGCCGATGCCGTAGTGAGAGTTCCTGTCTGAGGCCCGGGCGAGTGCGGGCTTGCATGCGACAGCTTCAGTCTGTATATGCAACAGCTGTACTGGTGTGTCGTACGAGTAGATGAATTGTGGTACGCGTGTGTGTAATGGGAATAGCTGCTGAGGGTCGTGCGTGTTACACTCTAAATACTGTAGTGTATGCGAATAAAAACATTGTACGATACCGGTACATCAGATAGGAACCTGTGTTTGCACTCAGTTTGCAACATCAGCCTCCATACATCTAGAGTTGATATTATTTTGTATGAAACTGCTCCGTTTTGAGTTGCATAATATTCTTTGTTTTGCCTTATGTTCAAATTGTCCATTTCTCAACCTAAAGAAGTGTTGTAAACAAAACGGCCCTGCGGTTAATGACAGCAAAAGCAGGGTATGTTTTTGAGACTCAGCTCCAGGACCGCAGGATACATTCAAAAGTGTGTGTGTTTTTTCATTTCAACCCAACGTCTGTACTATTTTTCTTCGTGCTGAAGCGCCGCGGCACTCCTGTAAGCCACCGTCAGCATGACAGGAACGGTGAAAGCGGCCTCACTCGTGGTCGTCAATAGCATGGATGGGAGCAAGAGGTACATGCCCACAAAGCAGCTCCACGAGACGTCGTTGCAGCTGGTAGGGTTGGGGCAGCCAGGGAAGCAACAAAGCAGGGGTTTCATATATAACTTTAGGGCTCTTGATAGTAGGGGATGAGAGGCGTTACGTGATTACGGCGGCCCAAACCAACTTCTCACGGCTAGAACCTATGTGTGGTGGTGGTGGTGGTGGCCAAAGACCAAATATGCACTGACTGCTGTGCCCTGTGGGAGACCCGTTGACTGACGACCGGCCCTACTTGCACACCGGCTGTCCAACAGATACTCTGCACACCCCCACCTTGTTCCCGCGGCACTCTGGTACCGCCCATACCGAATCCACCAAAATCGAGGGTCCACCAAACGGCCACAGCACAAGCAAAATGAATTTCATTGAAACAACAATACCGAAGGGTCGGCAAGGTTTATTTTTTACACCGGGTGTGCAAACTAGGGTTGCCCTTGACTGACCGCCCCCCTGCACTGTACTATGTATGTTGAAGCCAAAAGAGGCCCTAAGGTTTCCTCGCATCTTTGGCGGTGGTGGTGATGTTGTTGGTGGTGGTAGGGGTGATGGTGGTGTGGGTGATAGTGGCGGTGATGATGCTTCTTTCGTGAGCCGGATTGGTACTGAAGGAGGTACATGTTATAGAGTACAGCACCTGTTCTCGCGTTACCTCCTCCCACCAGGCATTTTTGTTGATGAACAAGGATTAGTACATCAGCTCCCGGCAAGACGTCGGGTATAGTAGCTTGTCTTGATTTGTCGCTGTATGTGCGTCACTTTCTAGTTGTCACCACGGATTGATACATTTCGGGGACGAGTGCTTTTGTTAAAAATTGAAACGGCAAGAACACCACAGTTTGCTTATATAGCTGTTGTTGTACTATCAATAGTAAAATTCACTGCAGCAGCTGCAGCAGTATCAACACCAATAGCATCAGTAGCATAAACAACAGCACAGATACTTCCCTATTTTGAGCCAAAACCTACCGACACGTTTTCCTTTCCATCTTCCCACGTACTACTGTAGTAATAGCTTCAATATGCTTGTGTTGATGCGGTCGTTTCAATTTCAGGTTTGTGGAGACCAAGACAAGCGTTACTGCTGCCCTAGATGCGGAAAGCTGACCTGCAGTCTGGCGTGCTGCGTGCGGCATAAACAACAGGTGCGGTGAAATGTTCGCTTTGAAGATGGAAGCAGGGAGGTGGGTAGAAGACGCGCACAGGGTCATGTGCGCACATCGAACAAATCATGGTCTACAGTAGGTCATATACCGTAGATGATACCAGGTGCATGTGTCGTTATAAGATATTGTGTAACATCCGTATCGTACAGATTTCACCTGGCAAGCATGGTCTAGATATTGCGGAACATATAGATCAAAGACGTGTCTACCCCGAAATATCTAGATCATGAGCTGGAGATTGTATCTGCCCGATGTTTCATGTGTGTGAGGGGGATGGTGGGGTGGAGTCACGGGGGTAGGGCGGGAAGGAATGATACATTTATATTGGGGAGGGGGGCAAGCGTCTGCGACAGAGAGGGGGGAGAGGTGTGGCAGGGAAATAAATAGAAAAGGGATATAGGGGGGAGGGTCTTTTCTTTTTGCTCACCTTACAAATGCCGTTTGACCATTAACCACCATCCCTTCGGAAATGGAGCACCGCTCCTGCTCCTATTAGAGACCTTCAACAGTTGGCTAACCCTAACCCTAACCCAATAGCCCGCCACCCTCGAACACTTTCTAAGCCCACTCTGGTGTACATTTTTTTCACCCTCACTCAGCAGAAGAAGTAGAAGTAGCAGCAGCTGCAGCAGCAGCAACAACATACAGCAGCAGCAGTACACATATGTCGGCCGTCGTATCTGTTGCACCAAGCCCTTTGACGTCTGGTGTACACCTAACACAGAGAGCACGTTCGTGACCGCAACGCTTCGTCTACCTGGGATCATTTTTGGTACCAGGTATTGGTGTTATACCTATTAATAGCTAGTTGTCCAGTCGCACGCTCTCAACAGCGGGCAATCGCCACGGGCAAGAGCAACAGAGCCAGGCACATACTGCCTCCCGTCTCGCTGTACTACCTCGGTGCGGCACCGGGTATGGCCCACACTGCCCGACTGCCTGGCTGGATTTTCTTTTTGTATTAAAAATTCAGGACAGGTACATACGATACGACGAGCTGTGTGCACTTTCAACAACAAAGAGTTTGCTCTGCAGAAGTTCTTCTGCTATGAAAATATTATTATTTTTGAAATCGCCCGTTTTACCTGTCCAGGTTCGGTTTTTGATCAACCTCAGCAGCAGCAGATACAACAGCAGCAGTATACATATGTTAAGCGTCATATATATTTCACCTAGCCCTTTGACGTACACCACACACCTTACACCGAGCACGTACGTGACCACAAAACTGGTTCCCTCGGTCCGTCTTTCAGGGGGAAATAGAAACCAGATATTCTCAGTTTGTAGAACTGAGTCTCTGTTTTGGTAAATGCAAATATGTCTGTCTGTCTGTCTGTCTGTCCGTCCGCAAGGCTTATGTTTTCGAACACGTTCCAATGGCCGATATATAATCTCGTTAGAGATGATATTCGTACGACGTGTTCGACCCGGACCTTATATACTGAAGCATACTATACCACCAGGCAAATTGAGCCATATAATAGATCCACGACATCGTACCATGGTACCATACCGCAAACGTACCATACCACATACTGTGTTTTGCCCGTCCCATACCGTCAACACATACCATACAACATACGGTGGTTTTCCCATATTCCCATATACCATACCACCAAGATATACCATATCCCATACCGTGTTTGTTTCATATAGTATATATTAAGCCGCGTAGTACCATCATATGTATACGTATGTTTGTCAAATTTTCGTACTTTTGCCAACTTTTCTCTTCGTACAAAGCTCTTTTCGGCGAAACACCAAATGCTCGGACACGGGAAGCCCGCCCGGACACATTGGTCGAGGTCTCGGTGCGATCCGTGCACTCTGGAGCGCGTGGCGAGCGCTCAAAGTTTTTTTTCCGGCGGGAGTGGATAAGACGATTTCGGATTTCAGCACAAAAGGCCTTATTTTGTACGTACGTATCGGTAAATTGTAGTCCAGGTCTATGTGTCTGTTTTCCTCACACCAGGTACGCAACAGACAGTCACAGATAGATCCCATCGTTCCAACGCTGCCGCCCACACGCCGTGCGTGTGCGACACACCCATATGCGCAGTATTGCTCTCGCTCGTTGTGTTTGTCGGAGCCTGCCGTCCGTATTTCACCATCTGCCGTAACAGGTACCAGATTTGTTTTCATACCTTTTTACGTACAAACCCAGGCTGGCATACCTGTATCATCACCTCTCTCCTTGTTGCTTCTTCTGCGTATTCCTGTGTGTGGTCCATCAATGCCACTGCTCCAGCTGTGCTCGGCACAGTGCGCCAACAGCAGAAGCAGGCAGCATACTGTGCGCATACGGCAGATGCGCGCTGCACTCTCAGTACTACAGCAGTAATGTTTGTTGTTGTCGTCGGCGTTGGCCTATCCATGCACATACATACCTGCTGCTGTGCGTGACCGGCATTTTTTGCTCCGTAGCGATCATCTCTGGATCGTGTGCATTCACAACCAATCGGTCGTACGAGCATCGTGTACAGCAGCATTCGTACAAAAATATTTACAGTAGTTAGTGACTGCTGTGTGTCCTACACCTCTGACCGATGGGTCCTAGCGCCAGTTGGAAGAGCACAGCAGTACACGTTCCTTTGTTGCAGTACGCGTATCTTCTGCTGCCGTATCTTATAACGTGGCATTTTACAGCAGTAGTAGCAGTACTGCTGTACATACATGCAGTTGTACCTGTACAAGCTACTCTAAAAGATCCTCGCGTTTTTTTAGTTTCACCTTTTTACCTCTTTTGTACCACAGTACATCCACCTTGTTCTTCTGACCTACTAATATTGATAATGACCATACGTTAATAGGAACAAATATTGTTTTTTAAAATGGTTAAATATATAGATTTTTATGTGTGCCATAGGTCCTATTAACTATGGCCCCCCGTAAAAGTTGTAGTGTATTTTTACGCAAGGAAGACCGCGGAGTTTGGGCGCGCTTTTACGTGTGGCAGGTGTACATACCTCAACCTTTCACTGTTGCTCCCATTACTTGGGACTAAAGCAAAGTGTGCTCGAGAACACACTGTATGTGTAGTAGGTACTTCGTGCACGCGCAGTATTTCGGGTTTGTACTGCTGCATGCAGCAGATACTACGAGTGCTTTTTTATGTATTGCAAGTAAGTATACTTTAAGTATTTCGTCCGTTGGTTCGTACTGCGAGTACTCGCAGTACTGAAATACTCTCAATATGCTCAGTACTACTTAAAGTGGGAGGTATACTTCGACCGTGTGCGCACCGCGTGTCGACAATTCTCAGGCCCATTGATCGGCACAAAAATCCTCACAGATGGTCCGACGAGTGGGAGTTGGAGCAAATTACTTTCGCTGGGGACAACTCGAATAGTTAAAACACTGGCAGTACTTCGGGAACATGTATTGCGAGGAGTATGTACTGCGAGTATACTCTCAGTATCTCGATGTTATGTTCATTTCACCCTGAGCGCGAAGAAACATTTATTTTGCGGGAATATAACATGTATGTGCTGGATTTTACTCAACCGGCCACAAAGTATCGTGTCACAACCTCGACCTCGCGCACCTTTTGTACTTACGTTTACGCCGCAAGCATTGGAGGATTGATCGCCGCGTCACATCTGTTGAGAATCAATATCCACGTGTATTATTGTAATAGCAATGATCTCACACTACTATTGCCACAAACAGCGGTACATAGTATGCCCTCAAACATATGTGTGTGTGTTCTTCACGTTATTAACGACGGGTGAACGCAGTTACTACTGTAATTCTAAACAGACACAGGTGTGCAGGTATTGCAAACGACGGTGAGTATTATTTCTTGCACCACTCCCCTAGGCACGTCCCGGAGGGGAACCTTGTACCATGTACCAATATATTAAGATATCACACCAGGTAGGTACACGATAAGAGCAAGCTCTCTGAATCCAAGATGTTCTCCACAACATCGAGCAGCAGCAGAACGATCGATGAGTTGGATGGTGACACAACTGTATACTAGCCAGTGTCGTTGCTTCGCGCCCGACGCGCGGTCAGCGGGGGGCGCATCTCTCCGTGGCCACTACAACAGTCGGCTGGCGCGGGTTTGGGTACCAAGAGAGGCGCACGCGGCGTGCACGACGCGCGGTCAGCGGGGGGCGCATCTCTCCGTGGCCACTACAACAGTCGGCTGGCGCGGGTTTGGGTACCAAGAGAGGCGCACGCGGCGTGCACCTCTCGGTGGATACGTACTCGTAGACTATAGCAGCGGCACAGCAGCAGCACCACCAGCAGCAGCAGTCATATTGTGAAGTACAAAATACCAAGACGAGTTGACTCGGCACGTCTCTCCGCCGCCAGGCCAAAGAAAGGCAGTCAGAGTTGGCTCGGACGCTTGGGTCCTGCGCGCAGTGCAGCGCACACAGCGCGTCCCTCGCGGCACCAGACCATAACAGCAGGACAGTTGGTCTCGGCGTTTGCTCGCGTCTGTGCGCGCCCAGTAAGTCCGAGCAACAACAACACACAATGGCCGGTGACGTGTGGCGGACTCTGGTCAGGCGTATGATAAAAAAATTTATTGGCCGCTGTAGTATTACTAGTAGTAGTTGTTGTATTAGTACCAGTAGTAGTTGTAGTAGCAGCAGTTGTAATAATTGTAGTAATGCAGTACGAGAGCTGATTTAAATGAAATTGTACTGGAATTAGAGGTAATTCGGGGAGATGGATGAAAAAAAAACTTGACGTATCTGCTCGAATGGCGAAAAATTGTTTTTTTCAGGTTTGGGAGGATACAGTAGGACGCCGCCGGCAAGCTCTCGCCCCCTAGAGCATCGATCCACCTGAGTTGTTCGAGCCCGTCATCTATACTAGTTGCCCTTGCCCGCCACGTAGCGGGTTGGCCGTGAGTCTATGTCGAGATCAAGCGTCTATCGTCGCATGAGCTGATCTTTACCAGCAGCGTGTTGCCACTTTGCGACGAGAAAAAACAAATTGCGCCGCCTGCAACCGAAAACAGCGGCGGTACGGGGACAGCAGCAGTGAACTACTTTTTACTTCGCCTGTATTAATGTCTTGCGATCCTTGTCCTATGCTTCGGTACTTGTAAATAATCCGGCAGTTGAAAAACATGTCAATCTGTCGAATGATGTGTGAACAACCCACCACATGTTTTTCACTGGCCAACTATAAAGTCGAATTCGCATCAACTTTCAAGACGAAAAAATGTGATTCGCTTACTTGTTAGTATTAATAATACGAGAGGCTGTCGGTCATCTGGTATTATGTATTATAGTACGACCACGAGTACAGTGTTCATTACTTTGTAACCGTCGTGCGTACAAGCGCAATAATACATGTCAAGAAACCCCGCCGCAGACCACTGCTGCTGCTGTGTATAGGAAGGACAATCCCACTCTTCTAGTATAATAGTATTACGGGGGACCGTATTAAATAGGACCTACAGTGAATACAAAAGCCTGTTTTCCGTATTTTACTAACAATATTTGGTCCTATTTACTATGGTCCCCCGTAATAATAAACTGTAAAAGTCCAATTCGCATCAACTTCAAGACGAAAAGTAGGTCGCTTTTACTTTCCAACCCTCTGTGTAGTACAGACATTTAGTATGTTCGTCTCCGTGTCGATCGCTTTGTTACCCTCGAATATTTCGTCCCCCCGATTGAGAAACAAAGAGCTGTAGGATCAAAATGCGCCACTCGATAGCCTGCCTAGAGAAATCACGAATATCACCTCCTGCGCTGTTGGACCACCCCTGCCATCTTACAGGTGTGTGCATACTGCGTTTTTCATGCCTATCAAGAGCAGAAGAGAGGTCAAGAACATGTATGAATATCATAGTGAGACTCACCAACAAACACGTACGTACGTACTCATCTTGTGCTGGTACGTCAACATCTTCTGCAACATTTACAGGGAGTATTTCAAACATTTTTCAGTGTCTTGGTGTGCTTGTCACGGTTAAACTGTTGAGCCGTGTGGGCTTTTTTTAGAGGCGAGGGGGGACTTTCTGCGATATACAGATATCGGCAGACGTGCTCTCCCGTATACATCACCGCCGTATGGACCAGGCAAGCCACAACCTCTTGATGGCTGTTGGGGGGTGGGGCGTCCTGCTCTCGCCGTGCTATCGCACTGCTGTACTGGCATACCACTCTGTCCCGTAATACAGTAACCGTATTTCACTATGAGGCGCGCGAGCGCGAAGCGCGAGAACCTTTTGTTCTTGGTTCCAAGGAAGAAAAGCAGACGTGCAGTCTGAGAGCCAAGGTGCCGTCTGTACCGGTGCCGACTGGTCTCTCTCCACACTCGCACCAACTCCAACTGCGACTTCACAAAAAAAATACGAGCAAACTGAGAACAGCGCTCGAATGCACTTCATCGAGGGCAATAACAATCTACTACTGTATAGGTATCGTCCCTAGCGAGTTGTCCAGTCGCACACTGTCAGCAGCAGGTAATCGCACCTGGCCTGAGCCACAGAGCCAGGCTTATTCTGCCGCCCGTCTCCCTCTACTCCCCCTGTCTCGGTGTGCATCTGGCATAGTCATAGTAGTGGTAGTAGTACGTAGTAGAGTAGTAGTATAGCAGTCGTAGTCGTCGTACTATAGTAGTAGTGGTAATAGTAGTAGAAGTAGCAGTGTTAAATATTGGTATTATAACTAGATAGTAGTGCTGCTGTTGCCACGAGTCTACCGCTGTAACCATGAGTATAGACTGGTTTTGACGGTCACTAATTGGAACGTAGAGAGAAACATTTCATGGCAAGTGCAGATTTTTTTCATGATGCCCTCAATCACATGCAGACCTGCACAGAAATGATACAGGCAAGTTGCTGCCTATTGATATTAAGAGTGATGTTGGAGTTCTACTGCTGTCGCCACGATTCAGCTGCTGTTGCCGTGAGTACTAGTCACAGCAGTATTCGACAGTCATCCGCTCATTATAAACTTTTCATGACATACTGGTATGCAGATAACGTTTTCATCGTGCCCTAACCGTACGTATACCTGTACATGAGTCTATACAGAGAGCTTCTCCCTACTATTAATATTGATGTCTTAGGTTATTTGGCCTTTCTGTATTATTGGACGCTTTTTTATACACACGCAGGTATAGCAGTGTTTTGTAGAGTATAGACTAGTTGTAGTAGTATCATTATGGATACAGTAGTAGCCCATGGTACCGAGGGCCTGTTCAATAGCAATAGTCGTAGTCGTTGTTGTGTCCGCTATTGCTGTTGTTGCCGTCTGCACGCTGCTTCTACCGGGCCAAGAGCAGTAGATCCCCTGAACCGAATATAATTATTCGCCTGTACATTTACAAAATCATTAGTAGTCGTAGCTCTATAGTGCTGTAGTTTGTAGCCTGCATGCCGCTCCTACCTGTACTACGGTACATTTATCTGCGTAGTAGTGGTAGTTGTGTACATTAAGAGTAACAGTATATTATTCATGTCCCCAACCCGCGGCACCGCTAGCATGCTACGTTGTCGTCGTATGGAAGTTAGTATGATAGGAGCAGTAGCATTAATAGTAATATGTACAAGGGCTCCGCATGGGTGCCTGCCGGCACCCATGCTCCGGATAGGAAAATATACCTCGGTGCCAAGTCGTGTGATTACGTTTAACCAAGTTGACATAAATGCACCATTCGAGCTGTTACGAACAGGATCAGGGCAATGCCAAGTGGTGCAGGGAAAAGGCAATGCCGAGTGTCAGTTCTCAGTTTTCGTATCTGTCCCACTCAAATTAGACCAACTTTTATAGCATGATTGGGGGACGTTATGATTGCTGTCTTTTTCAGCCATCTACTCTGAAGCCCAAATATCATAACCGTCCATCATTCTGCGCCAGGAAATAATCAGCTGCTGTTGCTGCAGTACGAAGAACTCGAACGTTAATATTTAACATCAATAGGCAGCAACTCGGCTGCAATCAGTATACTGTACAACTCTACACACGTTCGAGGGCATCATCAAAACAACGTATATATGTGTACGATTGATGTTGAGTGGCGTGAAACTCAACTTTGGAAGCTGCGTGGCCCCCCTCAGGCGTGTCTTAATCCAGAGAGCATTTGAATAAATCGAATGGAATAATATCATTTGCAGTTTGAATTGGTGCTCATTGGTTGTGGGAAACGAGCAGATTTAGTCCAGCTCAAGAAAAAAAGTCTATCTATAGGAAGAAGAAGTAGTATCGTGCCCCTTTTTCTAGTTTGGGAGGACCGAACGGCCCGGACGGGAACAAATAGCAGATTATTTGATGTAGATGGACACCGCCGAAGATGAATGTGGACACCAATTTGTTGTGTGGCATGTGCAAAAGATACCGTTCGTGCCGATTCGGCTGGCGAGGACCAGGATTCTACATGGACCCAAAGACGTTTTTGTAGATAGCAACGGGACGAATGGCCACGAGCAGCCTCGTTCCGTTCCGCTCGTTCCCATGCTCTTTGGGGGTAGACGAGCATAGATTGGAACGAACCGAATGGAATGCTATTTGCCGCATGTGTAAAGTGATGCAGGGAAAAGACAATGCCAGGTGCCAGTTTTTAGTTGTACCTGTCTCACTCGAATTATAGACCAACTTTATAGTACTTTTTTAGGACGTTATTATTGCTGTCTTTTTCAGCCATCTACTCTAAGGCCCAAACATCAGAAACCGTCTGTAACTATGGGCCAGGAAATCATCGATACTATAATTTGGAGCTCAATTGCTGCTGGCGGGGGTAGAAATCAGCTCAGTTCTGTGAGGTTTATCATATTTCTCAGAACTTAGATTACTTTGATTTTGTTTACGATAGTAGTATTGCTGCCCTTTTTCTGCCCAGTTGCCAAGTACCGAATACCCACGCCGATATGACCCCTATCTACGGCGAGCTGTACCTACTTCCAACGGCGCTTGTGCAGAAGAGAGGGTCTTGCCCGCACAAGAAAGCGATCGCGGCAGCACAACATAAAAAATGGCAGCAACAGCAGCAGCAGTTGTAGTAGCAGGCATCGCTGCTGCTTCTGCGGTCGGTTGCTGCAGCTGCTGCTGTGCAGACCCAGCCGCAACACCAGCAGCAGCACAACAGCAGCAAGCAGCGGTACGTACGGAATCGAAGCAGACAACAACTTGCAGTATACGCCCAAATGACTGGGAGGACAGGACGCTTACTGTACGCGCATTATCGCACTCAATCCTGAGATCAGGCAGTAATCGAGATACTGCGAGTATGATCAGCAGTATCGAACTCCTGATACCTGTGACACGCATGGGAGAGGAGCGTCTGCCGAAGAGGGTGATGTTTGGGGAGATGGTTGGGGGTAAGGGTTACTCCGGAGGACAGGAGTGGGACTGGATTAGGTACCTTGAGGAAGACCTCAAGGAGTTCGGCATCAAGCTCGAAGGGTGGCGCGAAGCAGCACAGAAAGCCGGCAGATGGTTCCGACGGGTCGAGGAAGGGGCGGAAGCCTTCATGCGGAAATGGCATACAGATGAGAAGGAGGCATCGGCAGAACGGTATAGAATAGCTGCAACCACGACCACAGCCGTTGGCGCCAACGCGAGTGCGCAGAATGGCAGGGAAGAGGGGGGGGGCGAAAGGCGGACGAGGAGGGATGGGGGGGGGGAGGGGGAGGAGGGGGGGGAGTCGGTCTGCCCAACAGACTGAAGCCTGGTTATGGCCATCATCGTCATGATGCACTCCCTTCTTTGGGACCCAAGTAACTAGCATGGTGCCACCTGGGCAACTTTGCGTGTCTGTATGCTCCAGTTCCTGCCTTTCGTATTTTCTTCCCCCCCCCCCCCGTAATTATCGCTTTTTTGTCCCCTCTTTTTTTTCTTCTTTCTTTCATTCCCGTTTGTACCTCTTTGTGTCTCTGTTAGTATGGTCCGTTTTGCCTTCTTTTTTTTTGCTACCTGCTTCTGTATTTTTTTATTTTTTTATGTTTGCTTCGCTTCATCTTCTTTTTTAGATTCTTGTCTGCTATTAATAGTCTCCTTTTTGCTTCCCTGGTGTCCGCAGTGGTGGAGTGCGTGTGCTTGTTTTTTGTTTTTGCCTCTGTTTTACTACCGAGGTATTTATTCCACTCCAGAGTTATTGGAGCCTGTCCTGCGACCACGGACTGCATTGTATTGTGAGTTAATGTGAGAACAACAACCGGTACCTGATATCGATCGGCAATACAGAACAACCGCAAAGTACGGCTGACATATGGGCAGTATTATCACAGTGTTAATACCAAAATATTCATATGTTGAATATACGTGTAGCACACGCAGCAGTATACAGCAGCACAAAACCCCGACATACTGCGAGTACTTGCAGTCGGAGCAAGCAGTCTCCAACCCTCGATTACCTCCAGTAGTGCTCGCCGAAACAACTGGACGCGTTTTTCAGCAAAGAATGGTACCCAACCGAACATCATATATTATACCTGGAACGAAGGATTGTATCTTTAAAGCGGGTCCTTACTCCCATTCTTTAGTAAATAAAGACCTCGCATCTGGATATTTTTTCTCAAAGTGAATAACGTCTGCTGTGTATGATATCCTCCGATGCGATTGGTCGGTTTTTCTTATCGAACTCACAACACTCGGCCGACTTTCCAACAACCTGCATTCAATTCGACCGGCGAAAACAAAGCAGTACGTGCATATTCGAAGTAGAACGCCTCTGAACTACTGTACTGCTGCTGTAGTTGTTAGTACTGGTATTCGAATGCGCCTCAGCAGTAGTAGACAATCCGAGCATGCACGACCACCTGTATGATACCTTCCGATGTGATTGGTTGGTTTTTTTCATCGAGCTCACAACACTCGGCCGAATTCATACTCCCCAACAACCTTCTTTCCTTTCTACCGGCGAAAGCAGAAGAAGTCCCGAGTTATAATTTTTTTATTACAAAAAACACCAACAAAGCAATCACCGGGATATGCTACGATCTGGTACCAAGAACGGATGATGCCCCGAGAAGGCGCGTGTAGTCATCCGGCGAAGAGAGGGGCAAGAGAAGGCAGCCACCGAGTAAGGCAGGACCGAGGGGTTCGAACAGGCCGATGGCGACCCGCCAAGCAAGGCAGTTGGTAGAAAGTGGTAGCATCAGCAAGGCCGAGAGATCGAACGTCGGAGAGAAAAAAAATACTGTAAAGATGAAGCCTGTCACAAAAAGCTGTTCGCGGAGCAACAACAACTTAAAAAAACTCCAGGACCGAAGAAAATAGAACGTCCGTGTCTCCTCTCCCCAGCAAATATCCTTCGAGTTCGGGGTCGCCGCGCTCGTCGGTGGCGCGAGACTCCGAGACGCGCGCACGGGAGAACACCCGTCGGAGCCCGGCGAGCGCGACCCTCGAGGAAAACGGTCGAAAAAGCAAGCACGCAGGCAGGGAAGCGAAGGCGTCCGGGGTCCCAGGCAAAGTTCAAGACTAAATCGGAAGCGAAGGCTTCGCTCACAGCGGCCGAGAAGGATAATTTATATTTTTATAGTAGTGTTGCATGTTTTCTCCTTGTGCTGTATCTATCTGTACTGCACCTACCTGGTACGTATTACTGGTGTTGTATATTAACAGTATAGTAGTCATGCCCCAACCCATGGTACGGCGTAATTATTTGGCCTCTCTGTTCACCATGAGGTTGTCTGTATATTGTATGAGCGTTTCGTCAGCAGTAGCGCTTCGGAGTAGTAGTGTACCAGGTAGTACTTCATAGAGTGCATGCTGCTTCTACATGTACTACATCTGCGTAGTAGTGGTAGTGCTGTATAGTGACAGTATAGTAATCAACCCATGGTACCGCGTGCATGTAGTAGTGTAGTATTCACCACTGAAAGATTAGTACTCAGTTCCTGCCGAATACTAGTACTCTTTTATTCGAGCAACACGCGAACTCATGGCTCCATTCCCAGCAAGAACAGCTGTACGGGTGTTACGTGTGACTCCCTTTTCGCCATGCGACGCCCCCGGGATTTCACGTTACCCACATCCCGAAGGCGAACCTTGTAGGTTTTGTACTAAATCGCTGATTTTTGGCAAACTACAGCAGTGTTCATCAAACCCTGACCCGGTGGCACTGAGTCTGCCCCGCTGCGTGCGACGCTCTCAAGCCAGTTACTACAAACTGATCCAAGCTGCTCAAGGGCATACCGATACACTTCTGCCCTGCGTTGATCTCATTGGCCTACTTCCGTACGCACAAAACCCTTTTTTTTTCGTACCTCGATAATATTCCGCTTATGGCTAGCCGAGTTTTTTTTGTTGTCGTTTATTGCAAGATAACTTGTTATTGGAGGAGAATGTTGGATTTCTTCCAAATCTACCGCTTCCTCTATTGTCTTCGCGGCCACGAGTATCCATTTTCATCGTCTAATTTGCTTTTTTGACTGGTTACAATATAAAACGTGGGTGGAACATTTGTTCTGGATGGACTATTCAATCGTCCCCACGATATTCCAGGAAGACTGCAACGGTCAGCGGGACAAGGTCGGGTTCGTGGAACTGAAGGAGTTCACTGATCGGCAACTACGGAGCGGTGAGGACAAACAAGCATCACAAAAACTGAAATTAAAAACCTTACCAAGGTAACAACAAAACAAATCGCAAACAAGAAAAACATTATATTAATAACTAAAAATCTCAACACAAATACCAGCCCAAATAATTCATACACTGAACATTTAATGAATACTTGATACCAGGTATTTCCTTTCACAATTCAGAGCTGAAGATGAACTACGAAGAATCCCATTTCGTTCGAATATGTTGCTGCCGATGTTTGTGAACGTTTAGATGAAACAGCAGTATGCGCGAAAACCAAGTTCAAAGATGGAGATACACAGCAACATTTCCTTTTGACTCGTCATGTGGTGTGATAGATGATACGCGCATTCTTCATTTTCTATGCGCCACACATTATGCAGAGCTCAACGTATTTGTTATGTGCCCACTCTTTGTATATAGATGTTGCCGATATCAAGTAAGCAACATTTTTTTTTGCCTTCCTCACCTATTTCTCTCCTACAATTTGTCTGGTTTGCTGGCTTCTGTATGTTTCTGCTTTCTCATCCAGAGTGTTCGTATGGCATTGTCTAGTCTCCTTCCTACGTTTCGCTATCTGCTTTCTCTGTCTCATAGTTTGTGACCACAGCGCTTGACGTTCGCTGGATACTCAATGAGGCACGTAAGTCGGACTCCAACGTCCGCAAGCTGTCAGATCTACAGCCGGCAGATACGGCATGATCACCGTCCGTCGGCATGATCGCGGTGATGACGCGATCGAATGGGCAACCGAGTTTGAGGCCTGCATTTCTCTGGGGTGAAGAATTAGCATGAACACTGGAATTGTTGGATGTCAACCAGTGCAAAACACGGTTTAATGTGAACAACACGCGCACAAGTATTCGTATAGAAAGTAACACGCCGCCAATTTGTTTTTCCTAAACAGGAGGAGGTACTCTAAAACCAAGTGATGAACGACCCGAAAATAAATATGTTCGTGCATTTACGTAATTCGTCCAGTGTTTAAGAGCTCTGCCGTTTTTTTTTCTTTGGGACCTTTTGGGGCGGTTTGACTCGGGTCATATATATTTTATTTTTCTTGTGTTTGTCGCTCAGAAAGTTGTACGTCATTGCCCTCATGTTCAGCAGCCATAAGCGCAAGCAAAGTCTACGCTACGGTAGTTGGTTCCACACAACCCCTCCCAAAATATTGTATGCGGTACAAAAATATTAACCTATTTTAGGTGGTGTTAGTGACGGTCAGACTGCGCTCGATGTTGCACACCACTCTAGACCACGTCCTGCAGCACCCTAGCGTTTTTGGAGGTGCACATGAGTGTTCACAGGCCGATGTGAGGCGTAAAGACTTTTGGCGCCAGAACGCAAAAACTAGGGCTGTGAGTTGGCTAACTAATAGTCGCCAGCGTGTTATTAGTTGGCTAGGTATTGTAGTTAGTTGCGGCGGTGCCAACTATCCAACATTTTTTCGCACTTGAGGTTCCTTGCTCGTAGAAAGGCTTGTTTCGTACGAGGTATGTGTTTCCAGGTATCTCCAAGTAGTACTACCACTACAGTACCTAACTACCACGCTGCAAGCACAGAGAGTTCTCCTGCAACTCATGGCGCATCAACCCATCGCCATCGACTATGTCTCTCTCGGTACTATGTTCAGTGTCCAGTGGATGATGAAAACCTCTTCCTCGGGTGTTTGAGCGATGCTCGCCCTGAGCTGCGAAGACCATAGGACCCAGAAAGGAAACCTCGCAAAGCACAGATTCGTTTTGTGTTAGTTGGGAAACCATCCAATACCGCGGAGGGTATGGCATTGTATTTGCTAGCTCAAGGATGAACCGTTGTTGAATTGCTGAATCGCCGGCGACGAATATTCTACTGTCTTGTCGTAGAAGAGATCCTACCCTGTTTTCTATGTTGTTTTTTGTGTCATTTTACTGATCTGCTACTGCGTGCCGCACGAGAATTTACCGTTCAACAAAATGTAATACCAGTGAGGAACCCTCAAACGGGGATGGCATGTCCATATTTCTGGTGCATCCCTATAAAGTCTCATGAACTTAGACGAACCTAATACCTTTTGTGATGAAAACCAGAGATAAACGTGTCCGATTTATCATACTTTTAGAGTTTAGAACGAAGCCAAATGACGTCTAGTTTGCCTCCGGCGGCGCCTTCAGCGGGATCCTCCGGAAGCGCCTCCGGTGGGCCCGCCGGGGGCGCCTCCAGCGGGCTCCCCTCGCTCGGGGGGGGGGAGGGTTGCTCGCTACGCTCGTTTGACTTCAATCGACTGGTTGGCTAGCTAGACTGAAATCAGTTGGTTGGCTAGCTTAGGCGGGGATTCACAGCCCTACAGAAAACAAGACCAATAATGTGGCTTTACCTGGCTTCGAACGAAGAACATCCAAAGGCGTAGCCCCTTACTCCACACCCTGTCCCAGATTGAAGCATATGATATCGTAACGCAGTGAGCGAAATAGCTGCCCTAGTATTTTATACTCTCCATGATCTTTCGCATGCAACTTACTTCAGTATCTAACCAGCCTATATTGGTTGGCGACATGTAGTCAGCCAACCCGCCATTATAACCCGAACCCAAACCCTACCCTCCACCCACCACATATATGTTTGAAGACTTCATTTTCTTGGAGGGTGCTCTACGGTGTGTGGACGGTGGCCGGCGTGATATTTCCCGCAGGTGAGATGGATATTGAAGTAGGGGGTTGAACTTGAAATTGAAGTGAAGTTGAATTTTCAAGTTTGAGAGTTGAACTTGAACTTGAATTCGAGAAGTTGTTGTTGTTGTTGTTGTTGTTGTTGTTGTTATTGTTGTCGTTTTTTGTTGTTTTTGTTGTTGCTGTTGTTGCTGTCGTTTGGGGGTGCTGCTGTTGTTGACGTTCTCGTTGCTGGTGATATGGGTGGAACTGTAGCTGGTTGTCACAAAGCGTATCGGTTGTCTTGCCGTCTTATCCACCTTTGACGATACCCCCCTGATGATCACGAGGTTTTTATCGCATTAGCCCATTTCCCTGAAATCTGCCTGTGGTAACAAAACAGGCCGTAACAAACATGCATTTCGATGGGACAAAACAAACAAGTACGAAATAGAGCGCACGGCAGTATCATACCAGTCCGTAAGGGAAACGGTACTAACGAGGTGTGGTATATCATCCCGTATCACTTGCGATCCAATATCACCAGGAACATATCCATGGTATTATATGTACACTCGAAAAAAAAAAAACACGACGAGGGTTAGAAAAGAGCAGAGAGGAAGAAAGGGAACAAAACAAGGAAAAACAAAGCAAACATGCTCTCAGGGCGCAGGCCGAGTCCCAAGGACAAGATTGCTGTTTCCTAGTGCGATCAGTCCTGTCATATGTCCAGCTGATAAAGCAATATAAGGACGTCACAAGAAGACCTGGCGGAAGGCAAGAAGACGAGAAGAGGGACAAACAAGGTCATACTACTACGGCAATGCATGATATCGAATACCCGCCCCCCCCCCCCCCCCCCCCGTCGAAACTCCCGCCATCGTCTAGGCCCAGGTCAAGCAGTTTACTATATACTATTGATAGCACTATGAACAGTACCTCGGACCTCACACTAAGTTCAAAAGGGGGGTTCAACGGCGAAGGAGATGAACTAGGGCTGGGCACTGGCAGGCTCAATCAGTAGATATGGTTCTGACTCGCCAACAATCAGTGCACTGGGCGCATATAATGACAGGCTCAATCAGAAAATACCAGGTAGTGACTGCCAGTAGAGTATACTGCCAGTACATGATGTGCCAGCGCCATTCCTTGGATACACCCTTTTTGAGACAGAGATAGCGACCAAGCGGTCAACTTTTATAATACCAACCGTTCAATCTTGTGATCGCGCAACTATACGAATAGGGTTATTATGCAACCGCGTCGTCTGTCTCCTTGCGTTGTACCAGGTCGGCCGGACAGAAAGTTCAAGTTTGTCACCCCCCATCATAACAAATGGTAGATGCTGTAATCATCCTTATTTCTACCACCCCCCCCTTTTCCGTTCGTAACCCCGTTAGAACCGCGCATAACGTTTATGGGACAAACTCCATAGAACCGTCATGTTTTTCGCAGTCGTAAAACGATCTAAACCTCGGACAGATCATCGATTTATATTTTTATGATCTATATCTGTGAGGGCAGAATGATTCCTTGTCTGTATGGCCTAGCGCATGTTGCCGGTGGGAGCCGTATAATCTGCATGGTCTACTCGTAGGACAGGTTAGGGTCCTGCACAACATTTCGTAGCGGTAGGCGAGGTTCTAAATGGCCTTCAGTAGATCGTGCCCTGTCCGACGCGCAGTGTTGCACGACTGTATGGCCTAGCGCATGTTGCCGGTGGGAGCCGTATAACCTGCATGGTCTACTCGTAGGACAGGTTAGGGTCCTGCACAACATTTCGTAGCGGTAGGCGAGGTTCTAAATGGCCTTCAGTAGATCGTGCTCTGTCCGACGCGCAGTGTTGCACGAAGGGTGTGGTTCCAGTACAAAATGATAACAACACTTCTAACGAGAAACAGGGGTTCGTGGAAATCTCCATATTTCCACGACAGACGCACCCGAAGAGCATCTCTCAGCAGGGACTCCTCACGACGCTGGAAAAGGGCGAGAACAGGCGCACAACTGCAGAAGGTGTGTCGTATAGGTAATGAGTGATGCGAAGGTTAGATTTGCGCAAGTAGGGGCGGTAGGAGACTTTATGCCCGATGTCGTGCGTGCGTACGGCTAAACGAACACCCAATAGACAAGATACAGACCTTGCTTGATGAGAGAACCGTTTTGGCTATGACGATGCTCAGGAACTCAGTAATGAGGAGCCTTGTTATGGTACTGCTTTGAGGGAGGCTGAAAGCCTGGTAATTAGCTGGGTTCAGGCTTTGGGATCGTATTTGTAGTACTTGGGAGGCGTATCTTCTATGGGAAACCAGGGGTTTCCCCTACGAGGCACGAGCTTGGCTCTCGGTCGCCTCGTGCACGAAAGGAATAATAACTGTTTTTGTTATATCTCTAAGCAAACAAAACACGTGAGTACCAACGAGTACCGACTTAATAGGCAAACCTGTCCAAGGATACAAATTGTCCCGACCTTGATCTTGACAAGTGACGTCGTCGGCCTAGAACTTTTTCACCTTTTTGTTGGCACGCGTTGTTGTCACTCTTTCTTGTCCGTTTGTTTTCCTGGAGTAAGTTTGCCCCGCACACTGCACGACGGAGACTCAAGAGGTGGGAGGGTCTGCCTTCCCTGACGGTGGCCAAGCCACTCAGGCCCAGAGCCCCTCAGTGCCCCACCGCCCAAGGCTCGTAGAATCGAGTGTCTTTCCAACCAAGTGTAAAAGGTTGCAGACACGACTCGATCGAACCTCAAAAATTGTTTTGCTAATGCGACCCTTGCCCAGATGCTCCCAGACTTTTTCCGAGAGTGTCCTCGCAGTATTTGGGGTTCATGCACTGCGGGATACTGCTACTGTAGTACTCGAGGTATTTTGATATTTTGTACTGCAGATATTGCCATACTCGCAATATTTTGGGGTTCAATACTGTGGAATACTGTTGTACCTCAAGCGTTTCAGGATTCTGTACTGTGCGTACTGCCAAGTACTGGCAGTATTTTGTCCGTTGGCACCGCGAGTAGCCTCAAAACCAAAATATTCTTAATATGCGCAGTATACTCCTAAGTCTGACGCATACTTCGAACATCTGTGCACCGTTTCGATAGATCCATCCCCATCTCATTTCACAAAACATTCACAGATGGTCCCATGAGTGGGAGTTGGAGTAGATTACTTCAGGGGGGGATGTATTCATTAGTATTCATGGCCGTAGTCGTAGGGCCATAGACCATCGCATTCCTGCAATGCCGGGACGGAGCACGTCAGGTTGTCACCGAGCAGGCAGACATTGCTTGCACCAAGCGCGAAGCGCCGCGAGGTGTTGGTTTAGTCGCACGAAGGGTGGGCTGCATCATACTAAAAAACGCTTTCGAGGTTGATTTTCTTGCTTATGGATAACAGCGTCAATGAGTCGATGTGCTATCTTGTGTGGCCACTTCCAAAGACAGCAATGAGTTCACTTTGTAACTGCCCCGTGGGTGCCTCACCATATACCAACTACGGGATACGATCATCCCCCTTGTGCAGAGGTCAGGTTCTCTCCGCACAAAATGATCTATAACTGGACCACCAGCCGTGGTGACCGTCGAAACAAAACAAAAACAGAAACGGTATCCTGGTTGCCTAGCTCACGCAATGAGAGGCGTGTTTTAAAGCGACGTCCCCAACCGACGCCAGCCCAACCTATTCATATTACTTTGTACCAAATGGCCGTTTTTCCCGGAATAGTTCACTTTTCTTGTTTGGTCGTTTGGCCGCGGATCTTTTCTCGTGCTTCCAGCTGCGGGGCCCGCAGGGGGGCGGCGTGGACAGTACGGTGCAAGCGTTGGCTCCGGTCGGGCTCCGTGGCCCATGCTGTACATGGTCAAAGTCACGTGACCCAGCAAGCAACTCAGGGGATGGGGTCCCACTTCCGAAAAACCATCCAGGGGCTTGAAAACCTACCCGGATCTTCGTATTTTTAGCTGCAAATATTTTATTTTTTTCGCTTCTTGCTGCAACTGCAACATCAGCAAACAGTGCTGCTCGACTTCGTGCTGCCCGAGCTCATGCTCGAGCAGTACGCAGCACTTAAACAACAGCAACAGCAGGCGTCCGAGTGCTGCTGGAGTCGAGTGTTGCTCAAGTGCCGCTGGGTGCTGCTACCGCTGTTGCTGCTGAGTGCTCGTGTGCCCGTGACTGCTTGGCCACGCCGTGCTCGTGTTTTGTCTCGTGCTCGTTGCGATCGTGGTCCAATGTCCTTTTTTTTTGCGGTGCAATAAGTCATGCTGGGAAAGCTACTCATGCTCGTGCGCTCGAGTGCTGCTCGAGCAGCACGCAGCAGTACAAGAACAGTAACAACAGGCGTACGAGTGCTGCTCGAATCGAGTGTTGCTCGAGTGCTGCTGAGTGTCGCTGCTGCTGCTGCTGCTGAGTGCTCGTGTGCTCGTGACTGCTTGGCCACAACACACGAGAACGCGCTGTATTCACCACCACGTACATACCTGGTATCATGCATTTTTTTTAGGATCTCGGTCCGATTCAGCAGTTATCGGACCTTGGTACCACGTACTGCGTTGCCTGGTCTATTAGTCTCATGCTCGAGCAGTACGCAGCAGTAAAACAACAGCAACAACAGGCGTACGAGTGCTGCTCGAGACGAGTGTTGCTCGAGTGCCGCTGGCTGCTGCTGCTGCTGCTGCTGCTGCTGCTGCTGCTGCTGCTGCTGAGTACTCGTGTGCCCGTGACTGCTTGGCCACGCCGTGCTCGGGTTTGTCTCGTGCTCGTTGCGCTTGAGCAATCGAGTGATCGTGGCCCCCTGCCCTTTTTTTTGCGCTGCAATATAGGCTTGGAAACCTAATCACGCTCGTGCGTTCGAGTGCTGCTCGAGCAGTACGCAGCAGTACTAGAACAGCAACAAAAGGCGTACGAGTGCTGCTCGAATCGAGTGTTGCTCGAGTGCTACTGAGTGTTGCTGCTGCTGCTGGGTGTTCGTTTGCTCGTGACTGCTTGGGGCCAAGACATGAGAACACGCTGTATCCACATCGTACATACCTGGTAGAGTTGTTTTAGTATCTCGGTGCGATTCATCATTTATCGGATCTTCGTACCACGTATAGCGTTGCGTGTAATACTGTAGTAGCCGAGTGTTCACTGCCATTTGTACAATGTGCCCGTGTCACACGGTTTGCTTATCATTCTACTCCTCCTGTTGTTGCTGCCACTACTGCTGCTATTAATACCCACAATCGCGGTATAGCTGCTACTACTGCTGTTGCTGGCACAGGTTGCTTTTCTTGCGGCTACCCTTATTTTGGTTTTGCCCGTGCCACGCGGTTGCTTATCTTTCTGATCCTGTTGTTGCTAAACATGCTGTAACAAGTGTGAAGTGTCCAGCTTTTACATATCCTCCAGATCATACAGAAATCCTGCAGATCATACAGATCCTGCAAATCGTACAGACCGCATCCCGGTTAAGCTGTACATATCGTTCAGATCACTCAGATTCCACTCAGGTAGATGATACAGATCCTGCGGATCATACAGATCCTGCAGATCATAAAGATCCTGCAGATCACACATATCCTGCAGATCATACATATCCAACCCGGTATTGATGTACAGACCACACAGATCCCGCTCAGGTACACACCTGTGAAATATCCGCCTCATACAGACCCATCCCTGTTCAACATGATGCAAACAAGTGTGAAGTATCCAGATTTTTACAGATCCTCCAGACCATGCAAAAAATCCCGCACATCATACAGATCCTGCTGATCATGCAGACCCACCGATAATAATGTGCGTATCATGCAGATCGTACATACCCCATTCCGGTGTACAGATCATACAGATCACACAGATTCCACACAGGTAGATAATACAGATCCTGCAGATTGTACAGATCCTGCAGATCGATGACACCCACCGATAAACCTGTGGAGATCATGCAGATTGTACAGATCCTGCAGATCGATGACCCCCACCGATAAACATGTGCAGATCATGCAGATCGTACAGACACCTATCTCGCTAAAGATGTACAGATTGGCAGATCGGACAGATCCTACCCCGATCAAACTGCACTGATTGTACAGACCACACAGATTCTACTCAGGTACGCGTCTATAAAAATTGTAACCAGATTAGATCCCCTTCCGGCTAAACATTTGGAATATTCGTTGAGGTCAACCAGATCCCACCTGACACACAAGTGGAAATGATACGGAACATACCTGTCTCTCCAGGCAAACTATTAATAGTTGGAGTATGTAGATAATCGATCCTTTGGATCATTCATGCAGATCCTCCACATCATGCACACATGGCGTTCAGATCATCCCACCCGGCACGCAGGTGCAATCATAAAGACCAAGCAGATCTCACCGCCGAAAAAAGAGTGATGACATCTACATTATACAGAGACCCTGCAGATCGTACAGATCCTCATATCATGCGGACCCACCCAAGCAAATCTATTCATCAGTTAATCACGGCACATGTATGTATGATTCACATGTATGTGTAGTTCATGCAGATCGTGCAGACTCCATCCAGTATATAGGTGTTCAGATAATTAAGAATCACCTCTATCGATGATACAGATCCCACCCAGGCGATAAATACCTGGATGATACAAACCCCGTCAATTTCCTTCTGAGTGCTACGATTTCCGTTGAGCACTACAGTCCAAGTCTCCTACCAGGTATACGCCAAGACATGTGAGAGCATCGAAGACCAATCTACTATTCTTCGCTTTTAGCGATATATCAGTAGCCCATGACTCAGTTTACACCGAGATCATTTTTACTAAAAAAGATGTGCAAGGGGTTTACATGCGTCTCCCTTTTCAACTTGCGACACCCCCCGGTTGTCATGCCACCCACATCCCGAAGGGGAACCTTGTATATATACCAGATACCTGGTAGATAATATAAAGTTCTTGAGAGGACTGGTAGTACTCGGGGAGTATCTATTGCGGGTATTCGCAGTATTCGCGGCTTCAATGCTCTGGATACTCTGAGTACTCCCAAGTGTTTCGGATGTTTGTGTCGCGGGTACTGCTTGTTCTCGGGGTTCTGTACTGCTCATACTCACAGTACTCCTAGTTTTCGGGCCTCCGGCACTGCTGGTACTCCCAGTACTCGCAGTATTTTGGTCGCCAGTACTATAATACTCTCAGTACTTGGGGTACGAGATTTACTCAATACCCCGAGTATACTCAAGGGTATAACGTAGACAGGGAGCATCTGCGGAACCTTGTGCACAATGGCTGTCGGTTACACCTCGTGGTCGTGCAGTTACGTGGGGTTGTGTGTCCGATTGCGGTTTCACTTTGATAGTTGACGAGGTCTCACGTTTACGTACCCCCCTCAACAAGTTGACAGACGAAAAATGTACCGGCATCAGTAGCAGTAGCAGCAGCACTCCTACAGCTATTTTCCGTACGACTGTCTCCGAAGGCTCAATCCGTCACTTGTCGACAAACCATGTTCGTGTTACGGTACCCGAACCTGTTGTACTACCTCCACAAAGTATGCGAGCAGGAGTTTAATTATTTTGGCAGGGTCAAGGAGTAAGGGTCAGGTGCAGGTGATAGACGTCCGTGCTGTATGAAATCCCCCATAGTAACGGATACTCGTCATTGTCAATGCTCCGAAGTTACGAGAGCGTTATTCCGGGAAGGCAGACCGTCGCTTGTGTGATACTCCTAAGGATCCTTATTATCGGAATGCTCGTCTCCCATAGTTGTCTTTTTCGTGCGAGTTTTTATGTTTTGTGTCAAAATACGGGGTCGTTTTGTCACAATTTGTGATATTTCACAGAGGATTAAATATCAGGAAAGTCAACTTTTTTTTTCACAAATCTGGATACGTGTAACAACTCTCCGATACTATCGGCCTTTACACCCCTCATTTGTGTGCTGCCTTCAAACAGGTTCTGTGTAGTTTAGGGCGGGCGTGAGCATGCGAAACCGCAGGTTCGAAACTACACAACCCCGCTTCTACATAAGACGGTGGTTTTTTGTAAAGTTAGGCGGCGCTCAGAGAAAGACGGGCTCACGTCAACTGCAGTATGTTTTAGGCTGCCTGTTTGGCTACACATGTGCACCCTATTACTCAAAAATACACATATCGACAGTAGAAGCATTGCGTTTAGTACTCCGACGACAGGACACAAATGTTGTCGTGCCGTCACTAGCGCCACCCATGTTCGTGTTGTGTGACCAACACGATGTATTCACCGGTAGCCCCTCAACATATGTGCATCTACTCGCTTACCTCACCTTAGGTTTCCAGGGTAGTCCAGCACAGGATGTGTTGTCTCCACTTGACTGGAACTACACTCGGCCCAATCGAGGGACACCGCGGAAGTCTACTACGGGCCTGTGCGACGGCCGGCTGAGCACGCCGCCCTGGACGCCGAATGCTGCGCGGTCGACCAGCAACACACGCGAGCCAGTTACTTCGTCGACACCATCATTAACGAACGCGATGGGGCCGGCGCTAGATGCCCGACCCTGCGCTGACCGTGTCGATGGGCGAGCTGCAAACGGCGCCCCTTCTGTGAGAACTCCAGAGGTACCTGGAAGAGCGGCGGCGGATTCTGGGCGCGGCTTCCGGTCTAGTGGAAGGAAGCCGAGGCCGCCATGTTAGAGGCGTAAGGGGAGAACCGCGTCAACGCAGGACTTTCCCGGTGTAACGGGGAGGCTAGACAACGAGGAATACCACGAGCAACAGCGGGTAGCGCGCGGGGACAAGTTCGTCCACCGGGCGCAAGAAATTGCGGACAATCAGGCGAGCAGGAAGTCGAGCGCTGGTTGGCGTAGAAATGTGGGGACCGGTTCCTTCCTTCGTCGTCCACTCTTCGCGTGGACCCTGACCGGAGGCGGTCCACACCAGCAGCCTTGGGGGGACACCAACCACGACCCCGGCGGAAATAATGCGACCAAGCGAGTTGCTGGAAGACGCCGTCTGCACCCGGCGTTAAATACGTCGCGAGCCGGGGGCAGTTGTGGCTTCGACGGCGGTCGCCCTGCACACTGCGTGCCATAATAGCTTGCCTCACGGGAAGGCGACGCACCTCTGCCGGGCGCGCCAACAATGGACTCGCACTTTCATACAAACGTGTCAAGCTTATGGGGTTAGGATGCCGGGGGCGCATTTTTTGGCGTCGATTTCGAGGCCCCGGTGGCTTGCTTGCCGCAGGTCTTGCAGCAATAAAACTGCAGCGAGCAGCACACTTATTTGCAGCAGCAGCACACTACGTGCAGTACCAGTAGTCGGTGACGTGCAGCATCAGCAGTCAGTAGAGACATGCAGCAGTAGCGGCAGTAGTTCTTCTAGCAAAACCTGGCCGGTGGCAGACATGGCCCGAGGTCACTCTCGGGGCATGCTTGGCCAATCCAAAGCGTCCGTAGACTTTTCGGGAGTAGTGTGGCACAATTATCTGCTTGCGCTTCATTTTCTTGGTGCGATCCACGTTCCAAAAGTAGAATGTATCCGGACTACGGCAGTACGAGTATAGGATACATTTTTCGGGGAATACTTGCTCTTTTTTCCCTTCTTTATGCAAAGAGCCGATGTTCTTTATTTTACTGGTCTCTTATTGAACTACGAGTACTTTGGCTAGTGTCCGTGTGCACGGGTTGGACAGCCGCCCCCCGCCGTACCAATAGAGAGAGACGAGACGAGGGATACCGTAGTATATTGCGGGAATTTATGCTATGCTTGAAATATCCCAAACACATGTATACGCGTGCATGCACGGGTGCGCGATTTATCGTGCGTACACAGACTGGCGATGATGCCGTTGATGCTACTGTATGTAGGTCTTTTTTATATAAAAGAGCTGCTGGTGGTGATTCCGCATTTGGGGTGTACACATCTTCAATTATAGTTTTAGTGTAAAGAGCTGTTAAATGTTGTACCAGTAGGTAAAGCTCAATCTTGAACCAAAAAACGTACAGGTGACTCTACCCCCGCCCTCACCTCCCCCACCAATTCACGACCAAACTTTCATCGCTCCACCAAACCTGCTTCATACGAGCATAGCACTATGGGGTAATTCGCCAGCCAGGCGTATGTTATACGTAAACGGTAGAAGTCAGGCCGAAGGGGATTTCCAAGGCACCATCAACGGCGCCTTTCTTTTTCCCTTCGTCAATTAATCCATTTCAAATTATGTTTCATTCCGTCCAGGCTGTTGCCTATTCGGTTCGATTTCGAGCTTCACATTTGTATCCTTCGACCCCAAAAATGATAGCGTCTGCTTACGCGGTCTGAATATGCAAAACCTGACAGGATATTCTTCGTTTGAAAATCCGATGGCCCAAGTCGTCAGGTTCTGGCCCAAATTCCGACGACTTCGGCCGTCAGATATTCAATTCGAAAAAGGGCATGGTCTCTTAAGTTGAAGAGGTTATCCACTACAGCAAGCAGCAGCAGAACGATCGATGAGTTGGATGGTGAAACAACTGTTTAGCGACGCTGCCTTACTGCTGTTGTCCCGTATACCTGGTGTTACTGCTGCGTGACAGAATGAGGTTCGACGAAGTGTGCATGAATTTTATTTTGTACGTGGAAATGTGATCATGAAGGTATTTCCAGGTGAACACTGCAAACACATGTGAACACAACGTAAAGCACCATAGCTGTCGAGAAGGCCCATGTGTGAAGCGTTGGTGCTGCTGTTATGCTGTTGTACCGCTGCTGCTAGTGTAGTGTGTACGGTGGCTCCGCAGTCAACTTTGAAATCCCGAGGAAGGGTACGTTCGTATCGTCATCCTCCTTCTGCCCAGCATGCGATTCATTGCCCCTGAGAATACGCGTGTTCACACGGCATACACACGCACACGCCGTCCGCGGCTGACACTAGATTAAGAGATTTTGATGTACGACTGCTGTTGAGCCGTGGCTGCCACATATAAGAGGTCCAGGGACAGTAGTGTGATCAGACACGATAGAGCAGCAGCAGCCAGCAGCAGAGCAAAATATTAAAAAGTGTGAGGTTTTACTGCGTGGCTGTGGGTGGGCAGAATGTTCCACCGCAATACGCCCGGGGTATGCGCCACGGAGCCCGGCTGGTAGCTACACCTGCGCCGTGGTGTACGCTCAAGTCCCCTGCGTGCCCGATCAGGCTACGCACGTCCCCAGTGCGATGTGGCCATGGCTAGGCTACGCGTCCGGGCTAGTTGTGCTACGTGCATGGTGCGAGTCGTACGGCAGGACTCGGGAGGGTTTGTAGAATTGTGGTCCATTGACCTGCTCAGCGTTCGTAAGTCGGAATGTCCCCCCGGGGTTATTTGCGAGAGTTCGCGACTTTGAAGCCGCAGAGCACGCGCCACGGAGCCCGGCCTACACTTGCGCCGTGGTGTACACGCAATCGCCTGCGTGCGCCGCAGCCGAGAGCGCGAGAGAAAATTTTCGCCCTGAGAAAGGCAAAAGTATTCCGGAACAAAGTCAATTCGGGACATAGTAATGCAGTATAATTCGGGTACCTGGTATACTCTGCACGACAGCAGCGTGTCAACAGCAGTTGTTTGGCGTTGTGTCCCCTCCCCCCTTGGCGGGCGTTTCGCTGTTGTGTCATTATCATGTAGCTATCGAATTATCGTGTATCGTTATCGTTGTCGAACTGCCAAAATAGTTTCTGTACAAAATTGTCGTGGCGTTATCGAACAATAATACCGAAAATATCAATACGATATCCAACCCTAATATGCAAACTCAAGCGGTCGCCCCTGGTGTAATGCCCCACTAAACTATAAATAATGGTTTTTGTCTGCCCGATGTTTCATTTTTCAATACTTCGAAGCGTACAAGGGCTCCGCATGGGTGCCCATGCTTCGGATGGGAAAGTATACCTCAGTGTCATTTTTGAGATATTTACATGTATAAAGCACGACAAATGTGACGTTGCTCGCTAGTCAATGCCAAGTGTTGCAGCAAGGCGACAATGCTTTTGTAAGTAGTTGATATTCAGCTATAAAGGTCATCTCTTATCGTCAGTCTTCATGATTTAATTATTACGCAACCTTGTCGTTTATTTTATTATTCCCTTTGTTATTACCAGCACAGTACTGCAGGACGCCTATTGAAAAAACTAGCGTTAAGAAGGGCAGGGTTAGATTTACGTGAAAATAACGGAAGTCGGGAGTGGTTACACCAAAGCTGCACTGAAGTTGATGCACCTAGAACCCATTCAAAAATATGAAGTCCAGCCTGGACTAGTTTTTCCTGTTACTTCTGAAGAGATGTCCTGTTCTGTATTCAGTCTATTGATAGTTGTCAGGGTCATTTATGATATTTCTTTGTAAGGCTTACTTATCAGTATGTATTATTTCTCAGCGAAATCGCTAGTGCACAGCCTCATACACGTACTTACATTGGTCTTTTTTTGGGCTTCGTTTGATTACAAGGGCCCGCTGCGCTCTCCGAGAGTCTACGACAAATCTGCGACAAGTAATAAATAATTACATGTCTCTACCTGCCTTGTCGGTGGAATTTGGTCTCCGCACGCCCCAATAATTTCCTTCACTCTAGAATGTAGGCAGATGCCCGTAGTATTTGATACTGCTCGGTAGTAGTAATGATGGTATCCAACTTAAATAAAACAGGAATACTAGGTATGAAATACACGCCGGAAAAATTGCCTCCTTGTTAGGTTCAAGGCCAGGACACCTTCTATCCCTTGTCAAGTTTGCCTATTGAGCAGGTACTCGTTGGTATTCACGTGTGTCGAATGCTTCGAGATAGAACAAGAGCATCTCTTTTTCGTTCGTGCACGATGAGAGACTGAGAGTAAGGCTCGTGCCACGCTGGAAAAACTCCTTGCTAGGAAAAAAACACGCCTCCCGAGTACTTCAAATACGATCCCAATACCTAAACCCACGTAATTACCGACCTTTCAGCCTCATTCAAAGCAGTACCATAACACTAGCCCACTCTGATGAGCCATATATGCAGAATTATGGCTAATCCGTGAAAACCCCGATTCCACGAGCCAGAACATGAGTGGAAGATGCGGCTTCTTTGAACCCACTCGTACACCTCCGGACGGCACGGTTACGACGCCGACTAGGTACGCAAAAAAAGAAAGAAAGGAAGGAAGGCCTAGCCGCAAGGAATAGGAACAAATCGCCAACGAAAGTCATCACCATACCCGCAAGGTATATGGAGCGAGAAAGTATCTACGGAACTGGTTATCACAAAATGCGAGGCGATCCTGTGCCCCAGTATGCGTGGTAATTTAATTTTCCAAATCGCCCCCGGCCGAACAGGGGAGACGAGAAGGAAAGTAACACGGAATACGCTATAAACCTCCTAAACCAGACAAAAAATTCGGAAACGTGTCCTGTGCCATAAATAAGTGGCCCGATTCCCCCGACCAGCCCCAATACTGAGCTGGGGGGTCGGCAGGACGAATTACGCAAAAAACATCATAACCCGGCCGAAGAAAGAAACACAGAAAGCGCTAAAACATACACAGTAGAAAACCCCCGACCCGAAAACTCGGAAAGCGTGAAAAATTCAAGACAACCCCCCGAAGTCCAGGAAAACGGTAGGAAAAAAAATGTCGAGTGCAGCCGAGATGCGAAAATCAGCTATCCACGGCTGCGCCTCGAGATTCGTCTACATTACGCTGGACCCCCCGTGCGAACACGCGGGCCAAGTGTACTTGCAGTCATCAAGAACCTCGCACAGCCTTTGTCGAAGTCGTGTAGCGCGCTGGATAAAGAGGAAGCTTGATCGGTCGCAGGTCGTCCTATGCAAATATACCCCATTCGTCGGCGTAGTCGCGCTGATTTTCCCGAGCCACCACAGACCGTCGTCGCCCTTGTACCAAAAGTGGGCCCCGTTGGGGGGCACGGTGTTGCAATATCGGCGAAGCCAATCGGCGTGCGAGACACAGCCATAGCCGGGTGCCCGTTGGGAAGCACGGTGTTGCAATATCGGTGAAGCCGATCGGCCTGCGATCCACAGCCCTATCCGGGTGCTCGTTGGGAAGCACGTTGTTGCAATATCAGCCGAGCCAATCGGCGTGCGATACACAGCCATAGCCGAGTGCGAGAAACCGCTCGCCGTTAATCCGAGAAACTTCCGTTGTGCCTCGCCAATTCGCATCTTGCGGTACTGGTGGTTGGTTTGGCGTTGCTGGTTCGGGGTGCCCAGTAACGCAATTTCGTGGCGAGAGCTGAAGGTCAATTTCCTGTTCCCAGGATGGTCGGGAGAGTCCTGTTTTATGCGACACGTAGATCACCGCGATGACGTAACCTCGAGCAGCAGACGACGCCACTTATGAAGCTCAAGGTCGAGGCCCTTTGTGTCGCTTGCTAGGTTTGCTTTTTGAGCAGATAACTTGTTGGTACTCAAGTGTGTTGAATGGTTGGAGATAGAAGAGAAGGTTTATGCCGTTCGGGCATGATGAGAGACTGAGAGCAAGGCTCGTGCCTCGCTGGGAAAATCCCTAGTTTACCATCTAAGATACGCCTCCCAAGTACAAGTACGATCCCAATACCCAGGTAATTACCGGCCTTTCCGCCTCATTCAAAGCAGTACCATAACACACTCTTGACAAGCTACAGTACTGTACGTGCAACCTCGAAAGATATTTCCCAAATATAGGCACACCCGCTTCTTGAATTATGTAACTCCAGATTTGGTCTTCCTCATATACGGATTGTATTTCCAGCATGAAGCTGTAAAAAAACGTATTAGGCGCGATCGAAGTATTACACAAACATCTTGCAAAGATAAGTTTCTTCGAAGTCGTCGAGTCGTCGTTTCACAGCTGTATTTTTCTCCAGTTTTATAAATATTCGCGGCCGACGTCCACAAGAAGGTTCGTCTTTTCTGCTTTTGGTACCCTGAACTAACTTCAAGATGTGTTTCCCCCTCAAACTTCAAGACAAAAACACACTATTACGGGGGACCATAGTTAGTAGGACCAAATATTGTTAGTAAAAATGGGTAAATATATAGGTTTTTATGTATACCATAGGTCCTATTAACTATGGCCCCCCGTAATAATTTCAAGATGAAATTTACTACACTGGAATCAAGAGAGTAACTTTCAAAAGTCGAAAATAAATGAAAAAGAGGTCCCCAGAACTAGAATCATGAGCGAAAAACACTCAATAACAGAGCGAGATAGCCGCTCTTACAATAAATCCGAGTTGAAAAGTTCCGCAAAAATAAAACCGAAAACACAGAAGAAAAACGAAATAGGGGGGATGTCCGGTGGACTCGAACCTACCAGGTGTACCGCCGGACGTGCTGCTCGACGTTCCGCACTATAGTTAGGGATGGGAATGGATTCGTTTTAGACGACCAAAAATGCCCAGTCTATTTGACCACCCGCCTTTTTTTTTTAATAGTCTGCCATCACCTGAGTTACTTGGTTTATACCACATTCACGATTGCAGCAAATCCCTGATTATTCGACACCGCGAATGAATTGGATGATTGCATTCGACAGACGCATTCAGTCAATGGAGAAAGAGGCGATGTCTGGTTACGAATTGATCTGCAGATATTTTTTTTCGTCAATCCGATCGGAAATATGAGGGAAAATTCATTTTTTCTGGTTATACTCGTACCTCATCTCTAGAGAAGATTTATCTGACATTTACTAAATAATTGATACGTGTCATTCCCTCCGCTAGGACTTTGAGCACACAGCAATGCAAACCGCGCTTGAAACCGACAAATATCTGACAAGAAAAAAACTCCCAAAGTTGACCCTCGTTTCAGGGTCAATTCTTGACGAGAAAATCGAGAAGCAATATCCCGAGATGAAAAAGGGAAAGACAAGGACGTCCAGTCTTTGTATCGGGCAAACGGTGCCAGACATGAACGCGGCCGCACGCCGAGCGGTTGCCATCACACCCACTGCTATCGCGGCTGCGAAGGCCATCTGTAATCGGTCCTTGATGCAGCGGGAAGCGAGTCACCCCTAGCGTCCAGATGCGAACGCGTCACTGCTGTCTCACGTGAGAAAACGACCGAGTTAAAATACCCTACCGTACCACTCTGTGCGGAAATATAGGGACAGTTCAAGCATACATATGAAAATGAACGGTTCCTTACGTTTCCGGACGGAGTGGTAGGTACTTACGAGTACACACAGCAGCACCGTGCAGAACGTCAGGCGCGTAGTGAATGCTGCCTTGCCCGCGAGGCTCAAGCCCAGCTACACGCACAACGACGACTTACGCTTGAGCTATAGGTGGGACGCGCTTCATGGAGGTGCGGGCAGCGCCGTCGAAGTGCCGGCCTCGGCGACGTGCAGTGTAGCAGCATACAAACGATTGTCGATGGATCTATGTCGGTATGTTCTTGTTGTTAAACGTCATGCCCAACAGCAGTAAACCAGGACGACATAGCCTGCGACTTGATCTGTACGAGATGTGCTTCACAGAGGGGGGCACCATTCTCGTGCTGCCGGCAGCCGATCCCAAGGAGCCACCAGAAACATGCGATTTGATCACGCTCGCGCGTCCGTGTCTACGCTGTTGCTCTACGCCTCTGGGCTTGGTGTTGCGTTGTCCGGCGGCACGTTTTGTGCAGAAAGCAAGGCTGATCTTTGTTCAGCTCGTAGCTGAACGCCGTGACTTCGACCCCCGTTTTTTTCTTTTTTCGAGAGGCAGCGTCGTCGGGCAGCTTTTTTGGTGGCAACGGTTTTTTTGTGCGGCTTTTCGAGGGTCATGACCCGACCCGCGGGTCGGGTTGGGTCAAGAGGTTGTTGATTCTCACGGATCGGCTCGGGTCGGGTTAAGAGATTTTGAAATCTCGCGGGTCGATTCGGGTCAGGTCATGACCCGTGAGACACGGGTAATTCGCGGGTGGGTGACCATGACCCGCGAGTTGTCGGCTTATCCGCAGGTTGGGCTCGCGGGGCTAGCCCACGCACCCGTCTTTTGCAAGCGTGCAGCTACCTGCAGGAAGGCCGCCTTTGCCTTAACCCTAACTGTACAAAATATAATACCTGCCGTTTCCCGCCCGAAGGCTTGTCTCGTGGCGATAATTCGACCTCGGAGAGCATATCATAGCATGTAGAATGATCACACGTGAATCCCGGGTCGGATCTGTTTTGTATTTCGTGCGTGGTGTGACCTGATGTAGTCGATCTTGATCTTCTCGTATGCTTGTTGTGTTGAGGCGTGTACTCTCGACAGTAGTGTATTTTCAGTGAGCGTATACCAAGGTTTTAGCAGAGCAACTTCGTGTGCAATCTTATGAGCAAGAAACACAGATGAACAATCGAGTGCAAAGCTGAGGTACACAACACAGCAAGAAGTGTTTATGCAGCAGTTGCAAACGAGCAAGCGGAACTCATGAATCAGATACCACAGCACACTTGGTATGTGGAAGTGGATCCGGCGCAGTCGCGCTGGGTAAATAGTCTGTGGAAGAAGACTAAAGGACCCTGGAGAAGAAAGGATATGCCTTGTAGATATATCAATTGCTAGTCTGTCAAGACTGGTTGTTGTAGAGCAATTGAAGAACGATTGGGGAGCGATTGAGGAGTGACACCTGTGGGGGCGTGCTTGCTTCGTCAAAGTCTTCACAATCATGGAACCTTCAACTCACACTAAGGTATCGGCAAAGATTCGTGACACGTATGCAAATTACGTACTGACTTCAACTGGTTGTTGCCAGGTACGTAACACGTTAGTACTTACTTCAACGTCTGCAACACGTACTTGTACTTTCAACTGACCTGCATCATACATACAAGTACGTACGCAATACTAGACTCTTGCTAGACAAAATACGTTGAATTTATTTGTCTCATGCGTATTTCCTTCTTATAGACCCAAAGGATCCATACTGGCACATGTAACTGCCATCTAATGACTTGCGCTACAATCAAATCTCAACGAACATGCGATATTGTCTATTTGTACCGGTATTGCTGTATGCGTGTATTTGTGCATATACAGCAGTACATGATGCTATTGATCGAGTGATGGCTACAAATACAACAGGATCAAGTCGTAGTATTACACTGTTAGGTGTGGGCGTGAGGTCCCATTTATAGCCGTTACCAGCAATGTCGGTGTCCATTGAAGGTTGTGCGCAGTGATGAGTTTCGTTTATTTCGACCAACCTCAAAGAAGAAAATGGACAGCAGCCATCATCATTTTTTTCTCAAGCCCAAAAGCCTGAGAATTGGAAAACAAGAAAAAAACCTTCGTATGGAATACAAAAAGGTAGGATAAGCAGCAGCAGCAGATAGCGCAGCAGCGGGAAGAGAAGGAGATGGAAGGTGGCGATCCATCTCCTCCGACAGTCTCGCCACCCTCGCCACTTTGCCCACCTCCGCCCCTCCTCGGCTGCCAACGCCGCTAGTGCTGTACGCGTATTTGAAACCGCGTGCGACCGCTGTTGACGCTCCTCGGACAATGTTCCTGCCGTGTCAACTCGCAGCCGCTCCTCGGTTTCCATTGCCAATTTTCCCTCCTCGGCTAGACTCTCGGCCGATTGGCGAGCTTCGGCCTCAGCAGCATATTTGGCCACAGCCTCGTCGCGTGCACGGGCAGCCCCGCCATGACGTCGCTCCAACGCACGATAGTCGCGGCGCTCCGCTATGTTCTCGGCGCGCTTATCTCTCCCCGTTTCTCCTGTTGTTTCACCCGTGCGGGCGAAGAACTCCTCGTCTATTTTTTCAAAGCCTCTTCTGGTAGGCTTGCACAGGTCCTTGTTTTTTTTCTTGTGTCGTGTCGTGTCGTGTCGTGTTTCCCATTGTATGATGTATATAAAAAACTACTATTTTTTTACGGGGTGGTACTCTTTACTCAAGTGTACGATTGAAGTGATTTTTGTTTGTCCGTGTTCGGCATACCACGAACTAGCTTTCTGTAGCCTCGATTCTTCGTATCAGTCGATGCGCTCTAGAACGGGGTACATATTGCCGAAAAACGCTGAAAATCACACCTATTGCTGTTTTTGAGATCAGCATCAAACGGGAAAACATTCCGGTTCGTGAATTTGTTCAGAACGTATGCTTTTATACGTCTGGGCACACTATGGACAGCCAATTCGTGACGTATCAGGAGTTAAAAGCGATCTATTGCTGACCTTCCGGTATACTATATTCAAGTTGTTTTGGAGCCCCATGACAGTTCGGAATTGCAGAAAATTATTCAGTCTGTTGGTAGTTCCGTTTGGAAAAAATTCATCATTTTCCCCATGCCACCGATTTCTTGTCGATACGGACCTCACGCGCACTACTAATGTGCTATGATATGATTCTCGTGTATGTGGTGTGATATGATATGATACGACATGATACGATATGATACTGCTGTACGCCAGTAGTACTGGCGTCCACCGTTTGACGGCTGGCGTGTGGGTAGCCATGACACAGCACGCTGGCGAAGGAGAGACACGCTGCTGGTCTGTGGGCCATGCTGCGGTGCTCGACCACCCACCACGCAGTGATTGCGCCGCAAAAAACAAATGAGTCTATTTTGTTTTGGACGGTTTAACGCCGAATCGCGCCGCATTATACTGTGCTGTGATTGGTCTATATACCTTTCTTTGTGAAAGCAACTAGATTCAGCAGTTGACGAGCCATCTGTTTTGCGCCTGCGTTCAGTGATTACAACAGTGTTTCGGTTTGAGAATCGAAGCTGTAGAAGCCGAGTTATGCCCAACTGACAGTTTATGGGTTCCTTGCCCGGCCCAGCTTGTATGTTAAACTGTTTTTAAAGTTGTTTTCGCCCAAATTAGGTATATCTGGCCACTTTTCGAGCCAAAGTCAGTTACGGTGTCAGCCTGGACAAGACCCTTTCTTCCTTTTTTCGTCTTTCGTTTCGTGTGCGTGCGTGTTCTCCGAGCACGGCATCGCGGGAGGACCCGGCACCGTCGCGGGTGTCAGCGGGTGCTGGCGGGTAGAGGGGGGGTTGCAAGGAGCGCGGTCGCCGCTTTCTTGCCTAGGCGTCGCGTGTGCCTCGAGACACGAGAGATGCATGGACGGGCTTTGTCTGGCTTCGATTTATGATCGGTGATAGAGGATGTACGGGTTATGAAGGTCATTCGGGAGGGCAAGATAATATTCAAGCGGTGCTTATTTTTGCGACCACGCTGAAGTTGAAAGAGGGAGGTGTGCAGTTTGAACACCAACGTAATCGAGCTGGCGAACGACGGCCAGGGTGAGCACCGGGCTTCACGCGAGGCGGGCGACGGGGCTGATTGTGGCAGAGAGTGATAAAAACTTTACCCGGACCGAATCGGTAGCGAGGTGGTCGCGAGAGGGGCGGGCGGCGTACGAGGCTGAGAGAGAAGCTCTTCTGTGCGATTTTTTCTTTTCTTCTTTTCGACCGGGCTGCGGGTGTAAGGTGTTCCAATCAGGCAGAAAAATATTACACGAGAGGGGACGGGGATTCTTTTTCCTTTCCGAGTTTTCGGTTTCGTTTTTTTTTTTTTGCTGCTGTACCGTGCTGTGCTTTCGCTTTCTTCGTACATACAGTACAGACATAGAGTATATCGAAAGAAGAAAATAAGTACAGACAGTAGTACCCTACCTGGGGTATGTACGTACGTACGACATCCGCGACGCGAAGCGTATATGTGGCATCCAAGCTGACGTCGGAGCTGTTTTTTCCTGAAGCATGGCGGCGGGACTCTTGGCATTATCAAGTCGCCGGTTTGCAATTACGATCCTTGAAACAACTAAACCCAAGCGTGGACCTCTGTTCGCTTCGCATGATTTGATGTACTTTATTCCTTCCTGAGCGAGCGTAGCGGGCGGCGTAGGCCGCCCGCGGAGCGAAGCGCCTTGTATATATTGCTATACTCATCGCGACGCGTATGATAAGTCTCATTGGTGAGGGGCAAAGCCAAGGGTCGGCGCATCGGCGCCGGCCCCAAGCCGTGCACTGGCACATAGTCCCTCCCCATCGACCGCCTTCTAGTGCGCCGGCCCAGCGGTGTTGTTATATACACCGTTCGTTGTGTACCGCGGCGTGTATGATCTGTATCGTTACCAGGCCGGCGCGTTGGCGCCGGCCACGAGACCTGCACCGGCATATATCCCCTCACCACCGACCGCCTTTTAGTCCACCGGCACAGCGTTGTTGGTACGTACAGCAGTACGTTTTGTTTCGCGACGCGTATGATAAGTCTCATTGGTGAGGGGCAAAGCCAAGGGTCGGCGCATCGGCGCCGGCCCCAAGCCGTGCACTGGCACACAGTCCCTCGCCATCGACCGCCCTCTAGTACGCCGGCACAGCGGTTTTGTTATGTACACCGTTCGTTGTGTACCGCGGCGTGTATGATATGTATCGTTAGTGAGGGACGGGTCAAGGGCGGACGCGTTGGCGCCGGCCCCAAACCTGCGCCGGCACATAGTCCCTCACCATCAACCGCCTTTTTGTGCATTGGCACAGCTTCGTTGGAACATACGGTAGTACATTGTGTCCCGCCACGTGTATGATATGTATCGTTAGTGAGAGACGGGCCACAGGCCGACGCTTTGGGGTCGGCCACGAGACCTGCGCCGACAAATACCCCTCACCATCGACCGCCGTTATGTTCGCCGGCACAGCGTTGTTGGTACGTACAGTAGTAAATTGTTGAATCTCACGACGTGTATGATATTGCTCCATACATCGTTCGGTGTACCGCGATGTTTATGATACGTACCGTTAGTGGGGGACGGGCCGAGGGCCGACGCGTTGGCGCCGGCCACGAGGTCTGCGCCGGCACACACAGTAGCCCCTCAACCATCGACCGCCTTTATTGCATTGGCACAGCGTTGTTGGAACGTACGGTACAGCAGTACGTTGTGTCTCGCAACGCGTATGATATGTATCGCTAGTGAGGGACGGGCCACGGGCCGACGCGTTGGCGCGGGCCACGAGACCTGCACCGGCACATATTCCCTCACCATCGACAGCCTTTTTGGTGCACCGGCACAACGCTGTTGGTACGTACAGCAGTACACTGGGTTTAGCAACGTTTACGATATATATCACTACTCGACGCGACGAGTGTGATAACTATCGTTAATGAGGGGCAAGGCCAAAGGGCGGCGCATCGGCGCCGGCCCCAAGCCGTGCACCGGCACATAGTCCCTCACCACCAACCGCCTTCTAGTGCGCCGGCACAGCGGCGTTGTTCGTTCATTGTATACCGCGACGTGTATTATATGTATCGCTAGTGAGGAACGGGCCAAGGGCCGACGCGTTGGCGCCGGCCACGAGGCGTGCGCCGGCACGTCGCGTCCCTCAACCATCGACCGCCTTTTAGTGCACCGGCACGGAGTCGTTGGAACATACAGCAGTACATTGTGTCCCGCACCGTGTATAATAGGCATTGTTTGTGAGGGATCGGCCACGGGCCGACGCTTTGGCGCCGGCCACGGGTGCCTACGCCGGCATATATTCCCTCACCAGCACAGCGTTGTTGGTACGTACACCAGTACCTTGTGTCTCACGACGTGTATGATATATATCGCAAGAGTCGTCGCGAAGCGCAAGTTAAGTATGGTAAAGTAGGGGCAGGGCCAAGGGTCGGCGCATCGGCGCCGGCCCCAAGCCGTGCACCGGCACATAGTCCCTCACCGTCGACCGCCTTCTAGTGCGACGGCCCGGCGGTGTTGCTACATACATCGTTCACTGTAAACCGCGACGTGTATGATCTGTATCGTTAGTGAGGGACGGGTCAAGGGCCGACGCGTTGGCGCCGGCCCCAAACCTGCGCCGGCACATGGCCGCCTCACCATCGACCGCCTCTTAGTGCACCGGCACAGCGTTGTTGAATATACATCGATACGTTGTGTCCCGCAACGTCTATGAAATGTGTCGTTTGTGAGAGACGGGCCACAGGCCGACGCTTCGGCGTCGGCCACGAGACCTGCGCCGGCAAATATTCCCTCACCGTCGACAGCCTTTTAGTGCACCGGCACAGCGTTGTAGGTGCGTACAGTATTAAATTGCTGAGTCCCACGACGTGTATGATATATATCGCAGTACCCATCGTGGCGCGTATGATAATTATGGTCAGCGAGGGGCAAGGCCAAGGTTCGACGCATCGGCGCCGACCCCAATCCGTGCACCGGCACCTATTCTCTCATCTGTGACCGCCTTCTCGTGCGCCGTCACAGCGGTGTTGCTACATACCGCGATCGTTGTGTACCGCGACGTTTATTACATGTATCGTTAGTGAGGGACGGGCCAAGAATCGACTCGTTGGCGCCGGCCACGAGGCTTGCTCCGGTACATAATCCCTCATCCATCGACCGCCTTTTTGGGCCCCGGCACAGCGTCGTTGGAGCATACACCAATACATTGTGTGTCGCCACGTGTATGATAAGTATCGGTTGTGAGAGACGGGCCGCAGGCCGACGCTTTGGCGCCGGCCACGAGACCTGCACCGGCATATATTCCCTCAATATCGACCGCCTTGTAGTGCACCGGCACAGCGTTGTTGGTACGTACAGCAGTACATTGTGTCTCACGACGCGTGTAATATATATCGCTATTCATAGCGAGGGACGGGCCGAGGGCCGACGCCTTGGCGCTGGCCCGTTCAAACAAACGTCAGCTGTGAGATCGAGGATACCAGGTATGTGTCAAGTAGATGCCGGTACGTGGGAGTACGTATCCCCATTCCTGGATGCGGCGTGTCTGGGAGGAAACAAGAAATAAACCTGGTACTCGTATGTGCTACAGCACATATGCTCTCCGTTCAGGTGTCATCAGTGTGTTCCCTAGTAATGCCAAATACAGAGTACTCTGTTTGCGGGTATGTATCTCCATTCCTGGGCACGGCTTTCTGCGGATATACGATCGGGTACAGAAAGTTGCGCTTTGCTCCGGTGTGACGCTCCGGTGTGACGCTCGTCTCAATTAGATATCTCTACTGATGTACGAGTCCTGTCTATGCTGCCGCGAATAACATAATTGTTCCCTCCTGTGAACGGCCGATTCGCGACTTCGCGGGTACGTGAAGTTTATACGAGTATCTCCTTCTACCCGTACTACCCTTCATGCATGTACAAGCAACTCTTGCTTATCCACTGGAGCGCACCGACCAAGTAATAAAACCTCGTGGGAAAAATTATGGCTGGCGGCCCCAAGCGATCGAGGTAACGATGCTTCCAGGCGCATGAGGTAGGCTTATGAGAGGCTTATGAGTCATTGTGCATCAGAGTCGACGGCCCCACGCCCAATTGTGATCGAGTTCAAGGTCTAGAAACCCCGAACATTCCTGAACCCTCGCTTCGTTCGCACGCCTCTCGCACACGTACCAGGAAAGCGTGCGTCGCCCCTGCGTGCCCTCCTCCCTTTGCATGCTGCAGCCTGCCAACCGCCGCTGTTGCTGCTGATGCTGCCGCGAAGAGGAACCATAACAAGGAAACCACAACGGTAGGCCTAGCCTCTAGGCCTATCAATCGGCGGCGAGCAGTGCCGTGCTTTCCTCGCGCACCTATCACGAGAAGCTATTTTAGAATGGGGCACGAAACGAATGTGGCCGTCCTTCTCTTCTCTCTGCCTCTGAACAAATTAAGCCATTTAGTTCACGGAAGAGACCATGACTATAAATAATTAATTCCGTCGGTTGTGAACAAAACAGGCATCTCACGTGAACTTAGAGATACTACGCATTATATCATACGAACGATCAGTACGAAGACGAGTGTATGTGGTAGTCATGATTGATAGAAAAAAACGAGGATCTTGTGCTCGTGCTGCTGCTGTACACCGAGTCTATGTTTTTTGTACTCGATGTCAAGCTGATGTAACAGGGCCTATACGAAGATGAAGCAAAGTATATGCCATGTACGGATACGGGTGGGTGCGTCTACGAACGTCGGGCTCGCCCTGGTGCCCGTACGTAATCGACCCGCGAGACCAAGAAATCGACTTCTGCCGAGATCAAGCTTTTCTTGTGTTTTTTTACATTTCAAATGAGTTGACCGAATACCAGGTTAGATCGACCGAAGAACGTAGATACACAGCAGCAGCAATTAAAGGATGAACCTTTCTGTTTTGAAAAAGACCTTCTGTGTCTCCATCTCCCTGAGATCCGACGGAACGAGCGTTGCCTTTCTCGGCGACGGCGCGCGATCCCGAGATGGCGCACGCGAGAATAGGCCCGGCGGAGGCCCGGTACCGCGACCCCCGAGAAGACCAGAAGCCGAAGGCGGGGCCTCGATATCGAACGCGAGCGGATCGCGGTCCCGGGACGAGACGATAGGTGGAAGTTCCGATGTTTTTGTGTCAGTCTCACCCCTCGTACGTTGTCTTGTACCAGGTATATATTATGCAATATATATACCAGGTATATGTTATGCAAGGCTCCCCTTCGGGATGTCGTTGACTTGAAATCCCGGGGGCGTCGCAACTTTAAATTGGGGGGAGCAGCATCATAGCATCATATGTCAGTCATCCCTATTTTCTCCGAGTACTGCTGTAGACTACTACTGTGTGACAGGACGTGGTTTGGCGACATGCGCTGTATTTTACAATTGTGCTGCCGTCGTCCCCTGGTGAACACTGCCCGTATATACTATACGAACATTGCTGTTGTATTGCTGCTGTTATAGTGCGCACCGTGGCTGCGCGGTTGCTTTTAAAATACCGAGGAAGTCTGAGTTCGTACGAATCGTCGTCCTGCCCCTGCGCAGCATCCAAATAATTGCACCTTTGTCGAGATTATTTACGTGTTCGTTCCTGCTTCCTAGGTCGACAAGAATCACGGCCTACACACGCACACACCAAAACGCGGTGTCCGTGGCCGTCACAAAAGGGAGAGCTTGATGAACGACTGCTGCTGTGCCGCGGCTGCCTCTGCAGAGAGCTCGAGGGACGGTGTGATCAGACATGATACAGCAGCAGCAGCAGCCAGCAGCAGACAACAAATGTTTTTCATTACGGGGTCTCCGTTGTCCTGCTTGGCTCTACGAGCAGGTCGGAATGACACCCCGTACGAGTAGTTATTTGCTAAAACCCGCGAAATCGGAGGCCCACAGCACCCGCGACGGACCTCGGCCGGGGCTCGGATTTGCGCCGTGGTGTACACGCGGGCTCCCTGTGTGCCACGCTGCCTAGAGTGCGAGAGAAGACTCGCGGCCGGACAAGAAAAGTAAAGTATTCCGGAAAAAAAGTCGATTTGGTACGATGTACAAGGTTCCCCTTCCGGATGTGGGTGGCATGAAATCCGGGGGGTATCGCAAGTTGAAAAGGGAGACGCAGATAAAACCCTTGCACCTCTGTTTTGAGTAAAAATGATCTCGGACAAAACTGAGTCACGGGCTACTAATCTATTGCTAAACGCGAAGAGTAGTAGTCTAGTCTTTGATGCTCTTGCATGTCTTGGCGCGTACCTGGTAGGAGACATGGACTACGGTATTGCTTGAAGGAAAACGTAGCACATTGACGGGATTTGCATCATCCAGGTATGTATCGCCTGGTTGGTATCTGTATCATCGATATAGGCGATCCTTCATGATCTGAACACCTCTACTGGGTGGGGTCTGCACGATCTGCATGAATTACTTATGTTAATCGAACATGCATGTGCCGTGACTAACTGAGGAATAGCTTTGCGTGGGGGTGTCCGCATGATCCGAAGGATATGTACGATCTGCAGGGTCTGTATAATGTAGATGTATCACCCTTTCCTTTGGCGGTGAGATCTGCTTGGTCTTTACGATTGTACTTGCGTGCCGGGTGGGATGATCGGAACGCCATGTGTGCATGATGTAGAGGATCTGCATGATCGATTATCTACATACTCCAACATGTAGTTTGCATGAAGAGACAGGTATGTTCCGTATCATTTCCATTTGTGTGCCAGGTGGGATCTGGTTGATCTCAATGACATGCAAATGTTTAGCCGGAAGGAGATCTGTCTGATTACAATTTTCCTAGATGTGTGTATCTGAGTAGAATATGTGTGAGCTGTACAATCAGTACAGTTTGACCGGGATGGGATCTGTCCGATCTGCCGATCTGTACATCTTCAGCGAGATAGGGTCTGTACGGTCTGCATGATCTGCACATGTTTATGGGTGGGTGTCTTTGATCTGCAGGATCTGTATATTCTGCAGGATCTGTATCATCTACTTGAGTGGAATCTGTGTGATCTGTGTGATCTGTACACCGGAATGGAGTATGTACGATCTGCATGATATGCACATTTTTATCGGTGGGTCTGCATTATCTGCAGGATCTGTATGATCTGCGGGATTTTTGTATGGTCTGGAGGATCTGTAAAAATCTGGATACTTCACACTTGTTTGCATCATGTTTAGCCGGGATGGGTCTGTATGAGGCGGATATTTCACAGGTATGTATCTGAGTGGGATCTGTATGATCTACCTGAGTGGAATATGTGTGATCTGAATGATACCAGGTATGTACATATTCACCGGGATGCGGTCTGTACGATTTGCAGGATCTTTATGACCTGCCGGATTTCTGTATAGTCCGGAGGGTCTGTAAAAGCTGGATACTTCACACTTGTTTCAGTGATCATGTTTATTAATAGCAACAACAGGAGCAGCAAGATAAGCAACAACGTGGCACGAGCAAACATAAGATAAGGGTAGCAGCAAGAAAAGCAACCTGCGCCCAACAGCAGTAGTAATAGCAGCTATATCGTCGTGTGTATACTTCGTAGTAGCAGTAGCGGCAGCAACAGGAGTGTGTGTTAGCAGAATACTAAGCAAACCGCGTGGCACGGGCACATTGTACGAAGGGCAGTAAACACTCGGCTGCAGTATTACACGCAACGCTATACCTGGTACGAAGATCCGACAAAAGATTAATCGCTCCGAGTTACTAAAAAAAAACTACCATACGTCGTTCATTGTGTACCGCGGCATTGATGGTATGTATCGTTAGTGAGGGACGGGCCAAGGGCCGACGCGTTGGCGCCGGCCACGAGACCTGCGCCGGCACATAGTTTCTCACCGTCGACCGCCATTTTAGTGCACGGCCACAGCGTCGTTAGGGCATATACAGCAGTAGTAAATGGTGTCTCGCAACGTGTATGGTATGTGTCGGCAGTGAGGGACGGGCCGCCGGCCGACGCGTTGGCGACGCGGTGGATTCAGCGTGTTCTCACGTCTTGTGGCCAAGCAGAGCACACCAGCACTCAGCAGCAGCAGCAGCAGCAGCAGCAACATCCAGCAGCACTCGAGCAATACTCGATTCGAGCAGCACTCGTACGCCTGTTGTTGCTGTTCTTGTACTGCTGCGTACTGCTCGAGCACGACTCGAGCGCACGAGCATGAGTAGGCTTCAAGCCTATTGCACCGCAAAAAAAAAGACACGTGACCACGATCACTCGATTACTCAAGCGCAACGAGCACGAGACAAACACGAGCACGGCGTGGCCAAGCAGTCACGGGCACACGAGCACTCAGCAGCGGCAGCAGCGGCAGCAGCACCCAGCGGCACTGGAGCAACACTCGACTCGAGCAGCACTCGTACGCCTATTGTTGCTGTTGCGAACTCGAGCAGCACTGTGTGCTGTTGTTGCAGTTGCAGCAAAAAGCGAGAAAACTTAATATTTGCAGCTGAGAATACGACGATCCGGGTAGGTGTCTAAGCCCCTGGATGGCCTTTTGGACGTTGAACTCCATCCCCTGAGTTGCTTGCTGGGTCACGTGACTTTAACCATCTAGAGAATGGGCCACGGAGCCCGGCCGGAGCCAACGTTTGAACCGTACTGTCCACGCCGGCCCCCTGCGGGCCCCGCAGCAGGAAGCACGAGAATAGACCCGCGGCCAAACGAAAAAAGTGAACTATTCCGGAAAAGACGGCCATTTGGTACAAAGTAATACAAGGTTCCCCTTCGGGATGTGGGTGGCATGAAATCCGGGGGGCGTTGCAATTTGAAAAGGGAGACGCAGGTAAAACCCTTGCACCTCTGTTTTGTGTCAAAATAATCTCGGAGTAAACTGAGTCATGGACTACTGATCTATTGGTAAAAGCGAAGAGTAGTAGTCTAGTCTTCGATTCTCTCGCATGTCTCGGCGCATACCTGGTAGGAGACATGGACTACTGTATTGCTTGAAGGAAAGCGTAGCACCGAAATTAACGAGATTTGCATCACCCAGGTATTTATCGCCTGGGTGGTATCTGTATCATCGATATGGTAATCCTTGATGATCTGAACACCTCTACTGGGTGGGGTCTGCACGATCTGCATGAACTACACATATATGTTAATCGAACATACATGTGCCGTGATTAACTGATGAATAGCTTCGCGTGGGTGGGTCCGCATGACCCGAAGGATCTGTACGATCTGCAGGGTCTGTATAATGTAGATTTATCACTCTTTCCTTTGGCGGTGAGATCTGCTTGGTCTTTATGATTGCACTTGCGTGCCGGGTGGGATGATCGGAACGCCATTTGTGCATGATGTAGAGGATCAGCATGATCGGTTATCTACACACTCCAACTTTTTGTTTGCCTGGGGAGACAGGTATGTTCCGTATCATTTCCACTTGCATGCCAGGTGGGATCTGGTTGATCTCAATGACATACAAATATTTAGCCGGAAATTGGATCTGTCAGATTACAATTTTCATAGATATGTACCTACGTAGAATATATGTGAGCTGTACAATCAGTACAGTTTGACCGGGATGGGATCTGTCCGATCTCCCGATCTGTACATCTTCAGCGAGATAGGGTCTGTACGGTCTGCATGATCTGCACATTTTTATGGGTGGGTGTCATTGATCTGCAGGATCTGTACAATCTTCAGGAACTGTATGATCTACCTGAATAGAATCTGTGTGATTTGTATGATTTGTACACAGGAATGGGGTATGTACGATCTGCATGATATGCACATTTTTATTGGTGGGTCTGCATGATATGCGGGATATTTGTATGGTCTGGAGGATCTGTAAAAATCTGGATACTCCACACTTGTTTGCATCATGTTTAGCCGGGATGGGTCTGTATGAGGCGGATATTTCGCAGGTGTGTATCTGAGTGGGATCTGTATGATCTGTACATCTTTACCGAGTTGGATATGTATGATCTACAGGATCTGTATGATCTGCAGGATCTGTATGATCTACCTGAGTGGAATCTGTGTGAACTGCATGATATGTACATATTAACCGGGATGCGGTCTGTACGATTTGTAGGATCTGTATGACCTGCAGGATTTCTGTATGATCCAGAGGATCTGTAAAAGCTGGATACTTCACACTTGTTGCAAGCATGTTTATCAATAGCAACAACAGGAGCAGCAAGATAAGCAACCGCGTGGCACGGGCAAAAATAAAGTAAGGGTAGCAGCAAGAAAAGCGACCTGTGCCAGCAACAGCAGTGGTAATAGCAGCTATACCGCGATTGTGTGTAGTAGCAGTAGCGGCAGCAACAACAGGAGTGTGTGTTAGCAGAATACTAAGCAAACCGCGTGGCACGGGCACATTGTACAAAGGGCAGTAAACACTCGGCTACAGTATCACACGCGACGCTATACGTGGTACGAAGATCAGATAGAAGATTAATCGCTCCGAGTTACTAAAAAAAAACTACCATACGTCGTTCATTGTGTACCGCGGCATTGATGGTATGTATCGTTAGTGAGGGACGGGCCAAGGGCCGACGCGTTGGCGCCGGCCACGAGACCTGCGCCGGCACATAGTTTCTCACCGTCGACCACCATTTTAGTGCACGGCCACAGCGTTGTTAGGGCATACAGCAGTACATGGTGTCTCGCAACGTGTATGGTATGTGTCGGTAGTGAGGGACGGGCCACCGGCCGACGCGTTGGCGACGCGGTGGATACAGCGTGTTCTCACGTCTTGTGGCCAAGCAGAGCACACCAGCACTCAGCAGCAGCAGCAGCAGCAACATTCAGCAGCACTCGAGCAACACTCGATTCGAGCAGCACTCGTACGCCTGTTGTTGCTGTTCTTGTACTGCTGCGTACTGCTCGAGCACGACTCGAGCGCACGAGCATGAGTGGGCTTCAAGCCTATTGCACCGCAAAAAAAAAGACACGTGACCACGATCACTCGATTACTCAAGCGCAACGAGCACGAGACAAACACGAGCACGGCGTGGCCAAGCAGTCACGGGCACACGAGCACTCAGCAGCGGCAGCAGCACCCAGCGGCACTGGAGCAACACACGGCTAGAGCAGCACTCGTACGCCTTTTGTTGCTGTTGTTTTGCTGCTGCGTACTGCTCGAGCATGAGTTCGACATTATTACACGCAATGCAATATGTGGTATTAATACAAAGATCCGATAAAATATGAATCGCACCGAGATCCTAAAAAAATACTATAATACCAGGTATGTACGTGGTGGATACAGCGTGTTGTCATGAATTGTGGCCAAGCAGTCACGAGCACTCAGCAGCAGCAGCAGTAGCAACATTCAGCAATACTCGAGCAACACTCGATTCGAGCAGCACTCGTACGCCTGTTGTTGCTGTTGTTGCGAACTCGAGCAGCACTGTGTGCTGTTGTTGCAGTTGCAGCAAGAAGCGAGAAAAACAAAATCTTTGCAGCTGAAAATACGAAGATCCGGGTAGGTGTCTAAGCCCTTGGATGGCTTTTCGGAAGTGGGACCCCATCCCCTGAGTTGCTTGCTGGGTCACGTGACTTTGACCATCTAGAGAATGGGCCACGGAGCCCGGCCGGAGCCAGCGCTTGCACCGTACTATCGACGCCGCCCCCTTGCGGGCCCCTCTGCAGGAAGCACGACAAAAGACCCGCGGCCAAACGAAAGAAGTGAACTATCCCGGGAAAAACGGCCATTTGGTACAAAGTAATACAAGGTTCCCCTCCGGGATGTGGGTGACATGAAATCCGGGGGGTGTCGCAAGTCGAAAAGGGAGACGCGTATAAAACCCTTGCACCTCTTGTTTAAGTAAAAATGATCTTGGAGTAAACTGAGTCATGGACTACTGAGTTATTGCTAAAAGCGAAGAGTAGGAGTAGTAGTCTTGTCTTCGATTCTCTCGCATGTCTTGGCGCATACCGGTACCTGGTAGGAGACATGGACCACTGTATTGCTCAAAGGAAAGCGTAGCACTCAGAAGGAAATTGACGGGGGGTTTGTATCCTCCAGGTATTTATCGCCTGGGTGAGATCTGTATCATCGATAGGTGTGATCCTTGATGATCTGAACACCTTTACTGGATGGGGTCTGCACGACCTGCATGAACTACACACATGGTAATCGAACATACGTGTGCCGTGATTAGCTGATAAATAGCTTTGCGTGGGTGGGTCCGTATGAACTGAAGGATCTGTACGATCTGCAGGGTCTGTATGATGTAGATGTATCACTCTTTTTCTGGCGGTGAGATTTGCTTGGTCTTGATTTTTGCACTTGCGTGCGGGGTGGGATGATCTGAACGCCATCTGTGCATAATGTGGAGGATCTGTATGAATGATCTGAAGGGGCGATTATCTACACACTCCAACTACTGTAGTTTGCCTGGAGAGACAGCTAGGTTCCGTATAATTTCCACTTGTGTGCCAGGTAGGATCTGGTTGATCTCAGTGACTACGTTTCAAATGTTTAGCCGGAAATTGGATCTGTCTGGTTACAATTTTCATAGATGTGTACCCGAGTAGAATCTGTGAGATCTGTACAATCAGTACAGTTTGACCGGGGTGGGATCTATCCGATCTGCAGATCTATACCAGGTACGTCTTTAGCGAGATAGGGTCTGTACGATCTGCATGATCTGCACATGTTTATCGGTGGGTGTCATCGATTTGCAAGATCTGTATAATCTGCAGGATCTGTATGATCTACCTGAGTGGAATCTGGGTGATATGTGTGATCTGTTCACCCGAATGGGGTATGTACGATCTGTATGATATGCACATTTTTATCGGTGGGTCTGCATGATCTGCAGGATCTGTACGATGTGGGACGGGCAAGAACCCCATAATCTGTCGGTCGGGCATAACTCGGCTTCTACTGCTTCGATTCTCAAACCGAAACACTGCTGTAATCATTGGACCCAGGCGCAGAACAGAGGGCTCGTCAACTGCTGAATCTAGTTGCTTTTACAAAGAAAGGTATATAGACCAATCCCAGCACAGTATAATGCGGCGCGATTTGGCGTGAAACCGTCCAAAAAAAAAATAGACTCATTTGTTTTTTGCGGCGCAATCACTGCGTGGTCGATGGTCGAGCACCGCAGCATGGCCCACAGACCAGCAGCGTGTCTCTCCTTCGCCAGCGTGCTGTGTCATGGCTACCCACACGCCAGCCGCCAAACGGTGGGCGAGCTCTTCCTTCCCTGTAGTAACCCAAGACCGCGCTCGAGGGAAGTGGCGGCTGAGGCTGAGTTACACCGCCAGCACAAAGAAGAACACTGTGCGGGTGCAATCACCATGGTTCGACGCACGAGAGGAGGCTGAAGCAACCGCAAGCTGGTGGAGGTTGAGTTGGGAGCAAGGCAACAACGGCGAGCGCATCAACCCACACTCACGTCCAGATCAAGTCCCAGCCGCGGCTGCTTCCAACCTTCCTCCAGGCGAGTTCAGCTAGAAAGTTGAAGCATACCTAATCGTATGTTGCTGATTGTTGGTGTGCCGGTGCGACGCTTTTGCGGATTTTGCGCGGGAAGTGTTAAATTCAAACTGTAGCTCTGCTTGTGCTGCTGCGTACACACATGCACGGCCACTGTTGTACTACATCCACTGCTGCTGTATATCTACTGTACAGCAGTACTACTATTATTAGCGTGGGAATCGAGTACTACTGCTGTACAGCAGTGCTACTGTCGTAGGTGCAGCAATATCATATCGTATCATATCGTATCATATCATACTCGTACGTTTGATCACGTTTGTACAATACCACATGGCATCATATCATATCATACCATATCAAATCATACCTGGTATGTTACTACTGGCGTACAGCAGTACTACTGGCGTACAGCAGTATCATATCGTATCATATCATATCACACCACATACACGAGAATCATATCATAGCACATCATTCCATATCCTATCATACCTCGCTACTGGCGTACAGCAGTACTTACGTACTGTTGTGCGTACGTATAACTATTGCCGCAAAAAGTATAACTACTGACCCCGTCCCCATTTCCATCGGCCACTCAACAGGTAAATCGGAAAACAGCGCGTGAAGGCTGAACGCAATACAGGAGCGTCAGTACAAGAGACATCGCAACGAAGGGAGCAACCTGTCGCGCTAGGAATGGATGAAGTCTACGCTTCTGACGACTCGAGAGAAGCGGTGTCTCACCCGGGCTTGGACCAGGCGCACGGCAAGGCTGGACAAGAAAACGGCAAACCGGCACGCGTACCTCAAACGGCGCGTGGTGGAGGTGGAAGGGCGAGCAGCGAAGAATTCAGAACACATCGCTCGGCTCCGAAGCTGCATGTCGGTGGGCGTGGTCGAGTTGCTCTTCGACCACGACAAAGACGAAGGCGGCTCTGGAGATGGCGGGGCCGACGCAGATGGCCCAGCTCAAGTCGGAGAGGAGGGCACGACGGTATCTCCCGCGCAGATGACACGGGTCTACTCTCAGGCTGTGGCCGTGTAACTTTGCTGTCCTCAGTCGGCGCCTAGCTCCGCCCGTAGAGCGTCGTGGCCTTCGTCTGATCCGGCGCCCAGAAAATCGACGTGAAACTCGATGTACTCCCTGCCGTCCACCTCGAATTGAAACGTTTCAGCTGAATCCGCCTCTGGGCCGGTCTCTCGTAAGTCACTGAAGGCCTGTTGCTCTTTCTCAGTCAGGGAGGACCACTCCACCCACGCCCAGCAATTCTTGCGAAGCGCCAGCCTTCGCTGCTTTCGAATGTAGTCCGAGCGGTCGACCTTATCATCAGGTCGCTCGTGGCCGTCGGTGAAGTACGTTTGCCTGACCTTATCATGCACGCACCCCAACTTGCGCATCCAGACGTTAACGGTACTCGTGGAGATAGGCAAACTCAGCCCATACTTTGCTAGCTTCAGGTTCCCTCCTGTACGCGTGAGTGATCTTTGTCGAGACTCGTTTCTGGGCCTTTAGCCAACCGAGCAGGTCCATCAAGAGATCTTGTTCGCTCAGAATCCACTCCCGCTCGCGCACCCCTCTACCATCACGCTTGAAGTAGCCACCAAGCTGCCGGAATTGACGCACCCACGAGAGAATCGTTTCCTGGTAAAACTTGCGCACCGTTCTCGGATACTTTCTCGGCGATCAGCAGAAGTGAGTTCTCGAGACGAACGAGCGACGCCTCTTCCATCGCTTTCTTGGCTCTTTTTTCTGCGGTCGTGCTCTGCGCAGCCGAACTGGAGGAATCCAAATGCTGCTCAAGCGCGATCTAGGCTGTCCTGGTATGCTCCACGATCAGCAGATCTAGCACGCGCTCCTCCTCCAGCACATCCAACACGGCCACAGCCTGAGAGTAGACCCGTGTCATCTGCGCGGGAGATATCGTCGTGTCCTCCTCTCCGACTTGAGCTGGGCCATCTGCGTCGGCCCCGCCATCTCCATAGCCGCCTTCGTCTTTGTCGTCGTCGAAGGGCAACTCGACCACGCCCACCGACATGCAGCTTCGGAGCCGAGCGATGTGTTCTGAATTCTTCGTTGCTTGCCCTTCCACCTCCACCAGGCGCCGTTTGAGGTACGCGTGCCGGTTTGCCGTTTTCTTGTCCAGCCTTGCCGTGCGCCTGGTCCAAGCCCGGGTGAGACACCGCTTCTCTCGAGTCGTCAGAAGCGTAGACTTCATCCATTCCTAGCGCGACAGGTTGCTCCCTTCGTTGCGATGTCTCTTGTACTGACGCTCCTGTATTGCGTTCAGCCTTCCCGCGCTGTTTTCCGATTTACCTGTTGAGTGGCCGATGGAAATGGGGACGGGGTCAGTAGTTATACTTTTTGCGGCAATAGTTATACGTACGCACAACAGTACGTAAGTACTGCTGTACGCCAGTAGCGAGGTATGATAGGATATGGAATGATGTGCTATGATATGATTCTCGTGTATGTGGTGTGATATGATATGATACGACATGATACGATATGATACTGCTGTACGCCAGTAGTACTGGCGTCCACCGTTTGACGGCTGGCGTGTAGGTAGCCATGACACAGCACGCTGGCGAAGGAGAGACACGCTGCTGGTCTGTGGGCCATGCTGCGGTGCTCGACCACCGACCACGCAGTGATTGCGCCGCAAAAAACAAATGAGTCTATTTTGTTTTGGACGGTTTAACGCCGAATCGCGCCGCATTATACTGTGCTGGGATTGGTCTATATACCTTTCTTTGTGAAACCAACTAGATTCAGCAGTTGACGAGCCATCTGTTTTGCGCCTGGGTTCAGTGATTACAACAGTGTTTCGGTTTGAGAATCGAAGCTGTAGAAGCCGAGTTCTGCCCGACTGACAGATTATGGGTTTCTTGCCCGGCCCAGCTTGTATGTTGAACTGTTTTTAAAGTTGTTTTCGCCCAAATTAGGTATATCTGGCCACTTTTCGAGCCAAAGTCAGTTACGGTGTCAGCCTGGACAATAACAGGGCTCCTAGGGTGTGTTTTGTACTTGTTTTTAGAATGTAACTGATTTTGGCCGAATAGTGGCCAGGTATACCTGATTTGGGCAAAAACAACTTTGAAAACAGTTCAGAAAATACGCGTTGGCGTGAACTGTAGAGGCAGGAAACACGAAAGGTAAAAAGGAATGGGATGCGATGAATAATGTTGGCAAACCCTTACGTCTTTTTTCGCGGCAGAGTCGGCAGCAGCATAAAACATGGAAGCGCGTAAGTGTACTCAACGCCAGTCTGTTATCGTGTCGGAACAACAACAGCAACAGCGGCGGTAGACACCTGTATCGGTGTGGAAAGAAACGCAGGCTGTAAACAACAACGGCAATTGTTCGGAAAAAAGAAATGGTTAAAGTGTGCAAAACAACAACGGCAGCAGCAGCGCATATACGTACAAATGGCAGTACGCGTACTATACCCGTCTCGGTGTGAGCTCGTATCAAGAAGAAAAAAAATGGCCTTTTTTTGTTATACGTACTGCTGTAGTGTGCAAAACAAATCTCGAAATACTTACTGTAGTACCTGGTATGTATTTGTGTCTTGTACTTAGTGCTGAACGTCGACAACATGCGGGAACAGCAACAACCACGCCAACAACAACATAGACAACAGCTGCAGCAGCAGCGGCGGCAGACACTGACTCAAAGCTGCGTACAACAGCAACAACGCGAACGACGCCTTCGTACACAACAAAATCAGCATCAGGGACGATAGGCGCGCGGGGTTGCAACAGCAGGAAAAGGAGCAGCAGCAGTAGCAGCAGCAGCAATGGGCTGCGCCACCAAGTCGTGTTCTCACGTGCGGGAACACAGCAACGACGACAACAACAACAACAACAACAACAACAACAACAACAACAACAACAACAACAACAACAACAACAACAACAACAACAACAACAACAACAACAACAACAACAACAACAACAACAACAACAACAACAACAACAACAACAACAACAACAACAACAACAACAACAACAACAACAACAACAACAACAAAAACAACAACAGCAGCAGCGGCGGTAAACACTGTTGGGAAAACGAACGCAGGCTGTAAACAACAACGACAGTAGCAGCGGCATCAGCAGCGCATGGCAGTAGGCGCAGTAGCGCATAAAAAAATGGCATTATTAGTACGTTTTTTGTCTTGGATTTAGTGCTAAAGGTCGACTACGTGCGGGAACAGCAACAGCACCACCACCAACCGCATACCAGGTAAACAACAGCAGCAACAGCGAAGGTAGACACCTGCCTCGGTGTGGAAAGGAACGCAGGCTGTACAGAACAACGGCAGTAGCAGCGGCAACAGCAGCGCATACGCGTACCATAAAACACACAAAGGCAAAAACAGCTTGGTTGTAGATTCAGTCCTGGAGGTCGACAACACGCGGGAACAGCAACGTCAACTACATCAACACTAACAGCAGCAGCAGCGGCAGTAGATACTGACTCAAAGGTCCCTGCAACAGCAACAACGCGAACGACGACTACATAAACCAACCTGAAACGAGAAAAGCAGCATCAGGGGCGGTAGGCGCGCAGGGTAACAACAAAAGGAAGAGGTGCAGCAGCAGCAGTAGCAGCAGCAATGGGCTGCACCACCAAGTCGTGTTCTCGTATGAATACAAGCAAAAATTGCAAGTAGTGTGGAATAACTCAACAACAGCAGCCGCGGCGGTAGACATCGGCGACAAACACCACCAACAACAACAACAGCTGCAGCAGCGCGGCGGTATAAATAGGTAGCAAACAACAACAGCAACAGAAAAACACAGAAGACAGCTCACCGCCACCTCCTGTCTCGAGCGTGAAGGACACGGTGCGGACGTCGATAGGCCTGGCGCATAATTCACAATCTTTGGGCCACTTCAAGATTATCCCGCTGCCGGGGCAGGTGTCGCGGTCGCAGGTCGCAAAATCGATCTTGCCCTCAAAGTTCTGTCTCCATCATATAGCTGGGAGATGCAGCGGTTGCACTTTACAGTGGGATTGAGCACTGACTTGGACAGGGGGGTTCTGTTTGAAATGGGCTTCCAAAAATCCGCCAAAAGAGGGCGAGGCTGAGGTGTATTGAAGGCAGCACCTTTGATATCGGCAGCAGGAAAACGTGCAGTCCACTCTGTAGAAGCAGCAACACCAGGAGCAGGCGATGCCATCTACCAGGCAGGAGCAGCACTAGCGGGAGGAGCACCCGGTACCAACAGAAGCAGCGAAAGCAAAAGCAGCACCAGCAGGAGCGGCACCAGAAGGAGCGGCACGAGCACGAGCGGCACGAGCAGGAGCAACGCCAGCAGGAGGCCAAGCGGTATACGAAGAGGCAGCACCAGCGTGACGCGCGTCGTATGCTGTCTACATGTGTCCACGCACGCAAATAATCCAATGACCCGCGTCGTAGTCGTGTTGAAAGTATTCCGGAACAAAATACAAAACAAAATCGGTCTACTATCGCATGTATGCCGCCTTATAGCCGGTCTCTTCGGGCCAAAGCAACTGAGATCAACGGCAATAGTCCTTTTGAATCTGTTCCCGAAAAGTCCCTACACTCGCGAATAGCATAAAGCTTTCGCGAATCAGGGTTGACAATCCTGCGAAAGGCTACCGAAACGCCCCCACGGCGACCGACCAGAGCAAACGCATTTATGGTTTTGTTTTATATATATATACCGGTATAGAGTAATGTCTTGTCTTTTGGCGGAGGTCCTAACGTAGTAGATATCACTCGAGAGAAACGGGGCGCTGCTGAAGTGCTAAGAGGGCTGCGTACACTAGTGGCTACTAAAACCGGGAGACGGAGCGAACAACGCTGCGTCTGGGAGACCTCTTCGTGGTGTGAACTATACCCGCAAACGTAGCAAGGTTTTTAACTCAACAAGAACAACCTCAAGAAGATCCGCAAGAAGATTGGCCTAATGCGTGCAGTTCAAGGTGGTAGATAACGCGGGACTAAACACTAGCGTGTGCAACTCGGCCAACAGGGGCGACATCAAAGATGGTGTCGTTTGCCACAGAGCAGAGGGGCGCGCGGAATACCGAGCAAAACATCAAGACTCTAAGAGAAAGAGAAAACAAAGCACCGTCGGGACCAGGAAACTAACTGAAAGCTAAACACAGGCCAGGAAAAATCGATCCTGTAAGGACCACCATGATCGATAACTCTGCGGCCTGTCGGGGCGGCAATGCTATCCGGACCCTACGTGGCAAACATAGAAGAATCACGGGTGAGCTGGAAGCTCGATATAATCCTAGCTCGATGACCGTCTGAAACAGTGGTCGGTGGAAACCGACGGAGGTCAGGGTACAGCCCAGGCTACGACACGATTTTACCTCGGCGTAGTATTGCCAAGAATTGGCGGTAGGCTAGTGAAGTACAAACACATATGAACATTACGGTATCGTTACGACTCGGCGGCCTGAACGTAAGAAGGCAACACGGAGGTGTAGGCGATAGGAAGAAAACAAAAGGCAGACGGAAACAAATACACCCAAGAAGCTGGCTGCTGATGCCTATTGAAGACTAACCCTATTTAACTACTGTAATATATTACAGACTAGCCAGAACCAAGTACCCAGGACTATTTTTTTTTTGCTAAACCAAGGCTAACCAGGGGGGGAAGTGAAAACCGTGGGGGCTCCGCGGGACACATGAGAGTTCCGTAGCAGCCCACGTGCTAGGCTGCCGTTCCCATGGCGTTGAAGACACCACGATCCGTACACGGCGTTCCGTGCTGTGGTGTAGCTGGCGGGTTGAAGGTCGATCTTGATCGGTCCGGAGTCATCCAGGAACCGGATGCTGTAGGGGCCGCCCGGTGAAGGTTCCGGTGGAGTTCCCGAAGAAGCGTCCGGGGGTGAGCGGTGAGCGATCTTGCCCAGCCACCAGAGGCCGTCGCGCGCTTTGTACCATATGTGCGCTCCGGAGGGGAGGATGGTGGTGCTGCAGTTGTGGAGCCAGAGGCTGCGGGAGACCAAGGCGTAGCCGGTGGCGAGAAAGATTTGTCCTTGGGATCGTGCCAGTTCGCGGTGGGCAGCGCCGATGCGCATCTGGCGGTAGAGGCGGTTCGTCTGGCGGTGCTGTGTCGGCGCTCCTGACCAATAGAGTAGGATGTTGCGCCGGAAGTGTTGAAGGTCCAGCTCGCGTTCCCAAGAGGGGCTGAGAAGTCCAGCCCAGTGGGTCTCGTACAGAACGGCGATGACCCCGCCGCGGCCGCGTACGAGTTGATGGCCAGTGATCTGCTCGACCTCGAGGCGTTCCGGTGGGGGAGTGACGTCGTCGACGGTGACGTCGTAAGGTGGGGACTTGGCGGCGGAAGCTGTGAGCACGTATGTAGTGAGGTCCGCGGTCAGATGCTTGGGGATATCGCTGGTGTCGTCGGGGTCCCGGCAAGGTTTGCATCGTTGAACGGAGACGCGTGGCTTGGAGTCCCGTCCCGGAAGGTCGGAGGGAAGGTCGAGGAAAAGTAGCTTGTCGTGAAGTGGGCGGTTGTCGGGGGTGTTCGAGGCGGGCGTCGGTCCAACGGCGAGGACCTTGAAGGGCCCATTCCAGTTCAGGGAAAGCTTTGCTTGAGTACGGTTGCGTCGGTGCCCTTTTTTGACGCCTTGGCGAATGGTTGAGGCGGAGTTGTAGACCCAAACCCAGCAGCCGACGGTGAAGGGGGGAGATGCTCGGAGGGCGGCCATGATGGGCGCGTTTCGGCGCTGGAGACGCGAGACGGTGAGTCGGTGTAGTTCGCGGACGAGGGAGTACGCGCGTCGTTGTCGGTCGGTGGCGAGGTTGATGTATACCAGGTGATCGCGGTCCAAGCTTTGGTGGCCGCCGATGTTGTCGTGTTCGAAGACCGAGAGCGGGAGGCGAGGAAGGCGGCCCATGTGGATTTCGTTGAACGCAAGCCCTGTAGCGGCGTTCACGGAGTTGTTGTAGGCCGACGACACGTGTGGCAGCAGCACGTCCCAGTCGGTCTGCTGTTCGTTGCCGACCATAGAGAGCATTTGGGCCAACACATGGTTGACGCGCTCGACGCTGCCGTTGGTGCAGGGGTGGTAGGAGCTGGTGTTGACCTTGCGGATACCAAGGCGCTCGTAGACGATGTTCGCAAGCTTGGAGGTAAAGTGTAGTCCGTTGTCGGAGAGACGCGTAACCGGGCACCCCCAGAGAGGGATGTACTCGTTCAGGAAGATGTCGGCGGTATCGGCGGCCGTGAACTTTGCCGCTGAAACGGCAAACATATCGGCGCGGCGGCTGAAGAGGTCGGTGAAGAGAAGGATGTGGACGTTGCCGCGCGGCGTGAGCGGCAGGGGCCCGAAGTAGTCGACGCTGACGGTGATGCCAGGCCCGTTGGGCAAAGGAAGAGAAAGGATGGGCCAACGAACGGTGTGCCGAGAGGTTTTCCGCGCCTGGCATTGAAGGCAGCGGAGAATTCCACCAGCGGACGGAAGCGTCCATGCCAATCCACCAAAAAAAACGTGCCAGCATGCGGACCGTTCGGATGACTGCCAGGTGTAGAGAGGTGGTGGCGTGGCAGGTGTTCAGCACCCAGGCGCATTAACATTGGCACGTAGATGCGTGGGGTAAGGGGGGCGGGTGGTGGTAGGCTGTTCCCGGGTGGGGGTGGGGGTGGTTGTTGGACCAGGAGGGTGGTTTCTTCGTCCGTACGGTGCAGCTTGCTTTTGGAGGCAAGGGTGAGGACGTCCGGAAGTTGTGGGCGCCGGGCCGAGGGGATGAAATCCAGGAGGTCGTTCGGCGGGGGGGCAGGGGAGTCCAACGACAGGAAGCGGATGGCGGCGCAGCACAGGGGCTCTGCTCGTTGTGCTCGCGCCCAGTCTTTGAAGGTGTAGTGCTCGACGCAGGCGAGGAGGTAGGGGTCGTCATCGGGTGCGATGATGGGCTCCGGGAGGGGCAGCGACGGTGGTGTTGGTGCCGGCGGGGAAGGCGTTGTTGGGGGGTTGGGGTTGGGTTTGCGGGCGCAAACGGTTCGGGCGGCGCGGGAGCTGTAGCTGCGGGCGTCGGAGTCGTAGGAGGTCTTGGCTGGGCCCCGGCCGGGGGGATGGGTGCACTGTGGGTGGAAGTAGATCGTCTGCGTGCGACGGGTTGTGGTCGACGGCTGAAGCGATGGTCGGTTGTGGGTCGAGGGGTTCCCGCGGCAGCGGCGATGCGATGACGGGTCCGAGAAGATATCAGGCCTGAGAGGGCGGGTTCCGTGCCGCCAGTGGTGGACGGCGGAGAGATGACGGACGGCCTGGAAGCCGAGCCTGGAGGAGCTCCGTTGTGCACGTCGGCATTCTCGGGGCCAACAAGCAGTCCGGCGGTGGAGTCATGGGTCGCAATAGGCCCGACGAAGGTGTTGGGTGCGGGGGAATGGGTGGGGTGCTCCATACGTGGTCCCAGTAGGCGGAAGTCGAGGAAATCGTCGGTGGTGAAGGGAAGCGGCTGGATGGTTGGGATGGGTCTTGAAGGGGGGGATACGAGCCCACCCAAGCCGATACCCGGGGCGGGAGGGTCGTTCGGCGCGAAGCCGCAGGGGCGGATGAGGTAGATGCCGACGGTGTCGGGGCCGGTAAGGCGGTTGCGTCCGGTGCGGTCGGCGTCGGTGGCGGGTTGGGGAAGCCGGGAGTGGAAGTTGGCGTTGCCGTTGGCCGTGCCCTTTCGGTATTCCAGCGTATAGGTGTACGCCGAAAGAAACTCGAGCCCGCGCCGGACGCGGGCGTTGTGTTCTCCGACCTTGGCGATGTTCTCGAACGCCTTGTGGTCCGAGTAGATCTGGAAGCGGGTGGGCCATAGATGCCCACGGAGGCGTTTGATCACCCACACAATGCTCCCGGCCTCGCGGTCGAGGGGTGTCCACGAACGTTCGGAGTCCAGGGTGGCACGGCTGATGAAAAGGATGGGTCGGACTGGGCCGTCGGGTTGTTCTTGCTCAAGGGTCGCGCCGAAGCCGTCGATGGTCGCAGTATAGGCGGAAAGGGGGGGGGTCGGCTGTCGACGGGCTCTGGTCGGCCACCGGGATGTTGTCGTGGAAGGCATGTACGTCCGGAAATGGACGGGGAGGATGGGGGCCCAAGGGAGGATGCACAAGGGTGGCGAGCGGTACCTGTACCAGTGGGGAGCACGAGGTTTCGAGGAGGTCGCACGGCTCGAGATCGGTAGATCCAGGTAGTGGGACCATTTCGTACCCGTCGGAGACGAAAATCGCCGTGTCGGAAAGGGGGTTCTGGCGGGGGAGCATGTGCACCATGTAATTCCCGGTAAATGCTGGAGCGCCTGACTGGCGCACCAGGTTGACCTTGGCGAGCTGTGGGGTAGAGGAAAGCGAAATAGCTTTGTAGCCGGCGAATCGGAGGTGGTAGACGTCGTCAGTGGAACGATCGTCAGGAATGAATGCTGAGGCTTCGTTGGGGTCGTGGTGACTCATGGAGAGCTCACCACGGGTTCGCCGGAGAGGTTGGTGGGGGAGGGCGGGCTGTCGCCGGAGTGTGGTATACGAGTATTGCTTGAAGCGCATCCAGTTGTCTCGTCCCAGGAGGATGGGGTGCTGCATGGTTCCAGCAGGAACTACGCAGGCCCATACTGCTAGGGCAGCGGTGGGGATCTGGAGGCGCATAAGCTGGATGCTTAAGCGGATAGAGACGGAGGTGAAGAGGGGGGCTGAAGTGCCGGAGCCTCCCCATGGACGGGGGGAACTGTGCCGTTCGCAGGCGTCGGTGGCTGACTGGGAGGCCTTCAGCTGTTCCACTGCGGTTGCGGTGATAAACGACTGGGGCGAGCCGGTATCGAGCAGTGCCACGAGTTCGCGGCGGGTAGTGGCGGCGGGGCCGCTGTGCACGAGTACCTTCGTCGTGAACGACGTGTCGTCGACGGTGATGATGCCGTCTGTAAGGCATGGTCCGTGTTCCGGTATCGGCGGCCGGCGGGTAGAGAGGTGGCTGTGGGCTGCGGTGTTGATGGTGGACACTTGGGCGAAGTGGCTGCTGGGGTAGGCGTCGGGTGTAGACGGCGGTAGAAGCAGCCCAAGTGGGGAGTTAGGCGATTGCCGTGCGGGAGTCGGGTGGATGCCGTCGGCGGTGGGGAAGACCCGGGTTGAGTCGGTGGAGACGGGAGTTGGCTCCGGGTCGTGGAGACTGGTAGGAGTAGGAAGTTGGGAGAGGCGACCGGCGTCGAGGCGTTTCCGGACGTCCATCAGTACCCGGCCCAGCAAGTTCCGACCACGCCAACGCGTCGGGTCGCAGGCGTCCGGATGGTCAGCGTTGAAGCCTATGCCCCAGATGAGGTCGTGTGAGCTGGCCTCGGCGATGTGCTTGTCGTCCGTTGCCGCCAGCTCTCGCCGTAGCTCCGGGTGTTGGCGGAACTTTGGAGAAGTTGATGTTGAGGATGATGTTGTAGCGGTGTCGCTCCCAAACCAGTTCGTCGAAGCCGGATACGGTGCGCCCAAGTGTTTTTTGGTCGGCCGGGTCGCGGGTCGCTTTGATGCGGCGCTCAGTTGTGGTGTCCCCGAAGAGCGCAGCCTTCTGCGCCACTACCATCTGCTTAGCGCAGTTAGTTGTATGTGACGCCATCGTGTTCGATGTCGCACAGGTACCACTGCGAGAACACGGAAGAGGAGTCCCAGAAGAAGTTAATGGATGAGGGGGCCTCTGCGGTGGTGTGAGCTGTTGATGGCGTGTTGGTTGTTGGGGGTGGGGGGCGACGATAGTTTTTCCTATCGCCACCTGGCGTCGACACGGGTAGGGTCAGCCACGATCTAGCGATGCTGACCGGAACCCTCGTGTTCGCGGGGGAATTGCTCGGCAAAGCCTAGGTACCGGGGGCTCCACGCCGGGGCTTATACGCCGGGCGAGACGACCCTGAAGGGCCTTGTCGTCCAACTTGTGGAGGACAGGGGGATACTCGCTAGGGCATACCACACCTGGGGCCCGTGTCCACGCGTTGCACAAGGCAGGCGAGGAGGACGGGGCCGGGGGCTCAGGGCATGTCCTGGTCGACGTTGGTCGCGAGTCTTCCGTTTTTAATACGGGACTGTCCCTCGAGCTCAGGGGCAGCGGTGGTGTCAACACCGTGGCAGCGGTTGGAAGCCCGTCGTTCGCGGGTCCAACGCTGTCACAAGAAGGGCGCGCATGCTGGAACAAGCGCGTATGGAGCGGCCAATTAGAGGCAGGTTCAGGGGGCGATGGCCCGGTCGACGAAACGATAGTTTCGTGTGAACCGGAACCGCTGGTAGCCGTAATCGTCGAGACGTTTCCCAGGGTAGCACTGTCTGGGGTCTCGGCATTGGTCGGCAAGTAGCGTTGCTCACCGCCGGAAGACGTCGAGTGGAGCATCCTGGTGGGGCTCGGCGTCTTGGCCTCCTCCCGCCCACACCTCAAGGCAATCACTTGAGCAAGAGGATCAGTGCTTGAGCAAGTGGCTAGGAAATGGGCTGGGGAAGGGGGGGGGCATGCGGGGGCAGGGGTCGGGGAGGCGTGGTGCCTCGGGTGCTCGCAGTAGATGCTGTTGGTGGAGATGCGGCAGGTGCTCCACCATCGGCTTGTCAGTTGGCGTGGAAGGTTCCCGGTTGCCGTTGGTTCAGGTGTGTGGTCGAGTTGTTGCTGCCCATCCGCATGTTCGCGGGGGCGGCTGGTGCGGACGTGTTGGTCGCAGGGGTATGAACCGTCAACGCGGAAGACGAAAAATAAAAAGGAAAAGGAAATAGACAGCAAGGAAAACGAAAGAGAACAAGAAACAAGGAACAAGAAGAACTAAAATAAAAAGTTGACTTCAAAACCAGGTGCCTCCCGGATAGGGATAGCTCACATGATCGTGGGAAGATCTAGAAGAAACGCTGCAGTCCTAAGCTTGACCAGAAGGTTCGTCGAATGCGACGACGTCAGATGTGAAGATATGGCCGAGGTACGGGTACAGGTGTATCTGGCAGCTGGGAAGCAGTGCTTCGCTTTCTGATATAGATCTTCTTTATTGGTGACTAGAGCTGAGGAGGTGCTCTGGTAGAGAAGTGAGAGGTAAGGGGGTTGGACTCGACGCTCAGATATACTCGTCCCACCCCACGCTACACGCTCTCCTAAATTCCTCTCATGTAACGTACTCCTAAATAACTTTCCTATGGTTACCGATCGTTTTTTTGCTGATATAAGAACTTCTCACTTTATGGTCCTATCTGCGTTAAGGAACACTACTCTTGTCTAACGGCCTATCCGCCTTAGAGAACATTCCTGAAAGACCGTTACTCTTAACTAACGGAATATCCGCCGGGTTAATCCATTCTTTGGATTATTCTCGTATTCCTCAGGCTACGAAACTGCAGACTATATTATCTATATCTATAGCCCATAAGTACTCCACTCATACCACAAAAGGCAGTAGACCAAATAGTGAATGGATTCATGAAGTACGGGGGAGAAGCAATGCTTACCATGATGGTCATGTTGTATTACTGGATATGGAAAAAGGACTACGCACCTAGGACGTGGAGAAAAGTAGTGGTGAATGTATGTAAGAAAGGAGATAAGGCTGGCCTGGGAAACTTTGGAGGGATGGCGCTAAGAAGCACAGTCGGCAAAATCATGTCATACTATTTTAACGAGAGGAGAACAACGATGGAGAAGGAGGCAAGGGCAAGCAGGGTTTAGCTTCGTGAACCATGTTTACACCTTGGGTAAGATAATTCAAGGTAGGAAAGACGCGGGGTTGACAACGTACTGTTTCTTCATAGATGTACAAGAGGCCTACGACACAGTACCATGGAGAAATGGATGGTGGGAAAAATTGTGACAATAGGGATCAGAAAAATGATGTCGAGAATGATGAAAAATATTACGGAAGGTGCGAGAAGTGCTGTGATGCTGGACGGGGAAATATCGAGCATGTTGATATTTTACAAGGAGTTGCAGAGGGATGTACGTCATCACCTAATATATTTGAGGTACATCTTGTCGACCTGATAGTAGCAGTCGAAGCAGCAACGCAGGGAGACACGGTGGCAGAAGATACGGTATCGGGATTGATGTGTTCGGATTACTCAGTGGGGATATCAGAAACACTCGAAGTCCTGCGGAAACAAGCAGAGAAGGCGCTAGAATACACAAGGAAATGGAGAATGACGGCGAACGTGAAGAAGTGCGCAGTCGTTGTATGTAACGAGATAAGGTGAACCCGGTACACTTCAGTTGGAAGTGGGGAGAAGATTAAATGCCGATCGTAGACCAGTATACGTACCTTGGCGTAGAGATATCACAGACTTCTTTTGGGATACAAACATACCAAAAGTAATGGGAAAGGGTAAGGCGCACTTGGGCAAGGTAGATGCGATCCTAACAAACTCGCACCTTGACACCAAGATTAATATGTGTATCCTGATGAAGGGGATGGTACAAAAGCTAGAACATGCAGGGGAAATATGGGAAGGAGACTCGAAGTACACAGCTGAAAACAGTACATTTGACAGCAGCTAAAACAAAATAGAATGCTCAAAGACGTCGAGTAATACAGTATTAAGGGCGGAACTGAGAATGTACGCACTCCAGACATTGATATACGAAGTAAGGAACATGCCTAAAAGAGGTTGCCACCCATAGTTGATGGAGCTGTATGGAAGAAAGTCAGAAAGGGCGACTGGAATAAGGTGGGATAGCGTAGTTGAGAAAGTATGGAAGGGTATAGGGGGAAACTAAGAAGCGGTGATGTCCGCAGGGAAGTTTGGGAAGTACAAGGCAGAAGCAGAAGAAAAGACAAAAAGAAGGGAAAGGCTAGCGCTACGAAACAAGGTGGAATCGGAAAAAACACTTGAGAGATATACGGGGGATTGCGCGAAGGACTGGGAATGAAAGCGTATTTACACGACCCAAAGGACTTCGCGAAAACGCTGATTCTGCGCTTTCGTGAAGGTAACCCGGACTTGCCAGAAAGAAGAAAGGTATACCAGTAGCCGGGAAGAGGAGGAAATAGATGCGCAGATGTGCCGTGTGGCAAAGCAATAGAGTGAACTCACAGAGTAGGAGAATGTGAAATATACAAGGAGGAACGGGATGTGTTACAAAAGGAGATGAGGGAAATATACGAGTGTGACATGGAGGAGTTTGATACACTAGATAGCAGCGAGAAAATGATCGCTATCCTAGGAGAATAGATGGTGTGGCCACAGACGGCCAAACAGGAAGGGGATAAGATTAGCAAAACGTTTCTTATATGGAACAATGTAATGAGCGCCGAGTTGTTGGAGGTGTCTCTATTAGGAGTAGGAACGGTGCTCCGTCTCGAAAGGGATGCGCGGTCAATGGTCAAATGACTGAGGCAGCAACAAAAGAGTACGCCCCGTTGGCGACGACGCCTTTCACTACGTGAGCTAGACAGCCAGGGTACCGTTTTTTTGTGTGTTTTTTTGGCGGTCACCTCGGCTGGCGGTCGAGTTATATTATTTTTGTGCGGGGAGAAGCTTCACTCCGCACAAGGGGGATGGTCGTATCACGTAGTGTGTACATGGTGAGGCACCCACGAGGCAGCTACAGAGTAAACCCATTGCTGTCTCTGGAAGTGGCCACACCAGAAATTCAATCAATTCGTTGACGCTGTCATCCATATGCAAAAAAATCCGCCTCGAAAGCGGTTCTTAGTAGGATGCAGCTCACCTTTCATGCGACTCGCGCAACACCTCATGGCGCTTCGCGCTTGGTGCAAGCAATATCTGCCTGGTCGGTGAAAACCTGACGTGCTCCGTCCCGGCATTGTAGGAATGCGAGGGTCTATGGTCATACGACTACGGCCATGCATGATAATGAGTACCCTCCCCCGTGCCTCCCAGCCAACAAAATGACGCACAATTTGATAAGGAAATCAAGGCGTGGGCAGAGGCGAACGTAGTTGCATCAGAAGGGGGAGGCATTGGGAAGGGTTACAGAGATAGTTCACACGGGAATAAGTAATTGTTAATAAGTGTGTAGCTAACCTTGAGAATGGAAAGGCAGCAGGGGCAGACAAACGAGTGAATTAATTCATGAAGTGCAGCACGGGAGAAGGAATGCTTGCCATGCTGGTTATGTTGTATAACTAGATATGGAAAAAACGAGCACGCACTTAAGAGGTGGAGAGGACGAGTAGTAGTACACCTTTTTATGAAAGGGACAAGGCTGACCGGGGGGACTAGAGAGGAAAACGCTACAAGGCACGGGACGCAAAACATTTTGTATTATTTTAAACAAAATAATGGGAACAATGATGGAGACGGTAGAAAACATATGCGAAAGGCGATTTGGGTTTAGGACAAACTGCGGTTGCATAGACCATGTGTTCACATTTGTTGAGACCAAGGTAGGAAAGACGCGGGGCTAACAACGTGCTGCTTCTTTCGATTAATAGATGTGCCGAAGGCCTGCGACACAATATGGAGAAACTGGTTGTAGAAAAGCTGTGGGAAACTGGGATCAGTGGAAAGATGGGGAGAAGGATGAAAAAATTGACGACTTGTGCGAGAACTACTGTGATGTTAGACGGGGAAATATCGAAGTATGTGGATTTTTTACAAGGAGTTGCACAGGGGGGTACGCTATAAACTACTCTGTTCAAGGTGTTGTATGTTAATGACATGATAGTAGTCAAAGCAGCAATACAGGGAGTCACGGTGGAGAGAGATAGGGTGTCGGGATTGATGTTTGCGGATGGTTTCGTGGAGATTTCAGAAACCCTCGAAATATCGCTGAACAAATAGAGGAAGGAACTAAAGTGCACTACTATTAAAAATATGAAGTGGAGAGTGACAGCGAACGTGACACAGTGCTCAGTGGTTGGATATATCGAAGATAAGGTGAACCCGGTACCTCTCGAATTGAAGTAGGGAGAAGATGGATTACCAATCGTAGGCCAGTAGACGTACCTTGGCATGAAGATCTCTACAGTCTGCTCTTGGGATGCACGCGTAGCAAAAGTAGTTCGAAAAGGTATGGCACACGAAGGCAAAATGGATGCGATCCTAACAAACTCGTACCTTGACGCTAGGATTAATGGATGTATCCTGATGAAAATGATTGCACGAAATGTAGAATATGCAGGAGAGGTACGAGAAGAGAGCTCGAAGATGATAAAACAGCTGAAAACAGTGGCAGCAGCTAAAAAAGTACTAGACTGCCCAAGCACGACGCGTGAAACAATAGTAGCAGAACTGGGAATGTACCGTTCACCCCTTTGGAACCCGGAGATAAGTGACCAAAACCACGACGGTTTTGGTGTGATCACCCGTCTACGACCAGCGGGTTGGATCATGTTGCGCCTGTCCCGTGCGACTCCTTGTAATGTCACTCGGACACCAACTTGTATCACCCCCCAATCACACAGTGGCCGTTGCTGTAATCGTGACAATTTTTCGGTAATTTTTTCGCGCTAGAGTCCCAAGAGGGTTATGACAAATAGAATCATGAGAAGGTTGAAATGCCAATAAAAGTAAAGAGCATGACAGAAAAAATTGTTGCTAGTCGTAGCTGATCTATATAGAGCGGTATAGGAGAAAGTAACTAAAAGGGCGAGCTGGAATAAGGTGAGGTGGCGTAGTCGAGAAAGTTTGGAAGAATATAGGAAGACACCAAGGAGACATGCTGTCCATAGATATGTTCGGAAGATACAAGGCATATTAATAGGTAAAATAGGGGATAGAAAGCAGGGAAAGACTCGCTAAGAAATAAGGTGGAAGAGAAGAAATGCTTAGAGGTGTACGGGGGGTTAAGAGAAGAGATACAACTTTGAACGTATTTGCAGGGCCCAATGGACTTTGCGAAAACGCTGAAACTGCGATTTCGTGTGAGGGACCCGAACTTGCCAGAAATATGAGGCACACCAGTAGCCGGGAGGAGGAGAAAGTAGATGCACAGACATGCCCTCGTGGCGAAGCAATAGAGTAGAACTCATATAGTCGGAGAGTGTGTACTGCACAAGGAGGAACAGGATGTGTTAACAGAGGTGAGGGAAATAGACGAATGTGACATGGAGAAGTTTGTCACACTAGATAGCAGCGAGGGAAGGATCGCTATCCTAGGAGGTAGACCGTGGGCACTGGAAAGGGATAAGGTTAGCAATAAGTTGATATGCACTATGGAAACGATGCAATGAGCGCCCAACTGGCTAACCCTAACCTCTATTAGGAATAGGAACGGTGCTTATTCTCGAAAGGGATGTCTGGTCAATGGTCAAAAGATTTGGGGAAACAACAATAAGTACCCCCCCCGCTCCCTGCCCACTATTATTGACAATGGCGTAGCATCAGCAATATCATCGTGATCAAGACTCAAGATAACAGAACAATCTACCCCTCCCCCCTCCCCACATGTACTTGTCGTATGTATATACGTGGGGATGGCGTCGGTTGGCGATGACGCTGCGAAACACCCCTCTCACTGCGTGGGCTAGACTACCAGAATTCCGTTTTTTTCTTTTTTTTTCGTGGCGATCACCACCGCTGGGGATCGGGTGAGATCATTTGTGCGGGGTGGAGAACCCTAGCTCCGCACATTGGGAATGATCGTATCAAGCGGTGTGTGTATGGTAAGCCCCCACCGAAGCAGATATCAGGTACATAGTATACCCATTGCTGTCTCTGGAAGTGGGCACGCCAAAAAAAATAATCAATTCATTCGAAGCTGTCATCCATATGCAAGTCCGCCTCACAGACGGTTCTTAGTAGGGTGCAGCCCACGCTTCATGCGACTCGCCCAACACCCCACGGCACTTCGCGATTGGTGCAAGCAATGCCTGTCTGGTCAGTGAAAACCTAACGTGTTCCGCTCCGGCATTGTAGGGGTGCGAGGGTCTATTTTCAAACGACCACGGCCATGTATGGCATGGGCGCACCCCCCCCGGCTGCTCACTATTATTGACTATCGTAATCAGGGCTCGAGGTTGAGCACCGTAGCCGCGTTCGCTTCCCATTATTGTTTATAACACCGCCTGCTCGTGATGATCAGATCAACGATATCCCTACCCTCCCTCGTCCCCGTCTCGCCATATCGCATTTTGTTTCTCTTCATTCCCATCATAATCGTCACTATCGCCACCACCACCGTCATCATCACCATTGCCATCATCGTCGTCATCACTATCAACACCATCCCTACCACTACCTTCATCATCATCGCCATCCCCACTGCCACCACATCATATCACTATTATCGCCATCTTCCAGGCTCAACATCAAAGAGCAGCAGCAGCGCGGGCCTCGCAGGGGGCGTGGACGGGGGCGGGGTAGGGGAAGAGGGAGGGGCGCTCTTCAAAGCGAACGTGACCCACGCCAGGAGAGCAAAGAGGGGGGAGCTGTGCTGGGGCAGGTGGGGTGGCAGGGGGAGGGGGAGGAGGCGGGGGGCGAAGAGGAAGAGGAGGAGCAGGAGGTGGAGAATGGAGGCGCGCTTGCCCTGCTTTCTGGACGGGGTCGGGGTCAGGACTGGCTAGCCAGGTAAGGCTCATTCTTATCGGAGAGCGTTTTTCCCATAATTTCCAAAGTTTGGAAATAATTGGAGATATGTATCGATATACGGAGGCGTTCTGTCACTATTCGTGAAATTCTCCAGAAGCAAAAAAATCGAGTTCGTTAAATTTCACATATTCGGGGAAAAAAATCAGGAAAATATGCAAGATTGGAAAATTGCGCGGAAAAAATGTCGAAATTATGGAAAAAACGCTCTCCGATAAGTCTCCGATAAGAATGACCCTAAGTTCAAGTCGCGTGTAATTAGTGTTAGTCTCTATTGTCTCAAAGGTACCCATCACCCCCGTCACTGTAGCAGTAGCCGTAACAGCAACCGCAACCTTGGCCGGAACAGTAGGAGTAACCGTAACCGTATCTAGGACTGGCAGCATCCAAAACAGTTAGCAGAACAGTAGCAGTAGTAGTAGTTGCAATCGTAACGGTTGCAGTTAGCGGAACCGAAATGGCAACAGTACGCAGCAGCAACTCTAAGCGTAATCGTAGCAGTAACCACAACCGTAACCGTAGCAGCAACGGTGACCATAACCGGAACGCTAGCAGTGACCGGAACCGGAACCTGAGTAGTAGGAATAATAGTAATCGTAACCGTACCCAGAACAATGACTGTAGTCGAAAGTGTGACCGGAAAAGCACCAGTATTCATAACCGTAACGGTAGCTGTAACCCTAACCGTTACTGGAACAGTAGCAGTAACCTAAACCAGAACCGAAACAGTAGGAGTTACGTTCACTGGAACAGTAGGGTAAGCAGTAACCAGAATAGTACCAGGAACCAGAATCGAAACCGGGATCGGAAACATAGCAGTGACCAGAACGGAAGCCATAGCCTCACCCGCAAAGGCACGTACCGTCATATCTGACCATCGCTTTGAAGGGAGAAAGGCGTCTGCCCAGCCAATATTCGCAAGTCGCTTGTAAAGATATTCGCAAGCTTCTTGTGGAGATATATAAACAAAGGTAATTTTCGTATATAGGGTGGTCTGTATGAACTTTGCCGGTTACTTGCTCGGAGGCTTGCTCCCTTTTATTTTATGTTCGAGCTTTGTAATTTAACTTCGCCGCTTTTGAAGCTTTTCCCGTTTTTTTTCTACGTACTGTGCTTTTGATTCGAGTAGATATGAGTGTAGGCAAATAATACGAACATGATGCATCCAAGATGCGAGTTTTGCCAAAAGTGGGTTGATACTCGCAGTTTTGCAAGCTGCGTCCATGCGACATTCGCGCGTGTTCTACAGTAGTAGTAGTAGTAGTAGTAGTAGTGGTAGTAGTAGTAGCAGTAGTAGTAGTAGCTTCCCCGTCAACGACAAAACGACATGCATGGCCAAGGACACACAGTCAGGGGTGAAAATAAACGCGTGTTCTTGCCGTTACCGGCAATTTGTATGTCGCCAAAAAAAGTTGGAATTCAAAATGAAACTTTTGACCTTTAGACAACAAACCAATCAGAAGCAGGCAAGTATTTTTTCATGAACGACTCAAGGCTCGGCTCCCTTGCTACTCGTACATACGTACCGGGAATGATGTTGGAACGACTTTGTTCGAGCTGTCTGTACTCTCTGCTCGTGATGCTGCTTGTACCTCGAGCAACAACTCCTGGGTAGGCGCTCACCCTCTACGACACAACCCACAGCTCGTAATAAGCGAGGCATTCCAAGCGCGCTCGCCTCGCGGAATCCCATCTTCAATAGCGATGACTGCGCCCACGCCACGCTAAAGCCGCACTAGGCGGATCGAAACCAACAGCAGTAGCAGCACGCAGCAGCAGTAAGCAAGCAACGGCAGCAGCTGCAGCAGCAGGACGGCCAGCAGCGGCAGGATGACCTGCCTCAGCCCGCTCACGATGCTTCGTCGGCTGTAGCAGCAGGCATTGCCAGCTGCTACGTGTGCAGAATTCTGACCACATACGACTACGTAGCTGTGTTTTATCTTCTACCTGGTATATACGAGTAGTGTGGAAATCGGGAAGTATTTTACTCATGGATTCGGGTATTGAATAAAAGCGATGGATAGTTCGAAGGCTCCCGCGTTCTTCCACATCGAGCTATTCTTGAAAGTCGCAACCGCAGCCGCAGCTCATGCCCAACGACCACCAACCAGCTGCAGGCTGCAGCAGCCTATGCCCGGCGGAGATCTAGCTTAGGTTGCTGCCTGTGCCGGCAGTAGCGGCGGCAGCAGCGTCAGCAGCAGCCATCATGGCTATTGCTGAATAGTCTTACGTCTTGACATTCGCAAATATATGCAATCGTACGTCTGTAGATTGCCACTATGTCCGTAAATATAAGGGCGTTCTGGATTTAATATAAACATGAAATCGATCCTTACATTATGCTACACAGTTAGGGGTGGGACTGAAATATTTTTAGACATAAAAAAGTCACAAAAAATGTCCGGGGAGAAAGATGAATCTTTAATAAATTACCCAATCAGTGCACGGGAAAGAATGAGCACGTCACGAAAAAACTCTTCATCATGTGGTATCATATTCCAGGTACCAGGGTAACCCTATAGTATGGTACGAGAGGAGCTGCAGTGTATGGCTCGAGAAGGGCGGAGCAGCACACACTAAAAATACCACGACGAGTGCTCGAGCAGCAGCGCAGCAGCGCACAAACGAGCGTGGGGGGGGATTACTGGTGCAGCCCCTGCCGGGCTTGGTTGAAGGTGGATCTGCTGATCCTGGTGCGGCTGCTGGCGTTGCTGACCCGGCTGCTGCTGCTGCTCATCCTGCTGCTGCTGTTGCTGCTGCTGTTGCTGCTGCTGCTGCAGCGCAAGATGTTCCAATCTACAGCCATCTAACCCGGTCGCGGCTGTCCTCCGCCCCCGCGATGCCACAGCGGATAACAGCTTTCGCTCGGCACACGATCGCCGCCGCCTCGTGGGCACTACGACCCGTACGCTACAGATATGCCTCCCGGTTCGCTTACGAGTAGACCGTTTTTTCATTTTTGCCCTTGCCCGAGGTTCCTTTCGTTTTTTTCGAATCACCCATCACGAAATTGAGTGTCGTGGTCCCCAAAAAGTGACTGAAGGGGCGACTTTTCGCCGGATCGTTCTCTACGGATACTACGTCGATTCGAGCGGGGTTTGTTTTCCTGAATGCCACACATCCCAAATGTAGGGGATTTATAAGTCTGCGCACTACTCAAAAGCACGCCAGAAGAGCAAAAGGCAGAAACCGCATAACATACATGTTTCTCCGCACTTTTTAGTCTATAAATGCGTCAATTTGTACTCCTGTGCTAAAGTAAGCAAATCATCCGAAAGGTATGGGCCTGTGTGAGGTGTCTGTATGACGTCAAGATCGAATTCATCTCCACCAGAGAAATATTGGATACAAGTTTACCACGCATTCACACTATAACCAAGTACGTGGGGGTATGTCGGTAGTTTTACTTTTTCAGAATTTTTAATATTTTTCGGGTGGTCGTTTCGAATAGCCTGCCGCTTTTTGGGGTCAAAACAGGCCTCCAGTCCCACCCCTAATGGCCCATCTTAACGGGGAACGCTAAACTCAAGTAAAAGTTCAATTTCAATGAATTTCAATTTGATTTCGAAACAAAACGTGTTTGTGTCCTATCGGGGAACAGCGTACAAGTTGTCAATAAAAAAATAATTCGGAAAAAACGCGCCGCGTCACACAATGCCCAGTCGACAAACAACGACGCGCGTAGACGAGAGCGAAGGTTACGCTGCCGCGTGCGCGCCGCCGCCAGCCTCTTTTTCTTTTTGGTCGCGCAGGATAGGAAGCTACCACTCTCAGGGTGTCTTGGGTGGGCGGGGGAAGACCTCAAGCGCCACGTGCGGAACAGCTGTGGTGATGCAGCTATCGAGGTCTCGAGAGTATCCTCCGTTTTTTTGCTCCTTTGCTCGGGTTTCGTGATTGTTGGCCGATCGAGCAGGCCGAAAAATAGGGATTGCGGCCGCCATGATTACTTTTGAGGCGCCACCGCCGGGGTACGGTGTGCTATGGTCTGTGGGCGTGGGCGCGGCTATTGCTCCGATCACCTCTCGTTGAGGTTCGCGTTTTATCGCCCCAGACTCCACCGAAGGTGTTGACCCACCATGAACATGCTGTGTCAAGACCGAGGAAGTCCCAAATTCCAAATTGAAATAAAAAAACACACGAAGAATGTCCCAAAAGACTTTTCACTCAAATTCAATTTTTCTAATTTGCCTGCATGGTCGTTCGCGCTTCGGCCAATCAGATGCAAATTAAATTTAAAAAAAAACGAAAAAATCAAATTGAAAAAAAATAAAGTCCCCGATAAGATGGGCCCTAACAGTGGCAGGGAATATTGAAAATGAAACGCTGGGGGGACCTGGGATATCGACAGCTTGCTTGTGTACCAGCTATTGATGGTTTTATGTTACGATAGTGGGGGTTGTTTCTTGTTATGAAAGAAGCATAAAGCATCATCAGCCAAAGTGGCAAATTTTGGGAGCATATTACTCCTCTGCAACAATGAAGATTTAAATGCGGTTTAAGGTGGCAGATAGCTTATAACCCAGAGCATGCAATCCCATTGTAGTGTGTCGAGCTCATTGAGACAATAATGACTGCGCCAGGATGGGCTTTTCGTCCATTTCTCGTTCAATTTTTAAGACTTTTCCATATGTTGAAGCACTTCACCCACGACAACCATACGGTCATGACCACGAAGTATCAAGGAAAAATTCCACCCCCATCCCGAGTAATCGTCTAAATGTATTGTTCAATCAACAATTATGGGAAATACGATTTCCGTTTCTTGTTTTTCTCGGTTGCCCCGATCGGTACGAAAAATACGAGACATGACTTTTTTTGTTTTTTTTAACATCACTTTTACTTTCCAGCCTAGCTCGTAGGAGGTTTTACCCTCAGCGATCTTCTGGACAAGCCGTGGGCACATGTGTCGTCCCTTCTTCCCCCCGGTACGTGCCTAGATTTTTTGTCGTACAGCATTCCCACTGCTCGTCGATTTTCATCGAATATAGCTAACTCACGCTCTCGCGCTTTCCGCTAATCGTTTTTTTAGGCTAAAAAAAGTCCCTACGAGCATGCACTCGGTTAGACTTGTACCCACGCAATTGATCTTGATAGGCACGCGGACCACCTGCCAAGCCACCATTGCGGCGAAATAAACGCCATTTTCAACCTAAAGTAGGCAGGTAAAATCATCACCAGCCAGGGCGACCCTCGACTGCGTCAAAAGCTTAAGCCTACAACAGTGACACCGTACAGGTACACAGCAAACGTAGATAGCACGATATTAATACAACCCTGCTGAAATCGCTCCTGACCTCTCGGTTCCTACTGCTGTAGGATACACTCACATGCACACGCACGCTCACACGCATGCAGCAGCACCGTTTGTGGCTGCCCTCAAAAGCCGTGGCTGCTTACCTAGTAGAGCCTGGTATCACTATAGGGCTGCCCTATATACCCCCTATACGATATTATATCTCCATAGTACTTAGTCATGTTTTTTTCGCCGGAATGTGCAGTATAAAACTACTTAGAGATATCTCACTCTCTAAGCGTGCTCGGTTGGTACATCCCTGGCCTCTCAGAGCTCCCACTTCGAAACCGCCTCCCTTCATTGCTTGCCGGACCTTTCCAGCGGGTCTTTGTTTTCTCGGTCCTTTCTTCTTTCTTTTTTTTCGTTTCGTGTGCGTGCGTGTACTTCGAGCACGGCACCGCGGGATAGCCCGGCGCCGTCACGGGTGTCAGCGAGTGCTGGCGGGTAGGGGGGGGGCTTCAAGGAGCGCGGTCGCCGCTTTCATGCCTAGGCGTCGCATGTGCCTCGAGACACGGGGGATGCACGAACGGGCTCTGTTTGGCCTGCATCTGTGATTTTGGATGGAGTACGTACGAGTGTTCAAGGGTCGTTCGGGATTGCAAGATACTATTCAAGCGGTGATTATTTTGCGACCGGGCTGAGAATCGCAGAGGTAAGTATCCAGTCTGAACAACATTGTCGAGCTGGCGAGCGACGGCCACGGTGAGCACCGGGCTTAGCGCGAGGCGGGTGACGGGGCTCACTGTGGCAGAGAGTAAGGAAAGCTACCCGGACCGAATCGGTGGCGAGGTGGTCGCGAGAGGGGCGGGCGGCGTACGAGGCTGAGAGAGAAGCTCTGCTGTACGTTGTTTTTTGTTCATTTTTGACCGGTGCAAGGTTTTCCAATCAGGCAGAAAATTCTTACATGAGGGGACGGGGATTTGTTTTTTTCCCAACTTTTTCGGCTTTACTTTCATTGTTTTGGCGGTGCTGCTGTGCCGTGCTGCCGTGCTGTGCTTTCTCTTGGGTACAGCAGCAGTACACACAGCAAACATGCCAAAAGGGGAAAAGGATTACCCTACCTCGGGTATGTACGTACGTTTTCGGCTTTACTTTCATTGTTTTGGCGGTGCTGCTGTGCCGTGCTGCCGTGCTGTGCTTTCTCTTGGGTACAGCAGCAGTACACACAGCAAACATGCCAAAAGGGGAAAAGGATTACCCTACCTCGGGTATGTACGTACGTACGGCATGTGAGCGAGCGTAGAGGGCGACGTACGTCCGGCAACCGCCCGCGACGCGAAGCGTATGTGGCGTCCGAGTTGTTTTCTCCTGAAGCATGGCGGCGGGACTTTTGACATTTTCAAGTGGCCGGTTTGCAACTACGATCGATCATGAAAATACTATTTTCAATCATGGACCGCTGTCCGCTTGGCATAGATAGTATTTAATTTGATGTATTTTTCCTTCCTGAGCGAGCGTAGCGGGCGGCGTAGGCCGCCCGCGGATCGAAGCGCCTTGTACGTATATCATATCGTATTGCATCGCTATATATAGAGGGGCTTTCAGCACGATATAACTAAAAGGTGATATGATATTTGGTACCTGGTATATGATACAAGGTTCCCCTTCGGGATGTGGGTGGTATGAAGTCCGGGGGATGTCGCTAGTTGAAAAGGGAGACGCAGGTAAAACCCTTGCGCCTCTGTTTTGAGTAAAAATGATCTCGGAGAAAACTGAGTCATGGGCTACTGATCTATTGCGAAAAGCGAAGAGTAGTAGTCTAGTCTTCGATGCTCTCGCATGTCTTGGCGCATACCTGGTAGGAGACATGGACTACTGTATTGCTTAAACGAAAGCGTAGCATCGAAATTGACGGGGTTCGCATCATCCAGGTATTTATCGCCTGGGTGGGATCTGTATCATCGATATAGGTCATCCTTGATGATCTGAACACCTCTACTGGGTGGGGTCTGCACGAGTTGCATGAACTCCACATATATGTTAATCGAACATACATGTGCCGTGATTAACCGTGATTAACAGATGAATAGCTTTGCGTGGTGGGTCCGCATGATCCGAAGGATCTATACGATCTGCAGGGTCTGTATAATGTAGATGTATCACTCTCTTCTTTGCCGGTGAGATCTGCTTGGTCTTTATGATTGCACTTGCGTGCCGGGTGGGATGATCTGAACACCATTTGTGCATGATGTGGAGGATCTGCATGATCGATTGTCTACGCACTCCAACTTTTTGTTTGCCTGGAGAGACAGGTATGTTCCGTATCATTTCCACTTGTTGTATGACAGGTGGGATCTGGTTGATCTCAATGACATGCAAATGTTTAGCCGGAAGGGGACCTGTCTGATTACAATTTTCCTAGATGTGTTCCTGAGTAGAATATGTGTGAGCTGTACAATCAGTACAGTTTGACCGGGATGGGATCTGCCCGATCTGCCGATCTGTACATCTTTAGCGAGATAGGGTCTGTACGATCTGCATGATCTACACATGTTTATCGGTGGGTGTCATTGATCTGCAGGATCTGTATATTCTGCAGGATGTGTATGATCTACCTGAGTGGAATCTGCGTGATCTGTATGATCTGTACACCGGAATGGGGTATGTACCATCTGCATGATATGCACATTTTTATCGGTGGGTCTGCATGATCTGCAGGATCTGCATGATCTGCAGGATCTGCATGATCTGCGGGATTTTTGTATGGTCTGGAGGATCTGTAAAAATCTGGATACTTCACACTTGTTTGCATCATGTTTAGCCGGGATGGGTCTGTATGAGGCGGATATTTCACGGGTGTGTACCTGAGTGGGATCCGTGTTATCTGTACATCTTTACCCGGTTGGATCTGTATGATCTGCAGGATATGTATGATCTACAAGATCTTTACGATTTGCAGGATCTGTATGATCTACCTTAGTGGAATCTGTGTGATCTGAATGATCTGTACGTACTGACCGGGATGCAGTCTGTACGATTTGCAGGATCTGCATGATCTGCAGAATTTATGTATGATCCGGAGGGTCTGTAAAAGCTGGATACTTCACACTTGTTTTAGCACATTTATTATTAGCAACAACAGGAGCAGCAAGATAAGCAACCGCGTGGCACGGGCAAAAATAACTTGAGGGTAGCAGCAAGAAAAGCAACCTGTGCCAACAACAGCAGTAGTAATAGCAGCTATACCGCGATTGTGTGTAGTAGCAGTAGCGGCAGCTCCAACAGGGGTGTTAGCAGAATATTAAGGCCACGCTAGCACGCTCATGTTATTCGTCCGGTGGCCAAAATGACAACCCCGGGTTTGTAAAGGAACGGCGTCATTATTCCGACTGGTTTATTCACCCAAACAAAATGATGCGTATCGCAATTTTATTACAGCTGATCACACGCTAGAAATCGCCTCAATAATTAACTTCGACTATATAAGAAATAGAGTAGCATCGATTATGAATGGAAAACAGCAGTACGGGTACGATGTACCAGGTACGAGTATAAATTTTTCCATCGGGTACAACAAGAACTTCACGCAGAGAGAAACAGCACTTCGAACCCACAGCCAGTAGGTAGCCCCATCTCCTCATCATGGCCGACGGACAGCCGCGACCTACCAAGCGCACGAAGTCCGGGAATGGCTGATGGATGAGCTGGCCGACGTTCTGCAATTCGATCCTCCTTTAGCACGGGCCCCCTCCGCTTTGGCGCAGGAGCTGCTCAGGGTTGCCATCGACAACCCGCCTAGCGTACGCGGATGGCTTCTCACCTGTGCCAAGGAGCAAGCTGGGGAGTGCGAGTGCGAGACTCCGCTCCCGAAGTGGACGAAGGGTACCGAGCCGGGTGCAAGCTACCCGCGGCCGTCAGCAGGCCGAGATTGTGGCCGAAGTCGATGTTCAGGTGCGTCGCCGTTCCTCGTCGTGCATATTTCCCGAAAAAATGTAGGCACTGGTACTTTGCTTACTACTGCTCTATGCTGTTGGTTATTAGACTACAATGGATTACTGCACAATAGCAGGGGCCAAAAAAATAGCCTGGGAACAGAAGTATGTAGAAATCCCTTCGTTGAAAAGCCTTCATTATGCCCGTACTACTGCTGTAGTTTGTTTATTTTTCCACCACTTGAATGCACGTCGTCTATTATATATACCAGAAAGATGGTGCATGGTCCAGATACGTACCCACCACCATGTTGTAAAGGACTCATATACAAACGTGGTCTAATGTTGTCGTCCGGAGTGGTATGTTCTTGTGTATCGAACGGTGTGGGACACATGATGATCTGCGGAGTATATTCAACTGCTGTCGGAGATCCCAACCTGGCGTTGTAAGGTGCTGTGCGGGGTCTATGGAGATCAAAGCAGTATAATAGAGTCGTGCAATTTCATGCAGATTGCATGGCTAGAACCCCGGTATAACGGACATGGTATCAAAATGCAAACAGATCCGTAATAGATAGCTCCTCACCTAAATCGATCATGACCTAGGAATCGATGATCTGCCCAGTTATACAGCAGGGGTGTAAACATGACACAACGATAACAGGGAAGTATATAATATAATATGTCATATGCTTCACCAAGTGAGACTAATACACATACTTCGAAACCCGATTTGAGGTGACGAGAGTCAAAGATGTCAGGAGACATGTCAATGTCCAGCTGTCTGTGGACGATATCTGGGTCTATCTAAATATCCAAGAACAGACATATGATCTCTATCCCCTGTCGGGCAAACGCGCAATTATCTGAATGGAAACCCCTGTTTCATCGGTGTTTTTGGTGCCGTCAGACGACGCAAAACGTGCGCTGTCAAGGGTGTAGGGCCGAGTCTTCGACACTAAATCCTGGTAGAATTTAGGTGTCAGCCAAGGCATGTCGAGGCAAAGTTGCTGTCTGTGAAGAGGTGCTGCGTGATGCCATCCGTAGCAGCACAGCAGTTGCAACAGCGGCCGCGGCAGCAGACCGCACCAGACGTAGGCAGCTGCTAGGCAGCATTCAGTGGTATTTAGCAGCGACAGACCGCCATGGATGCCTTTTTGGAGCTGTGTGAACGTTCTCTCAAGCAGACCAGTGACGTCCTGCGCCGCTTCTTGGACGCAACTCTGTAGATAGAGGGCAAACCTGCGAACGCGCTCGAACGGAAGTGCGAGACTTGCCAGCACCGCATCACCCTGCGCCAGAATCGCATGTGTGCGCACTACCTCGTAAATTCCAGATCTAACAAGTCCACCTATATCAATGCCTCCATGCGGACGCCGCCATGTTCTACCCACAACTCCCTGGCCCCTGCGGCTGTTCGCCAGCTGTACGTACCCCAATTTCAATATAATTTTCAAGTATATGGTCATGCGTTTTATAAAAGGGGGGAATCTATTTATTGTGTCCCCTGATTTTATGCTTTCAAGTCGAGGGGCAAAAGTGCTGTCTAACGATACGTTTGGCCAGAGTGGCTTGTAATTTCCACGCAAATAGTCGAAGTCCAGCTTTCCTGATAACGCTCAATGGTGATTTTCTTACGGAAGTCTGGTCATGACTGCCTTTATTTTCTCAGGTGTCCTTACTCATGTTCTGTACGGTACACTGCTCGATTTTATGCCTTCTGCTACGCCTACGAGAGTGCCTCGTTTCTTGCCCCTAGTATACCAGGGACAGCGGCATCGACAGAAGACGGCACGTAGTTCGTAAGTCTTTTTTTTGCAATAAATAGAACAACGACAGCCGCTGTTGGACGTATACTTCAAGTAGTGTGAATGTTGTTTTTTTAGTCTACTTGGGTAGCTCTTGATTTTTTGTTTTTTGTTTTGTCCGACACCCGAGCTGCCCCCGCGTACTGGCACTGTTCTAGCGCCAGAAGCAAGGATGCGGCGTAGACGAAAACTTGTTGTACTTTGTTAGGAACACGAACGCTGTTTTGGCTGCGGTACGTTGCGTGTGGGAGGATAGTATCTTGGGTTGGGGACTACCAGTGTAGAGTTTCCGGAGTATTCCAATGACGTGTTCGCTGGAAGCATGGGGTTTACTTCTACTGTAGCACGGATGTGCTGGCGCTGCTACGGTGTTATGGGCGCGTTGATTATAGCTGCTTCCGACTTTTTTGCTTCATCTGCGATTTGTTGTTAAGAGTGGTATGGGGTGGAGTGGCGGCAAGAGGATAGATTAAACTTCAGGGTCAGTAACTGTTGTGCTTTCGGTTTGACTGACGACATTGTTGGGCTTGGGGCAAGAAGCGTTTTTTTTTGGCTGCGTATGAAAAGAAACGCAAATGCGTGTCGTGATTGGCGACGACGGCGGTCAAATACACAATATAATATCAAGTAAAACGGAAGAATTGTTTGCGGTAGTTATTTTCGGTCGGCCTGTTGGTCTAGTGATTACACACGAATGCTTCTATAAGTCAACCCTGAGTTCGAATCCGTCCGTGGTGATACATTGATTTCCAAAAAGTAATATAAACCAGGAAGCAACAGCTGAGAGCGCACGGCATGTGTTGACGCAATCCGCCGCTAGTCGAGGATTGAAGTAAGGGCTGAACTCTTGCCGCGATAAAAACACAAGGTACACACCGTAGTGGGCAGGGGGCGAGAAGAACCAGCTACGTAGGTGTCCCCGGATGTATGATACGACCAGGAAGGAGAGAGCGAAATAAGTGGAATCTAATATGAATTGAAAAAAAAATGTGGTTCTAGCGAGGCAAGGCGTTCACGTGTTGGAAATACAATACCATGAACCCCCTCAAGACCGAAGACATGAATGCATTTTTTTTATTTTTTCGCCTTGGGAACAAAACAGGTCGAACGGGCTTTGGGGAACACAAACCCCTATCCTTGGACCCTGCTTGCTGATATCAAATGTAATGTCGAATAATTCGGTTTGAAGTCATTTGGTTTGGTTCCTTGTGATCTGTTTCCTATATGTAGATGCACCCAACCCATGAAACTTTCGTAAGAATTGTAACGCAACCTTCGGTTAAAAAGGTTTTTTTTGCCACTTTTTTACAGTCAGTCTTGGATTGGGTAACTTTTAGGAAAATTCCTTGGGTTGGGGTCATTTTTGCATAGGATACAGACCACAACCGAACCAAATTAGTTCCCACCAAAATTTCCGCAAACACCCCAGTGGCCGCATCCTGCAGAGTAACCATAATCGCAACCCCAACCGTAATCATCACCCGCCCTAACCCTAGGCCCTTGCTTTTAAAGATAGGCACGTGTTCAGGCAAATGCGTGAATGCCCGAATGTGCCTTCAATATACATGTTTGTTGAAGCATTCGCGTTAAACCATGCCTGAGACGTGGCTGAAACCTTTTGAGCGCCCCAAGCACCGATGTACGTGTACACCACGCGCTTTTCGGCAGCCTCTTCTCTTCCGGCCCCGGCCTGGTCCCGTCGCCTGCGTTTTGGGCGTTCAACGTCTTGTGAAGCCGACTCTTTCTGCGGGATCGCTTTCCGCCGGCCCGGAGCCAAGCAGGAAAATGGGAGATTTTTTTTTTTTCGCATTTTCTGCCGTCTTCAACAGCTCGCACCCCGCTTGACCACCTCGAACCTCGAGCGAGGTCGCCTGGCCACCTGGCCACCTCGCACCTGGGCCCTCCTTGCATGCAACAAACAGCAGCCACGCTTCGAGCTCATTTTTTCGTGCTAACGTGTTTTTGTGCGTTTATGACAACTGGAAATGCTTTCACATATGTACAGCGGTGCTATTTGTTTGGTTTCGGGAACGCTGCTGTGGATCCCTTTCTTGAAGGTTAATCTGTTGATCGTGGTTGATATGGCAACCCTCATGTTTGGTTTTGCTGCCACTTCGAGCCTCATCACATATACTCTCGGCATCTCACGGCATCTCAACAGCAGCAGCTGATCCAGGCAGCATCAGCTGATCCCCCAAACGCTTCCTTCGAATTTTGAAAGGATCCCAAAATACACCCGAAGGGCATCGGGACAGCAGCAGGAGCGGTATTGCAAGCCAACCACACCCGGAAGGGGAACGTTGTATTCAGCGCTACAGGAATATCAACTTATTTTGTTTTGAGGGGTAGAATGCCTACGAAAATGTCTTGCATATGCCTGAACCCGTTCGAGCACCTCAAGGCTCATCCCATTCTGGTTTCGAGTAGTAATGCTTCAAAGGTTAAACGCCTATCTCGCGCACAACAGGACCGGTATGGATCAGAGGTACGTCCATAGTAGTGTTCAGCAACATCATCGGCACTAGATTTTCAGCATGCATAGAATGTGCAGAAGCACAACGACAAACACTACCGGTATGATGGAGATGGACCCTCAACGCACCTGGTAAGTACTACATGGATTTGAACGAATGCATGCAATGACACCTGGTTTCTCGTGCAACATCAGCTGGCTCGATCTGATCCAGTCTTCGGGTTGAATAACCGTCTATGACCAACAAAACTGTAATTCTTTTTCCGTGCGTGTGCGGCGAACACTCTGCAAACATGCAAAAACAAATGAGCTTCGAGTCTCACTACTGCAGAAACAACATGATAGAGCAGTCCCTTAGTGGTGCACAGAGTATGTTGTTTCTTCTGGATGATTTCTGCTTTTTTTTTTACGGCATGACTAGTGGCCAATATATTGGCGACAGGTTATTATATCCACCACTACTGTAGTTGGCACAAACTGCAATACCACAAATCGCCGGTGCCTATCCGAGGGTGCAGGATATTCAGGCTGCCGTCCGGGAGCTAGAGGCGACCACTGAGGGAAATATAGCTACCCGACCCACTGACATGACGATTCAGGTTCTCCTCGGTAGTTTGAGGATTGCCCGATAAGTGTGGAGCGGAAAACCCCAACTTACTTGAAACGAGTCTAACTCACACCCAGAGATAGACCACCAATCCTCTGCTCTGATTGAGCGGGTTTAATGTTTATTGACCCAATCACTCAGACTTCAGGCTGGTGTCAATCGTCCGACGCCAATCGTCATGGACCCTTATCAGAAGGCTGCAGCCTGAAGAAAACTGTGGAGTCTGCTGTGTTTGGAAATCTCTGCACCATCAACGTTTTGGGCCTGTTCGAAGTTGTCATAGATTTTCGTACAAGAATTGGCGAGCTACGCTTGAAGCCATCCAGCATGCGGATCCGACTCACGTCGCCCAGGACTCGCTCCCGAGGGGTGTATAGTTGGGTTAGAGTCAGTGCCCGCGGCGAAGGCCGCGACAAGAATCGTGAGCGGTAGCCCAAGATAGGCCTTGGTCGCCGATGCTGCTCCATGGCAGGGTTGTCATATTCGGGTGCCCACAGGATGCCTTGTACGTACGCCGCTTTGGTTATAATATAAGGCATCGGAGGCTGAAAACCGCCATCAGTCACCTTACTCCCAACAGAAGTGAGCTAGCTAACCAGTGGGTGGTGCTTGTCCTGAAGGGAATATGAGTTCGCCGCGTGTCCGCCAGTCTCAATGTCTCACGCCGCGGCTTCACTCTTGACAATTTTCAACTGTTTTCAGGGCTGCACAGCAGCAAACAGGTGCACAAGTAATAACAGACGAGTACGTGCGAGGAATGCTTTGTTCTCGTATCCATGTATAATTGCTATTTCAAAAGTGTTTTTTTAGCAATTGTCTTACTTTTAGTAGGGTGTGCAGTGGTACTACGAGATGCAAACACGTGGATACAAAATTATTTCGTGCACGTGCTCGCACTCCCATGGCAGTCTCATGTACTAGTGTGTAGAAGGTACGAGAGTACCATATCCCTCCCTGTAGTCTCCCTACCGTGCCTCGTATGGTTCTGAGTGTGTGGCGGTGTGGTCGTGGCTGCAGTTGCCCCAGTATAGTTACACACCGGCACACACGGGCACAGTAGTGTGTGCTTATCACATACCTGGTACCTGGCAGTATTCAGGCTGTAGCGATCGATCTTTGTTTTCCCGAAGGATTATTAAGCCAATTATCAGTTTTTAAAACTGAGTCTTTGTTTTGGTTATTGCAAACGTCTGTCTGTCTGCCTGTCCGCAGTCACAAAGAAACTCCAATCCTCGCAAAATCTGGTCCCAAACCGCTCTCGACGTTGTCGTGTATACCGCGCGAATCGATAGCGGACACAGATGCAAGCAGTCTGGGTCAACTTTCGGATTCAACGGAGCCCTGCGCCTTGAGCTATGCGGCCCAGCCTTACGGGGGGGCAATCGCTTGTAGAAAATCGCATGTGCCAGAGTGGGTACGAGCAGCGAAATATTTCGCAAACTGGCTACAGCGCATCGATCGTCACAAAAGCGGGATCACCTTATAGAAGCATGGCGCGCTCAGCGCGGTTGGCTGACGGCGTTTATGTGGTCGTTGTCCGCCGCTCGCAAACGGTCGTGCAAGGTCGCTTCTGACTGCAAGGTCTTGACCCCATGGGGTTTGCAATTTATTATGTGGCGTTTTTCGGCAGGGTCGCTTCCTTCCCTACAGTAAATCGGAGTAATTTGTCAAACAAGCAACAGCAGCAGCAAACCACCTACATACCACGTCGGAAACCGTGATTTTCCCGTATAGGATAGGGACCAGAATTTTCCTGTCACGCAACCTTATAATTCGCTTTTTATTTTGCTATCCTGTGTGATAAAGACATTGTTTATCTATTCGTTTATCCTTAATTTGTAACCGTCGTGCGTACAAGCCGTTGTCAGAGTTCAGCTTTGAGAAGAACACACTCTGTGTTTTTTGTATACAACAGGAGCCATTACTCCCTCTGTTTACACTCCTTCCCGTTGAGCAAGATGATAGCCCCACTTGTACCACTCTTGCCCGTTTCCTTTCTTTTGCTTTAGTCGCTACGACCATAACTAGTGTCCGTGCCTAACCTCCGTACGCATTTTGGGAAAATGTACGAATTATCAAAAGCGTGGCACAGTATATTTTCGTATCATTTCCATGTGTAATATGTGCGTTCACTGTATCTTCCCACACGTGATTTTCGCCGCAGCTGTAGTATATTTAAACAGAAAAACAACCGATTGCGACATCATTACATTTATTTAAAGATTCCCATTGCGACATGATGACATTTGATGGAAATTTCGCCAGGGATCTCTTGCCGATCTGTCGTTTTTTGGAGTAAGCGTCGTGCGTGGTTCTCGGCACAACCGACTTTTTTGTATTGGAAAACCGACATACAACCGCCGACAGGCAGGTGCATGCCGCAGCCGCAGTATCAAGAAACCCCACAGTAGGAAATACGTCTGAAATGCTGTTGTTGCGGAACTGCTTGTTGGGGATCACCACCCCTTTTTATATTTTGCGGTACAGAGATTTCTTGTCAATCTGTCGTTCACTTTGTAGTAGCCGTCGTGCGTGGTTGTTGGCCCAACCGACATGATTTTCATTGGACGACCGACATACGACCGACGGTCTTAGTTTAATACAAGATACTATTTAGAATAGTACCTCCAACGCTACCAGTGTCCCGTGCCTTCGCAATTTTTGTGCGTTCGTGTTTGTGTTCTCACATCAAACTGTATCTCTCCACCCATAATTTTCCTCAACTGAAACGTTCCACCCATTACTTTTTTCAACAGCCGGGGTCCTCATTTTACCTCTGTTTACACTCCTATAGAGCAGACTATTAGTCTCAACTTAACTACAGTTTGCCGTGTTTTTTCTGTTGATTTTGTCGATAACAAGGTTTCTGCAAAACCTACTATCCCAATGAAATTGGTCCCAAATCTATAGTTTTCGTTGCAGGTCCTCGTGCCGCTGTGGAAGTTGGAGTAGTTGTACAAGGTTTCTGCGCTGTGACGCGCGTTGCTCAAGTAATGTGTTTACACTGCGAAACCGGTTTTCTCGAATAATTCGATCCCACTTCTGTTGTACTGGTACGTGGCTCGTGCCACTGTGATACGCTGCGGCTGGTGGCGCTACATTTGAAACCGAAGTGTTGTTTCTGCGTCCCCGCGGCCGTCCCTCGTTTGTTTCATACCCGGGGTCTCCGCCGGTTGGCAGCACCCTTCGCCTGTTCCGGTCCAGCTGGCGGGACATCTGTCGTTTGCACTACTGTATATGACGAGACTGAGAACGACAACAACACAGATATGCCGACGCGTTAGCTTCATGCAGTTGGGAGCTTGACTACTGCCGCCGTGTATCTGTCATGTTCGTCATTCCTACTCTTCTAGTAACAGTAGGCTGTGAAAGAGTCTGGTGCATCACTGCCAACGACACGAAGCAGAAATGTTCGTAGCATGTCGAATGCCTTTTACGAACCACGACGAATGTCCCATGTCCCCACCCAGTACAACGACGAGAAGGGCCGATAGCCAGCACACAGGCGCTCAGTCTGAGCCAAATCCGGTCTGCTGGGGTGCCGTCTGTGCCGGTGCCGACTGGTCTATCTCGTCACTCTCACCGACTCCAACTGCGACTCCGCATAAAAAAAGGCAAGCAAACTGAGAATGGCGCTCGAATGCATTTCATCGAGGGCAATTCTCAGTTTGTAAAACTGAGTCTTTTTTTTTCAATTGGCAAATCTCTCTCTGTCTGACTGTCTGTCACAAAGAAGCTCCAATCCTCGCACAATCTGGTCCCAAACCGCTCCCGACGTTGACGTTTATACCGCGCGAATCGATAGCGGACACACATAAGCAGTCGGGGCCTACTTGCGGATTCAACGGAGCCCTGCGCCTTGAGCTACGCGACCCAGCCTCACCGGGGGGGCAATCGCTTGCAGACAATCACTTGTGCCAGAGTCGATACGAGCAGCGAAATCTTTCGCAAACTTGCTTCAGCGCATCGATCGTAACAAAATTGAGATGGCCTTATGGAAGCATGACTCGGTCAGCGCGGTTGGCTGACGGTGTTTATGAGGTTGTTGCCCTCCGCTCGCAAACGACCGTGCAAGGTCGCTTCTGGCTGCAAGGTATTGACCCCATGGGATTTGCAATATATTTTGTGGCGTTTTTCGGCAGGGTCGCTTCCTTCTCTACATTAAATCGAAGTAATTATCAAACAGGCAACAACAGCAACAACAGCAGCAAACCACCAACATACCACATCACATAGCGTTGATTTTCCCGTATAGGATAGGGACCAGAGATCCCTAGTCACGGTGGCGCTGCTTGTTGGGGACCTTATAATTCGCTTTTATTCTGCGACCGTTTTTGTGGTACAGACGTTTGCGTATTATTCCGTCGATTATTTTATAACTGCTTGTTGGGGCCCTTATAATTCGCTTATTTTTTCTATTCATTTTGTGGTACAGGCATCTTCTCTCTATTCGTCTGTCGCTTACTTTGTAACCGTCGTGCATAAAAACGCCGTCGTCATAGTCTAGCAGTTCTCAGCTTGTAGAACTGAGTCTCTGTTTTGGTAAATGCAAATCTGTCTGTCTGTCTTCCTGTCTGTTTGTCTGTCTGTCTGTCTGTCTATCTATCTGTCTGTCTGTCTATCTGTCTATCTGTCTGTCTGTCTGTCGGCAAGGCTTTTATTTTCGAATACTTTCCAATGGCCGATGTATAAGCTCGTTACAGATGATATTCGTACGACGTATTCGACCCTTACGGACCTTGCTAGTAGATACTGAAACATACCATACCACCAGGCAAATTTAGCAATGAAATACGGACACGACACCGTACCATGGTACCATACCGCAAACGTACCATACCATATACTGTGTTTTTCCCGTACCATACCGTCAACACATACCTTACCATACCGCAAACGTACCATACCATATACTGTGTTTTTCCTGTACCATACCGTCAACACATACCATAGCACATGGTGTTTTTCCCATATACCATACTACCAACATACCCCATATCCCATACCACCGTGCGGGTTTGGGCCTGGAGTTCAAGAGAAGCGCACTCCGTGCGCACCTCTCGGTGGATACGTACTCGTATAGACTACAGCAGCAGCGGCACAGCAGCAACACCAGCAGCAGCAACAGTCACATTGTGAAGTACAAAATACCAAGACGAGTTGACTCGGCACGTCTCTCCGCCGCCTGACCAAAGAAAGGCAATCAGAGTTGGCTCGGACGCTTGCGTCCTACGGGCAGTATTGGCTGCTGGTGTGCACAAGATTAAACAAATTCTCGACGAGTACTACTGTATCCGTCTCTAATGGCATAAAATGGCCTTTTTTTCAGGTTTTGGGAGGATACCGGAGGACGCCGCCGGCAAGCTCTTGCCCCCTACAACATGGATCCACATGATTTCTTCGAGCCCGTCATCTATACAAGTTGATCTTTCCTGCCACCAAGCGGGTTGGCCGTGGGCTGAGTCTAAGTCGATATCGAGCGTCTATCGTCGCGCGAGCTGAAAGGAAACTTTTGTACTTCGCGTTTCCATTCGCATACAAGCAGGTCTTTTACAGTACAACAGCAGTTTACTACTTTTTGCGGCACAGCACCCGCACTACGTATGAAAAAAAAATGCACCCGTCTCGAATGGCAAAAAGGGTTTTCATTTCAGGTTTGGGAGGATACCGTAGGACGCCGCCGACAAGCTCTTGCCCCCTCCAACATGGACCCACCTGATTTCTTCGAGCCTGTCATCTATACCACTTGATCTTGCCCGCCACCAAGCGGGTTGGCCGTGGGCTAGTCTATGTCGAGATCGAGCGTCTATCGTCGCACGAGCTGAAAGGAAACTTTGGTACGTCGCGTTTCCATTCGCATACTATAGCAGGTCTTTTACAGTACAACAGCAGTGGATTACTTTTTGCGGCACAGCACCCGCACTACGTATGGGAAAAAATGCATACCGTCTCGAATGGCAAACAATGGCCTTTTTTCAGGTTTGGGAGGATACCGTAGGACGCCGCCGGCAAGCTCTTGCCCCCTACAACCTGGATCCACCTGATTTCTTCGAGCCCGACATCTACCTGGTATACTAATTGATCTTGCCCGCCACCAAGCTGGTTGGCCGTGGGTTGAGTCTATGTCGAGATCGAGCGTCTATCGTCGCACGAGCTGAAAGGAAACTTTTGTACTTCGCGTTTCCATTCGCATGCTATAGCAGGTCTTTTCAGTACAACTGCATGCAGCAGTGGATTACTTTTTGCGGTACAGCACCCGCACTATTAATACTCGTATGAAAAAAGAATGCCCAGAAAAGCTTTACGAGTACGACTACCAAACAATATCATGACGAGTATACTGCTTGTTGTATGTGGTTCGTCGGAAAAGTGCGCATGTCGTATGATAAAAAACAATTGGCTGCTGGTGTATGAACTATAACTATCCAACAAGATACCTTTGTCTGGGGCGTCGCCCGGCTTCAAAATCATTTACACTACTCGTACTACACCCTGTACTACTGGGGGGGAAGAGAAGCGGTAAGCTTGTATTTTTTACTTGGATTTTGAAATATGTCGTACCTCGTACTATTAATATGTATTTATTAATTTTCCGATTTGGAAATGCAATCATGTAGCTGCTGTCTTTGTTGACACTTGTGTTGGGTGCGGGAAGATGGTGGCAAGAAAACTGCTGTATGTCGATGAAAAAAGAGTTGTGAGGAGTGTGGGGGGTGGGGGTGCTGGTGATCTCGGTCGATTAGCCTCTCCGTGCCTGGCACACGGGACCGATTGTCCATTTAGACCCCGGTACAGATTTGCACGCTTTGACAACAAACCACAGAACGATACGCGTACCACATACTTCTCTTGCGGGTTGTGTCCTCCGTCCGTGTGATTTGGGCACGCTCATTGGGCGAAACCAACGGTAAAGCCGACACGTTCTACCATTTTACGAGCTGTAGCCCTTTTCAGCAGGTGTATTCGCCCGCGAACAGTGGTTTGACCCCGATAAAGTCGACACACGATTTGTTTATTTTCGAGCGTGTTTTTGCATGCTGTTTGTGTTTTTGTGTTTTTGACTGATTGACCCGCATGAGACCCTGGTTTCAAGCAAATATAATAATTTTTTCGAGGATCTTGCTTTAATGATTTATTTTTCGATTCATAGTTGCAATCTGACCAAAACAATTAATTTTGTACTGCGTTTTTTCATATATCAAGAGCAGAAGAGGCCAAGAACATGTACGATAATCATAGTGAGACTCACCAACAAACACGTACGTACGTACGCATGTGCTGGTACGTCAAGATCTGCTGCAACATTTACCGGGAGTATTTGAAACATTTTTCAGTGTCTAGGTTGCCTGTCACGTTTAAAGTGTTGAGCCTTGTGGGCTTTTCTTAGAGGCGAGGGGAGACATTATGCGAGATTCATATATCGACAGACGTGCTTTCCCGTATACATCACCGCCGTATAGACCAGGCAAACCACAACCTATTGATGGCTGTTGGCGGGTGGGGCGTCGTGCTCCCGCCGTGCTATCGTACTGCTGTACTGGCATACCACTCTGTCCCGTAATATAGTAACCGTATTTCACAATGAGGCGCGCCAGCGCGAAGCGCGAGCCTTTTGTTCTTGGCTTTCCAAGGGAGCAGGTGTTCAGTCTGAGAGCCAAACCCCGCCTGCTGGGGTGCCGTCTGTGCCGATGTCGACTGGTCTCTCTCCACACTCGCACCAACTCCAACTGCGACTTCACAAAAAAAAGACAAGCAAACTGAGAACAGCGCTCGAATGCATTTCATCGAGGGCAGTGACAATGAGAAACACACCCTGTGTTTTTGTATACGACTGGGGTCCCTACCTCTGCTTACACTCCTTCCTGTTTCCCGTGTTCATTCCTGCTGCTTTAGTCGATACCACCGCAACCAGTGTCCGCGCCTATATCCTCCGGACGCGTTTTGAGGCAACATACGGATTATCGAAAGCGTGGCACAGAGTATGTTTCGTATCATTTTTATGTTTGATGTGTGTTTTCACTGTGTCTTTCTACACGTAATTTTCGACGCAGCTGCAATATAAATAAACACCGATTGCGACATTATTACACTCGTTTGAAGATTGCCATCGCGACATGGCGTTTATTTGATGAAAATTCCGCCAAAGATCTCGAGTCAATTTGTCGTTTTCTTCGTAGTAAGCATCGTGCGTGTTTCTTGGCACAACCAACTTTTTTTTATTCGACAACCGCCATACTACAACCGACGGCAGGCACTTGCATGCCGCAGCCACAGCCGCAGTATCAAGGAATCCCGCTTTAGGAAATACGCCGGAAGTGCTGTTGTTGCGGAACTGCTTGTTGGGGATTACCACCCCTTTCGGCTGGACTTTTGTTTTCGTAGTACAGAGATCTCTTGTCATTTTTTCGTTTACTCTGTCGTGGTAGCCGTTGTGCGTGTTTATTGGCACAACCGACATATATTCATTGGACAACCGACATACAACCGACGGCAGGCAGAAATCGATCTCAAAGCTTTAGTACTCGTGCAGGTGCTCATGCCGCTGTGGAAGCTGGAGTAGTTGTGCAAGGTTCCTACGCTGTGACGCGCATCGCTCAAGTAATGTGTGCGAAACCGATTATTTAATGATATCGATCCCAATGCTGTTGGCTTGGTGCGTGGCTCGTGCCGCTGTGGTGCGCCGCGGATGGTGGCACTACATTTCAAACCGAAGTGTTGTTCCTGTGTCCCCGCGGTCGTCCCGAGTTTGTTGTGTACCTCGGGTCTCTGCCTGCTGGCAGCACCGGTCGCCTGTTCCGGTCCAGCTGGCGGAACATCTGTCGTTAGCACTACTTCTGTATATGACGAGGCTGAGAACGACGACGACACATCCATGACAGTACAACAACCGCCAACGCAGTAGCTTCATGCAGTTGGGAGCTTGACTACTGCCGCCGTATATCGGTCACGTTCGTCATCCCCACTCTTCCAGTAGCAGTAGGCTGTGAAAGAAGCTTGTGCATGTCGAATGCCCTTTACGAACCACGACGAATATCCCATATCCTCGCCCAGCACGACGACGAGTAATACCGACAGCCAGCACGCAGACGTTCAGTCTGAGCCAAATCCCGCCTGCTGGGGTGCCGTCTGTGCCGGTGCCAACTGGTATCTCTCGTCACTCTCACCAATTCCAACTGTGACTTCACAAACGAAAAGACAGCAAACTGAGAACAGCGCTCGAATGCATTTCATCGAAGGCAACAACAATTAATGCATTGCTTTGTACCAAATTGACTTTCTGGAGTAGTTTACTTTTCTCGTCCGGCCGCGGGTCTTCTCTCGCACTCTAGGCTGCGTGGCAGGGAACTTACTTGTACACCACGACGCAAATGCGAGCCCCGGCCGAGGTCCGTGGCGCGTGCTCTGGGCTTTCGGAGTCGCGAAATCTGGCAAATAACTACGGGGAGTCATTCCGACCTGCTATAGCCAAGCAGGACTGAGGAGACCCTACAGTTCTGCAGATTTTTGTCTCCAGCAGCAACCGCTGGATGTTGCTGTATCATATCTAATCACACCGTCCGTCGAGCTTTCTACAGAGGCAGCCATGGCACGGTAACCGTCGGGCATCTAGCTCTCGCTTTTGTGTCGGCCACGGACAACGCATCTTTTGTGTGTATGCGCGTGCGGGCCGTGATGCCTGTCGACCTAGGAAGTAGGAACGAACACATGGATAATGTCGAGAAAGGTACAATCAATTGGGTGCTGCGCAGGGGCAGGGCGACGGTTTGTACGAACTCGCACTTTCTCGGTATTTCAAAAGCGACGCGCCCTCACGGTGCCCACTACAACAGAAGCAGCGGCAGCAGCAGCAGCACAACAGCAGTGTTCGTATAGTATGTGTGTGCAGTGTTCATCAGGAGGCAACATTATAATTTCAAAGTACGACACACGTCGCCAAACCTCGTCCTTTCACACACCAGTATACAACAGTACTCGGAGATAAATGGGGATGACTGACGAGGATGCTGCTCCCTCCACCTTCAACTTGCGACACCCCCGGGGTTTCTAGTCAACGACATCCCGCTGCCTGCTGCGGGGCCCGCAGGGGGGCGGTGTGCACAGTACGACGCAAGCGTTGGCCCCGGCTGCTTTTACCTGGCCAATAGCAGTAGATGCGCTCAACCGTATATAATACGCAGCGTGTACATTTACAAAATCATTAGTAGTCGTAGTGGTATAGTTTGTGGCGTGCACGCTGCTCCTACCTTTACTACAGTACATCTATCTGCGTAGTAGTGGGGGTGGACATTAAGAGTAACAGCACAGTAGCCATGCCCCCAACTCATGGTACCGCTTGCATGCTACGTCGCCGTTGTGTGGAAGTTTCAATATTCTAGGAGCAGTAGTAGGTATAGTAGTTTAGTATTTTTCATGCTTCTACCTGTACTGCACTCACGTTTTACTGGTGGTGGTGTATAGGAACAGTAGAGTAGGCCATGCCCCAACCCATGGTACCGCGTGGTTATTTCACCCCTCTGTGCATGAAGTTGTCTGTATATTGTATGAGCGTTTGGTCAGCAGTCTTACTCAATAATAGTAGTTCTGTAGTATAGTTCAAGTAGTCATAGTAGTGTACCAGGCGGTGTTTTGCAGAGTGCAGGCTACCGATAATACATCTATCTGGGTAGTAGTGGTAGTGGTGTGTACTGACGGTATGTGATAGTCAACCCAAGGTAGCGCGTGCATGGTGAAGTATTCACCACAGAAAGAGAAGTACTCAGTTCCTGCCGACTTCTATTAATATTACTTTGTGCTTGGAGCAATACCCTAGCCTGTGGCTCCCGTTTCCGCCCAGAACAACTATACGGGCGTTTTCTGTGACTCTCTTTTTGCCTTGCGACGCCACGGAGTTTCACGTTACCCACATCCCGAAGAGGACCCTTATATTACTCTGTACCGAATGGCCGTTTTTCCCGGAATATTTAACTTTTCTCGCTCGGCCGCCGGTCTTTTATCGTGCTTCCTGCTGCGGGGCCCGCAGGGGGGCGGCGTGGACCGTACGGTGCAAGCGTTGGCTCCGGCCGGGTTCCGTGGCCCATACTCTAGATGGTCAAAGTCGCGCGACCCAGCAAGCAACTCAGGGGATGGGGTCCCACTTCCGAATAGCCATCCAGGGGCTTGGGGACCTACCCGGATCTTCGTAATTTCAGCTGCAAAGCTTTTGTTCTTCTCGCTCCATGCTGCAACTGCAACAGCGCACAGCGCTACTTGAGCTCGGGCTGCTCGACCTCGTGCTCGAGCAGTACGCCGCAGTAGAGCAACAACAACGACAGTCGTACGCGTGCTGCTCGAGTCAAGCGTTGCTCGAGTGCCGCCAGGTGCTGCTGCTGCTTCTGCTGCTGAGTGCTCGTGTGCCCGTGACTGCTTGGCGACGTCGTGCTCGCGGTGGTCTTGTGCTCGTGGCGCCGGAGCAATCGAGCGATCGTGGTCCCGTGTCCTTTTTTTTTGCGGTGCAATAGGCTTGGAAACCTACTCGTGCTCGTGCGCTCGAGTGCTGCTCGAGCAGTACGAAGAAGCACAAGAACAGCAACAACAGGCGTGCGGTTGCTGCTCGAATCGAGTGTTGCTCGAGTGCTGCTGAGGGTTGCTGCTGCTCGTGCTGAGTGCTCGCGTGCTCGTGACTGCTTGACCACAAGACGTGAGAACACGCTGTATCCACCACGTTCATACCTGTCATTAATAGTTTTTCGTTAGTATATCGGTGCGATTAATTTTTTATCGGGTCTTTGTACACGTATTTCGTTGCGTGTAATACTGTCGCCGAGTGTTAGCTGCCCTTTGTACAATGTGCCCGTGCCACGCCGTTTGCTTATTATTCTGCTCCTCCTGTTGTTGTTGCCGCTACTGCTACTACACACAATCACGGTATAGCTGGTACTACTGTTGGTGGCACAGGTTGCTTTCCTTGCTGCTACCCTTTTATTTTTGCCCGTGCCACGCGGTTGCTTATCTTGCTGCTCCTGTTGATGCTGCCGCTGCTGCTGCTGCACACTGCTGCGCATAATCACGGTATGGCTGATACTACTACTGGTGCTCTTGGCGCCTCTTCTTGCTGCTACTCAATTTTGTTTTGCCCGTGTCACACGGTGGCTTATCTTGGTGCTCCTGCCGATGACGCTGCTACTTCACACTATCACGGTATATAGCTACTGCTGTTGCTGCTATTAATAGCGCAGATTGCTTTCCTTGCTGCTACCCTTATTTTTAGTTTTTTTTTTGTTCTCGTCCGACTGATGACTTTATCACACCCTGGCTACTTCGTGTACCAGTATACTTTGTACCGGGTGTTAATGGGAGTAGGTTTGCAATTGTAATGGGGCCTCGTTAATTGCGTTGCGCGTGTATAGGATTGCACATCAACTCATTTTCGAGCTTGATTTGCTTTGATTGATTTTTTTTATCTTCAGGACGAAACATGTGCAGTGCATGCAGATCATACAGATCCCACCCGGTGAAAATGTAGAGATGATACAGACCAAGATCCCATTCAGGTACACACCTGCCAAATATTACAGATCCCGCAGATCATACAGATCCTGCAGTCATGCAACCCCACCGATAATCATGGATCATGCAAACCCACGGATAAGCATGGATCATGCAATCCCACCGATAAACGTGTGCAGATCATGCAGATCGTACAGACCCCATCCCGGTCAAGATAAACATATGATATAGATCACATAGATTCCACTCAGTCAGGTAGATCATACAGATCCTGCAGATCACACATATGCACAGACCACACAAATCAAGTTCCCAGTCAAGTACACACATGTGGAATATCTACCTCATACGGACCCGATCCTGGCTAAACGTGATGTAAACAATTGTGAAGTATCCAGATTTACAAATCCTGCAGATGATACAAAAATCCTACAAGTTCCCACTCAGGTACACACGTGTGAAATATCTACCTCATCATACAGATTTTACCCGGTAAAGTTGTACAGATCACACACATCAACATACCCTTCAGGTACACACCTGCCAAATGTTAGAGGTTCTGCAGATCATACAATTCCTGCACGTCATGCAAACCCACCGATCAACATGTGCACATCATGCAGATCATACAGACCCCATCCCGTTCAAGATGAACAGATCGTACGGATCACACATATTCCACTCTGTCAGGTAGATCGCACAGATCCTGCAGATCACACGTGTGTACAGAGCATACAGATCCTGCAGATCACACATAGGTACAGATCGCGCAGATCAGGTGCCCACTCAGGTACAAACGTGTGAAATATCTACCTAATACAGACCCCATCCCGGCCGAACATGATGTATACAAGTGTGAAGTATTCAGACTTTACAGATCCTTCAGATTATAGAGACATCCTGCAAATTTCCTCTCAGGTACACACGTGTGAAATATCTACCTCATGCAGAACTAGTTGGAGTGTGTAGATAACAGATTATTCGGATCATTCATGCAGATCCTCCACATCATTCACACATGGTGTTCAGATCGTCCCGCCCGGCACGCAAGTACAATCATACAGACAAAGCAGATCTCACCGCCAAAAGAAGGGTGATGCATCTACATTATACAGATCATACAGATCCTTCAGATCATGCGGACCCAACCACGCAAAGCTATTCATCAGTTAATCACGGTACCCAACCCACGCAAAGCTATGCATCAGTTAATCACGGTACACGTATGTTCGATTAACATATGTAGTTCATGCAGATCGTGCAGACCTCACCCGGTAGAGGTGTTCAGATCATCAAGGATCACATATATCGATACAGATCCCACCCAGGCGATAAATACTTGGATGACGCAAACCCCGTCAATTTCCTTCTGACTGCTACGCATTCCTTTGAGCAATACAGTAGTCCATGTCTCCTATACGCCAAGACATGCGAGAGCGTCGAAGACTAGACATCTACCCTTCGCTTTTAGCGATAAATCAGTAGACCATGACTTAGTTTACTCCAAGATCATTGTCACTCAAAACAGGGGTGCAAGGGTTTTCAACTTGCGACACCCGCCGGGTTTCATGCCACCTACATCTCGAAGGGGAACCTTGTATGTATGTATAATATGCGCTCTTTGTTTTTTTCGCATATTTCTCTCCGGCGGCCGAGGGTTCTTTCTCGCACTGTGGGCTGCGGGGCTAGCAAGGGGGCCGTGGGTATATGACGACGCATGTCTGGATCCCGGCCGAGCTCCGTAGCGGTGCTCGGGGCATTTAGCGTCGCTGAGCTGGCTCTAAAATATTGGGGATTGCCCTCCGCGTCGCGGAGCCCAGTAGGTACCATGGAAAACCCCACATTGTTTTTTGTTTTGTTTTCATAAGTAAATAGCCCGTTACCCTCGCGCACTTTTTTCGCCCCCTCTGCTGCATATACGTTTTTAACCTCAGCAGGAGAAGTAGCAGTAGCAGCAGCAGACACACAGCTGCATCAACAGTACACATCTGTCGGCCGTCGCATCCGTTGCACTCAGCCCTTCGAAGGAGGGTGTACACCTAACACCGAGCACGTTTGTGGCCACAAAACTGACTCATTCGGTCCGTCTACGTGGGAGAATTCGGTATCAGGTATTGGCATCTTAAATAGCTACTACTGTAGTTGTCCAGCAGCAGTAGCATCAGTAGCAGCATCAACATGTAGCAGCAACAGCAGTACACATTTGTCGGCCGTCGTATATTTTGCACCAAGCCCTTTATATTTGTCACCAAGCCCTTTGGCGGGTGGTATACACTTAACACTGAGCACGTTCGTGCCCTCAAAAATGCCTCCCTCGGTCTGCTTTCCTGGGAGAATTTGGCACAGTGTCTAATGGTGTCATACCTACAGTAGCTAGTTGTCCAGTCGCACGCCCTCAGCAGCAGATAATCGCAACGGGCAAGAGCCATGGAGCCAGGTCTATACCGCCTTCTGTCTCACCGTACTGCCCCGATGTGGCACGGGGCACAGCCAACACTGCTCGACTGCCTGGCTGGTATTATATTTTTGCCAAAATTTCATGGCACGTATTACATCTGACACGCTGTGTGCACTTTCAACAACGAAGCATTTTCTCCACTGAATTTTCTCTGCATTGAAAATCTTGACAGTTTTGAAATTGCTCGCTTTTACCTGTCCGGTTTTGGGTATTGATCAACCCTAGAAGCAGCAGCAGATACACCAGCAACAGTAAACGTCTCTCGAGCGTCATATATGTTCCACCTAGACCTTTGACGTACACGACACACTTCACACCGAGCAGGTACGTGATCACAAAACTGGCTCCCTTGGTCCGCGCACATTTGGGGAAAATTGGTACGAGGTATCTGCTGTAACTATAGTTATCATACCTAGCAAGCTGTCCAGTCGCACGCTCTATGGTACGCCTCGGATGACCAAGCTCAGCTCGAGGCCAGCATATAGCTGTACCACTCGAGCGAGTCAGCCACCCTAGTCGACGCGAAGTAAGAGATGTACCTGGTACCAGGTATACGTTTATTTGAAGACCAAACAGAGACAAGAGAGACACACACTAGCTGTGGGCAAAGTTTCCCAGCAACAAGGACGCAACATCCGTTATACCCCAATATCCATATATCTACAGGAAACCCGGGGATATCCCCTGGATGTCCCCTGACAACCACATTCGTTATACCATAATCCATTCTACTTATGAGCCCCGGGGATGTGTCCAGGATGTCCCCTGATGACCACATCCCCCCCCCCAGAGCGAACCCACAGGCCCAACGGGACTTGGGGAACACGATATAATTGAAATCAGGGACAGCCTGGGACCATTGATAATGTGTTCACAAACAATCTCGAAGAAGAAAAAATACAAACAAACAAACAAACAAACATCTGTCGAAAAACACAACCAACGTTTATGCGTTACAATGTGTTATCATGGATGCTATATCCACATCCTTGATAACATTGTCTTCAACCTGGCACCTGGTTTGATCGAGCTTCCGAAGGAAACTTACGGCAAATTAATTGCGAAATAATGCAATTTCACACAACGCTCTCGTTCACATACACATATATGCCCACTCACGCATACATATACGCTCACATATACACACACATACAGTCACATAATTCAGCCAAGAATCAACAATGTAGGAAAGTCTCACTTTTTCAATCGAGAGCTACCTTTTGGTAATTTGTCTATACCCACTTGCACCCACGTGTTTTGTTTGGGCGAGTCTTTCTGTTGCTACAATGTCAAAACCCTGTTGTCAATAGTTGATGTTGTAACGATATATCAGGTATATTGTACCATTATTACATTCCAGGTACGAGAGATTATTACTACCATGGTGTAGCGTCCAACTAGCTTAGGCATTAACATGGTTAGTAACATGGTTGACCCTTTTTTTAGCTACAACTTGAACGTGTCTGAACACATGACGTGTGTTCGATACTAATGGGCATGAAGAAACAGAGAAAAAAAACGAGAAACGAAAATGAAAAAAAAAACGAAAACAAAAACTGAAAGTTCACTGACAAAAAAAAACATAAAAACAAGAAAACAAGAGCAAAAAGTAAGTAAATAATAACTCAAGAATAACACGTCATTGTGACTAAAGCGATCCACCAGACCCTGTTTCAACCTTGATCTTATGACGTGCAAAAAGTGCCCTCCTTGTCGTCAAAGGTAGCTTGAGACCTTTCAGAGCTCGAGTGAAGTGTAGATATTGGTTCCCATGAACGTTCTGCTTCCAAAAATCCTTTCCAGTTGACAAATGCTGCATAGTTACCGTTCGTCGATCTTCTTAATTTCAGTATTCCTTCCATTTCGAGCTCGCCCTGAATAATAAGATATTGGAAAGTTTCTTTGACATCTGCTGGTAACCCTAGAGAAGAGTCTAGGTAGAACTTCATACATGCCACATGCACTGTGATATATTTCCGTCCACAATGTTCTGAACCTGATATACATGTTGCCTGGAAGCGTTATTAATAGTCACTCTCCAAGGACCTGACCATGTAGACATAAGCTTCGGCGATTTCCCAGCTCACTTCACGCCTCTGTTGAATAGCTGTAACAATATGTTTATGCATAGCATCGGTGACAACTATCAGGTCAGTAACCATCAATTTGATATAGTTGTCAGAGATTTGAACAACATCAACAACGGCAGCATGGTCGCTCGTTAAGTATGCCAACATTGACGTGGGTTCCCTCCCAAAAAAAGCTTTGTACGGCGAACATCCTAATCGCTGTCAGTGCGATGAGTTTAACGCCCATGGTGCCATGGGTACAAACTTCTCCCACTCATTAACAGCACATCGATATTCAACAAGTAACGCTTTCAGTATACGTTGAACTTCTTTCATCATCGACTCTACCGTACCATTGGTCCATGGAGAATTAGCTACGGAAAACTGGGGATTAACTCCCAAACCATCAGCTAGCTCACGAAGAACCTTGTTCTTGAAGTGAGAGGCGGTGTCACTAATCAAGACAGATGGGACCCCAAGCGTTGTGCACCAGCGTTGCAGAGATTCTGCAGCATGGGTCGCGTTGGCCACAGCAGACGTTTCCAGCATGACGAAACCTGTGATATCTTCTTTCATGACAAGGATATATTTCGTAGCTTCGCATTCTACTGGTGGTATATTGTCTTTCACGACATCGCAAGCTTCACCGGAGCTTCCGATATAAAGGTAGTCAAAATGTAGGCATCCACCTATTTTCGTTCCATATGTTGTTTCGCCGAAATGTCGGGGAAATTTCTCCCCTATTTTCGAGTCAACGCAGTTGAGGCAGTCTTCGATAAATGTTGTCACATCAGCTTCCATTGTTGACCAGAAACAAACTGGTCTCAATCTCGCCAAAGTAGCTTGACGACCGGGATGACCGGCTTCTCCGCAATGGGCTGACATCAGTATGCGTAGTTTCAGTTCATTCGCTTTTTCTGAAACCCACAATATGTTTGCGTCTTCCATATTATACCCATTCGTATTCTGAATGACTGATTTTCCATTGTCCAATACGAATTTTGATGGCTTATCTCTAGTGTCTTCATTGCCTATAACGTGTTTCTGTTGAATATCGCGAATTTCTTCAACCGAAGGAAGGCAGTGATTGTAGTGATTGTTGTTGTCAGTAGGTGAAACCCCCAGGGCGGGGATTTCTGGAAGAGGGGCAAATATCGTCAACACGCTCCGAGCAGCGGGAACAGTAACCCACCTCGATAATAAATCACCCCACACGTTTGTTGAACCAGTAATATGGTGAATTGATATGGGTATTGTCCAAGGAATGTCGCCCAATTTAACAATCACTGGGTGGTGGCTTTTTTCAACTTTGTTGTCGCCGTTAATGGGTTGAAGATATAAATTAGATTTCTGCGATCCGTACAAATCACCGCTCCACTCCAAAGCCGCCGTTCAGCTCTCTTTTACACCTCAACAATGGCGGATGCTTCTTTGTCCAGTGTAGGCCAGCGGACTTGTGATCCTCGAAACGATCCGCTGAGGAACGCTAATGGCTCATGGTGCATCGTCGCGGAATCCCCATGGCGAACAGACAACTCTTCGTCAGGCACTTGCGTAATCATCCCACCCCAATGAAGATCTAATGCATCGGTAAAGACCATTATGGAACAATTTTCCCGTGACTGTGCCAATGTGACACACTCCTGCAATAGAAGTTTGCTTTTTTTCCATCCATTTTCACATGTATCCCCCCACCTTGCCTTCGGAATCGCCTTTGATGAAGCAGCTCGCTTGTTCCGGCGGGTTATACCTCTAAGTAAAGACTCCAGCAAATCTCGTAGAGGAGATACTACTTCAGCTATCATCGGCAAATGAAGATGAAGCCAGTTCGTTGCTGCCAGGAAATGTTGAAGTTCAAGGCCGGTCTCAGGACGCCGAAGATTTAGCAAGCCTTCAATGCGTGCAGGATCATGGCGGACACCATCTGCAGAGTATAACTTTCCACACCACTTTACCGCTGTAGTAAAGAACACGCCTTTTTCCGCTGAAGCATGCATTCGATGACTTTTTAGCCTTTCAAAGATGAGTACCAAATTGTTGGCTAGCTCTAATTTGGTTTTCCCCCACAGTACTATACCATCAACATAGACTGTACAGAGACTACCAACAAGATCACCTATCATCCAGTGCATAACTCCTTAAAAGTGAGAAGTGGCGTTCCGGCATCCTTGTGGCATACGTGTGGGCTTCCACAGTCCATCGGGAGTAACAAACGTGAAAACGTCTTGAATCGCAACGTCTAGCGGGATTTGCCAGAAGCCTTTAAATATATCCAAGGACACGAAGAAACGTTGGTTAGCCAAAAGAAGTCCTAGCGACTGAAGATTGGATACTGGAAATGGGTCGGGCACGGTGCTGGCGTTAATGACACTGTTGTCAATTACCAATCGATACTTGATTGACGATTTCTGTTGATAGTTGGGACCGTCTTCACCTTTTTCTAAGCCATTATAGTCAGTGACCTTTGGTATTACTTTAACCGAGGAAGGTTTGACCACAGCCATTGCTGGGCTAGCAAATGAGGCTCCTAAAGCAGTAGTTACCATCCCTGCTTCGGCCAATGTATGGACGAACGTCTTCAGAAATTTAGCTTTTTCTGGAGCAGCTCGTCGAGGACGTGCGTGTGGAGGTAGTGGTCCTGGATTTAGATGCACATGCATGGCTGGAACATCCGCAGGCGGGTCATCCTGTCGAACTCCAGCACGAAAGCAGTCAACATTGTCGACAAGAACTGCCTTCTTGACGATATCTAGCGCCCCGCCATCTAACCCTGCCGTTTCAGCCTTTTTTATCCCGACTTGAAGTTGAGCGATGCGATCTGTAAGCTCAACATCGTCCGGTGTCATAAGCTCCGGCGAATTATCCGTCAACAGAGCAGCAGGCTCATCATATTCAGGTTCAGTACCATGGGCTGCTTGAAGCGATTCGACGCTTTCAGTAGTGTTCGGCTCAACCTCTTTGAATTGAATCCACGACGCTGCAGGTGTGTTAGAGCTGGTACTCGAAGACAATATTGCCTAGACGTCCATACCTAAGCGCTCGATCATGGTAGAGTGACCAAGCAGCAGAAGATCGCTTGTACCAGGTACCATTTACAACCACGAACTCAATTCCTCCCAAACGAAGTGGTCCAGCAGCTCCACTGGTGATCATAACATCAATGGCCATGGTAATTCCTAGTACCGGGGCTATAGTTTGGTTGGCCATGCCCACGGAGAAATTTGCAGGTCGTACAATATCAATGCCAGGAAATTTGAGTTGAAGTTTGTTTAAAACTGCAATGCTGATCACGTTGTACTGGCTCCCTGTATCCAGTATGAAAGGAACGGCAACAGTAGGACCTGACACAGTTGCTGCTGTACTCAGCCGTAGTGTGTACTATCCCATGAACACCAGACTTACAAGAAGCTTCTTCTGATATCGCGCATACACGCGCAGTGCCCTCACATAATACTTCGAGTATAGATGTTCCCGAAGAGCAACTCGCCTCGGACTCACCCTCCTCTGATACGACAGGCAGTACAGAAGAAGGAACCACAGTGAGCTGATCTGGAACTTGTCGGACCGAATGAGTTGACCCCCGCGTAGGGGCTGTCCCTCGAGGTTGATATGTAGGTGGACGATTTGCGTGGGGAAAGCCTGATACCTCAGTCCCTCGAGGTTGGTATGGGCTACTGCTAGACCCAAAACCCTGTGAAGCTGTTGTTGCTGCTACCTCTCGTGGTTGATATGGTTGATCTGGACGAAATCCTGGAACACGTGTTCTACCACTATCAATATATGATGTTGGTACACCAGGAGGAGTAGCATTTATTGGGATTCGTGAGCTTCCTTGTTGTTCGGGAGTACGGCCCATATTCACGGCAGCAGCTAAAGGAGGAAGACTTGGGTATTTGCGCCAGCAATGGTGCTCCAGATGCCCATGCTTGTCACAGTACGAGCATTGTTTTGCACAGTATGCATCAGGGTTGCGGATGCCACCACGTGTCATCGAAGTTGTATCATGTCCTTTGGTTGCATCGTGACCACGGTCGAAGTACGCACCTGCTCTGGCTGTGGTTCCCAGAAAAAACAGTACGGTTCTGATAGTTTTCAACACGATCATCATCTCGTTGCCTGTGGTGTTAAGAAAAACCAACACGGCTTTGAGAATTTGCATGGCGATCGGAGTTGTCATCTCGCTGGATGTGGTGAGAAGGAAACCCAGCACGGCTCTGACTGAATTGAGAACCATTACTACGAGGAATCATACCCGTAGAGAAATTCGGTGAGAATTCCGATTTTCTACGAAAGTGTGACCAGTGTTTTCTTGTATCCTCATACGTCCAACAGGCGTGGACGAATGTACCAGTAACCGGTGTGTTTTCGGCCAGTTTTTTTCGTCTCTTTCCACCAAGAACAAGTCCATTGGTCGAGAGTATAACTCGTCGTTAACCATCAATTGAGAGATGCATGCATGCCTGAAGACTTCAGGTGATATCTTATCCAGAAATATCCGTGTGAAAAGCTGTGCTGGTGCAGATTTCCAGGAGCCTCGAATACCTCTAACCATGAAAAAATCGACTGTTCCAGCCTCTGCAGCACACTTGCACATAACATCAAATAGCGTCTCAATAAACCGATGCATGTCGGCAGCGTCTATCGCAGCGGTAACCGAGTCATCAGGGGACATCCTGGACCCATCCTCGGGGTTCATAAGTAGAATGGATTATGGTATAACGAATGTGGTTGTCAGGGGACATCCAGGGGATATTCCCGGGTTTCCTGTAGATGTATGGATATTGGGGTATAACAGATGTTGCGTCCTTGTTGCTGGGAAACTTTGCCCACAGCTAGTGTGTGTCTCTCTTGTCTCTGTTTGGTCTTCTAATTAACTTATACATCTCTTACTTCGCGTCGACTAGGGTGGCTGACTCGCTCGAGTGGTACAGCTATATGCTGGCCTCGAGCTGAGCTTGGTCATCCGAGGCGGCCATAATACTGCAGTATTCGAGGGTAGGCCAGTTGTCGCACGGGAAATTTCGAGCTTGAGGGTTGGGTGTGGATATCTTTCGGTCAGGTATCGATCGTGTGGGCATATTGACGCCTTGGGTATTTGGTCTTCGGATATATTCTTCGGGTCTTCTCGGGTTTTGGGTCTATCATCGGGTTGGGAATCTTCGACTTCGGTCAAGTGGTGTTCAAGGTTTTGGGTGGAATTCGGGTGGATCTCTACGCTTCAGGTGGAGCTAGCTTACCTGCTACAAATTGCAAAATATACGTATATCTACAATGAAGGTCGGTTGAGCCAATATCGCCTTCTTCGGGATCTTGGCTGCATTCATTCGGGTGCGAGGTGTCTGTGATCGGGACGAGTGGTAGACGGTCAGGGCGATCGACTGTTCGAGGGGAGCAGCAGCCAATTGGAGCAACAGCTTGGCATGAGCATATTTTTGGATACGAGTCGAGTACACCAATCACCAAATTTTGTCTACGAGTACGAGGTACCACAACAATTTTTGTCAACATAATATATCTTGAAAGCTACTGGTGGGTAAAAAAACATTGTCGACAGGATCTTTTCGGTGAGAGGTGAGAAGCGAGGCCAACTATAAGTACCTTAGCCTTTATACTCTGGAAGCATGGCAGAAACAGGCATCAACTCTGGTGCGCGTAGGGTGCGTATAGGCAGCGAGAGTGCTGGTAGCTCTGTTGCAGACATGGAGGATGCGCGCTTTTGTGTAGAACGTCCCAGCCAAGGAAATTCAAGTGTTCGCGTGGGGATTCACCGTGAAGCTCGTCGAGTACGGACGAGATCTGATAGCCGGTCGAGGGCTGATAGCCGACAGGGTACTGTTGGTAGTCTAAGCCCTGGTCCTCAAGCTAGATCATTGCGTGGTGAAATGGTGGGAGCTCCAATTAATAGCAGCTTACCAAGCCATGACGTTAACGAAGCGTTGGCCAGAGAGTCGACAAGACGTAGTGAGGTTGGTGATGACGTCGAAATCCCTTCCGCACGTAATTATTGCACTCAAAACGATTATGATCTCATTGCCTCTGCTGTGAGGAGTGGTATGTCTCCCGCAAAAAAGCTCCCTGAGCTGCTGGGTGCACGGGAACAGGATATCCGTGAGTTTCTGCTCTCAGCAGCAGGTAATCGCACGCACAGGGCAAGAACCACAGAGCCAGGCTTTATTCCGCCGCCCGTCTCCCAATACCCCCCCTGTCTCGGTGTACACCTGGCATAGTATTAATATTATGAGTAGGAGTGTTTGTACTAGTATAGTACCAGGTAGTATTTAAGAGTAGTATTACGGGGGACCATAGTTAATAGGACCTATGGTGTACATAAAAACCTATATATTTAACCATTTTTACTAACAAGATTTGGTCCTATTAACTATGGCCCCCCGTAATAGTACAGTAGTAGATGTTGTAGTGGTGTAATAGTAGTATTAATAGCAGTAGTAATAATAGGAGTAGTAGTAGTAGTAGTTGCAGTAGAAGTAGCAGTAGTAGTACACGCAGTATTGATAGTATAGTAGTAGAAGTAGTGCAGTGCCAGTAGTAGCCGCAGTAGTAGCTGTAGTAGTGGTAGTAGTATTGACAGTAGCTACTATTATACCTGGTAGTGCAGTGCTGCCGTCGCCACGAGTCTGCTGCTGGAACCATGAGTATATTATACCTGGTACTGCTTTTGACAGCCATTAACGTGAACGTAGAGAGAAACATTCCATGACCAGTGCAGATATTTTGTCATGATTCCCTCAATCGTATGTAGACCTGTTGCCGCCTATTAATGTTAATAGTGATGTTAGAGTTCTCCTGATGTTGCCACGAGTCAGCTGCTGTTGCCGTGAGTACTTAATTGACTGTCATTGGAATTTTTGCATGACAACTAGATGCAGATAACTTTTCATCGTGCCCCAACCGTACGTATACCTACACATTAATAAATACAGAGAAGCTGCTTCCTACCAATAGTAAGGTTTGTGGTTATTTGGCCTTTCTGTATGATTGACTCTGTTTTTGACTCGAGGGCATAACATTCTGAAGTAATTATCGTACAATAGTTGTAGTTTTGTTTTAATATTAATAGTAGCCCATGGTACCGAGTGCATGCTGCTTCTATTAATATCTGTCCAATAGCAGTAGTAGTACCTGTACTATTAAAATACTAGTAGCAATAGTCGTAGTCGTTGTGGTGTCGCTATTATTGCTGTTGTTGCCGTCTGCATGCTGTTTCTACCTGCACAATAGCAGTAGATGCCCTCAGCCGTATATAATACGTAGCCTGTACATTTACATAATATTTTTATCAGTAGTAGTCGTAGAATTGCATTTGTAGAGTTCATGCTGCTTCTACCATTTACTGAAGTACATCTATCTGAGTAATAGTTGTAGTAGTGCATATTGGGAGTACCAGTATAGTAGCCATTCCCTCAACCCATGGTACTGCTTGCATACTACGTTGCAGTTGCATAAAATATCGGACTATGGTAGCTATGTATAGTAGGTAGTGGTGAGCTATTTATTCATGCTGCTTCTACCTGTACTACATCTACGTATTGCTGGCAGTGGTGTATATTATTACAGTATGGTTGTCATGCCCTAACCCATGGTACCGAGTGGTTGTTTGACCTCTCTGTTTACCATGAGATTGTCTGTGTTGTATGAGCAATTGGTCTGCTCTAGCAGTAGTACTTACTGGAGTAGTATTAATAGTATAGATAGTAGTCGTAGTAGTGTACCAGGTAATATTTTGTAGAGTGCATACTGCATCCACCTGTGCTACATCTGCGTGGTGTTCGTGGTGTATAGTAACAGTATACCAGGTAGTAGTCAACGGTCAACCGATGGTACCGCGTGCATGTAGTAGTGTAGGATCCACCACAGAAAGAGTAGTACTCAGTTCCTGCTGACTACTACTGTATTACTCTTTCCTTGGAGCGATACACTAACCCACGGCTCACGTTTTAGCCAAAAACAGCTATACGTTTGTCTTCTGTGACCTTTTTATCGCCATGCGCCCCCCCCGGGATTTGACGTCACCTGCATCCCGAAGGGGAACCTTGTATTGCTTTGTACCAAATTGACTTTCCGGAATAAGTTACTTTTCTCGTCCGGCCGCGGGTATTCTCTCGCACTCTAGGCTGCGTGGCACGCAGGGAGCCCGCGTGTACACCACGGTGCAAATGCGAGCCCCGGCCGAGGTCCGTGGCGCGTGCTCTGGGCCTCCAAAGTCGCGAATTCTGGCAAATAACTACGGGGAGTCATTCCGACCTGCTATAGCCAAGCAGGACAATGAAGACCCGACAATTTATAAGAACTGTCTGCTGCTGGCTGCTGCTGTATCGTGTCTGATCACACCATCCCTCGAGCTTTCTACAGAGGCAGCGACGGCACAGCAGCAGTCGTTTATCAAGCTCTCCCTTTTGTGACGGACACGGACAGCGCTTTTTTGTGGGTGTGGGTGTGCGGCCCGTGATTCCCGTCTACCTAGGAAGTGGGAACGAACACATACATAGTCTCGAGAAAGGTGCAATTGATTGGATACCGTGCAAGGGCAGGACGACGATCCGTACGAACTCACACTTCCTCGGTATTTTAAAAGCAACCGCGCAGCCGCGGTGCACACTACAAGAGCAGCAGCAGCTGTACAACAGCAGCAATCGTATAGTATGTGTGTGCAGTGTTCACCGGGAGACAACAAGAGTACAAATTTAAATGTCGTCGAACCTCGTCGTGTCGCATAGCAGTATACCGCAGTGCTCGGAGTAAATAGAGATGGCTGACGATGATGCTGCTCCCCCCAATTTCAAGTTACGACACCCCCGGGATTTCAAGCCAACGACATCCCGAAGGGTTGCCTTGTAGATATAAATATATACCTGGTTTATATTATTTATGCCAGGTAGTAAGGTTTATCTTCGGAGTTGTAGTACGAAGGAGTCGCTTCTTGTACCAATACGACTTCGTTTTTTTGGCTTTGGGCTAATCGTCAATTTTTCTTTGCAGTTATATGCTACTATTGGGGCAATATGATAGCCTACAGCCAAACGAAGTTGTATTTGTGTAAGAAACATTACTCTGTTTACAAGCAGTGGTGTTTTTGTTATTTTTTTTCTTTTCCCAGCTCGTTCTTTTTCAAGTGTTGGCCACCTCGCCTGCGGGGGGGGGGCACGGCAGATTGTTTCTCCTAGTTTTTCCTTTCACTTTTTTTCTGTTTATTTTCTCTTTCGATTTGTCTACTTTGTTTTTGTTTTCTCTTTGGTTGTTTCTTTCCGTTTCCCTATTTCATACATTGTGTATGTCGTGCCTGTCGTATCTAGTATGATGATATGGCATTGCATTGCCCACTGCAGTGCTTACTGCATACGTGGCAACGTAGTATCTCTGTGGCGTAGCTTTGTGACCACATAACTTGTATCTCTTCTAGGATTAAAGAATCGACACGGACACTGGTTGTGCTGGATGTCGACGGGTAGAAAGAACGGTTTAATGTGAAGAACACACAAGAAACAAGAGTGATATATTTGCAGCTCTTACAATGTGAACGATGAGCGGGTGACGTAAGAGTAAGGTTTAAACGCGGCGAGCAACAAAACAGGGTAATACCAGGTACTCTTCAGTACGGGCAAGGGTTGATGGCATGGGGATGGTATTGATTAGAGGAGGGTTCGGTGCGGGGGGGGGGGGCAGCAGTAGCAGTAACAACGACGGTTATGGAAATGTCGTACAGTTGTTGGGCGGCCGCGATTTCGATAGCAGTAGTATTACCGGGGACCATATTTAATAGGACCTACGGTACGCACAAAAAACTATATACTTTCACTAACAATATTTGATCCTATTTACTATGGTCCCCCGTAATAGTAGATGTCCTTTCCGAGTCGAGGTCCTACTACAATCTGTGAGCTCGGATCTTCAGGTTGGTAGGCTCTTCAGGTACTTTGGTTCCTACTGGGATCAAGGTACGGGCGAAGACCCAACCCAACTCCTAAACCCTAGCCCTGACCCCAAACCACAGCCTAAACGGGCCAAAACCGATCACAAACGCGGCTGCGCCGCGTTTGCATCGAACCAGAAAATTTCTCAATTGCGGAGTCGTCGTGTTACAACTATAACGACGGTGACGCAATAAATAACGGCCCAGATTAATGTGACTGAATACTTGCTTGTGTATATACGACGTATTTACTGTATATGTATACATGTACTTGGTTCGTGTAAATACATGTTTACGGTTTTTATTAACTTACTTCTATAAACCGCAGTGGTACGCTGAAGTATGCCAGAACGGGCCGGTATATAATAGAGGAATGTAATAGAGGAAATATATAATTAAATCTGAAAAATAACAGGGTCACTACCCACATGCACGAAAAAAACATCAATTCACGTACGAACCAACCGACCCACCCACCCACCCACCTACACACCCACACCCACGAATCTTCGACAAACCCACCAACACACAGGCCCACCAACCCACAACGCTCTTCCCAAGTACTGCTATACGATGAAATGCGTAATACTCAAACCCATACAACTCATGTAACCAAAGCGAAAAAAACACTATCAATAGGACCTTGCTATAACACATACTTCGAGGTACACGTACCAAGGTAAAAATCTCCCACCCCCCAAGTTATTCGCAACAAATTCTGGTGAGATTCGAATTCACATGTCTGCGCTTGTCAGTCGATCGTACTACCGCGGAACTACCTCGTACACGTCAACACTGGTTAGCTTAATGCTCAAGGTTGTTTTTTGCGATTTTTTTTTTTGGAACTTTTTAACGTGGATTTAGAGCAGGAGCGGCTATCTCGCTCGATTTGGAGCGGTTTTCGGAACTGATTCGAGATTAGGGCAACCACGTTTTTACACATGTTCTACTTTTTGAAAAAAAATGAAGTTTTTAGAGTGGAAAAAGTTGTCATGGAAATGGTGTGGAAATTGTTCTCTTCAAAATAGTGTGGATTGGCTCATCACAATCCAGTGTCGGGTGGATCCCCCCCCGCTCGCGAGGAGAGAGCGAGCCGTCCCCGGGTGAGCGCCTCTCCGCGCCCCCCGCTCTCCGAATTCGTCATCGGTGCCCGTTTTCTCGTCGGGGTCACCGGGGGCATTGTTACAGGCAGAGCACAGCAAAGCAACAATCGAAAATGTATACCAGGGTAATTAACAATACTAAACTACGAGTGAAACACTCAAAACCTATTCGCCAAATTGGAGCCGGAATGTGTACGTATACCTTACAGCAATAAATGTGTCACAATGCATGTCAAGCAACGTAAACATGCCCTGCCAAAGGCCCAAGGTTTCTACACTATAACCCGGTGGTGCCACAGTCAGTCAGGGCATGGCAAGACGAAGGTGCTGTCTGCCAACGCGGGTGAAAGTGCGGTTTCCTGACATATTTGCCCCGGAGAGCTAAAACAGTTACAGCAATCAATGCGTGGGTGATTATGAGAGCCAAAAACAAACCAAGTAAAATTAGTACTGTAGTATTCTGTCTCTCTACCGAGGATCATGTAATGTAAGTATTGGATTGGATGAGGCCTCCTGCGCCGGGCAGGAGGTCCCGTCCGGTATTTCTCCCCACGCCGAGTAAAGTGGCGAATCACAAACTCTCCGCGGGGTTAGTTCCTGTAAATGATCTGGGTATACAAGCTCAAGAATACTAATCCTACTGCCGGGTGGGTGGGATGGTCTAAAGAAATGGCGCGACCAACTCTACTCCCGAGGTTTCGGGAGCGAAAGAAAGAAGTGACCTCGATTCGATACAAATTCCGAGACATTTCGATATAATCAATGGTTCCATTATTTGTGACAAATTTGAATCCATGGATTGGATCGCCATTTGACTGTAGTATTCTGTCTCTCTACCGTGGATTATTTAATGTAAGTATTGGATTGGATGAGGCCTCCTGCGCCGGCCTGCGGTCCCGCCCATACTTCAGTACGCCTCCTTTCAGATTGCCTTTGTAGTTGACCGCTGGTCCGGGGCAGAATAGTCTCACCCAAACTTCTATCACCTGAACTCAGTCCTTACCCGCACCCGCCGCAAAGTCCTTTCTGAACTCCGGCGACAACGGTAGCTCGCTAGCTTCGCGTAGCTCTGGCCACGTTCCTTCTTTCTACCCCGTACTTGTCCACTCGAGGTAGCCCCGATTTAGTACCTTGCTACTGACTCTGTTTTTCAACCACCAATTTTCATGATCTCGTCCACAGCCGTCCCGGCCAGGTATTTGCTGAGCGAACCTCCCACTCGAAAGGAGTGCATCGTGCTGTCTGTCAACGCGGGTGAAAGTGCTGTTTCCTGACATATTTGCTCCGGAGAGCTAAAACAGTTACAGCAATCAATGCGTGGGTGATTATGAGAGCCAAAAACAAACCAAGTAAAATTAGTACTATGGTATTATTCTGGCGACTCTCGCACGGCGGAACACTAGCGACAAAAAATACGCAACCAAACGAATGTTTTATCGTACAGATACATGATAAAATAAAACACGAAAATAACACACAATCTGTCTACAGGTTCGAGTCGGCAAAGGCCTCCAAAGAAATTGAATGGTGCGACGCCCAGCGAAGCCCCCAGCAACAGCACTTAGCAGCACCAGCAGCAGTAGCACCACACAGAGCAGAGCAGGACCTGCCCCCTTCCTATGATGCTCTTGTCCTGCGTCGTCCCACTGTCGAATTTCAAAAAGAATGACGTGCGTTTGCTTGGAATGCGGGCGGGAACAACAAACCCAAAAAAAAATAACAGAAAAAACTGGGAAGCAGGGAGCACAGTAACAAGTACACCAGTACAGCAGCAGCAGAGCAGCAGCAGCCGCGGGCGGAGCAGAGTAGAGCAGGACTTTTACTGTTGATTCCCCTTTCTCCCGTAGTCAAGACTTTCGCTTTCCTGAAACATACAGCAGTATTATGATGTTCTACTCCATCCGCATGTCGTGTTTCGAAAATACCCCGAGTTTGCGTTATTTCATTAGGTAAGATACCTACAACAGCTGCAGTAGTAGTGTTAGCAGTAGCAGAACGTACGTGCATTTGCTGCCACAGCCGCAAAGACACAGCAGATATGTCTGTGGTGACGGAATGCGGCCAAATCGTGCCATTGGTGATGAAGTATACATATCTGGTACGGTCTAGTCGCGCCGAGCGTACGTCACCCCAGGTGCTGACGCTAAAAACCCGCCTGCTGCAGGCTAGTCGTGCTGTGCATCGTCGGCTGTGCGGTCAGCTTCTGGCTCTAAAAGCCAGCGTGCTTGGGCTTGTCGTGCCGACCGATTGTGGTACGAACCGAAGAGCTGGCAAGTGACACCGACCCGAAGTCCTGAAAAAATAGTTCTATATATATTACCGGAGTTACGACATCGATATTACGAAGGGCAGCACAAAAAAAGAAGATGTACCCAATGTGATACGTACCGGGATTGCTCCCCTAACAAAACCCAACGGGCGCATCCTCCATGTAGGTGTGCATGCCGAGGTGGCAGAGGCGAGTATATTGTCAAGCCTCACTGTTGCTTCCGACCTTAAATCACACGTCAATGACATCAGCACCAGTCTATTTATCACACAAACGACCATGCCCACACCCTGCACTCTGTCCAAAGCGCGGAATGCTCGCTACCACTTATTCCTGACGAAATATAGGCAATATAGGCACGGAAACAGCAGTTCAGGCAAGCCTGTTTCAGGAAGGATAGTTCAGGCATGCCTGAAGGTAAGGGCTTACCCAATCCCGGACAAGCGACCGCCGAGACTAAGCGTCTGGATAGTGTAGGTAACCGTCTTGCTACGAATTGGTTCAGAGTCTCCGTCAGAAATACGTTTCTTTATTTTAGGAGTCCACCCCCCCTTTTTTTTTAGACGCTGAAACTTCTCAATCACCTTGCGCCCCCTTACGCCGAGGGGGTATGGAGGAGGTGCAAGTCATTTTTGTTATTTTCCCGCCAAATGTCTGGGATCTTCGGATTTTTCTGCATATTGGGCTTCCTGGGACCCCAGATATCTAACGAACAAAATAAAAAGTTGCACCCCCTCCACACACCCCTCGGCATGCTGGGTCGAGAGAGGAGTACATAGTTTTAGGGTCTAAGACCTATGCCAATGGGAGAGCGAAGTACCAATAAAAGGTTTGTATTTCAAAGATACCCGGAAAAAAAATAGAAACACGCTTCCTATGGGCACGTTTAGACAAACAAAGTTCCAAACTTTTGGAAAAGCCCGACAAAAGCAAATCTGGGGCCGATGTTAGACCGACATCGGCTTGAGAGAAACTCAAGCGGATAGTTGGTTCGAAGCAGCGAGATTCCGAGTCCTCGGTCGACAAAACCAACAACTGCGTCATTAATTCTGAACGGAGGGCGCTTGTTAGGGGCTCCGGCCCACCCTAGGGTCGCCGTCTTCACACCATGGCCGGTGTCGTGTGGCGGGAGCTGACCAGGCGTATGATAAAAAAATATTTGGCCGCTGGCGTGGACAAAACAGTAGACAAAAAATCTCCATCCGTCTCGAAGGGCAAAAAATAGTTTTTTTTCCAGGGTTGGGAGGATACCGTAGGACGCCGCCGGCAAGCTCTCGTCCCCTAGACCATGGATCCACCTGATATCTTCGAGGCCGCCATTTATCTTCATTGGTCTTGCCGGACACGAAGCGGGTTGGCCGTGGGCTGAGTCTATGTTGAGATCGATCCTGCTGATTTCTGTTCAGCGTGTTGACAATTTGCAACCAGAAAAACAAATAACGCCGCCTGCAGCCGTTGGGGGAAAAAACGAAGAAAAAAAACGAGCACTTTTTCTCTTTTTCCCCACAGCGGCAGTACGAAGAAAATTTCGGCTGCTTTTTTAAAGCAATATTTCTGAAAGACAACTTTTGGACTTCTCGTTTCTATTGGCATAGGTCTAAGTCGAAAATACCGTGTACGCTTCTGAGCTTTCGTCGGGAAGAAACGTGTTTATGTTTTTGCGAAATACTTGGTTTCAGCATGCGGTCGACATTTTAGCGGTACCTTTTGTCCATTAATACGAGTACGGAGCCAATTCCGCGAATATGTTCGCAATCTTCTTTTTAAAAACATGCCTTGGAGTACCCAGGACTGTTTCGTTCTGAAAATAAATAGAGAAACGACTTATTTCTACGCCAACGCCTCGCCATTGTTGACCTTTTGGAAGGACTGTGGTTGGTCAGGACACAATTTCGCCGTGAGCGCCAGGCTGAGGCCCCTTAACAACAAATACCAGCTTTTGTCGAAAAAAAACGTGTTTTTTTTCCGGGGAATTACTTGATTTTAGCATGCGATGGACATTTCGCGGAAAATTTTGTCCATTAGTACCAGTATGCAGCCAATTCCGCGAATATTTTTCCCAAACTTCTTTTTAAAGACATGCCTTGGAGTACCCAGAACCGTTTCGTTCAGAAAAATAAATGAAAGAAAGCTTTTTCTTGCTGCGCCAACGCCTCGCCATTGTTTACCTTTTGGAGGTCTGCGGTTGGTCGGGACACAATTTCGCCGCTAGCGCCAGCCTGAGGCCCCTTAACAACAAATACCTGGATATGCCATCCGCTCCCGCTGTTCATTACGGTCAGTACGATACCAAGTATGTGACTTTCATCGTTGACGCAATTTGGAGCGTTTTTGCTTGAACCAGCCTATAGGCACCCGGTTGATCTTCCATTACATTATCTATAACCGGTAACTCGAGAGGTAACCCCAACCTTAACCACAACAGTACTCGTATCCCTAATGGCAACCCCAGCCTTAACTTCAACATGCCCTCAACCGTATCCATTACCCCCTCCAACAGGCGACCACCGAGACTCCAGCGCCTGGTCAAGGAAGCCGCTCTCCGCGGCACCCATCTACTTCTCATGCCGGACGGTATGGCCAGACGCGACGGCAACACCACCACCGTCGTCGGCGCTCCCCGTCGCGGACGAAGGTTGTCCAACAGAGGAAATGGCGGGAGGGGGCGCCGGGGTGGCGAGAGAGGACGGGATGGTGCTGATGGTTGTGATGGTAGTAGACGTGGTGACGGTAATGACAATGGTAACGGTGTTGGTACCGGTACCAGTGCTGGTACTGATAACGGCAACGGTACAGTCAAATGCAGCGGAATCGCTATCGGCAACGTTAACGACGGCGATGAAAGTATCGTTAACGGCACTGGTAACGGCAACGGTATCAACCCCACAGAGCAGGTGAAGATGGGACTGTCAGCAGATCCGGCGGCGGCGAGTTCAAAAGCGAAAGTATTTAACTGGGTGAAGAGCTCAGGTGTGAAGGACGAGCCGCTATACCAGCAAGCAGACGGTACGCTCGTCTGCCATGGCGAAGTGGCGGAACGGCTCGAAGTAGCGACGATGACACTGAAACCAGCATCATCGGAAACGAAACCGGCATCATCGGAAACGAAACCGCCGTCGTCACAAATGAGACGGTCATCGTCGGAAACGACACTATCACTGTCGAGAACGAAGCCGTCATCTTCGGAAATCCAACCGTCATCATCGAGATCAAAACAACCACCACCGGAAACGAAACCGGCGGTATCAGAAACAAAATCGTCACTTTCGGAAACGAAACCGCCGTCGTCGGAAATTAAACCGCCGTCACGAAAGTCGAAATCTCCCGTGGCGTCACAGGAGTTGTTAGAGATTGGCAAGCCTTGGGCGGGCGGTGGGGGAGGTGGGGACGCGAGGGTAGGGAGTGCCATGGCCGTCAACAATAGCAGCAGCAGCAATCGCATTGGCGGGGGCGGGAATGGATCGAAAGGGGTTACTGTCATCTGGAAGGTCGAATGGGTGTTCTGCGCACCTTCAGGAGCTGCAAGCATGGCGAGACCTGGCTCAGGGGTGGGGGTGAAGGCGGAGGTTGGGGCAGGGGTAGGGGGTGGATGGAGTGCGGCGGCAGTTGGGGGTGTTACAGTCGCCGACGCTGGTGTTTCGGAAGACCTTACGCTGTATGAGGTGAGACAGGTGTACGATGGAGGCATCAGTGCGGGAGGGGGGAGGAGCAAGGTTAAATTGGGAAGCGGAGGGGCGTCGTTAGTTACAAAAGGGGGGCCACGAGGTACCTGGGTCGGGATGTCGTGAGAGTGTAAGGTGCCGTTTTGTCCACATTGGTGGAATTCTGTCAGCCATTCGCTATGCTGTTGCTCCCGTTCATTGCTTGTTCGCGATCGCTCATGTCGCATATCGGGTGGTACATCGACGAACTCTTACCGTATACCTGGTACCTGGTAACACGTACCTGGTAAGATAACACACACCCTGGAATATTCCCGAGCCGATTTTCTCCATAAGGAGAGAGGCACACACAATCGAACACGGTGGCTCTGGAAATACGTCGTCGATATTTTTTCGAGCCGTATAATACCGAACATAGCACACCGCCTCGGCCGAATTTGAAAGCTGTTTTTCCGCAACTGCGCAAGTGCAAACGTCGAGCGATACGTCTATGGAAATATCTATACGAGGTATTTCCCATGCCACCACTTTCGTTGTGTGGGCCCCCATTTGTTTCGGGGAGATAGTCTCGGGCGTTCATCCCAGGGGGGGTGTAATCTTTTGCTGTTACACGGTACACGTAGGCGCATCACTCTACGTTTTTACTCGCCCCGTTGTCGAAAAAATAATTCTGGAAGCCCTTCCCAGGAAGCCAGGAGGTGTGTTACAAAGGTGCAATATTTCAATACCTGTGGTCATCTATGCTCTATGCTGGGCATATATGCCACGTTCACACTCTGCCCCAGTTCATGCCTCGAGTGACCAATGTACCACGCATCCTGCGGTCTTTGTTGGTGAGCCATTGTAAGCGCTGTCCTGAATACGTAATGTATGATTCGCTGCTTCAGCATTCTTGTGTTCACGGACACCTCAAGTGCGATGTAGCGATGTACATACTTCTCCTTTTTTTGTCCTTTTGTTTCCGTTTTGGTTGCGCATGGAATAACACAGCATGAATACTTTCAGGGTGTCATTATGTTGGCCTCGATACGGGATGGTTCTCCGTATCGGGTATCTCGGTAGTACCGTTTCTCTTACATACTGGTACTGCACGATTTAGTTTGTGCCTGGCTAAGGTGTGCTTCTACCTCCACCAGGTTACTGCCGTAAGGTTGTGATCTGTGTTTATTTTTCTCGACCAATCTGCGCAGGCGTGAGTTTCTGGTGCCTCTGCTGCGCTGCATGTACGGTCGTGGTTTTCTGGTTCTGCTCTATTGCCCGTCTGGGGTGCCGAGTTTGTGGCTACCGGCCGTGTCTGTTTCCTAATCAGTTATGTTCCGTGTTAAAATGCCGCGCTCGCCCGCCCTACATACTGCAATCCATATCTGCTGTTTCCTGTAAGTCGGCTGTCTTACTCGTAGACGTGCAGTTGGGTGCAAAGCCAAGTTATGCCTGATACGTACTGTAAACAGCAGTAGCGCTACCTAAATATATGTACTCTATCGTAGTTTCTACGTATCCCTCCCTGCTGGCCCTGGGCCTCTACTCATCCCAGCCCTTGCAACCCCTCGAACCGCAAACTACCCCCGCAAAGGAGATGCGCTTACCTCCGCCTCTTCGTCCTGCTGAGCCTGGACAGTGCTTACCTCCACTCTCCATGCGCAACGGCAGAACCTATTCAAAATCTCTACGCGAGATGATCACCTTCATCTCTCTACGCGAGGTGCTCACCTTCATCTCTCTGCGCTCGATGAAATTAGCCACCCATCAGATCCCACCCCGGGAAAAAAAACTCAGAAAAACTCGGGCTCCGATACTTGGCCACCCATCAGATTCCATCCAGGAAAAACTCCGGCCCAGACACAGATCCCACCCAGGGAAAAACTCGGGCCCCGATGCTTGGGCCTCATTCCGCCCAGGAAGATACTCGGGCCCAGGTATTCGGGTCCCGGTTCCGCCCGGGACAAAACTCGGGGCCAGGTGCTCGGGGCCAAATTCCCTGAGAATTGATCTCCCGTGTCCCCGCCAGAGCTCATGCCCTTGTGCTCCAATCTCCCCCTCTCTCTGTCATCTCTGGGTTCATCTTGTTACAGCTTGGGCCCCTCTATGGCCCGCTATCGGCTCGGTCTCACCTCGATAGCCAGCTGTTGTCGTTCGTTGAGAGAGTCCTTATGGGGACTTCCTCCGTACCTCGCTCCTAATGCCAGACGTCACGGAGTCGGGTGTTAGCATTGCTCAGCAACTGCGACGTGGGATTAACTGACGTGCACGTGATGGGCAACTGACATGGACGTGATGGGCAAGACTCATGCACGGTGTGTGAACGGGATATGGTTTGACTTGTTTCTTTCTTCACTTTGGTGGGATTGACTAACCCCAGGTAGCGCCACAGAGCCCCCGTATCGACCACTACAGCCGATACGGGGTTTCCATGACCCAGACAATGGCCTCCCCCGCCGAGGACACTCCATCGTATAGCTACATCGATATCACAGCGAGCCATCCTATGGCCTTATCGCTGTCTTACACGATGCACCCTCCATACGTCACTGGTCAGGTCAATCGACATACATCACAGAATACCCTGTCGCCCTCCTGGGCGATTTATGGAGCCCGTAGCGCTGCAACAGTTGCGCGGTACTTTTTTTGGCGGTATTGCAATACGGCGGTACTTTGTTCGGCGGTTCCCGGTTTTCTCGTTTCTTGCCGGTACTGACTTTGGCGGTTCCCGGTATATCACAAATATGGCGGCACTTTTTCGACGGTAATGCAATACGGCGGTATTTTTTTCGGCGGTTCCCGGTTTTCTCGTTTCTGAGCGGTACCAACTTTGGCGGTTCCCGGTATCACAAATTTGGTGGGAAATCGCGAAAATACCGGGACCGTCCCCCAGGGCGGTACTTTGATGACGGGAAAAGTACCGAGGTGAACCCGGTTATTTTGTGCGAGGTAAAAAGCACCTCTACTCCGCGTAAGTGGGAATTATCGTATCACGTAGTGTTCAAGGGAAGGCACCCAAGAGGCAGTTACATAGTACTCCCGTTGCAGTCTCTGGAATTGCCAACACCGGAAATATAATTAACTCATTGAAGCTGTGATCCATATGCAAGTCCGCCTCACAAGCGGTTCTTAGTAGGATGCAGCTCACCCTTCATGCGACTCGCTGGACACCTCACAGCGCCTTGCGCTTGGTGCAAGCAATGTCTGCCTGGTCGGTGAAAACCCGACATGCTCCGTCCCGGCATTGTAGGGATGCGAGGGTCTATGGTCATACGACCACGGCCATGGATGAGATCGAGTACATCTCTCCTATCGAGTACCCCCCCCCCCCCCCTTTCATGCGACTCGCCCAGAACCTCACGGCGCTTCGCTTGGTGCAAGTGATGTCTGCCTGGTCTGTGAAAACACGGCGTGTCCGTCCCGGAATTATAAGGATGCGGCTTGTAACGCATGACATGATTACGCCGGGTCCTCTCCTTTATGCCCCCCCTTCCTACACCACTCATTGAAGCTGTCGTCCATAAGCAAGTCCGCCTCAAAAGCGGTTCTTAGTAGGATGCAGCTCACCCTTCATGCGACTCGCCAGACACCTCACGGCGCTTCGCGCTTGGTGCAAGCAATGTCTGCCTGGTCGGTGAAAACCCGTCCCGGAATTATAAGGATGCAGCTTGTAACGCATGACATGATTACACCGGGTCCTCTCCTTTATGCCCCCCCTCCCTACACCACTCATTGAAGCTGTCGTCCATAAGCAAGTCCGCCTCAAAAGCGGTTCTTAGTAGGATGCAGCTCACCCTTCATGCGACTCACCAGACACCTCACGGCGCTTCGCGCTTGGTGCAAGCAATGTCTGCCTGGTCGGTGAAAACCCGACATGCTCCGTCCCGGCATTGTAGGGATGCGAAGGTCTATGGCCATACGACTACGGCCATGCATGAGATCGAGTACATCTCTCCTATCGAGTACCCCCCCCCCCCCCCCCCCCCTACACCTATGGGAATGATCGTAATATGTACCTGGTAGTGATCAAGGTAAGGCACCCAAGAGGCAGTTACATAGTACTCCCATTGCTGTCTCTGGAAATGCCTACACCGGAAATTAAATCAACTCATTGAAGCTGTCGTCCATATGCAAGTCCGTCTCAAAAGCGGTTCTTAGTAGGATGCAGCTCACCCTTCATGCGACTCGCCAGACACCTCACGGCGCTTCGCGCTAGGTGCAAGCAATGTCTGCCTGGTCGGTGAAAACCCGACATGCTCCGTCCCGGCATTGTAGGGATGGGAGGGTCTATGGTCATACGACTACGGCCATGCATGAGATCGAGTACACCTCTTCTATCGAGTACACCGTACACCTCCCCCTATTATATATAGGATGGGTTGGCGTTGGTTGGCAACGACACTGTAAAACATGGCGCTCACTACGTGAGCTAGACAACCAGGGTACCGTTTTTTGTTTTTTTTTGCGGTTACCCACAGCCGGTTGTCGAGTTAGATCATTTGTGCGAGGTAAAGAACCTTTACTTCGCACAATTGGGAATGATCGCATCACTTAGTGTTCAAGGTAAGGCACCGAAGAGGCAGTTACATATTACGGGGGGCCATAGTTAACAGGACCAAATATTGTTAGTAAAAATGGTTAAACATTTAGGTTTTAATGTGTACCATAGGTCCTGTTAACTATGGTCCCACGTAATAGTACTCCCATTGCTGTCTCTGGAAATGCCTACACCGGAAATTAAATCAACTCATTGAAGCTGTCGTCCATATGCAAGTCCGTCTCAAAAGCGGTTCTTAGTAGGATGCAGCTCACCCTTCATGCGACTCGCCAGACACCTCACGGCGCTTCGCGCTAGGTGCAATGTCTGCCTGGTCAGTGAAAACCCGACATGCTCCGTCCCGGCATTGTAGGGATGCGAGGGTCTATGGTCATACGACTACGGCCATGCATGAGATCGAGTACATCTCTCCTATCGAGGACACCCCACCCCCCCTACACCGGTTGACAACGGCACTGTAAAACATGCCGCTCACTACGTGATTTACTGTCGGCAACCAGGGTTCCTTTTTTTTTCTATGGCGGTCGCCCATGGTTGGTCGTCGAGTTATAGATCATTTGTGCGACGTAAATAACCTTTACTCCGAAATAGGGAAATGGTCGTATCACGTAGTGTTCAAGGTAAGGCACCCAAGAGGTAGTTACACAGTACTCCGATTGCTGTGTCTGGAAGTGGCTACACCGGGAAACAAATTAAGTCATTGAAGCTGTGATATATATGCAAGTCCGCCTCACAAGCGGTTCTTAGTAGGATGCAGCTCACCCTTGATGTGACTCGCCAGACACCTCACGGCGCTTTGCGCTTGGTGTAACCAATGCTTGCCTGGGCGGTGAAAACCCGACGTGCTCCGTCCCGGCATTATAGGGATGGGAGGGTCTATGGTCATACGACTATCGCCATGCATGAAGTCGAGTACATCTCTCCTACCCAGGACACCCCCCCTACACCGGAAATTTTTGCAACTCATTGAAGCTGTCATCCATAGGCAAGTCCGCCTCACAAGCGGTTCTTAATAGGATGCAGCTCCCCCCTCATGCGACTCGCCCAACACATCACGGCCCTTCGCGCTTGGCGTATGCAATGTCTGCCTGATCGGTGAAAACCTAACGTCGTCCGTCCCGGCTTTGCAGGGATGCGAGAGGCTCTGATCATACGACGACGGCCATGCATGAGATCGAGTACATCTCTCCTATATATCGAGTACACCACGCCCTCCTCCCCATTCTTGGCGGTTACCACGGCTGGCGGTCGAGTTAGATCATTATTTTGCGGGGAGAACCTTTACTCCGCACAAGGGGAAGCATTGTATTGAGTAGTGTGTATATGGTGAGTCACCCATGAGGCAGTTACAACCCATTGCCGGGCTCTGGAAGTGGCCACACCAAAAATAATCATTTAACTGATGCTGTCATCCAGATGCAAGAAACTCCGCCTCTAGAACGGTTCTTCATAGGATGCAGCTCACCCTTCATGCGACTCGCCCAACATCCCACGGTGCTTCGTGCTTGGTGCAAGCAGTGTTTGCCTGGTCGGTGAAAACCCGACGTACTTCGTCCCGGCATTGTAAGGATGCGAGGGACTATGTTTACTCTATCGCCCCTCCCCACCCCTTCCGCACATTCACTTGATTCATGAAACCATTTCCACCCTCCCCCGCCCCCCGGCTTCCTTCCTTCCCCCCCCCTGCCGCTTGCATTGCCATAGGCTCTAGCGAAACACTTGGAGCCGAGGCCGGGGAACGCCCCTCTCCGGCATCGCCTCAAGGACTTCTCGAATCCCTGGAATGCCGACAAGGTCGCTATCACCGCTGACACTACTGCTACCACCACCGCCGCCGCTGCTGGTACAGCCATCGCAACTGCTGTCGTCGCTGCGGGCAGTGATGACGGAGGGGTGGTGGCGGGTGCTATGCGATTTTTCATTCAACGCGTGCCCTGTGCTGTCAGAAATCCGATGTACTGGGAGTTGGATGGCAAGGAGGCCTTGGGCATAACACTCAAGGGCAAGGTGAGGTGGACGTGTGCTACGGTAAGGGTAGCACGTTTGACCAAAGCGATTCCGGCTGACGGGGCTTCTCAACCGAGGAATTCACTGTTTTTCTTTCTCATGCCATTTATTTTGTTTGCCTTAACTACCCAGCGTTCTCCCTTTCGCAACTCAGAATCGTGGTCACATAGCGGGCGCTCTTCGCCTTTGAGGTTCATGCCTTTATTTGGATTCCTGGAAAAGTTCAACATTCTATTGCCTTGTCTACCAAGTAAAACCTTTCTGACGGACGGGCGCTGTAACGGAGGAACTCCCCAATCTTACTGGAATATGGCGGTGTTCGTTCGTTTTTATGATGTTTACCTAGGCCATGGGGTTGTTCATGGGGTTACTCTTTTCATTTTTTTTCTGAAACTCGGGTTTTGGGTAGGGCACAGAGCATCTCAAGTGAGGAGCCTCAGATAATATATAGGTGCATCCCTACCGTAGCATGCGTTGTCAGTTTTGGTTTTTCTTCTTAGATACCTGCGAACCATCCACGCGTTTTCAAGTACATATATTTCACACCAGTGCGTTCTTATCCCGTTGTACTTGAATCGAGCCCCCCCTCCCTGACAACGCATGCTACGATAGGGGTAGCACCCACATTTTCTGAGGGTTTCGCTTCGAGGAACGCCAAATATCACACCCAACAACCGAAATCTTATTGGTAATGCCGGTGCACAATCCCATGGGCTAGGTGCGTGTCGAATAATACTGTAAAAAGCACGCATCGGATCTCACTATATCGCCGATTCCTCGGTTGACGCTGTAAAGCACGCATCGGAACTGAAGGTATTCTCTGGCTCCTCGATTGACGGGCTCTGCGAGTCGGATTTTTTTCCGCTCGGAAGTGCAACCCCTGTACCACCACGACTTATCGCTGCGAAATATCTCACCAGGTACTTCGGGATCATTTACGTACGTCTCGTGAGGCTGTGCAGAAAGTAGGATTCTGCTGACCCGTCATGCGACTCGACAAATACCTCACGGCGCTTAGTGGTTGGTGCTAGCGATGTCTGCCTGGTCGGTGAAAACCCGACGAGCTCAGTCCTGGCCTTGTAAGGATGCAAGGGTCTACGGCAATTCAACTACGACCATGAATGATAATGCACCCCCCCCGCCAGTGTTTACCAGGTATAGGTAGGGTTGGCGTCGGTTGGCAACGACACTGTAAAACATGCCGCTCACTTCGTGGGCTAGACAACCAGGGTACTGTTTTTCAGCTGGTCGTCGAGTTAGATCATTTGTGCGAGGTAAAGAACCTTTACCCCGCACAAGGGAATTGATCGTATCACGTAGTGTTTATGGTAAGGCACCCAAGAGGCAGTTACATAGTACTCCCATTGCTGTCTCTGGAAGTGGCTGCAGCCGAAATTATATTCACTCATTGAAGCTGTCATCCAGATGCAAGTCCGCCTCACAAGCGGTTCTTAGTAGGATGCAGCTCACCCTCCATGCGACTCGCTGGACACCTCACAGCGCCTCGCGCTTGGTGCAGGCAATGTCTGCCTGGTCGGTGAAAACCCGACATGCTCCGTCCCGGCATTGTAGGGATGCAAGGGTCTATGGTCACACGACTATGGCCATGCCTGAGATCGAGTACACCTCTCCTACCCCCCTGCTTGTCTTTCCCCCCTACCCCCCCCCTCCCAAATTATTATTTTTCCTCCATCAGCCCGCTGCATATCTCTCACGCCCACCCCCACCCCAACACAAACACGTTCGTCACCCCCCCCCACCCCGCCCCAACCTGCACGCACACAATATCTCCATCAAACATCCCTTCTCTTCGACCCTCCCTGGACTACCCTCCTGTGCTCGTCCCCCCTCCCGTTTCACCCCCGCCTAAAATCCCCGTCTCCCCCCCCCCCTGTCCTCTCTCCCCGGACTCTTCCCCCCCCCCCCCTCTGCTGCTCGCCTACCCTCCCATCCATCTCCCCCCTTTCGCCCCCGCTTTCCTACTCTCTATCTATCATAGACCGTGATTGAATACCCGACAATATACGTGACGTCGGCAGGTGAAGGTTCCGCTGGCTCCTTCCCTACACTAGTCTCGGAATTTTGTGTGAGTGTGATTTCGAAGCCAACGTTGTGAGGAGTGGTGGGGGGGGCCTTGGCGCAGGCCGATCGACCCGTGGGAGGTATGACCGTTGAGGCAAAGACCGTTGGAGAAACAACACAGGCGCGTCCTTGTTGTGCGTCGCCTTGTTGATGGTGGTGCTGCCATTATGACTGTCGCTGTCGTCTCTACTGTTGATGCCGTTATCGTTGCCAATGCCGTCTTTGTTCCCACTATCGGATGCCGCTGTATTTTTCAAAATTAACGGCCGCGCCTACGGCCTATTCGAGGTATCACCCCGCGCCAACACCCTCAATTCAACCACCCGCGTACCCCCCCCCGCCCCCAGTCTCTAAAGGGATGCGTGGCCAATGGTCAAATGACTAAGGGAAGCAACAAATGAGTACCCCCCCCCCCCCCCCTGGTGCAACTCGCCAAACACCTCACGGTGCTCTGCGCAAGCAATATCTCCCTGGCCCGTGAAAACCCGACGTTCTCCGTCCTGTCATTGTAGGGATGCGAGGTTTTATGGCCATACGACTACGGTCATGTATGATATCGCCCCCGGCTCTACCGCCTCTTTCCTCTAACACCAGGTGTCTGGGTTGGAGCCCTTGGAGCAAGAGGTGGCGATGGCGGACGAGGATAAGAGCGACAGCGATCAGAGTGGAGAGGATGAGAGTTACGATAGCCACGATGAAATCGATGATAGCAGCAGTGGCGAAGATAGCAGCGACAGCAGGAGAGACGAGAGCGATGCCGGCAAAATATGCTAGGAAACCGGCTTTTTGTTTGGCGCGTTAAGGCCGTATTTGGCTTGCTAATACTGTTTTTAGTGCAGGGAGGCGAGTCAGTCAAAGGGTTCGACTAGAGGCTTTGGCATGATAAGGCTTGTGTGGAAGACCAGTCTTTGTTGGAGACGTCAGCGCCCATTTTAGCCTTGTTGTGCAGGGGGGCTGTCAGTCGAAGAGTCAGACCGCGGCGTCCTATATAATATGGCAGCTTTGTCCTTATTTGGCTGTTTTAGTTTGGAAATGTTGAGGGTACTCTCGTACTCGATTGTCGGCTGCATCTATGCAACGGTATTTGTGATGTTCGTAGAGACCAAAGGCATGTTCGTCCGAGTAGACATTTCATATGGACCACGTATCATGCCCGGTTATTCACTTCGCACATGCACTTCCCTATGGTGTGAAGCCTTCCCTGTGTGGCCACCTGCTCGGCTATCCTTCCTCTATGGGACTAATATAATATATATACGATACCCCTTCTATCCTTCTTGACTACCCCCGGACTACTGCAGAGGACCCCTGACCAGCCCCCGGTTGGCGCGGCAGGAAACACGCTAGCGTCTTTCTATCTGCTTCAAAGCTGACTCGGGTTTAGCCGGGGAGTCTCACGCGAGGACGTGTGAGCGATTCTGGATTTATGGATGACTCGGGACAGGACCCGAGGGTCGACACGGCCCAGGCCGAGGACGGCACAAACAGCGCCGCCACAGGAGTGGCGGCAGACAATGATGCGGCAGGATTCCCGGCGCTGAGTCATAGCGCCGGAGCGCAGAGCCAGACCCCGCCGGAGGACGGCGGACTGAGAGAATGACACGCACGTCTGAAGCACGAACTGCTCAGAATGCGAATTCGGATGGAGGTTCAGGAGGAGTTATTGCGAGCGGAGGAGAGAGCCCGGGCGGAGAGGCTGCAGCAGAGACTTGAGCATGGTGAAGGGGTGGAAGAGGAAACGGACTACGACTTTCAGTGCCGGCTGAACCAACAGTGCCAACAGCAGTGGCAGTGGCAAGATCTTGATTTTTGCGGGCTACGGCAGAAGCTTCAGCATTACAAGCAGCAGCGGCAACGGCAATACCTGCATCCCAAACAACCACAGCCTCAGCAGCAGCAGCAGCTTCAGCAGTATCAGGAGCCCGTACAACCACAGTCCAAGCAGCATTTTTCGTTTACATTTTCTGCTACTACATGTGCCCCCCCAACCCACAGGGCGGATAGTTTATATACCAAGCTCGAGGAGAGCAACACGGAGGGAATGATGGCCGGCACGGCCCTGGCCGAGGACGGCATGAACAGCGCCGACAGAGGAGTGGCGGCGGTGGCACGCAGCGCAGAAGCGCTGAGCCAGCCCCCGCCAGAGAGCAGTGGGATGAGACGGGATGTCGTAGTGGCTAGCCGAAGTGAGCAAGGTGCTCCTTCGAGATCGGCGACTCTTGCCGCGTGAGAGGATTCCCCGCAAACGAGAGAAAAAGCACCAAAGAGTGTGCTTGGACGGGGCAGGAGCCCCTGCCCGGGAACAGACAATCGCCGCCTAGGTCAGGCGAGGCGACACAAGAAACCAGCGAAAACGGGGTGAAAGAGCAGCTGGATGTGAAGGATTCGTAATGAGGTACACAGGACAAACTTATTTTTTCACCTGCCCCCGAGAGGAAGCCTCCCGATGATTTTTTTAACGAGGAGGACACGAGGATACCGGCAACAGCACGGAGTCACACGCCGAAGACGACATCCAGGATCATCGGAAGAGCGAGGGGGGAGGGGGGAATAGCAGTACAAACCCGCGTGTTTGGCGGCCGACACGGAGAGTGAGGCGGATAAGGGGCAATGGGGGGAGAGCCCGCATGGCCGGCCAGGGGTCGCAGAGCAGGCTGCGTCGGAGGACGACACCGCAGAGGACACGAGTTAAAGAAAAGGGAAAATATGCCGAGAGCTGGAAGATGGGAGTTTGATGGAAACATTGCAGGTAGTACGAATTTTTGTTTGATTGGTTTGTTTGGTTTGGTTGGATGACTTGATTTTACTGTACCGTCAACACTTTTGAGATATTATCGATTTGTTTTCGTCACGGTAAAAATTTATCTCTGCTGTACGTTGCCCTCCCTCCCCCCCTCCGCCAACCCCCCCACCCCCCTTGCGCGTTGAGATTGACCTGTCTATGAGTGAATCTGAGGTTGATAGAGTGTGCGACGAGCGTCAGAGGTAGCCTCATCCGGTAGCCTGCTGCCGTACCATGACGAGTGTAGCTATGCTCGCCATGAAATAGTTGCGATGAGAAGTCCGCCCTGTCCGCACGTTTTTTGTTTGCCTTGCGTCGTGTTACGTTTTTTTTTTCATCTGGGGTGAGACGTTGGACCCTGATCGATCAACCATTGTAGGGTAGTTCTGACCTACTGCTGTATTGCAAGTGTATTGCTGCATTGGTCTACAGAATACGTAGTATCTGCTACATGCGTGGGACGTCGAATGATTGCTCCACCTGCCAACAAAACGTATCGTACTGGTTTCTGTTGATACGAGGATACCAATTTTTATTTCAGCAATTTGGAAGATGAGTATTTGGGAGATTTGTGTTGATTATACAACGGGGGACCGTAATGCGGCTCAACATTTGATCCGTTTCAACAGTGGGGGAGAGTCCTGATTAATGGTTGATTCCGTCTACAGCGGTTTCTAGTAGGGAATGCTTGTTGTAGTTCGTATTTTGGAGTCGCTATTACAAACTGCTGTGATGGATATATGTTAGATTCGTAGTCGATACCGCCGGTGGGTCGTGATCCAACGTCTCTGTTTTTACTGTTGAACTACGACGGCTAGAGTGTAGGAGAGCTCGGACTGAGCCAGCAGTCTGATGACAGGATGAGACAGGGAGATATAATGAGTGAGAGCCGAGGGGCGAGCAATCATCGTTGCTCTCGTGACGCTTGGGTCAAAGGATCAGCGGGGCCTTGCTAAGTCCCGCTGCGGAGAATCCGCCAGCGAGAATGGCCGCCGCTGAGGATCCATCAGCGGAACGGGACAGAGAAGGCTCCGTGGCGAGATCCAGACATGACAATCTCCCGAGTTCCCCGAGCAAAGCTTCTCGAAGAGTTTTCTCGAAGGACTCTGGGGTTTCGACTATATGGGTAGGCGTGTTGGTTCCGGGGGCATGGTATCCACATCACCCCCCAGTTTTAGTGGTAGATAGAGCTCGAGCTCCACCAAAACTCGAAAGCAATGGAACCAGAGACAGAGGTTGACAACACGTCTACTAGTCGACAATGTATTCTTCCAAAAAAAGGCGATTCGCTTAACGCTTGGAGTTATGCACACTTATTTTGACAAGGTAAAACACAATTCATATGTAATTGCCAGACATATCATAATAAATGATAGACATAACAGCAGGACAGACATTCTGCTGCAGTACCGTAGACAGGTGGATACATATCCGGACATAAGATCGCACAGGAACATAGTAAGCGAATGGCAGAAAAGTAACCCATTTCACAGACGACATGTTCAGTACATATCGCACTGTGGCTGGCCAGCTGGTGGATTACGACAAATGGCATTAAATTAATGATCCTGGACATATACGTGCGGGAGCAACGACAGTAGAGTATCGAGTAGGTTTAGCAGTCTGGGAGAAGGGATCTTTAGAGATTTTTTTCATTTGAAAAATGTGTAGCGTGGTCTGCACTTCGGAATCGTCTCCGCATCTGAGAAATTTCCTGGTTCGATGCAAACTCGGCGTAGCGGCGTTTATGACGAGTTTTGGCCCGTTTCGGCTGCGGTTTGGGGTCAGCGTTTGGGTTAGGGTTAGGGTTAGGGTTAGAGTCAGGGGTTGGGTTGGGTCTCCGCCCGTGCCTTGATCCCAACAGGAACCAAAACATCCGAACAGCCTACCAACCTAAAGGTCCCTTCTCCCTGATTATCCGGGATTATTAACACAGTGCGCTAATAAAACGCACGTTACACGGCCGAGTATTCACTCGTCGTGTGGACAACATGGCTGAGACGCAGTGGTCCAGATCAAGGAGAAAGATGAAGAAGAAGCTGTGTATTAATCCCAGCACGATGAGAGGCAAGAAGCGGACTATACAGCAAGGGGCATCCTCAGATGGTCCCTCCTGTCGGTAGTTCTACCTAACTGCTTCAATGTACACTCGTCTACAAGAGTTATTGCCCTTTGCTCATACTCTGATATATATTACTCGCATCTGTCTCTGCTATCGGCCAATGATCAACAAGTCTAACTACCGACATTCTCTCTAGACTGTCAGTAGGGTTAGGGTTATCGCACTGTGGCTGGCCAGCTGGTGGATTACGACAAATGGCATTAAATTAATGATCCTGGACATATACGTGCGGGAGCAACGACAGTAGAGTATCGAGTAGGTTTAGCAGTCTGGGAGAAGGGATCTTTAGAGATTTTTTTCATTTGAAAAATGTGTAGCGTGGTCTGCACTTCGGAATCGTCTCCGCATCTGAGAAATTTCCTGGTTCGATGCAAACTCGGCGTAGCGGCGTTTATGACGAGTTTTGGCCCGTTTCGGCTGCGGTTTGGGGTCAGCGTTTGGGTTAGGGTTAGGGTTAGAGTCAGGGGTTGGGTTGGGTCTCCGCCCGTGCCTTGATCCCAACAGGAACCAAAACATCCGAACAGCCTACCAACCTAAAGGTCCCTTCTCCCTGAGTATCCGGGATTATTAACACAGTGCGCTAATAAAACGCACGTTACACGGCCGAGTATTCACTCGTCGTGTGGACAACATGGCTGAGACGCAGTGGTCCAGATCAAGGAGAAAGATGAAGAAGAAGCTGTGTATTAATCCCAGCACGATGAGAGGCAAGAAGCGGACTATACAGCAAGGGGCATCCTCAGATGGTCCCTCCTGTCGGTAGTTCTACCTAACTGCTTCAATGTACACTCGTCTACAAGAGTTATTGCCCTTTGCTCATACTCTGATATATATTACTCGCATCTGTCTCTGCTATCGGCCAATGATCAACAAGTCTAACTACCGACATTCTCTCTAGACTGTCACTCTCAGGGAACACTCTCTGCTATTGGCTACGTACTCGACTAGTCTACAAGTAATCAGTCTTCATGGTATTTGTACTATTCTCTACAGCAACAGTCTTCGCTACCACAGGATAGACAGTCCAACAGCAGCAGTCTTACTCATAGTACTCATTCACTTCTCAGTTCTCCTATCACAGCAGCCCAGAGTCAGTCTCCATGTCAGGTACATCCTGGCATGAGAGGCTGACCTGTCTTGTCTACAGCCCCTTGTTATGTACCGCCTCCGAATACTGCTGAAACCCAGTCTCGCATTTCTGTACTGAAACCCAATATCACCTCATTAGCCCATCCTGGTCCACTGTCGCCAATTTGAGGGCGTGCAGTGGAATATCATCAATAGTGATATTGCTCGCATGAAAAAAAAACATATCAAGTCACTAGTATTATCAGTCGGATTCTGATAGAAAAGTTATACCAAGTCAACAGGCTCAGACCCCGAAAAAAATCATATCAAATCCACAGCAGTTTCAGACCCCGAAAAAAATCAAAAGCTACGGCTACTACAATTCTCGTATCACAAAATAGAACATTATTTTGTACGTACTCTAATTGCTGCAGTCTGGTTTTAACTGTACCAGGTATGATCCTATTTTTATCCTACTTCAAACTCCCGGCTGTACTTTCCGTACTGAAGTTGTCCTCCCCCCCTTTTTTTTGTTCTACTGCAACCTTCAGGCTGTACATCTCGTACTGGAGTAGCCCGCCCCCCCCTTTTTCTACTGCAACCATCAGGCTGTACATCTCGTACTGGAGTAGCCCGCCCCCCCCTTTATCTACTGCAACCACCTGACTATACGTCTCGTACTGGAGTAGCCATCCCCCCCCTGGCCCACTACATTGCTTTACTCGCGTCCTATCTATTCCATTGGTGTATAGTTCTTGACACTCCGAGTCCGTCGGTGCACATGCCAGCACGACGCTCCTCGCTCACAGTTAGTTGTTAACGTTTCCTGAGATAGGCGAACGTTGTATTGCTTTCCTAGATCCAGCATTTTTATGGTATGCGGGAACATCTTGTTTTCCTCGTCCTCCGCCACCCCCACCACTCTTGCCAGTTGCCAACCTGTTTGTGCCATTTTGAAATTTACGTACGATCCAATGATGTCAGGTGTGTATAATTTTGGCCTTTCTCTGGTGTCACAGCAAACAAAATATCCTGTCGGAACGTGTCTTTCACCTTTTTCACGTGCGATAGCTCGTCTAGCTACCTCATCTCTGTATCGACGATATTTCGTGTTTTCCCCCTTGACTTGAACGGGTTCTCCCGTCCAATATTTCACCACGCAATTTCCATATATATTATTGCTTTAGTTCCTCCTCGTGCTCCCACGTGGGTCGCTCCAGTCCATTCCAGAACGTATAATATTGCACTGCTATTTTGCCACCTAGCCCTCTCGTCAGTCGATGTTTTGTGAACGTGCGGGGCGTTAGGCGATGGGTATCTAGTTCTGAGTCACATCATCCGTTGTTATAGATGGAACGGGGGTGAAATTTCCGAGTATATTCAGCACGTAATTATTCATGGACCATGGTAAAAATCTCGGCGCTGTTGCCCCTTCGTGGGGATTATAGCATTTCTTGCACCGGTGTACGGACACTCTTGCATTTATTCCCCGACCTGGCTCATCCTTTCGAATTTCTAGCAATATTAGTTTGTGTCCGACTCCTCTCCAATCATTCATCTTCCCTAGGCCCACACATAACACCTTATAAGGCCCCGTCCAACAGTGCGCCAGTTTGCTTATTAATGCAAACGGTTTTCTGGCTGAATTCCTCTCAGCTGGTTTGTGCACATGTTTTCCACGAGGTCCTCCCGTTATAGTGCTGTGATCACCGTAAACCCACGCCCAATCTCCGACTACAAATTTCGTTCGATTGTTCATGGCTGCATCAATTTTCTCGTTGTTGGCTTGGTGTTTCGCTTCTATTAACCGATCCTCCTCTCGGATTAATCCATACGCTCTCACTTGTCTGTCTCTCATCAACTCAAGATAGATTAGGGTTAGGGTTAGGGTAAGGGGTTAGGGTTAGGGGTTAGGGGTCAGGGTTAGGGTTAGGGTTAGGGTTAGGGTTAGGGTTAGGGTTAGGGTTAGGGTTAGGGTTAGGGTTAGGGTTAGGGTTAGGGTTAGGGTTAGGGTTAGGGTTAGGGTTAGGGTTAGGGTTAGGGGTTAGGGTTAGGGTTAGGGTTAGGGTTAGGGTTAGGGTTAGGGTTAGGGTTAGGGTTAGGGTTAGGGTTAGGGTTAGGGTTAGGGTTAGGGTTAGGGTTAGGGTTAGGGTTAGGGTTAGGGTTAGGGTTAGGGTTAGGGTTAGGGTTAGGGTTAGGGTTAGGGTTAGGGTTAGGGTTAGGGTTAGGGTTAGGGTTAGGGTTAGGGTTAGGGTTAGGGTTAGGGTTAGGGTTAGGGTTAGGGTTAGGGTTAGGGTTAGGGTTAGGGTTAGGGTTAGGGTTAGGGTTAGGGTTAGGGTTAGGGTTAGGGTTAGGGTTAGGGTTAGGGTTAGGGTTAGGGTTAGGGTTAGGGTTAGGGTTAGGGTTAGGGTTAGGGTTAGGGTTAGGGTTAGGGTTAGGGTTAGGGTTAGGGTTAGGGTTAGGGTTAGGGTTAGGGTTAGGGTTAGGGTTAGGGTTAGGGTTAGGGTTAGGGTTAGGGTTAGGGTTAGGGTTAGGGTTAGGGTTAGGGTTAGGGTTAGGGTTAGGGTTAGGGTTAGGGTTAGGGTTAGGGTTAGGGTTAGGGTTAGGGTTAGGGTTAGGGTTAGGGTTAGGGTTAGGGTTAGGGTTAGGGTTAGGGTTAGGGTTAGGGTTAGGGTTAGGGTTAGGGTTAGGGTTAGGGTTAGGGTTAGGGTTAGGGTTAGGGTTAGGGTTAGGGTTAGGGTTAGGGTTAGGGTTAGGGTTAGGGTTAGGGTTAGGGTTAGGGTTAGGGTTAGGGTTAGGGTTAGGGTTAGGGTTAGGGTTAGGGTTAGGGTTAGGGTTAGGGTTAGGGTTAGGGTTAGGGTTAGGGTTAGGGTTAGGGTTAGGGTTAGGGTTAGGGTTAGGGTTAGGGTTAGGGTTAGGGTTAGGGTTAGGGTTAGGGTTAGGGTTAGGGTTAGGGTTAGGGTTAGGGTTAGGGTTAGGGTTAGGGTTAGGGTTAGGGTTAGGGTTAGGGTTAGGGTTAGGGTTAGGGTTAGGGTTAGGGTTAGGGTTAGGGTTAGGGTTAGGGTTAGGGTTAGGGTTAGGGTTAGGGTTAGGGTTAGGGTTAGGGTTAGGGTTAGGGTTAGGGTTAGGGTTAGGGTTAGGGTTAGGGTTAGGGTTAGGGTTAGGGTTAGGGTTAGGGTTAGGGTTAGGGTTAGGGTTAGGGTTAGGGTTAGGGTTAGGGTTAGGGTTAGGGTTAGGGTTAGGGTTAGGGTTAGGGTTAGGGTTAGGGTTAGGGTTAGGGTTAGGGTTAGGGTTAGGGTTAGGGTTAGGGTTAGGGTTAGGGTTAGGGTTAGGGTTAGGGTTAGGGTTAGGGTTAGGGTTAGGGTTAGGGTTAGGGTTAGGGTTAGGGTTAGGGTTAGGGTTAGGGTTAGGGTTAGGGTTAGGGTTAGGGTTAGGGTTAGGGTTAGGGTTAGGGTTAGGGTTAGGGTTAGGGTTAGGGTTAGGGTTAGGGTTAGGGTTAGGGTTAGGGTTAGGGTTAGGGTTAGGGTTAGGGTTAGGGTTAGGGTTAGGGTTAGGGTTAGGGTTAGGGTTAGGGTTAGGGTTAGGGTTAGGGTTAGGGTTAGGGTTAGGGTTAGGGTTAGGGTTAGGGTTAGGGTTAGGGTTAGGGTTAGGGTTAGGGTTAGGGTTAGGGTTAGGGTTAGGGTTAGGGTTAGGGTTAGGGTTAGGGTTAGGGTTAGGGTTAGGGTTAGGGTTAGGGTTAGGGTTAGGGTTAGGGTTAGGGTTAGGGTTAGGGTTAGGGTTAGGGTTAGGGTTAGGGTTAGGGTTAGGGTTAGGGTTAGGGTTAGGGTTAGGGTTAGGGTTAGGGTTAGGGTTAGGGTTAGGGTTAGGGTTAGGGTTAGGGTTAGGGTTAGGGTTAGGGTTAGGGTTAGGGTTAGGGTTAGGGTTAGGGTTAGGGTTAGGGTTAGGGTTAGGGTTAGGGTTAGGGTTAGGGTTAGGGTTAGGGTTAGGGTTAGGGTTAGGGTTAGGGTTAGGGTTAGGGTTAGGGTTAGGGTTAGGGTTAGGGTTAGGGTTAGGGTTAGGGTTAGGGTTAGGGTTAGGGTTAGGGTTAGGGTTAGGGTTAGGGTTAGGGTTAGGGTTAGGGTTAGGGTTAGGGTTAGGGTTAGGGTTAGGGTTAGGGTTAGGGTTAGGGTTAGGGTTAGGGTTAGGGTTAGGGTTAGGGTTAGGGTTAGGGTTAGGGTTAGGGTTAGGGTTAGGGTTAGGGTTAGGGTTAGGGTTAGGGTTAGGGTTAGGGTTAGGGTTAGGGTTAGGGTTAGGGTTAGGGTTAGGGTTAGGGTTAGGGTTAGGGTTAGGGTTAGGGTTAGGGTTAGGGTTAGGGTTAGGGTTAGGGTTAGGGTTAGGGTTAGGGTTAGGGTTAGGGTTAGGGTTAGGGTTAGGGTTAGGGTTAGGGTTAGGGTTAGGGTTAGGGTTAGGGTTAGGGTTAGGGTTAGGGTTAGGGTTAGGGTTAGGGTTAGGGTTAGGGTTAGGGTTAGGGTTAGGGTTAGGGTTAGGGTTAGGGTTAGGGTTAGGGTTAGGGTTAGGGTTAGGGTTAGGGTTAGGGTTAGGGTTAGGGTTAGGGTTAGGGTTAGGGTTAGGGTTAGGGTTAGGGTTAGGGTTAGGGTTAGGGTTAGGGTTAGGGTTAGGGTTAGGGTTAGGGTTAGGGTTAGGGTTAGGGTTAGGGTTAGGGTTAGGGTTAGGGTTAGGGTTAGGGTTAGGGTTAGGGTTAGGGTTAGGGTTAGGGTTAGGGTTAGGGTTAGGGTTAGGGTTAGGGTTAGGGTTAGGGTTAGGGTTAGGGTTAGGGTTAGGGTTAGGGTTAGGGTTAGGGTTAGGGTTAGGGTTAGGGTTAGGGTTAGGGTTAGGGTTAGGGTTAGGGTTAGGGTTAGGGTTAGGGTTAGGGTTAGGGTTAGGGTTAGGGTTAGGGTTAGGGTTAGGGTTAGGGTTAGGGTTAGGGTTAGGGTTAGGGTTAGGGTTAGGGTTAGGGTTAGGGTTAGGGTTAGGGTTAGGGTTAGGGTTAGGGTTAGGGTTAGGGTTAGGGTTAGGGTTAGGGTTAGGGTTAGGGTTAGGGTTAGGGTTAGGGTTAGGGTTAGGGTTAGGGTTAGGGTTAGGGTTAGGGTTAGGGTTAGGGTTAGGGTTAGGGTTAGGGTTAGGGTTAGGGTTAGGGTTAGGGTTAGGGTTAGGGTTAGGGTTAGGGTTAGGGTTAGGGTTAGGGTTAGGGTTAGGGTTAGGGTTAGGGTTAGGGTTAGGGTTAGGGTTAGGGTTAGGGTTAGGGTTAGGGTTAGGGTTAGGGTTAGGGTTAGGGTTAGGGTTAGGGTTAGGGTTAGGGTTAGGGTTAGGGTTAGGGTTAGGGTTAGGGTTAGGGTTAGGGTTAGGGTTAGGGTTAGGGTTAGGGTTAGGGTTAGGGTTAGGGTTAGGGTTAGGGTTAGGGTTAGGGTTAGGGTTAGGGTTAGGGTTAGGGTTAGGGTTAGGGTTAGGGTTAGGGTTAGGGTTAGGGTTAGGGTTAGGGTTAGGGTTAGGGTTAGGGTTAGGGTTAGGGTTAGGGTTAGGGTTAGGGTTAGGGTTAGGGTTAGGGTTAGGGTTAGGGTTAGGGTTAGGGTTAGGGTAGGGTTAGGGTTAGGGTTAGGGTAGGGTTAGGGTTAGGGTTAGGGTTAGGGTTAGGGTTAGGGTTAGGGTTAGGGTT